>OY978529.1:18526138-19726138 GCA_963854835.1 Megamerina dolium
ATATATATATATATATATATATATATATATATATATATATATACAGTGGCTCACAGCTTATTTCGTACAGTGTATATATTTTTATGTACATGGCTGTAACATCGAAACTAAAAAACTTATCGATAAGTTTTGAATGTAGATGTCTGTGTATGTGTTTAGTAAACCTAATAAGAAAACGGGGAACCCCAAAAATTTTTCTTTTTGTTATGCAAGAGAGAAAAACTATTGATCAGCTGATTTTCAGCTCACATCTTATTTCGTACACAAACTTCAATGTAAGTAAGTTTCATTCTGCCGCGCAGTTACAAAGTTTTTTTGAATTGTATGAGTTTTTGGACCTTTTTAACTATTATAACAATTTTTATTATTATTATTTTAAATAGTTAAAGTGCTGTAAATTAAACATTTAGCTTTATGGGTCATCGTACAACGATGGAACAGCGTAAACTGGTAATTAACCATTTTAGGAAAGGTCAGAGTGTGCGAAAAATTGCTGAAATGACAAATTTAAGTGCCTCAACTGTCCAATACATCATTCAACGCTTCGTTCGCGAAAATCGGTTGGAGAACAAGGGCAGAGAAGCACCTAATAAGATTTTCAACGCATCAGACGAGCGTTATATTGTACGAAAAATTAAGAAAAATCCAAAGTTATCCGCTCCGAAGTTGGCTGCAGAGGTTCAGCGTGAAATAGGAAAATCATCCAGTGCTGAAACTGTCCGACGTGTGCTGCGCAATCATGACTTGAACGGTCGAGTAGCCCGAAAGAAACCATTCATTTCAAAAATGAATATACAACGCCGACTTGACTTCGCCAAAGAGCATATTATTAATACTCCTGCGTTCTGGAATACCGTTATTTTCGCGGATGAGTCTAAGTTTAATATTTTTGGCTCGGACAGAATGTCATATGTTTGGCGTAAAGCTAATACCGAGCTAAACAAGGAGAACCTTAAGCCCACAGTGAAGCATGGTGGCGGTAGCGTGATGGTTTGGGCCTGTATGTCAGCAGCCGGAGTAGGTGAATTGGTTTTTATTGAGGGAACAATGGACAAAATGAAGTACCTCGAGATTCTGAAAAACAATTTACTTCAAAGTGCAGACAAACTGGGTTTGCGGGAAGAATTTCGGTATTACCAAGATAATGACCCAAAACATAAATCTGGGATTGTGCAATCTTGGCTTATTTGAACTGCTCACACTTGATGTCTCCACCACCACAGTCACCTGACATGAATGTGATTGAAAATCTTTAGTCTATTTTGGACAATAAAATAAGAACACACAAGATTTCTAATAAGCAAGACCTAAAGAAGGTACTGATGGAGGAATGGAAAAAAATCACACCAGACATCACTCAAAAATTGGTGGATTCAATGCCAAGTAGACTCCAGGCTGTCATTAACGCTAAGGGATGTCATACTAAATATTAAAATCAACTTACTTTGTTTTTAGTTTGAACTTAAAGAGACTGTACGAAATAAGCTGTGACATGAATTTTCCTATTTTTTTCTTATTTTATTTTTTTATAGTGTCAAACACTAAAATTTTGAAAAAGTAAATTTTGGAAAATAAAAAACAAACCTTCCTTTCAAAAATGGCATTTATATTTTGTTCAAATTTTTGCTATATTAGGAATTACGACTGCAGCAATTTTTAAACTGTCACTGTACGAAATAAGCTGGGAGCCACTGTATGTATATATATATATATATATATATATATACAGTGAGCGACAAAAGTCTACGTACGGCGACAATTTCTGCTATCTGACATGTCCAAAAGCATAATGAAAAGAAGTAATGATGCAATTTTGTTTTAAATATGTTTTTATTATTACATAGCAAAAATTATCTTATTTCATTAAAAACTTAACAAGTTATTAACATAAAACGAAAAAAATTCAATGACAAAAGTCTACGTACGATTTGAAAATCAAAAGGAAATACTTTGATAAGGCACTAAAAGTTAAAATAAGTCGTCGTTTAATATTTGGTTGAGCATCTATAACTGCTTGCAATCGTCGGGGCATTGAAACGACTAAATTTTCGATTTCAAGGGCCGTTATTTGTTGCCATTCCTGTTGCAGCTTCTCTTTTAGTACTAGGGCACTAGTAATGTGATGTTTCCGTATCTTCCGCTCTAAAAGCTCCCAAACGTGTTCAATAATATTTAAGTCTGGGCTTTGAGGAGGTGAATACAGTTGTCGCGGAGCGTAGTAAAGCAGCCAGTCCCTCACGATGTGGGCGGTATGTTTTAGATCGCTATCCTGTTGGAAGATCCAACTCTCACCAAGGCATAGTTTATCAACCGATGCTTTTAAGTTTTGTTTCAAAATAGATTTATATTGAAATCGATCCATGTTACCCTCCACAAATACCAAATTTCCAACTCCAGATGCAGCGACAGCGCCCCAAACCATTACACTCCCACCGCCATGCTTCACCGTAGGAACTAAGTGTTTCGGGTTCATTGCGGTATTTGGTTTTCTCCAAATTTTGGCTCTACCGTCACTTCCAAATAAATTGTATTTTGACTCATCTGTAAATAATACTCGTTTCCAGAAATCAATTCCCTTGTCTAAATGCTTTTGCGCGAATTCCAAACGAAGTTTGCGATATTTTTCACTTATATACGGTGTCCTACGCGGAGTTCTGCTGTGAAACCCATTATTATTCAAGGCTTTTTGAACTGCTCGTGGATGCACATTTGTATTTGACCTAGTTGCTAGCTCTGCGGCCAACTTAGTGCCTGCCACTTTCGGATTTTGATCCACTTCTTTCAAAATGAACGATACATCTCTGCGACTCAGCTTCTTTGGGCGACTACTACGCGGTTTATTTTCAAGACTATTTTTTTTTTGTAGTTATTGAATATTGTTTGAACTGTTGATTTTGTTAAATTTAATAAGCTTGATATTTCACCTTACGATTTGTTTTCATTTCTATACTTTACTACTAAGTTTCGCAAATCAATTGATATTTCTTTACGGGAAGCCATTGTCACAACCACGAACTTCTGGAAACAGTCAAAATACAACTAAATGCAATCCAAGTATGTCTATTACCAAGCAAAACAGCAAAATGTAACTAGCGGTACTTTCCCGTTATTGCGCCGCAACACACAACAAAAAAGAAGCGTGGAATGCGCGCCGTTGTAGACTTTTGTCATTGAATTTTTTTCGTTTTATGTTAATAACTTGTTAAGTTTTTAATGAAATAAGATAATTTTTGCTATGTAATGATAAAAACATATTTAAAACAAAATTGCATCATTACTTCTTTTCATTATGCTTTTGGACATGTCAGATAGCCGAAATGGTCGCCGTATGTAGACTTTTGTCGCTCACTGTATATATATGTATGTATATATATATATATATATATATATATATATATATATATATATATATATTTATATATATTTATATATATGTATATTCATTTCCACTAAATATAACACAATTAGCTATGGAAACCACATTATTTCATTCAACATTAATACATGTAGATTATAAAACAATCATTGTAATCAAGAGCTTGGTGTGAAGTCACCTATTGTTACTGTAGCTATTATTAATTGGAAATTAGTATTTATTTATTTCTTATTTGTTTATTTTCTCTTCGCTTCTTAAAAATTATCTATACGTAAATGTCTCTATAGTATACCTACCTACTAATGCAAATGAAATTGTATGCAACTGCATGAAATTGCAAGGTTACCACCATCTCGACCAATCAATGTAGTTACATGCAATCCATTGTAGGTGGGTGCAAGTTACACTTACTTGTACAGTGTAGAACTAAGTGTGAAGTGTAGCAGCTGTTTTGAGTAATTTTAAGATTCTTTATTTTCGATGGTATGGTTTTTGGTCCTCACGCTGTTACTCCTGCTGCCTGATAACCGTTAAATCATTAATTTTACATGTTCTGTTGGTTCTTCTTCGGAGTGTCCTCTTCTTTTCATGTGCCTTTCATTTTGCCATACACATTCACAGTGGCATTTTGACATTGCTTTTGTGCTTTGCTATTATCATTAATGTTGTTGTTGTGGTGTTGTCTTTTATCTATTCTTTTTTCACCCTCTTCTCAGCATAAATTTTGTGAATTTATTTGTTGATTGCGTGTCCAGTTCTAACCTTCTTCTTTTTATTCGAATAATAGTTTTCCTGTACCATCTTCACATCTAATCTACTTCACCATTTAGTCTGACGACCCTTGAATGGCAATGCTGTCCATACATTTGTTCTGTTGCTAATTAATTGATTAGCTTCACTAAATCGGTCAATATGGATTTTCTTGTTTTTATGCTTAATTTTATTGTTTTTGTAGTTTTGAAGCGATATCCACTCGTAAACTATCTACACCAAAAGTGATGTTCGTCATCTTCTGGCTCCGTAATGAGTTGCTAATTAGATTTGCAGTCGTATTCTCGCATATACGATTATACATACTTGAGTTTAATTATTTTTCTTCACTGGTTTCGATGTGAATACGAACATATGCTGATGTGATGACAGTAAATGAAGATGAAGATATATACATGCTATATGCATATGACTAAGTCATGATTTGATATTTGCGTGTGAGTGTGTGTTTGTTTGAGAGTTTCTTTTGGACGGACTTCTAAGTGGAAAAGTTGAAAACAACAAAACACGAAAAGCAGCATTTAAATAATAGCGATGTCCAGGTTTTGTAATGGTTTCGTTTGGAAACATTACGACTTTTTAACAAATGATTTGATGGAAATATTTAATAATCAAATATTTCATTATATACTAGTGATAGTGATTTCTAGTGATTTCAATTGCGATTGCGTTTTTTAAATCACGGTGATTAAATCACCGATAGTGAAAAACCACTCATTGCTATTATATACAGTGTGAGAGAGAGAGGAACTTTTTTGCAGTTTAACCCTTACCCACATTAACTCAGTTAGTTCTCAAAATGTGGCTTTTTCAAGTATGGTTAACCATCATGGCTCGGAATTTTGTTCTATGGAGTATGATTTATTTCTCATTCTATTGAGAAGTGGGTCCACAAATTCATGCAGTGATATCTTTTTCTCTTGGCGAAATCATAAATTTGGCAATCGTTAAATGCTAATGCTGACGTTTGAGTAAGCTGTATTGTTGCTATTTGCCTACTTACTTATGTACCGAAAATAATACGCTTTTCTATATCGGTGTCGGCATACAGCTCATACTGCTCATGGTTGTATCTTATTCGATACTCGCCACCAACGCATGTGGGTCCAAAGGTCTTGTATATGACTTTTCTCTTGAAAACTTTGAGCGTTCTCTCATCTGAAGTGAAACTTCTCAAAGCTTCGGCGTCATATATGATAAAAATTTTTGAAGTGTGTTTTGCGTTTCTCGAGAGAGATGTCGACTTTTTAATTGCGTACTTAGCCCAAAGTAGCACATGTTTGCAAGAGCGACCCTTCACAATATAAGAAAAGTCCTTCTCACAGCGCAGTTATCAACAGTGACGTGCTCTCCAACACGCCGGGAATCTTTGTTCGTTGACACTAGGTACTCCGTCTTGCCCTCGTTCACCGTAAGAAACATTCGACGCGACTCTCTTTCTAACTCTGAGGATGCTGCACTGAATGCCTACGTGTTCATGCCGATTATTTCAATGTCATCTCTTGGGTCTTCTACAGGTTTTAGCGCAGTATGGAAATCTGGTCGATGATAGATCTGCCAAGTCTGAAAACACACTGATAATATCCAATCGGGTTGTCAAGCAGAGGCTTAAAAGTTTGGATAAAGTTGAGTCCTTTTAAAAATCCAATAAAATGAACCTGAATCCCTGAAACATCCCTGAATCATCCTGAAACCACAATTTTTTAAGACCTTGTTTATGGTTTATGGCTCTATCTCACGATTGGATAGAATGACATTCCTTTTACGAGCCTAAATCCTTCCTGGCTTGTCTGCATCTTATTGCTTTTCACGGCATCCCCCAAAAGCGTATAGTAATTTTCCTTCAAGGGCTAAATCAGTTGGGTTTTGTAAGCGAATAATTCGAGACCTGTGTGCAAATTTCCTATCAGGCTGCTGCGTGAAATTCACTATCGTTCACAACAGCCACATTATCCTCGGTATGTTAGCAAGCCAGTCTTACAAACTTGAATACAACTTCAATTTATCATAATCTACTGTTCTTTTATTTTACAATAATTGTTGAAGGATAATGGGTTTTATAACGTTTAGGCGAGATATGCCACTGACTTGCAATAAAGCTTTCGAGGGTTGTCAGTATCATTGATGACTAAATGGCTTCATTTCCATCGGTAACAACTTCTATCGAGAACAAAATATAAAATCATTTGAAAGAACTCTGAAAAGCATTGCCAGACTATAAATTTCAGGAAATTTTGACAGAAGAGAATGGGCATCTCATACCCAGAAAGCCCAGTTACTAACCACAAGCGATAGATCTTAAAGTTCCCTTAAAAAACACATATCCGTTGCTATTTTTTACAATTTCCCGAGTGACTAATTTTCTAGGAAGCATTAAGTTCACCTTCTGCACACAAAAAGCCAACATTCATTGAGGAAAACCAAACAATACTTAATAATAATTAGTATAAGTAAGTATGTTCTAAGTATTGCGCCTATATATGTACATATGTATAAACATAATGTATCAACAATAATAATAAAAAAAAATCAACAATAATACAACAATAAATTAAGATAAAATTCCATATACAATAAGCTTCATATAACAAAGGCTGAATAGTCTATATTATCATACATATACAATAGCTGCATTCTTTTGTAAGCGAGTTGCAAAGGAACAAAAACTCACATATAACTTCCCTTTTACTTGAAAATAATTTCCCTTTAGTTAATTAGCAACGCTGGTGGTATATATGGTTGTTCGTGAAATTCATAAACGAAATAAAAACAAAAAAGAAACAATTCTGCGGAATCTGTGGTAAATATATTCGTTTATTTAAAATGAATTTTTATTTGCACTTGCTTTATTTTTGTTTATATTTACAATAATTTGACGTGTTGTTGAAATTTCCCAAGCACATTCCAGTAGTCTATTCACAATAGTGCTGTTTTTTTACTTTCCAACACTATAACTCAGGTCGATTAAAATATAAGCAACTTCAATTGAACACTAGCCGCATTCTTTTGTAAGCGAGTTGCAAAAGAACACCAAGTCGATTTCCCTTTAGTTACAATAATGACAGTTGTCAAAATATATGATTCGTTTGTCAAATTAGTAAATGTAAAGCAAAATAAAAAATGAGCAATTCAGCGGAATCTTTGGTAAATATATTTATTTATTAAAAAAATATAAAATAAGAAATAAATAAAATTCATATTTGTTTATATTATGCAGATTGTGTCTATGTTATTGGGTGAACAGTGCGAATCCCGTCGCAATAAAGAGAGGGAAGAAGTGAATCAAATATTGGAAGCAATATTTGTAAGTCCTAGCTCTTCTTCTGAAGAGTCAGAAAGCGAAAATGAGCAACATTTGAAGTGTTCCAATTTTGAAGGCAATGAGTGAGAAGGATTTCAAAATGAATATGAGGCCTAAACGTGAAACAGTGGAATATTTAATAAGTAAGAATCAAAAACTATTTAAAATAAGTACATTTAACAATTTAAGAAATTGCTCCTATTTTCAGCAAAGTACTCGTTGTCCACCTTTGTTCCTGACCAGTCTGGTGGTGGAAGGTCACGTGTTACACCAAGAAACGCTGTTTATATGTATATTTGGTACGTAAGCAACACAGTGACATTTCGACAGCTGGCGAATTTATTTGGGGTAGCTTCATCGGCAGCTTGGTCAACAGTGCAACGAGTTTCCAGGTTTTTAATACATATAAGCAATGAGTACATCAAGTGGCCAGAAGCCATTTATTTGCAAGAAAACATCGAAAAATTTTATATGAAAAAACGAATTCCTGGCGTGATTGGAGCTATCGATTGTACGCACATTGTTATTAAAGGCCCAAAAGATCAGAAAGAGATGTACTTTGATCGAAAAAAAAACATATAGTATAGTGCGTCAAGCTGTGGTGGATGCCAATAAAAAGTTCATTGACGTAACTTGTGATTACAGAGTTCTAAGAAGATCAAGACCCTACCAGGATGCAGAAACCCATTATGAAGTAATGTTTTCAAATTCTCATTTTATTATCGGAGATTCGGCTTATCCATCGACAAAATGGCTGGTGTCACCTTTTAAAGATTACGGAAACTTATCTGAAAGCCATCGGAAATTTAACGAAATACATTCCTCAACACGAATGGTAGTTGAAAATGCGTTTGGACTCTTAAAAGGACGTTTTCGAAGGCTGCTGAAATTTACAGAACAAACGGACTTGAAGATAATAACTAACATCGTGGTCAGTATATGTGTTTTACATAACATTTGCATTTCTTTTGACGATTTGTACGAAGTCAATGAAGAAACTGACACGAATGATTCAAGCCCGTTTGTTCTTGAAGGTGAAATCGAAGAGTCAAATCTAGATGCAAGCCTCGACAGAAGACAGAACCTCTTTAATTATTTAATACGGCAAAATGTTATTTGAAGTATTTTTAGCAATATATATTTAGAGCTAGTTTTCTATTTTCGAATAAATGACAAAATCATGTTTGGTAAAAAATTAATCTGTATATTTCATTATTATTTTCTTAATATCTAGTAACAAATGTAATTCAAATAAAAAAAACATCATCACAAGTTCATATCACAGTTTTTTAAATAACTTAAAAAATAGGCAAAAAGAATTCCGGATGTTGAAGCTGACGGTGGTGGCAGAGGCGATGGTGATGACAGTGGCGACGGTGATGGTAGAGGCGACAGTGTTGATAGAGGTGATGGTGATGCCATTGGCGATGGTGATGGCAGTGGCGATGGTGATGGCAGTGGCGTGGTGATCGCAGTGGCGACGCTGAACTGACGGACATAATTTTAGTCGGCCTGAAGCCCACATGGATCGTGTGGTTATTCGAAATTATTGGATTTCTCCCATAAATTTCATCCATTAGCTCCATGTATGGAGCAAAACATGGGCTGGCACCAGTACTGCGGTACTGCCTCTTTTTTTTTTTTTGATGCTGAAATTCCTCCTTCCGCACGAGATAGCATCTTAAAAATCCTGTTGTCTCTTCGCAGGACCATCTTTTTCGCTTTTTTTCTTGAATTCTGAAATAAAAATTATGGTTCATTTAATATTTAAAAAAAAACTAAGCAAAACAATTTTACTTACATTTGCTCCATTTTATTTCGTCTTTTGTTGATATTTGATTTGACGTTTATATGAAATTTCTCAAGCGCATTTCTGTAGCACATTCACAATAATGATGTTTTTTACTTTCCAACACTATAACTGAGGTCGATTAAAATATAAGCAACTTGAATTCAACTCGGTTAAAATAAGCCATGTCGCTTATTTTTGTTTTTGCTTTGCATGCAGTTCAGAAAATAAGTCAGTGTTCTTTTGCAACTTGCTTACAAAAGAATGCAGCTACTGAAAGTGAGCACGTTGAACATATTTCAACTTTTCTCTCCGTCAATACTTTGATAACTAAAATCTATTTCTATTCTTCGCTAGTCATTACTGTTCTACTCTAGCCTGCGCCTCTTAAAAATTCCAAGTGATGACAGGTTTTCCAGTATATGGTCTTCACCGTCGCAAATTCTTGGCGGTGTCTACTAGCAACTTGTAAATCTGTAAAATTCATTTGCAAGAAACGAATGGAAATTTTTCACTAAAAGCAACCAAGCCTCAAGCCCGTGGACCGATAAAAAAAATTAGACATAAAATTTCTATATTTTCTTCTTCTTCTTTTTTGTAGCCAAAACCTCAGACTTGTGTTTAATGTTTATTATTAAGAGTGGAAAAATAAATACGTTTATTTTAAGATTCGATTTAACATGGTCCGTTTATTGTTGTTGACGAAAAGCGCAATTAAGAGATTTTCACAATATCCGCTTGGTGCCAAGATCTTATAAGTTGGTAGACGTTTGGTGTCATGACCAGACTATAACATGCATCCATCAAAACTTCGCAACCACGCTCCTGGAGTTTCTGAAGAGCCACTATAAACGTGTGTGGCCCAGGGTTGTCCTGGTGGAACACAAGGAAGTGGCTAATTTTTGACATTTCTGACATAATTTTGTTTATTTTAAAGAGAACATGCAATATTGATCGAAATTGATTATTCAAATTTACAATTATTTGAAGTACTTAAATAGTTTTTCAGGAAAATATCGATTTTCCATGTTCGGATAAAGTTTTCGCACAATGTTTTTGATTAATTTTTGCAATATCCTATTGACGCAAGTTGACACAAAAAACGAAAAGATTAGGATTTAAAATTTGACTGTACAACACGGTAAATTTGCCTACTTTACAATGGCAGGAACGTGGAACTTCGCGAATTCATGAATAATATTCCGAAGTACTATCTCCAATAGCCAAAGGAAAAATGTTCGATCCAAAGTTGAGTTTTATGAGCCGGAACAAAGCAAAGCAAAGGCGTCTTTGGGTTACCAATGGGCAGAGAAACAAAAGATTCGCAATCTATGACCGAAGGTTTTCACTTGGCTAATTCACTTGCTAATTCAGACACCATCTTAACGAAGTTGGTCTTGCTGAGTAGAATGTGGGTCCACGTTGGGTCCAGATGGGTGGTCTAATTCGGTTATACCCCAAATAGTATATATGTAAAAATATTTCCATGAAAGTATGATTAAACTCAATAGGAAGCCGAATGGCTATTAACTGATGAATGAGTGTCAAACAATTGTAGTTATGAAGTATTTTTTGATGGAACAGATTACGGAAGCTACATAGGAAAAGAATCGACACTTGAGTTCAAAACTAGCCGAAAGAAAAACAAGAAGGAGGAAGTTCGGAGTGAAAAAGATCAGAAATGAAAGCAGGTTTTCAAATAATAGCGAATCGTTTAAGTTTAATTTAATGTGGTCTCTAAAACACTGCATATGTTTCAGCTCTTACTGAGGTTCTGTTAAGAGCCAGTAAACTGTTATGGAAGTATATGACAAAAGAAACACATTTGAGTATCTGTTGTTGTTGTTAATGTTAGTGTTATTTTCTGCATTTCTGTTACTCCCACTATTCGCTCTTTCTCCTCTCTCTCTCTCTCTCTCTCCCTTACGGTGTGCGATTTGTTTGTAACATATAAAATTCACTCAAGTGGTTTATGCTAATAGTACAATAAAAGAATTCAAAAATGAGACTCAAACAAAAGAACGGAAACCGTCGAAAAATGTAAATAAAGCAATTTATATGAGCATATATTTAATAATATGGCGTTGGTACATGAACATTGAAGATATCACACGCTTACAAATTATGATGCCATTTTAAGTCTTTGTGTATTTTGTAAAATATAAACGCCATATTTCAAAAGTGAGTGATTTGTATTGTTGTCACTGGTATTGTTGGTTTTTCTTTTTATTTATCGATGGAATTAGAAAGACAAATTGCTTTACAAATAACAAATGGTTATATAAACCATTCGTTTAACAATGCAAAATTATGTATGTATATGTATGTCCTTATGTACTTATGTAGTAGTAATAGAATGTTAAATTAGGCTGACTTCCTAAACGTATACATGCAAAGTATTACTTCGGTTTTAATACTGTCTTGATACTTTGCAGCACTGCCACTCGAATACATTGTTAAAGTTCTCCATCAAAATTGTTAGCACAGAATTGTTACTTATTGCTTTTCTCGGCTCATCCCTAACAGTTCGTTTACATTAAGGAACATGATACTTCGTCAAAAGTTTTCAATAATATTTTCATATAAATATTATAACATAGCAAAATGACTAATGGAACTGCATATAATAAAAAGCAAAAATAAATTAGTTTTTTGAGTAAATGAGGCAAACTGCTATGAACACCACATTTAAAGGACGTCGTTTCAGTGAGCCCTTTGTTTTACTTTAATACGTATATTTTAAATACTCTGCAGTAAGACTTAGAGCTAGTACGATTTTGTACTAGTTTTGTGGCTAAAATAGATGACCTAGTTTAATAACTAGACAAACTTTGATGATCAGATTCAGTAGTTTATTTTTATTTTTTAATGGGGGGTCCTCCACATGGCGGCTACCGGGCAACGTCTTCCTGGTCCCCGCTGGAAGGCGGCTAAAGTGACTGGCGAGAACCTTAACGGTTAAAGGTTGTGCGTTGGGCTTGAACCCACTACAGAAAAACACTCACCAAATTAAAAATCAGACCGTGTCTCGGATAAGGTCCACCTATTTTGTTGACTAACAAAATAGGTGGAAATAAAGCAAACGAAATAAAGACCACGATTTACGGATAGGCACCTGGAATGTCCGGTCATCCTATAGAGAAAGTGTGTCTATTCAGCTGGTTGATGTCCTCGAAAAATACAAAGCTGACTCACCACACTTCAGGAAATGCGATAGACGGTACAGGGTTGCTTTAAAACAGCATCCTGTCGTATAGATCACAGTTGCCATGCAGATTGGTACAAACTCGGATGTAGATTTGTTGCCAGTAAGAGATTGCGACGTCTTGCTCCCAGTTTACACAGTGAATAAGCGGCTGGCAACAATCCGCATTAAGGCAAAATTTTTTAACCTCAGCCTTATATGTGCCCACGATCCGACGGATGAGAAGGACGACGCGACCAAAGAGTACTTCTTTCAGCGCCTCGAAGAAGTTTATCACCGCTGCCCTGCCGCTATATCAAAATCGTGCTTGGCGACTTCAATGCCAGGGTGGGCAAGGAAGGCAAGGAAGCAGCACTAAACATGAAAATAAATAGTACCAGATTTCAGCATCTCGACATCCATAAAGCGACATGACTAACTCCATATCAACGAACGAAAAACCAAATTGATAACGTGATAATCAACGGAAGGCATGCTTCCAGTGTGATGGACGTGAAATCGATCCGTGGTGCCAAAATCGAGTCGGATCATTACTTTGTCGCAACTAAGGTGCGAACACTTTTATGTGTCGCAAAGAACATACGAAGTCCAACACAGAGAAAGCTTGACGTCAATAAGCTGCAATCACCATAGACAGCAAAGCTTTTTACTACTCAACATCGGATCTGCTTATGCTTATGATGATACATGCGCACAGTGGACATATATATCCCATTCCATGACTACTGCTGCTGAGGAAGTAATCGGTTTCTATCGGCCTCTGAAGAATGAGTGGTATGATCAGGAATGTCGCGATGCTACCACAGAGAAAGACGCCGCCACAATGGGAATATAGTTACAGATGTCCAGAGTGTACTGAGATTATAGAGGGAACACTTCTCCACGTTACTAAATTGTGACGACTCGAACAATACCGTCAGTGGAGGAGATCACCCTAACTCCCTAATGATGGTATAGATATTCCACCATACGACCATGATAAGGTGAGAGAGGCCATTTCGATGCTGAAAAAGAACAAAGCTGCGGGTTCTGAAGGCCTGCATGCCGAGTTGTTTAACAAAGGAGGCGATGACTGCTCAGCAGCATGTATCAGCTCATATGCAGAATAAGGTCGGATGGAAGCATGCTCGTGTCCCGTACATAGGAAAGAAGACCACACAATTTGCGTCAACTACCGTGGAATAAGTCTTCTTAGCATCGCATACAAGGTTCTATCGAGCGTACTGTATGAAAGATTGAAGCCCATGCTCAACAACCTGATTGGACTTACGGTCTTACGGTGAACGAGGACAAGACGAAGAATCTAATGTCAACAAATAAAGAGTCCCGGCATATTGGACAGCACGTCACTGTTGACAACTACGCTTTTGAAATAGTAAGGGACTTTGTCTATCTTGGAACCAGCATTAACAGCACTAATAACGTCAGCCTGGAGATATTGCGGAGGATCACTCTTACAAACAGGTGCTACTTTGGGCCAAGTAAGCAATTGAGAAGTCGAGCCCTCTCTCGAAGAATGAAAACTACACTCTACAAGTCTCTCATCATGCCTGTCCTAACATATAGCACTGAAGCCTGGACAACTTCCACCTCTGATGAGCGAATTCCTACGGAAGATCTTTGGACCTATTTGCGTTGGTGGAGAGTACCGAATGAGGTAAAACCATGAGCTGTAAGAGCTGTATCCCGATATTGACAAAAACCAGCGGCTGCGCTGGCTAGGTCATGTCGAGCGAATGGAAGAACACGCTCCAGCTAAGAAGGTGTTATATTCGGAACCCGCTGGAGGATGACGCAGAAGAGGAAGACCTAACCTCCGGTTGAAAGACCAAGTACTGGAGAACCTGACGGCGCTTGGAATTTCTAACTGGCGCCAGCTAGCGAAGAACAGGGATGTGTGGCAAAGCATATTATATTCGGCCTAAATCGATATTCGGTTGTTATGGCCACATTAGTATGTAAGTATATGGTAAGCCAGGATTATCCATCCATCTATTATTGAAAGGCCTAATGATATAATTTTGTATTTTCTATTGAGCAGCACTATTACCGGAGAGTTAGTCTTACTCAAACTTTTCTGCATTAAATCTGACTAGAGTTGCCCAATACATTTTCCCGCAAAAAGACACAGAAAGAGACAACAGTCATTTATTGAATACCACATTCTGTACCATTTTTGAGACAATAATGTTTCCTCCTACTTATCACGTCCTCCTGTGGGATTACTTATGCTCGCTCTTTCCAAATATACATACTACTCACATAAGTAAAATCGTGTACCACGAAAACAGAAAAAATATCGTCAACATAAATAAAATAAGAAAAAGAAGGAAGAAAAACAATATTTTGTTATGCCATTTTCGTCTTGCGTTATTTTTTTTTTTTTCTCCTTTTTTTTCTTGTTAGTTAAGGAACTACATATGTATATGTTTGAGCATGTTGCCAATTGTCTATTTTGGTGATGTTCACTTATGCGGTTGTTGTTCGTCCTGCCGGTTTGCTTGATGAACGACTCTACTCTTACCAAAATGTGTGTGAACACGTAAGCATGTGTGAATCTCAAAGCCATAATACCAACATAACATCAACCTACCAAACAACAACAATAAGTTTGCTTTTATTTTACAATTTTCGCCATAATACGAAGTATTCCTTTGGGAAAAGCCACTCTGTCAAACGAGAAGCCGATACAGAATGCTTCACATACGAGTATAGGGTGGTATATTGATATGCATTGTACATATGTATGTAAAGGTATGCATACCTTATATTTACATATGTATTATATGTAGATATCGGCGTAGAATATATAGGTTGTGAAATTTAAGAAAATTTTACAACCTTTTTTCACTAGACAGTTACATTTCAGTATTTGAAGCGGAAGTATTAACAATCACCAATTTGATGATCTATATCATAGAAAATACTTGCACTTGGACGAGTAAGCAAATTTTGGCATGCATCAGTCAAGTGGCCCTCAAGACCTTTTCAACACTCTCTCTAGTTCCAGACTAGTACTTGTATGAATATGTGAACTATGTGTATATAGAAGAGGATGGCTTTGAGAAACGTAGCTTTGCCAGAAACAAGCTTTATCTGGGGAGTTGAGGGAAAATGGAACGAAAACAAATGCTGATCCGAGAGATATATAAACACATCAAGAGACGGTAGTCATTCTCCAAATTTTTCTTGTTAAAAATTTCGAATTTTGTGACTCCAACATATGATTTGCGGACAGCAGAAAACGTCTCAAAATCTTAACAGAAGCTTGAAGAAGCATCCGTAGAGCAAGATACAAATAATAATGTCAACAATTCAGAAATAATGATTTTGATTTCAGCAATGAAAAACCTGGAAGTCCACTGAAAAGGCTAGAAAATACCGAATTGCAAGAAATATTGCAATAAGACGGCACTTTAAGCCAACAACAAATGACAAAAATTTCAAATTTCTGATCAAATAACTATTTCCAGGCGTTTACATATTATAGGATAGAGTCAGATGGGTCCAGTGAAATTTTGCTTCAACGAAGCGAACGCAAGTCTTTTTTGCACAACATTGTTACTGGTAATGAAAATTGGATTTATTTTGATAATCCAAACATTAAAAATCCATGTAAACCATCAAGTTCAACTACAAAACCAAATCGATTCTGGAAGAAGAGAATGCGTTGTGTTTGGTGGGAAAGGTGTAGTTTATTATGATCGGACATGTCATAATAACATGTCCGCGCAGTTCAACAACATTGGAAGAACCAGAGTGCATAACTCACCTCCTGTGTGGTGTCCGGTACTGACTCGCCGCAGTACCGGACACCACATCTGGGCAGTTAATTTAATCTTAATCTCACCGAGCTGCCTTATTGTTAGCTGGGAAACATTCTACGTTTTACCCAAAGCTCGTGTTTCTTCCTAAGGGAAATAGAGTAGCCCACCTGTGTCATCACATGAACCTCATATGGCCTAAGTTAATCCGGACAGCCTCCTCAACCTAACCCAGCCTATGAGGTGTTAAAACTTGGTGATACTGTCAGCCAACCATAAATGATCAATTTGAATCATGCTTTGATCGAAAAACGACCACAATGGGCCAGAAGTCACGAAAATGTAATTTTGTTTCATGAAAACTTCCTGTCACAGAAATTAAAACCGGTTCAGAATACGATGAAATCACTTGACTAAAAAGCCGTACTCATCAGACTTGGCTCCTTCTGATTGGGAAGGAACAAATTTTCACCAGTGATATCTAAAATTGCCGGAAGGGTGGTAAAAATGTGTAAAACACGATAGACAGTACTTAGGATAAAAGTACTTAAAAAAAGAGGAATATTTTTATATAAAAAAAGACCCATTTCATATACAACCTTCTTACAAGTAAGCTGACAATTTCTACCATTTTTAATTATTTTGCAACCAGGTTAGTTGGTTTTAGCGGCTGTTCAGATGAGAGCGGAAGTGGATGCCGATGGGCTCGCTCAATATCGTGCACTTGCCTTCAAGTCGTATTGGCGGCAGAAGTGCACAGGCACTTCTTCCTTCACTTCATCACAAATGTTTTGTCTTTATTTAAGTGACTATATTTTCAGTATTAAGTATATGTCTATTAAACTATTACACTCTAATTTGAAACAAGAGGAAAAAGAGATCGCGCACTGCTGGGGATTTGTTTACTTTTGTTTATAATTTTTAGGAGGGGAGTTTATAGCGGCTGATCCACAGATATTCCAATGTGTCACGAAATTGGTACTAAATGCAGTTTTGATCAAAATCCCTAAACCACAACTCTGAACATCTGAAAGCCAGAGCCGTGGAGATAACTCCCAAGAGCTCCTGGGATACTAACTCTTTAAAGCTGAGTTTCTAATCGAACATAATATCTAGATCTCATAACATTCTAGATAACTGTACCAATTTGGCGAAATCTGCATACATGCCTTATTAGGAGCGGAGTTGTAAGTCTCTCCTGCGAGGTTTAAATTTTTTAGTTGTCTATTTGAATTTAATTTTTTCAAATAATATAACTATATTTCAATAATATAACGTCTGGAGAAAATGAAGATTTATTTTAAACGTATCATAAAATAGAAGAAAAAATTATCTCACCCTAAATTCAATTTACATTTCTTACTCCAACAGTCGTTCATCTAGCGTATTGTATATGAGTATGTATAGCTTTAAAGCTTTTAAGCCAATATTAAATGTAGCATAAAAATACAAAAGCGATTAGAGGTCCAGCATATATTTACTTATATAGTAAGTATATACACAAGTAGGTACATTCAAGTATACCCCATAAGAAAAAGCAGAATAAAAAATTGGAATGTGAAAAGAAGACGAACAATCAACAGTAGCAACAGCAACAACAACAACAAGAGCAGTATAAGTATATGATACAATAATAATGATTATAATAAAGCTCAACAATTTTGCTGTCAAACGTGCGTGAGAAAAGCAACACATTTCCCATTGGATTCTAGAGACAGCAATGGTGGAATACATTATAACGTATTTGGCCATTTGTACAATAGTTGCGGTACCCACACACGAGAGCACGTATTGTGAATTGAAACGAGTAGTTGAATAGCAGAAGGTAGTGGTGTGGTGTGGTGTGATGTGGTTTACTGTGGAAAAGTGACATCTCTTGTCATGTGAAGTGGGCATTATCGTCATTCTAATAGCGGATTACATGCATTACTTACATCCGTCTTGCATTGTAAATCCATTACATAAAATGTATTGACAATCAAATGTTGATGATTATCCTGTCAAATTTTATTTGATTGTTGTTATAGCAATATTATTGTTGAATTTTAATGAAGCATAAAACCAGCACTTGATGATTATATTGATAATGATGGTGATGCTCACTGGGTTTATATAAAAATACATTTTTTTAAGTTTTTATTTTTATTATTTTTTTTCTTATTATTATTAATTTTTGTTGTTGTTGTTTTTTTTTTTTTGCATTGTTTTTGTTCTCACCGAGTCATTTTGTTTCTTATTTTTTCTGTTATTCAACCAGAAATGAAATATAACTAAATGATGCGATACCGAATTTGTACCAGGGTCATTGCCGCTCAACATATGAGCCGGCGAGCCTACTGTAAGGTTTTAGTATTCGGAGGCCATCTGAAACATACGAAATTGAAACAACAAGGATATCTTGATTGATAAAGAAGCTACCTAAGTACGAAAAAGGCAGCACAAACACAAAAACTTTTTTTTTGAAATGCGATCTGTCAAACATCAGCTGTTAAAATTTCACCAAAATTCATCGATTAATTTATTTGTTGTAGTTGTTTGAAGTAACCAACTTTTGTGTTTCTTGAAAAATGGAAAAAAGCGAATTTCGTGCAGTGTTAATCACACTATTATTTGAAAGGAAAACGGCAAAAGAGACAAAAGAAAAGCTCAATAAACATTACGGTGAGTCTGCTCCGTCAGATTACATGGTCAAATATTGGATTGCTGAATTTAAACGCGGCCGAACAAGCACTGCAACAATACCATCAACAGGAAGGCCAAAAGAGGTGGTTTCTGAAGAAAATATCAAGAGAATCCTCGATATCGTTATGAATAATCGCCGAGTCAAGTTGCGTGAGATTGTTGAAATGGTAAACATCTCATATGAACGTGTGTTCAACGTTTTGCATGAACATTTGCATATGAAAAAGCTATCGGCAAGATGAGTGCCGCGTTTGCTCAGTGTCGAACAAAAACTAGTTCGAGAGACCACTTCACAGCGGTGTTTGGACATGATAAAGCGTAATCCTGTTGATTTTTGGCGTCGATTATTAACTGTTGATGAAACGTGGGTCCACCACTACACACCTGAAACCAAAAATCAATCGAAACAATGGATGGAAGCTGGTGGAAGTGCTCCGAAGAAGGCGAAGGCAGTGAAATTGCCTGGCAAGGTTATGGCCACTGTATTTTGGGATGCACTCGGAATATTGCTTATCGATTATCTAGAAAAAGGATCCACAATCACAGGAAAGTATTATCGTGCATTATTGGATCAAGTGAATGATGCAAGAAAAAACGACCACATTTAAAGAAGAAAAAGTGCTCTTTCTTCAAGACAACGCACCGGTTCACACAACATTAGATACGATGCTAAAATTACGCGAAATACACTTCGAATTGGTTGATCATCCACCTTATAGTACAGATTTAGCTCCTAGTGACTTTTTCCTGTTTCCAAACTTGAAAAAATGGCTCGCAGGAAAAAGATTCAGCTCAAACGAAGAAGTGATTACCGAAACTAACGCGTATTTTGAGGGGTTCCCGAAATCGTATTATTCAGATGGTATAAAAAAGTTGGAATATCGGCTTACTAAGTGTGTCGAAGTAAAAGGAGACTATGTTGAGAAATAAATGGTTTTTGAAAAAAAATTTTTTTTTTCCTACTTAAGTAGCTTCATTATCAATCCGCCCTCGTATAGGCTGAAATGAGAGAAATGAAACTACATTCTATACAAAAAAAAAATCCAAGCTATAGAAACATAATTTAATCGATAATTTTGATCGGTAAAATTTTTTTTTTTTTTTTTTTTTTTTTGTTAGCTTATTTTTTTTTTATTGAATCTTTCTTAAATACAAGAAACTAACAATAATTATTCAAATCTTACAAGCTAAATAAAACTATGTGATATCCCCTACGTTCCATCACAATTTGGTGAGTCGCGAGATATAGCAATTTTACAGCATATTCAGTGTGTCTTTTCTTTTTAATCGACGATGCCCCTTGCTCAGCAACAATTGCCTAGCAAGGGGATTCGGATGACTGTGTAATTTTTGAATGTAGCTTCTGCAGGACATTGCAACTTCCTCAGAAATTGTGGATACATTTAAATCTCGATGGATGTTAACGTTCCTCATATACCAAGGCGCGTTTACAATAATTCGCAGACACTTGGATTGTATTCGCTGCAATTTTTCGATATTAGAGGGAGATGCGGTGCCCCAAAACTGAATACCATAAGTCCAGATTGGTTTCAGGATTGCTTTATATAATAGCACTTTGTATTCAAGATTCAACTTTGATCGTTTGTGTAACAGCCACCATAACTGATTCATTTTAAGCTTGATCTGAGTTTTCTTTGCCTCTATGTGATATTTCCATGTCAGCCTTCTGTCGAGGTGAATACCCAAGTACTTTGTTGAGGAACATTGTGGAACTGATTGGCCATTAATTTTAAGTGGGGGACATGTATCTAGCCTTAGCGTGAAGGTTACATGTACGCTCTTTGATTCATTGACTTTTATACGCCATTTTGCTAAAAATCGGTAAAATGAGTATATAATCATTTTCATAACGATAAGCAAATCATATAGTCATTTCTTTGTTTTTTTGTTTTATCCATGTTTAATACATTAGATTGTGACGTTCGCTACTCGGGAGTTGTCGATGTACCAAAGTGCTATTAAAAATATAAAATCTTCACATAAAAGCACCTTATAAATAGTACATTTACTCCCAGTAAATTTCAAAGTAAAACTGTTCGTAGTTTTTCGGATTGACACACATCAACTGATTGAGTACCTATGGTGTACCCTGCTCACTACCCACCGTGAACTGTGGCTCAGACCCATGAAATTAATGCAATCCAGTTAAGCGATATTAACAAAATTTGCGTCAACTTGAATTCCGAAATATCAAAGAGATTGATGAAACGATATCGCTAATTAATTGAAACCTCAAGGCTTCAACAGCAAAATTGAAATACCAATTTATATGTTTTTAAGGTCAGAAACCTCTTTGAAGTTCGTCTTCTAGTATTATGTTTCAAGTTACGAATTCCACGGTTAATTGATGCTTAAAAGCTGTAGACATAACCCTAATGTTTTAAAAATTGAGATCAATACGTTAAATCTGAAAAAATATAAACATTCTGAAAGGCAATAGACTTTATATTAATATTTATTCAACACAGTACAATCCTTTCTAGAACAACAAGAACAATATTTTTGTGGGTATGTGTATGATTTATATTGTATACTTCTTAATCAGCTGAATGACGGTGTTATTTTCTTCAACAATAAAGCAATGACGTAAGCAAACGAAAACTGGTGGAAAGCAAGCATATACAGGGTTATCCATCTGTTGGTCCTTTCTATTATTCTTTACAAAAACACTCTTTTTGTTAAGAAAACTCAAAAATTTTTATTGATTATGAAAGGCGGGTCTATGCCATTTATGTATGAAAAATAATATAGTTCATATTTCCAGCACGGCTTCGGCTACAGGCCAGCGTCCTAACATCAAATTTTTTGTTGACTCGTTCGAATAAAAGCGGATCAATGTCCTCAATTTCAGCTCGAATGTTGTTTTTAAGATCTTGAAGATTATTGGCGTACACTTTAAATTTCAAAAAGCCACATAAAATATAATCCAGAGGTGTTTGATCGCAGCTTCTAGGTGGCCATGCAACTTTGGAATTCCTTGAAATTATGCGAACATCGAATTGATTGCCAATAAGTGAAATGTCTCCGCTTCAGCTTGTTGGAACCACATGCCATTAGCGTTTCATTCATTAAATTTTTGCCATAAAAAACCAGTGAGCATATCACTTCTTCTTCGGCATTTTTAAAAAAAGAATTTACAGCGGCCACTGCATCACGAATACGAACTGGGCTAATAATGTAATATGGTCTACGACCTTCCACCGAATCAGTTTTTTTTTTTTCAAAAACACAGTTTTGCCAATTGCAAACTCAGTACTATGATTATGATGACTAAAACTTTCACGTAATTTGTGAAATGTAGTTTTTTTAGCGATCATTTTTGTAATTAATTTTAATGACCAAAATGCGTTGTTTTAACGACTCTATGAATATAAATGGATAAGCTTTGACTTTTCATATGTCAAACGATTGCTTACATCAGACAACATTTAGTAATTAAAATCAATGAAAAAAGGACCAACAGATGACCCGCCTTGTGTGTACCAATATAAAGATTTCTCATTAGAGCTTCCTCTACTTTTTTCACATTATAATATGGAAAATAAGTAGATATGTATGTATGACTGCCAAAGGCATTTCTCTCACTAATGTATGTAATTACATTAAAATGTTCCCATTTCGTTGTTTCCAACTAATTAATTGTATTTAGTAAAGTAAATAGATACGATAAGAAATTCCAAATATCCGTAGAATTTTCCTCTTTACTCGCTTACCATCTTTATTCATTGCCGATTGAAAACATTTGGCTAATCGGCAGGCACGGCATTGATTACGATGTGTTTTATCGACCGGACAACGACCCTTCAGCTCACCGGTAGCTTTACAAGTGTAGATGCGATTACGATGAATGCTACGTTTGAAAAATCCAGAACAACCTGTGTTTAAAGTAGATACGAGTATTATGTAAATTTTATAATAGATTTGAATTTCTAAATATATATATATATATAATTATATTTTATTTATTATTTCTAATTTCATGATTTTAGACCAACCATAGGTGTTTCCTGGATAATGTAGCGGGTTCGAACTCCTGTGCGGGCAATTTAAATGCATTTTTCTCATATAAGTAGGCAATTTCTGACCTACTGGCAGGCAATAAGCTAATCAAAGTTGATCATCTTAAATAAAAATTTGCCTTGTAAGCCTCAGAAAAATAGAACAAAAAATTTTTTTACATTTCTGTTTCTGACCGTTTAATTACACTAACCCCGATTTTTACATAGCCCATCTCATAAACAGTTATCGTCAAAACTTATATATAATGGTCCATCTATTGGTTCCTTTTTGAGTTAGGGATTATTTTAACGCTGACCGCGCTTCCCACTCTAAATATTGACTAACAGTATCATACCTTCGCGAAACGAACGAATGAATCGCTAAATGCTTGAACAATATTGCCAAATTTTTTCCATAGTGATTGCTGTATTGTACGAAGGATGCCCGAAATGAAGCACCCACAAGTGTACGCAAGTTTGAGTAAAAAGTTCATTAGACCGCTAGTAAGAATGCTCACCTCCTCCGTTGTCGTACCACTCCAATGAGATAGATCCCTGATTATTAGCTTACAATTGGCTAAACAATTGAATGCAAACGATCAGCGGTTTCGCTTTTTCTTCTCAGTTTGAGCCTTGGAGCAGCTCAAATTAGACAAAAAATTTTCCGAAAAAAAAACATTTTTTCTGACGAGGTGCATTTTCATTTCGGCGGCGATGGTAACAAACAAAACTCTGAAAACTGGGTATCGTAAAATCTACACGGGATTGTCGAGAAGCCAATGCATCTTGTTCCGAATGACGATAAACCAAAATACATTTCTAATCGCCCGATATAGAAAATTCTTTTAGCATAGCATCCCATACAATTTGTAGTTCCAATTTCATCTGTCACTTCTCAAATACGGGTACTTATTGATTCATTTTTGTACTTTCAGTTTTTTTCACATGTGTCATTTTTTTCACATAAAATTAACTTACCATCACAACTATAAATTCCATAATGTTTACCCGAACTACGATCTCCACATACTTTACAGGGTATGTCCAAAAGGCGATCACCTAGAAGATAGAAAAACTATATGAAATAAAATTTAAATAGAATTAAATAACAAAACGACAAGCAAAAAAAATTATAATGACCACTAAACCAAATACTAAATGAAAATACCCAACATGCCAAGTGCTTTACACTTTGAAATATACAGATAATGAATTTGATGAATGTTTTCAAACTATTGTGACTCGACTTCAACAATAATTAAAAGCTTTTGATGTAGTGCTCATATCATATTCACACTTTTGAATATGTTAGAGCAATGCCGGCCACTATGTTGCACATTGTGTAGTTTGCCATGGTGTTTTCACACTAACGCTAACGATGTGTAACCACGATGTTATGTGTTTGCTTCTCTGTCGCTGTTTAGCTTTTGAAGAAGAAAGACTGTTGCTCATGTTTAAAAAAAAAACGCAGTGAACACAATATTAAAAAATCTCCATACAGTCGGCTGGGGCAGACCAAATTATACCCTGCATATGTAGATTTATATAAAAAAAATTTACTCGAATATCCATCTTTTTCTTTTATTTCCACTTTTCGAGAAACATTTTTTGCATGTGCTACTAATTTACACCCGAAATATGGCTGACTTTGACGAAGTACTTTATATGTTATGAGAGTTCTAAAAGCTATATTTTAAAGGAGCTTTTTAAGATAATTCCGAGGCTTATTATGGAAGCTATATAAAAAGTGGGTGTCGTTTACCTCTTTCTTGTATATCTAATTGATTTTGCAATATTAATCCACATCTTAAATTTGGTTGTCCTACGTTCAATAGTTCGTAAGTTCTACTGGTTTAATTTTTTTTAATTTTCGCAATTTAGTATGGTAGCCCCATTAATAAGTGAGCGTGGCACGTTGATTTTTTGCCAGATTATTTCCGACTACCATATTAATCTAAGTGTCAATTATAGTTAATCTAGACAGAAGATTGCAGAAGTTACAGCTGTTTCAATTTAAAAAAAGTACAGACACTTTGTATGGGAGCTAATATAAAAAGTAGGCGTGTCTCGCCGTGCATTTCTGGCAAGGTTATAGTGAGTTATAGCAAGTTTAAGATTTTGAAAATTCCGAGATTAGTCGTTTTGAATGCTTGGTGTGGGCGTGGCTATTGACCGATCATGCTCAATATCAATTCCCTTTGTACCCTTGGATCATACTTTTACTTTACTTACTTACTTATGTAACCGAATATCGATTTAGGCCGAATATAACATGCTTCGCCAGCTATCTCTGTTCTTCACTAGCTGACGCCAGTTAGAAATTCCAAGCGCCGACAGATTCTCCAGTACTTAGTCTTTACACCGGAGGTCTTCCTCTTCTGCGTCGTCCTCCAGCGGGTTCCGAATATAATATCTTCTTAGCTTGCGCGTGTTCTTCCATTCGCTCGACATGACCTAGGCAGCACAGCCGCTGGATATTGATGCGCTTTACTCTGTCAATATCGGCAAAAAAAAATAAATATGTGGCACATAAAGCCCCAAAGGGCTCATTGGCCGAGCTTCTCTTCCATTACTGTTGTGCGTCTTAAATTTTGGACAATATTAGAAGGTACCTACTTATTTTAGCCGGTTCGAACGGCAGAACACTTGTGACATCACTTTTTCTGAGCTTTGTCACAGAGTTCTTTAAGAAGCTTTTTCATGGCAAGTTGTTACTGTCGGAAGAATTGCCAATTGCTTGCCGACAGGTGGGTACCGTTCGAAAGAAAAATCTTTTCGATATTAAATTTGTTATGCATCAGCCGGGGATTGAACCACGACCTACAGATCAGAAGGCGAACACACTAACCACTGAGCTACGGCACCCACAGCTCATAGGTTACTTCTGCCAAATTTCGTCAAAATAGCTCAATATTTGCTCAAGTTATCGAGCGAACCAGCCAGGTGACGAACGGACGGACGGACAGGCATCGTTAAATCGAAAATTTAAGCGACGCTGATCACGAATATATATACTTTTCTATATCTCAGAATATTCCTTCAAGTGGTTACCAACATCTGACCGAAATGAATATACCTTTCATATTACATTATGCAGGGTATAAAAACAATATACTACAATGCTTGCTCACTATTTGGTAAAAGAAATGATATTTTTACTATTTACATCATACCTCGAAGAAGATTTTATAATAAAACGAACTAAAATTAAGACAATCCATCAAGCAAACGTAGTTTACTAATAATATTAATTGGTGGAGTCGTTTACGTGCTGGAAGCCAAAGTTTTAAAAAAGTTTGTTGATTTTATCTAAATGGTCATCGAAAATGTATTAAGGCCGTGAATGACGATATTGGCAAATTTCTTGGTACCTGAGATAAATCATATTAAATTCTTGGAGGTGAAATAAAAATTCTTTTTGAAGCAATATCTTCTTAATTAATCATATAAAATTAATTCTTTTGGATTGCTGGGTGCACTCGTATACAGTATCGCGATAATTGAACAACACGAGCTTATACATAAAACAAACACATGCACTACGCATTTGTTTAACATATTGATTTAGTCATTTCAAAGCATAGTAAAGTACATATCCATGACTGCTTGTCGTATATTCGTTGTCGTATTTACTTAGATATATAATACTAATTTTTTTTTTTTTTTTTTGTTGGTAGCTAATCCTTAACACTTATTAAGGCACGTACCCAAAATAATATTTAAGAATAAAACCCGACACTTGTCAAAACATCAATTCACACACACACACAGCACATTTCGATACGCAGATTGTAAGTAGTACAAATGGTCAAATATGGGATGTGACTGAATTGTGCTATCTACCAGTTCAACACATAAGACATGTTGTCGTTGTAAACAATAGACTGAACGTATTGTTATTTTATTAAGTGACGCGTGCTACCTATTTTCGCACCCTAATCTCGTAATATGTATCGATGTATGTATGTGTACGTCTTTTGACAAAAAGGGTGCTTTATTTTGTATGAGTACGCATAGAAATGAGCAATTTTACATTTTGAGTGCTTATCCTTTTTTCTTTTCTATATTATTTTGTAATCATAATAAATATTGTGCAATTGTTTTGTTTTGTATTTTTTGTTTTTCTGTAATATGAAGTGTTTTGATTTTTAAAATTGCAATATGGAAATATACATATTTGAATTATGAATAAAATGATAGTGATTGACTGAGAGAAAGAAAGAGATGAAAACAGGGTTGATATTGTGGGAATTGAAAGATTGTAAATTTTAAAGTTTGTTGTGCAAAAGTTATTTACAGGAATATTTTAAAATCAATTTCAACAACGAAAAGACAAAACATATTCTCACGCTCTGAAAGCGATTTTGAGTACTTGAAATATTTCAGAAATTCATATTAATCTGTAAGGTATAATATGTAAAAATCCCACAAAATGTCATGTCTAATGATAACGAGAAAATGACTATATTTGAATAAACAATGACATACCTTGCCAGCAAAACCATGGTAAAGAAAGGATAGCGAAATGATATAACTGTAATTCGAGTCACGATTTATATTGTACGATACATATTTTATATCTGCAACAGCAATTGCAACAATTTATTTTTCTTTAATTTGTCGTAAATTTAATATAATTTAAGAAAATATCCATCAATTTTCGATTTGTTGGACATTCATAATTATAACAAAATATATTCTCCTGAAAAACTCATCGAACGTGGGTTTTGGCCGATCTCCATTGAAGCACTTTCCCAGAGAGTCCTGCCACGATATCAAAATCGTGCTTGGCAATTTCAATGGACCCAGGGTGGGTAAGGAGGGTACCTTTGGTCCTACTGTCGGAAAATTCAGCCACCACCAAAACACTTCCGATAACGGAATGAGGCTAATCGACTTTGCCGCAGCACGAAACATGGTAATCTGTAGTGCCAGATTTCAGCATCTCGACATCCATAAAGCGACGTGGCTATCTCCAGACCAACGAACGAAAAACCAAATTGATAACGTGATGATCAACGAAAGGCACGCTTCCAGTGTGATGGACGTGAAAACGATCCGTGGTGCCAACGTCGACTCGGAACACTACCTTGTTGCAGCTAACGTGTGAACACGTTTATGTGTCACAAAGAACAAACGAAGTCCCACACAGAGAAATCTTTACGTCAAAACTTATTACGTCAACTATCGGATCTGCTTATGCAGATCATTGCCCCTCGTGATGGTACATGCGCACAGTGGACACATAAATCCCACTCCACATCCGATCGATGGTAAATCTTCCATCGACCAGATGGAAGATTTTGAGAAGACTCAAGAAACACAGATCGACACACACCATTTATTTGTTGATTATAAAGCCGCATTCGACAATCGGGCACTCTGCACAAAAATGTCTGATTTAGGTATTCCTGCGAAGCTCATTCTCTTTGTAGAATAACACTGTATAACTCCCGTTGCGTGGTGAAAATTGGGGAGGAAATCTCCCAGCCGTTTAATACCGATTTGTTATGGTGCAAGAAAAAAGATAGAGTTGAAATTTATTGTAAAAGTTCGGGTAAATTTTATTTATGTTATTTTAATTTCAGAATGAATTGCCTGATTAGAAGGGTTACCTTGATAGGGTAAATTATGTGATTACTGTCACATTCATTGTAATCAATATTATTATGGAGAAAATAATACTAGCTGCTGATCTACGACATAATGGCACTATCTTCAACAAAAGTGTCATACTGTTGGCGTATGCCGATGACTTTACCTAATCGGCATGAACACGTGAGCAGTAAGTGCAGCATTCTCACAGTTGAAAAGATAGTTGAGAAGTCGAGTCACGAGAAACGAAAACCACGCTCTACAAGTCTCTTATCACGCCTGTCCTTACATATGACGCCGAAGCTTGGACAATTTCCACCTTAGATGAGAGAATTTTAGGAGTTTTCGAGTTTTTTGCCGTGCACTGTTTCCCTTTGCCGTGTCTTCTCATCACTCTCTGTTTTAATTACTTTCTTATTTTGTTGTTTATTTTAACTCTCTCGAAAAAAGCAGTGCGTGTCTTCGCAATTTAAAATTAAAATTAAAAATTATAAACAAAAGAAAAGAACGTAAACTTCTGGAGCAGTGCGCGATTTTTCCCATCCCGCTTATAAATATATATATTTAATTTAATATTTAACTTTAAAAAATTTAAATAAAGCGCGAGGAATTTTGTGATAAAGTGCAGAAAAAAGTTCCTGTGACTTTTCTCCAACAACAACCACATCACCAACGCAACCTGCAGGCAAATGTGCTTCCAGATTGAGCGAGCCCACCGGCATTCATTCGCTTTCCGCTGTAACATTGGTCCTTCGAGCCATATCAGGCTCGCAACGTGTGGTAAGCAATTCTTGCACATCACGGAACGATGTATGTACGTGGCTTATCCGATATATTACTTATTTTCTACATGTATATTTGAGAAATAAGGTATATACCATACTCTTATATCAATTGTTGCTTCTTTACGTATATCCCGATGCATCCCGCTAAAATCAACAAAAAATATTTAATAAATTGTTGCAACACAAATTATTGTTGGTTTCTTTATGTCTTGCTATACTAATCCCGCTCTAACTTACAGCGAATCTCTCGCTGAGGACTGATATTGTTTTGCCGACGGCAAAACGAACTTTTGGTTGATATATTTTGTTTATATCTTATTTTCTTCCTCTTATGTGCAAAAATAATACCAGATATCCAAGAATGATAGAAATTGAGATTGCGCCCTGAGTGAACAGTTAACTTTTTTGGTTTGAGTTTGTCAGTCAACTGTTCATATGATGACGTCATAAACGAAAAGAAAATTAACCAAAAAGTCAAATAAATTTTTATAATTCTTGCATTTGTATAGTACGCGGTTACTTAAAACAATTTTGACTGATAAATGTGATTTTCATAAATGAAGTGAGCAATGACAAGCTGCAATAACGATAGTTCCGTCAAATCGTTATTAAAGAACTATTTTTCCTTTCCGTGTGATGTGAGTTTGGCAAAAAAGTGGATTAGTTTCTACCGCCGATCAAGTCCTTTCAACCACAAAAATAGTGTGATTTGCAAGGACCATATCATAAATGATGATTTTATAAACCTCAAGCAATATGAAATGGGTAAAATTTATTTATTTTATTTGCACAGCATTCGCATTTCTGAAATGTTCCTAATTTCCCAGGCTTTGCGTCGAAACCTAAATTGAAGCGCGGGGTTGTGCCAACTGGATGCAGAATATCTGCATCCAGTTGGGACAACCATGTTCGGAAATTGCAATTAATGGTAACAAAAATCGTTGGTTATTGTATGGAAATATTCAACTGTTTAAATTAACGTGGGTGCCGTAGCTCAGTGGTTAGTGTGTTCGCCTTCTGATCTGTAAGTCGTGGTTCAATACCCGGCTGATGCATAACAAATTTAATATCGAAAAGATTTTTCTTTCGAACGGTACCCACCTGTCGGCAAGCAATTGGCAATTCTTCCGACAGTAACAACTTGCCATGAAAAAGCTTTTAAAAAAAATGAACTCTGTGACAAAGCTCATAAAAAGTGATGTCACAAGTGTTCTGCCGTTCGGAACCGGCTAAAATAAGTAGGTCCATTCTAATACTGTCCAAAATTTAAAACGCACAACAGTAATGGATGAGAAGCTCGGCCAATGAGCCCTTTGGGGCTTTAAGTGCCACATATTTATTTATTTTTATTTATTTAAATTAACTTATTAACAGAGGTAGGATTAGATATTATTTAAGTTGACGACAATGCTACCGTCATAACTACAGAAGCATAACACTAGCAACTCGAAGAGGAGAAATAATTACGAAAGAAAGTGTGAGTAAATCGCACAGTTGAACTAATAAATATTTCAACATATATTGTATAAGTTTGTTACAAACGTAGTAAAGCGTTAAAGAAAGAAAATTTGCTCCTGCGCAGACTTCAGAAAAACCATTCCGCACCGCCCTGAAGCTCTCCTTTAAACAGTCAGAAAGGAAGTATGCATATAACATACAAGTTTTAAAAAGGAGTTTTCCAAAACTTTCTCAAGAATCTAAAAAAATTAGTGGAAATGGGTTGCTCATAACAAATGATTTTGTACGAAGCATATAGAACAATCTTCCAGTATTAACTGCAATATTAAATTAAAGAAATTGTTCTACCGTCAATTGTTCTAAACAAAGCAATTGAAGAAGCTACTCACAAGAAAGAAAATTCACTGAAATGGTACCTTAGTTTTTATTAATTCTTTTTTTAATTATTGATTTAATTATTTAATTCTTTTTTAATATTCTTGTAATGAAAACACGAAACCACTTCGCTTTTATTTACATATTTACAGCTTTTCCACTTAGGCAACTTCTGGTAACTTTAGGTTACATTCATATTTTCGCGGTATATTTATTTACTTATAATTATTCCTTATTTTACAATTTTATATAAATGTTCGCAGTTTTATTTACCTTTTATATGAGATTTTGACACTTCTTATTTGCCTACTATTCGTACTGTTTCGTTTATAACGTCACAGGACGCAATCTTTATTTCTATCTTTCTTGCCTGAGATCATATCTCACATATTGCACATACCATTTACATAAATACATATTGATAAAAAAAAAAGATAAAGAAAAATATATCAAGTGATCTCAAGAAAGAATATATGTACATATACACACATACCCTAATATTTAATTGGCGTATTGGCAATTATTTATTCTTGCTATACGTCGCCGACGAGATTAAAGTGGTCCTTAATTCTGCAATTTTACAACGAACAGGGAAAATACTTCAAAATTGTTGTTGGCCAGAAATATTTCTTAAACATTGCTATTAGGTTATAACAGTGGGTACCAACAAGCGATTTTGTTGCTGAATTTTAATTACTACATTTCTATTAAATTGCAAAAGTTTTTATTTTTCTTTTCTCGCTATGGTTTAGTAATTAATCAATTTGATTAAAAGTTCATATGGATTGAGCGAATTAGTGTGATCGTCTTATATCAGGACAACATGGCCACTATTTACGCAAACTAAGGCCGAATTTTAATTAAATAAGTCCCAAATATTCGAAATGTCAGCTCTCAATCGTTTCAGGCTATCACCGAAGAGGTTATTGAATTTGATGGATATTTTCATGCCACGAACCCGGAAGATCACACCAAATTTATCTCCGAGGTACAGAAAAAATAATTCCAGTCCCTATGGAGTGATTGCAAAACGGCATATCACTCCCTCATAACAGAGGAAGTACTTGAATATCTTGACGTCATATTAAAGAGGCATATAGAGAGTGTCTAGCCTCATCTGTCCGGTGCTTCTCTGAAATCAACGCTCATCTTCACGAGCTGACTTCCGAAGTGGCACCCCCCGCAAGTTTGTCTTCTCCCGCAGTTTGTCTTCTCCCGCAATTCCGCATTCACCCGTTTAAAGAGTAAATAATGAATACTCATTTCACACAGCACACAGTAACAAAGCATGCATTTACGTGGATTACAAGGTGCGACAATTATGTATTAAGACTCGAACCATATCTCAGCAACCAATCGCGCCATCTATGTGTGAGCACATGCGTGAAGCTTCAACCTTCCTCTACTAACTGTCAAAATATCATGGCATTTGGTTGACATTTAATGTTTATTGACATTCATTTTACAAAACAAGTGTTCGTTTGATGTTGAAATATTAACATGAAATTTAACACACAGCACTCATTGTTCGTCAATTTTTAACTCGGAATCAGGTCTGTGTGTTGAATCACCCGCCATATACACCTGATTTGGCACCGTGCGACTTCTTTTTGTTCCCAAAACTGAAATTGAAGTTGAAAGGATACTTTTTTGATGACATTCAGACCATACAACGGGCTTCGACGAGGGCACTGGAGGCAATTCCGAAAAATGAGCTGAAACACGCGATTGAATCACTATTAAATCGATGTATCAAATGTATTGAATAGGAGGAGAATATTTCGAATAAATATACGGAAAAATTAGCAGATATAGTGTGTTTTCTAGAGGCAGTCTTAATACATAGTTGCCGAACCTTGTATGTATCTTGGCCGAGCTCCAGAGATAGTTTACGGCTGTATATCGAAATAACCCTAGGTTATCCCCAGTAGAGAAATTGTACCACTTACTCCAAAAACCCGTGAAGACGCGCATAGCATCAATAAGTCGACTCCCCTGACTAATGATGGCTTAGCGCTCGCTTGTTACAATCTTAAACAAAACCAGAGGATACTTATAAATATACAGTTAAATACACTATCGCCCTAGAATCTGTTAGCAATGAAACCGATCCCGATTTAAAGCGCTTACATCGCGCCATTATCGACTGCATCACAAACTTGAAACTTTTGAACATTGACATGAGGCACTGGGATGCGATTTTCGTGTACTTACGTTCAACAAAACTCCCCGATACAACCTTGTGACGTGAAATTCCGACGTGGAGCGATTTTGACGCTTTCTTATGTGAGCGTTATCAGACACTGGAGTCTGTTTCAGATATACGAAGTGGTCCTCAGCCATTCAGCCATCCACCCAATCGACAACCCAGTCGATTTGATCCTTCCAAGCGATCCTACAATCCTACAGTGAACCCCCGAAAAGCAAACACATATCACGTCATCTTTTCATATAGTGATTGCCCATTGTGTCGAAAGTCATACCCGCTTCGTTATTGTCCCGATTTTCTTAAACTGCCGATCGGTGAGAGGTACAATATTGTGAGAAAGCACACCCTGTGTACAAATTGTCTCGCTAATTCCCACGACAGTAACTGCAAGATCATGTTCACGTGCTCATTTTGCAGAAAACGCCATCATTCCCTCCTTCACAGACTGCAAAACTTATCGAGCAATCTTCGTGAAGCAACCCCTGTGCCAATTTCCGCTGCAACATCGTATGGACGATCTTGCCAGCTGCGAATTATTACTACTGAGAATCCCGACACAGCTTTAAAAACTGCAAGCCTTTTAGCAGCAGATAATACAGTACTACTCGTAACGGCAGTAGTACACATTCATCATCACAACACGACATTTACAGCCCGTGCCCTAATTGACTTAGGCTCCGAAGCGACCTTTATGTCGGAACGCTTACACAACAGGTTGCGACTCCCTATTCGCGACGTTCGAACGGAAGTTACTGGTCTGAATGAGGTAGTTGAGACACATCCGACGAAAAGTTGTTCATTGGTGATCGGATATCCGATTGACTCGAATTTTCATTGAAAGTTGATACTTTCGTATTATAGAAACTTACGGGAAAACTCCCATCACACCCGATATCTGCCAACTTACGTAAAGAGCTCTCTGGTGTATGGTTAGCAGATGAAAATCTACAAAGAAGTTTCCCTGCGGATTTAATATTAGGAGCTGATATATACTCTACACTACTACTTGAAAGAGTGAAAAAAGGCATCTTTGGAAATTTGGTGGCACAAAATCGCTTCATTTAAACCACGTTTTTGAAGATTACACGATATTTACCATCATACGAATCCCTCTCCCACTTTGTACAATCCCTCTTAACTGCGCTCAGTAGCTGCATGAACATCTACGATGTATCAAATGAACTGTTATAGTTTACCTGCGTTTGAATGAGCTCAGGTGTTAACTTCCCACTATTCAATACTTCTTCATGATTATAATCAATCATCATGATATCATGAACCCTGAACTTTCGCATTATAAATCAGTCGGATGTATTGCATACTCCTCTAACTCCACCAATCTGGTATTTCTGATTATTATATGTGAACTATATGGAATATCTTCGTTGATTTTTCACCTGCTCTACGAGCCTATGAAGATAAATTTCTACGTACTATACACCCGATTTCTCCCAGAGCCATTAACAGTTCCAGTAACATTTAATTTCTGTTGAGACTCTCACGGACCGTGTTAGAGCAGCAGACATTTCGAACTTCAAGACTCACTCACTCTCTCTCACAAAAGAGCATTAAATTAAATATTCCGAATTTAATTGTATTATTATCGATGTGCTACAATATATCTCAACTCGATACTTGTTTGACAACTACATTAACCCAAAATCCCGTACATCTGGTCTACGACCAGCCCTTATGGTTTATACTTTCTACTAGCCTTTTCTATCTACGATGAAAGTAAAAGTAGTTTGAGAAACCACAAAGCTTACAGTTTGGAAACCCTCACAAACTGGACTGCTAGATCGCTACTCTAAGCGTAGAGGTGATCACAATTTTCGAGAAAATACATCTCATCTGTCAACAATCTAGGTTCTTCAGTCAACATTCGTTTCGCACTCATCAATCAACATTCTCAACAATCAACATTTGTTATCCCTCCTCAAAGGCTCCTTTTTCGCTCTTATGAAAGTTAAGATCCAGGTTTAACTTCACACTTTTTCCCATCATCCCCACTGGAACTTCCTGAAAATGTGTCAACACACGATCAAAATTCGTATATTTTGTAGTTAATTTTAAGTATTTCTAAGATTAATTTAATTATATTAAATACTGTTTTTTGATTTTTTATTTACTTTTTATTTTAATTTTTTTTTTCTCATTCCCTTCGTCTGGGGTGGAGGGTCCGTCTTTTTTGCAATATTCCTGCAAAGGATTCGGAATGTCTACACCAGAATACGTGTGTCGCGCAATGCTCGTGTAGGGTTTGCATAGGTTGGCGCCCCTAGCGTAGTTCTGTTATGTCCCGCTATTTTTCACTCTCATTTTCTCCCTCTCTCCCCCGTGCTCTCTTTCCCTTTGTTTTGTCTTCTCATCACTTTCTGTTTTAAGTACTTTCTTATTTTATTGTTAATATAACTCCCTCTATTAAAGCAGTGCGCGTTTCCCGAGTTAAAATTACAATTAGAAACTATTATAAAAAAAACTAAAATAATTAAAATAGATAAAAACACCGAAAACAATGTTTGAGTTCGGTATTCCTGCAAAGCTCATTCGACTTTGTAGAATGGCACTACATATCTTCCGTTGTGCAGTGAAAATTGGGAAGGACTTCTCCGCACCGTTTAATACCGAACGGGGTTTCAGGCAAAGTGATGCGTTACCATGCGACTTTTTCAATCTTATTATGGAGAAAATAATTCGAGCTGCTGATCTACGACATAATGGCACTATCTTCAACAAAAGTGTCATGCTGTTGGCGTATGCTGACGATATTGACATAAACATTATGAACACGTGAGCAGTCAGTGCAGCATTCTCAGAGTTGGAAAGAGAGTCGCGTCGAATGGGTCTTACGGTGAACGAGGGCAAGACGAAGTATCTAGTGTCAACAAACAAAGAGTCCCAGCGTCTTGGACAGCACGTTACTGTTGACAACTACGCTTCTAGTACGCTGAGCAGTAATGACGTCAGCCTGGAGATATTCCGAATATCACTCTTACAAACAGGTGCTACTTTGGGATAAGTAAGAAATTGAGAAGTCGAGCCCTCTTTCGAAGAACGAAAACTACACTCTACAAGTCTCTCATCATGCCTGTCCTAACATATGGCGCTGAAGCCTGGACAATTTCGGATGAGCGAATGCTTGAAGTTTTCGAGAGAAAAGTCCTACGCAAGATCTTTGGACCTATTTGCGTTGGTGGCGAGTACCGAATAAGGTACAACCATGAGCTGTACGAGCTGTATGCCGATATTGACATAGTAAAGCGCATCAAAATCCAGCGGCTGCGCTGGCTAGGTCATATCGAGCGAATGGAAGAGCACGCTCCAGCTAAGAAGGTGTTATATTCGGAAACCGCTGGAGGACGATGCAGAAAAGGAAGACCTAACCTACGTTGGAAAGACCAAATACTGGAGAACCTGACGGCGCTTGGAATTTCTAATTGGCGCCAGCTAACAAAGAACAGAGATGGCTGGCGAAGCATGTTATTTTCGGCTTAAATCGATATTCGGTTGTTATGTCGACATAAGTAAGTAAGTAATATTAAACGTGAAACAGAAGGGTGTATTTTATATTGAACAAAACCCACAGCAGCATCAAAATCGTTATTACCTATACCGCCACCAAGACTTCTAAGTAATTGCACCAGATTTAGCGAGCCCACCAGCATTTTTTCACCAGCAAAATCAGTCGCCATAGACAGGAACAGGTAGTAATCACTTGGTACCAAGTCCGGACTATAAGGTGGATGCATAAGAACCTCCCAACCAAGCTCCCGGAGCTTCTGGCGAGCCTCTATCGATGTGTGTGGGCTGGCGTTGTCCTCTTCTATTTGCCAAATCTCGCCACTTCTGGGCGATTGCTTCCTTCAGGCGGTCCAATTGTTGACAGTACAGGTCCGAATTAAGAGTTTGGCCATAGAGGAGAAGCTCATAGTAGATGATTCCCTCCCAATCCCAGCAAACACATAGCAAAACCTTCCTGGCCGTCAATACTGGCTTAGCCCCCGTTTGCGCGACGACGTAACCAGTAACCACCCGTTTCAGAAATGGATCGATTTTGTTGCGATGCAGCAGCGATTTGCAGATGGAAATTCGGTCCATGAGGTTTGCGATAGGTCGTACGGCACCCATACATCGAGCTTCTTTTTATGTCCAGTCTTATTTAAATGGCTCCAAACGGCTTTTTGTGCAATGTTTAGTTCTTGGTAATAGAAACAGTGCTTACATGATGGTCAGACGGTTAGATTTCCATCATTTTATCGATATTTTCGACAATTGGCTTTCCAGAGCGTGGTGCATCTTTGATATCAAAATTACAGGAACCAAAATTGAACGTGATTCACTGTTACAGTATCATAACCATAAACACTCTTCACATTTTCAGCCGTGTAGCTTGCGTTTTCGCCTTTATCGAAGAAAAATAGTCAAATATGGCGTATTTTTTCTTTACTGGTGTCCGTCTTTGTCGCGTGCTCAAACAATACTGAGTCAAGCAATCACAAAACAGTCTGAAAATTTTATTTAGTATTATTTATCTGTGTGGGTGCCGTAGCTCAGTGGTTAGTGTGTTCGCCTTCTGATCTATAGGTCGTGGTTCAATCCCCGGCTGATGCATAACAAATTTAATATCGCAAAGAATTTTCTTTCGAATGGTACCCACCTGTCGGCAAGCAATTGGCAATTCTTCAGACAGTAACAACTTGCCATGAAAAAGCTTCTAAAAGAACTCTGTGAGAAAGCTCAGAAAAAGTGATGTCACAAGTGTTCTGCCGTTCGGAACCGGCTAAAATGAGTAGGTCCCTTCTAATACTGTCCAAATTTAAGACGTACAACAGTAATGGAAGAGAAGCTCGGCCAATGAGCCCTTTGGGGCTTTAAGTGCCACATATTTCTTTTCTTTTATTTTTATTGTTTATCTGTATCTGGCACTTATACAACGCGAGATACAGATTACTAAAGCCATCTATTGGAAAAGTTGTGGATTTCCTTTTACTACATCTAATATATATATATATATATATATATATATATATATATAAATATATATATATATATATATATATATATATATATATATATATATTATCTATTATATATGTGTATATATATATATATATATATATATATATATATATATATATATATATATATATATATATATATATATATATAATATAATATTCTTCGATGCCAGACAACGCAATGAAATTACTTGTCATTTCAGTCGTGTGAGCTAGCTCATTATCATGGTGCAAAATGTAGCGACGCAGTTCCTCTTTGTTTCTGTTACCCAACAAATTTTTGAACACTTTTGGTAAGCAGTCTTCATTTCGCAGTTACCGTCTGATAAATTTTAAAGGAGTAACAGCTACAATTCTTGCTACCTCAATAATCACTTTCTTTGCTGACCCTTGTTGCCTTGCTTTAACAGGTGGATTTGCTAATTTTGAGCTCCATACTATTTACTGCTGTTTAGTTTCCGGGTCCTACTTGTAAAACCAAGCTTCGTCACCTGTTGCGATCACATTGAAGTTGCTAGACTCTCCGTTTTCTAAGAAAATATTGAGCAAAATGAACACGAGCTTTCTTCTGACAATCATTCAACACTCTCATCGAGCACATTTCTTCGCATATAGTAAATCATTCCGCAATGTTCGCGATACGGCATAAGATATTGCATTCAAGTGCAATTTACTGGCTATCATTTTTTGAGACATTCGTGGATCTTCGTCAATTTTTTCCTTAACCAAAGCCACATTTATCCCCTCGGTCTGGAATCGTTAATACAACTTACAAATGGTCTTAAGAGAAAGTGCGTTCGTTCCTTATGCTGTTTGGAATTCACTAAAAATTTCTAAGGGCTTAATCGTCGAAATCCGTAAATAATTGCATGTCGAATTACACTGGTGTACTGGTGTACTTGAGGTTTTGACCTTTAATTTCGTATTGGACAAAAATATGGATATATGATGATTTAAGATCGGTCTATTAATGTTTATAAATGAGATCTGGTGGGTAAGTGCTACAAGGGGGTCCTTTAGGTCAATAACTGTTAAACCAAAAATTGGTCTCCTTGAGACAAAATTATCGCTATAAGATACTTTAAGATGGGTCTATAAATGGCGAAGATATGACGAAAAATTTAAAAAGGCGACCCCTACGTTCGGCAAAAAAATTAAAGCATTTGTTTTAAAGAGTTCTACTGGAATAATCAAAATACTTCCTTAGCAAAAGTTTAATAAGTTTTTACGAGATTTAATTTGTTGCTATTAGAGTGGTACATTAGACCGGTAGAAACTGATGTATGGTGGGTAAATACTACAACGGGACACTTGCGGTTAATGATCTTTGAGCAAAAATTGGTCTTCTCGAGACAAAAACTGCTGATGATATAATGAAAAATTTAGATGGGCAAGCCCTACGATCGGCCAAAAAAAAATTTTTTTTCGAAATCAGCTTGCAAAAAGACTTCATATTCGATGGTGTGCGGTGCACTTTTTTTAAGGTACGCCCTAGACTAATATATGTAGAATATATATATGAATCAAGCTAAATAAAATAACATATATTGGAGGTTGGTGAACTCAAAAAATAAATTAACAAATTATTTCTTAAACACACTACTTATTGTTTTTTACTATCCCACTTTACATGAAATATGTTATATTTTATCTAGTGTCTTATATATTAATACTGGGCCTATACGCAAAAGGTACCTGCTGTTAACAAATAGGTATTTATACCATCAATATCTCAGCCAAAAAGAAACATCCTCGGTCATAAGGTAATGCTCTGCATTTGGTGGGATCAGCAAGGAGTGGTGTACTTTGAGCTGCTGAAACTAAATGAAACTGTTACTGCTGACGTCTACAAATGCCAATTGAACAAATTGAATGATGATCTGTTGCGATAAAGACCAATAATAGGGAGTAACAGGCGCAAGATTATTCTCCTTTGCAATAACGCTCGGCCACACACTGGAAAATCGTCAAAGAAACACTAACGCAGCTCAAGTGGGAAACTCTTTCTCACCCTGCGTACTCACGATATAGCGCCTTCTGATTACCACTTGGACGAATGGATTGCTTCGAAGCCGACATCGTTTTATTCGAGATGGTATAGAACATTTCCCAAAAAAGTTGTAAGAAGTGATGGAAAATATTTTCATTGAAATAAACTGTATAAATTGTTTGCAATAAATGTTTTTTCTAAGCATTTTTGGGCGGAAATTAAGTTAAAAACCTATACTTGGAACGGCTCTAGTACACATCCCACAAAACAACGTCATATATAGAGTTCGTGCTTTAATAGCCACAAGTTCAGAAGCTACTTTTATGTTTGAACGTCTACGGAAGAGATTGCCCTGTTTGCAATATTTGGACGGAAGTAACTGGCCTAAACGAGGTAATTAAAACGAGTTAATCATATATGTTTTGTTTGGTAATCGGATCCTCGATTAACCCAAACTTTAAAACGAAGGTGGATGCTTTTGTTTTAAATTAGTAATTGCATTCTTGCTCTACATAGTTATTGAATGTCATGAGAAGCCGAATTTACATAAATCAATTTCATCTTTTCACTGTTTGTCGCATGGTGCTCAATGTGGTATGAGCCAACCAAAAGTAAATAGTTGAAAACACTCTACAATTTCCAAAAACTTATTACGATTCAGAATGTTAATTTGTTCGACCCTACGACCACAAATACACGCTGCTCATTATGTAATGGCATTCACCCCTATACGACGATGCACAGAGTTCTACAAACTTGAAGTTGAAGGGAGGATACTTTTTGTGCATCAGTACGGAATTTGCAGCAACTACTTGGCAACGTCACATACTGTTGCAGAGTGTCTCCATCATGACATCTTTGTGAAAAGTAACATCATTCCCTGACACTTCACAGAGCGTGACATGACCCGAAATCAGCATTTAAAGATCGATTTTACAGATCGTGCACAACTATGAAACAACTCAAATATATTCACCAATCGTAATAACTTACGTACAACGATATTCAACGGAATATTGAGCTCTACACATCACTTCCCAATGAATGCCAATGCATTCAATAGCGCTTAATACTGCCCCCCAAAATTATTGTCACGTAAAAGGAGAATTTTGGTTTGAGCGTTATATAACCCTTTGAAGCCACAACCATAATATGTAGTAACGTTTTGTCAAATTAAGCGATATTGACCGTCATACGGATCCCTCTCACATTTTGTTCAGTTCCTTGTAACTACCCGTTTTAATTCACGATCTTCTACGAAGCATCAAGCAAGCTATGCACTGGTACATGCGTGTGAATAATTACATCGTTAATTTGACATTATTTGCTATGTATTCATGAAGCCAATTTATCATCGGCCTATCATGAACCAAAATACTATGATTCTATATGTTCGGGCAATCCCTTATCATTCCCAGATATACAACAGAAGGAAGAGTACTTATTTAAGAAGCTACAAAAACGTACAATATGGAAATACCCCCAGAAGGAACTGATAGATCATATGGCAAGCTGCACTCGCTCCCGACCTTTTTTTCATCCTTGATATAAAATGGTAACATCCATATAAAAACATCCCATCAACAATCAACAGTCAGCAATCAATAGTCCACATTCAATGGTCAACAATCAACGTTCACTTCAGTGCAATTGTCTACGTCAGAAGAAATGTCGCGGCTGCTGTTCATTAAAATTCCGTGGTGTTAAAACAATGGATCAAGTTCCAGATTTTCCAACCCGCCACTTTTTGATTCACGTTAAAGATATATGATCTGACATATAACTGATATTGTTTTATTATCATTTATTTCTCAATTTCTCGCGAAAATTATTTATTTTATACAAAGAATTTTCTATTGAATTGTGTTTCAAATACAAAATCTACAAAGCATTTCTTTTATAAAGTAGTGAAATTAGTGACTTTACTATTACAAATAAGTAGCAACATCCACACGCGCAAACACATCATCATTATCAACCACAACCGGCAACAGCAATTGCAACAACGGCGACTCCATCAAGTGTAACCGACGTTGAAAGTTCATCGGCAACAAACACCCTCACCTTTATTTTTTATTTTATGATTAAATTTAATCTGTAATTTCTCAACCTAAAAAAGACCGAAAAAGCCCACCCAGGTAAACACAACGAGATAAATTTTCTTTTGCTCACACAATAAAATTGTTTCTTACAAAAAGTGCAAGTACAAGTCCCTCATGAAATAAAAATTATTTTGTAACTTTTATTGTTTACACATCAAATAAAATATGCACTGTTAATTTTATTTTTCACTTATTTTAGGTTTTAATCTTTTTCAAATTTATTTTACATTTTGTATATAAGTGAAAGGTATTCGTTGAAATTTATTATACATTTACGATAACGCTTTAACAAATTATTCTCGTCAAGGTGCCCAAAATAAGCTAAAATCAGGTCGGTCAACTTAGGGTACTCGTGTCTTATTCTATAAGTGATTCTTCCGACAGGTAGCTCCATACGTAAAAGCATAACTTTATTTTAGAGAACATATTGTGTAAACTGTAGATACTTTGTGTGAGTGAAATATTAATTACTGAAGAATTAAAACGTTAATCATTATTTCTTAATTTAAGAATACCTTATACCGTATATAAGTACTTAACATACATAGGAGGAGACTCAAACCACCACAAACGTCACAAAATATATTTTACAACAACTAAAAACTTGAACCAGTATCGCACATTATTTTTGTTTTGTGCTTCGCAAATATATAATTTGCCATAATTCTCTTCAAATCTGGTGCAATATTTGCGAATCGCCACGTTTCTAAAAAAACAGGCCAACGCTTGGCAAAGGAACGACTACCAAAGGCATTGATGTTGATCCACAATCAAGAAAGATATAGAAATAATAAGGAAATAATTCGTCGATAACGGTGCAAATCGGTCTTGGTACTCGGAGGAATTGCTCAAACAAAAACTCATTGACATCAGCGACAAAACATCGAGTATCTATTCTTCATATTGAAATTACTACTTCGTGTAAAGCCACCTCTACTGTAAATAGTTTGAAGCAAGAGGAGAAAATTCAACTCCAGAAAAATGTTCACAAATGTTTAAATAAACAGCTGTATCGTCAAAACACAATAGCAAAGTACAATAGCAAAAAATTTAATTGTAATTTTATACTAATATCACCTGTTCCCATTTTCCTTTGATGGAAATATTTAAAACCTAAGGTATCCAGCGTGATTTGTAATTAATTTAATGTTTCACTAAGAGATTAATTTCAGTAATTTTACGCTCGGATTTTTTTTTTTTTTATGTGATAATTACTGTGGAATATTTTCTTTAATTACTTTTTATATTTATTCTATTTTTCAAAATTTTTTCCCTACACAATATATGAAAATTTCGAATAAAGCATTCTTTTGTTAATTTTGTGACAACACTTTATTTACTAAAATCACTATAATTTTGCGTACAACATTTTTTTCATCAATAAGTTATCATTTTTATTTTTTTTATTTTGTTACACAAAATCCGTCGCTGAACACTAACACTAAGCACGGCACATCTAAGCTCGTTGTCATCAAACGTTGTTACCGTTACGATTTGTGAATAGCTACAGAGACCACCAATTACGAAAATGAAGCTTCAAGATTCTTCTTTACATCCTGCAATCAATTTGATAATGATGATGAGCATGATGATGCTTATGACGATGATGAAGTCGATGGTAAAAACAAAACAATGAAATATCAACCAACCAACCAAAATAAAAAAAAAAGACGAAACCAAAATAAAAATTATATAAGTAAAAGCGTAAAGGCAGCCAGCATATAAAAGCTAAACGCATACCATTCACCCAGTTACATTTAGCAATATATGCAACAACACAATGAGATTTGTGTCACTATCAGAGAGACACCACCATCACCGCCGTCACTAGTAGCAACATGGGTATTATGAAGAGGAGGAAAAAAAGTTCAAAAATGCGAAAAGTTAAAAAATATTGCATTTTCCAGCAGGAGAGCAACACAACAACAAAAATATCGACGATGATGTCTATAACCAAGCAAAGCCAAGCGAAGCCAACCAACCAACCAACCAACCACTCAAGTATTCAACCCTGCCTATACAGCAATACGGAAGAGCATATAGCATTGAGAAAAAACACCACCACCACCACCATCGGCACAAACCATTTAACCATTCAGTCATCCAACCGAAAAACGCCCTTTTCTGTGTTAGTAGTCGTAAGTAAGCATGTTGCATTTTGATCATTCTCTTTTTGGTCGATTATACGTATTCTCTCCCCACGCTCCAGACAACCAGCTAACTACATAACCACTCTAATATTTAGCTAATATTGTCCACCCATGCTCACCCACCACTCACTTATACCTACATAGTACATAGAGTACATATATTCATGCGACATATCCTTATGGCTTTTGCCAACAATTCACCACAAAATGTCAAGAATGACAAAAGCTATTCAAATGCGAGTCTGCGTGTGTAAAATATTTGTATATATGTGTTGTACGTAAGCAAAATTCTATAGCAGAGTTGCAATACAGTCATATATATATATATATACAGTATATACGAATACACATGCAGAGGCTCCCTTACAAACATATTAATACATATGGCGTTTATATTCCTACCTGCATCTATGAGTGTGTGTGTGTATTTTTAATTTTTTTTTTTTTTTTTTGTAATCGCTCATACTGTGTACAGGATTATTGGTTCTGAAGTCAGTTACGGTAGCGGTTCAAAACATATTCATGAAAATGTTCTGAATTTTCTATCTTTATAAAGACTGGTGAAAAAAAATTTAAATATATTGTTTAAGCAACATATTTTTATAGAAAATATTAAATCTTCAAAAACTACATCCCCCAAATAAATAGTGTTGAATAACACCCATTGTGCTGATGAACATTTTCCCATGAAATCTTTACGACTTTTGGAGCTAACTGTTTTATTGGCTTCATCTCTAGTTTTGAAAAGCAAATACACGTCAAATAAATACAGTAACAAGTATATACCTATCCCAATTCTTAAATTAAATTCTAAACTCTTTCCGTAGAACTACTTTTTCGCAGCTCTTGTGGAGCTATAATACACACGTACATTAATCAGTCCAACAGCTCTGAAAAACCTTGTCCGATTATCTATTTCAGTATTTGTGTATTTTTACAAACATAAAATATCTATTCAAATTAGTCCAATGATCGAACTTAAAAAAACAAAACTTTTGTGATAGAAAATTTTCCGAACTTTAGTACAAAGCTCTTTCAAAAGCTTTTTCATAACAGATTTTTTAGTATTCCAAAAGTTGAGCAAATTGTTTGTCATTTTGAAATAATTTTATTGAGATGGTGATGCCAGAATTTGAACCGGAAAACTTAACACTACATATTAATATATTAATTTTATACATTATTTTTAAATTGCTATCTCGTCTGGCACTTGCTGAGGGCTAGCCTCTTTATGTACTATACACTTTTAGGAGGGCCAAACCAACCAATCACTGGGTCGTCCGAGGGTGTTAAACCATCTATGGATAGAGCATCCGCACAGAAGATGTTCTATGGTTTCTTGCTCTCTTCTCTTTGACAGCTTCTGCAATAACTAGCTACTAGCGTGCCTACCAATAAGGCAATGAGCTGTTAGAGCTCCAATTGTTCTTCTAGTATCCAGCCTATTGAGTTTTAACAGTAGCTTAGTCTGACTTAAGCTCCATTTCGGCCAAGTTAACCTACTGGAATACACCCGAAACCTGTCCGCCCCTAAATCCGCCACTGGTCAGGGCACTAAACACTATGTCCAGCATTCGTTTTGAAGTTATCGATAATTGAGAGATGATATTTTTTCATCTTTTGAAAAACCCCTTTTGATGGCCTAAGTTAGCTTATAAACCGGCCATCACTTTTCTTTTTTTCATATTTATTTTATATAGGACAAGCTTTTGTTATACCCATACATATGTACTTGAGTATCATTATCTGATATAAAAACAAAAATTATTATGTACATAACTAGCCACTCTAATTCGACTGACTGACTATAAGGCGTGGCAATTTAAAAATGAACAAGCACTGATAACAATAGAGAAAGGTGGCAAGCAATAATCTTCTACATTCATACATGTGATAAAAGTATGTGTAATACTATTGTCTCCATTTACTTGTATTAAGTAGATGACTGCCTGACTGGCTCACGAACTAAATGATAGGGGTTGATTTACTGACTCGACTCTACATCTAAATTGAAGTGACTTTTGCGACATTATATATTGGTTACGCTAACATACATACACATACAAGTGCACATATTCATTTATATAGATACATGTTTATGTATATTAAAAGGGTGGAGTTATGAAACTATATATTACATCTTTCAATCACATAGGGTAAATACATAGTACCACATTACAATCGAAATATACTCCTCTTATTTACAACAAAATTTATGACATTTGAATGTAAACGTCACTTACTATTTCCAACTATTGGGAAGACGATGTAGTCTATGGGAATATGAATGTATTAGTGTAAATAAAGGGTATTGGAAAAATTAATACTTACGTACCAAATAGTTGAAGTAAATTAGTTGGCAGTTATAGTTAGTTATAGAGTGTTACAATAGCAAAAGCCAGTTTCAAAGGATTTGACTGTAGAATTATGCCAAAAGGGCTTTCGTTTGCAAATTTAAAAAATAATAGTTGAAAAATTTTTTGAACACGCTTTAATGTGAGATAGAAATAAAAAGTAGAAAAGTAATATTTAATATAAGTGTAAAATACTAATTAACAGAAACAAATCGATATCATTTTCTAATTATACTTTTCAACAATGGTATTAAAAGTTTTTCAATAATGCCACCCATTACCCTACCCTTCTTTTAAATGATATCAATTTTTATGTAATTCACTTTACATTTATATAAACTATTATCTATTAGTTTTTTAAACTATAATTTATTAACAATTTATTTCGAGAACCCCAAGGTTTCTGAAAATGATATCGATTTAGTACTGTTCTGCGAGTTAAATTTTGGGCAGTATCAGCAGCGAGCTATTTATTTTAGCTGGTTCCGAACGGCAGAACCCTTGAAACATCACTTTTGTAGGCTTTATCACAGAGTTCTTTTAAATAAAAGCTTTTCCATGTGAAATCGTTACTGTCGGAAGATTTGCCAATTGCTTGCCGACATCATTGCATCGTTCGAAAGAATAATATTTTCGATACCTACAGGTCAGAAGGGCAACGAACTAACCACTGAACTACCAATAAATAGACTAGTCGCACGGTTAGGAATTTTCATTCAATGCATTATACTTCTCAAGTACATTTGCATTTCCATTATTTGACAATTTACCCATTTTTGCTCTTTGCCGCTATTTGCATAAAAAAAAATTATTTTCATTAATTGCATTATAACTCTAATTTAAAAAATAAAATCATAATTTTTTTATTAACCGTGATTCGAACCTGGGTACAGAGTACAAATGAAACAATTTAGTTTCATTCATTGGATTACAAATTCCGATTCATATATTTTAAATTTAAATGTACAATAAAAATACACGTATTTTCTGCTACTCTCCTCGGATTCGAACCTGCGTACCCATATCGTGTGTCTTAGCTATCATATGTTCTATCACCGTCGCTCTACCATCTACGCTAATCTGCAACACATTACTCTTGACTGAAAAGCGAATCACTTGAAAGTGTAAAAACATCTCTAAATATATTAATTAATTTAAGAATTGATAACCAACACATCTCTAAAGGGACCGATCGGAGACAAAATTCTGATTGATATCTAAAGAAATTAATCCCGGATTACTCTCTTTAGAGATAAGTCGCACAATATTTTGCAGGGCAGGAAGCCAAATCACACACTCACACATGCATATAAAAAGAACCACATTAACATGTAATGTATTTGTGTAGGTATAATGTAAACGGTAAGATAATGAAATTGTGCCATCAAAAAGTCGATTTTATTGCAATTGAACTATATAACATACATATACATACATACATACATATATATATATATATATATATATATATATATATATATATATATATATATATATATATATATATATATATATATATATATATATATATATATATATATATATATATATATATATATATATATATCTATATATACATATGTATGTATATATACATATGTATGTATATATATTTTGCGTCCACATTGGTAAGTACATAATTATGCTCCGCCCATTTTGCTTTCATTTTGAGAGTACCTATAAATCGACCATTTTCATACAAATTTCGACCAGTTTTCAAATAAGCATGCGTCATATATGAGAGAAAAATATCGCAAACTACTACGACTTCTGCTAATACATACTATTCTATTCATACCCTGTAAAAAATGCGACGTGTCCGGCATATGTCCGGGATCAGTCGCAGAGGAACATGCGACTAATCGCACTTTTGATTTCTTTATATGGAGTGAACCGTTCCCTTTTATTCGAGCATGTTTTGTTTTGTTCGCATCAAAATAATTTTCATAAATTGCATTATAATTCTCTTCTAAAAAATATAAAATTCTTTTTTTATTTGCCGGGATTCGATCCTGGGTACATAATACAGATCTACTTTACTTACTTATGTGGCCATAACAACCGAATATCGATTTAGGCCGAAAATAACATGCTTCGCCAGCCATCTCTGTTCTTCGCTAGCTGGCGCCAGTTAGAAATTCCAAGCGCCGTCAGGTTCTCCAGTACTTGGTCTTTCCACCGGAGGTTTGGTCTTCCTCTTTTGCGTCGTCCTCCAGCGGGTTCCGAATATAACACCTTCTTAGCTGGAGCGTGTTCTTCCATTCGCTCGACATGACCTAGCCAGCGCAGCCGCTGGATTTTGATGCGCTTTACTATGTCAATATCGGCATATAGCTCGTACAGCTCATGGTTGTACCTTATTCGGTACTCGCCACCAACGCAAATAGGTCCAAAGATCCTGCGTAGGACCTTTCTCTCGAAAACTCCAAGCATTCGCTCATCAGAGATGGAAATTGTCCAGGCTTCAGCGCCATATGTTAGGACAGGCATGATGAGAGACTTGTAGAGTGTAGTTTTCGTTCTTTGAGAGAGGGCTCGACTTTTCAATTGCTTACTCAGCCCAAAGTAACACCTGTTAGCAAGAGTTATCCTACGCATGATCTCCAAGCTGACGTCATTACTGCTGTTAATGCTGGTTCCAAGATAGACAAAGTCCCTTACTACTTCAAAAGCGTAGTTGTCAACAGTGACGTGCTGTCCAAGACGCCGGGACTCTTTGTTTGTTGACACTAGATACTTCGTCTTGCCCTCGTTCACCGTGAGACCCATCCGACGCGACTCTCTTTCCAACTCTGAGAATGCTGCACTGACTGCTCGCGTGTTCATGCCGATTATGTCAATATAATACAGATCAAACAAGTTATTTTCATTCATTGCATTATAAATTCCGATTCATATATTCAAATTTAAATATGCAAATAAAATTTACGTATTTTCTGCTACCCTCCACGAATTTGAACCTGCGCACCCAAACTTCGTGTCTCTTGGCTATCGTATGTTCTATCACCGTCGCTCTACCACCAACACTAATCTGAAACACACTACTGTTGGCTTAAAAGCGAATCACTTGAAAGTGTAAAAAATCTATAAATATATTAATTCATTTAAAGATTGATCCTCAACGCATCTTAAAAGAGATCGACTAATCTCTGTTTAATTTATAAAGAGATTAATCCCGAATTACTCTCTTTAGAGATTAGTCGCACAATTTTTTGCAAGGTAGCTTATTATTTACGTGTTTTCTGTTAATCAGCTGCTGTCAGCTGTTTACAAAAATTGATTAATTTAATCAGAGAAATGCAACAGATACTAATTAACGTATACATGTACAAAGGTGAGAGTACTGAGGTCATCATTGTAACCAATAATAAATAATATTCAGAAATTTTGTTGTTTTATGAACAAATGTACAGTGAACAGCAAATAACTTTTACAAGAGTAGCTCTCAGGAGATAAATTCCAAACACAATATTTTACTATATACAGACTCTTGGACAATTTTCGATTCCTTTATGGCCCAAACTATAACAGTAGTCAAGATTTTCGGAAGGTGGAGTTACAGATGGATTTTCAACTTATCAAAATCACATATACGAGGGCGGATTGATATTGAAGCTACCTAAGTAGGAAAAAAATATTTTTTTTTTTCCAAAAACCATATATTTCACAACATAGTCTCCTTTTACTTCGACACACTTAGTAAGACGATATTCCGACTTTTTTATACCATCTTAATAATAAGATTTCGGGAACCCCTCAAAATACGCGTTCGAACTCTGCGATCCATTCAAGTTTGGAAACAGGAAAAAGTCACTAGGAGCTAAATCTGGACTATAAGGTGGATGATCAATCAATTTGAAGTGTATTGTCTTGAAGAAAGAGCCCTTTTTTCTTCTTTAAATGTGGTCATTTTTTCTTGATTGCATCATTCAATTGAACCAATAATGCACGATAATACTTTCCTGTGATTGTGGATCCATTTCCAAGATAACTGATAAGCAATATTCCGAGTGCATCCCAAAATACAGTGGCCATAACCTTGCCAGCCGATTTCACTGCCTTTGCCTTCTTCGGAGCACTTCCACCAGCTTCCACCCATTGTTTCGATTGATTTTTGGTTTCAGGCGTGTAGTGGTGGACCCACGTTTCATCAACAGTTATTAATCGACGCCAAAAATCAACAGGATTACGCTTTATCATGTCCAAACACCGCTGTGAAGTGGTCTCTCGAACTCGGTTTTGTTCGACACTGAGCAAACGCGGCACCCATCTTGCCGATAGCTTTTTCATATGCAAATGTTCATGCAAAACGTTGAACACACGTTCATATGAGATGTTTACCATTTCAACAATCTCATGCAACTTGACTCGACGATTATTCATAACGATATCGAGGATTTTCTTGATATTTTCTTCAGTAACCACATCTTTTGGAATTCCTGTTGATGGTATTGTTGCAGTGCTTGTTCGGCCGCGTTTAAATTCAGCAATCCAATATTTGACCATGTAATCTGACGGAGCAGACTTACCGTAATGTTTATTGAGCTATTCTTTTGTCTCTTTCGCCGTTTTCCCTTTCAAATAATAGTGTTTAATCACTGCACGAAATTCGCTTTTTTCCATTTTTCAAGAAACACAAAAGTTGGTTACTTCAAACGACTACAACAAATAAACTAATCGATGAATTTGGGTGAAATTTTAACAGCTGACGTTTGACAGATCGCAATTTTAAAAAAAAAAAGTTTTTGTGTTTGTGCTGCTGTTTTTACTAAGTACGAAAAATCGTACTTAGTAAAAAGAAATCGTTATTTTTCCAATAGATGGCTTTAGTAAACTATATCTTGAGTTGTATAAGTGCGATCGGTTAATGCTAGATGGCGTTAGAAAGATATGATTTAAACTAAATATACTTTTCAGGCGGTTTTATGATTGCTTGACTCAGTATTGTTTGAGCAAGCGTCAAAGATGGACACCAATAAACAGAAAATACGCCATATTTTACGATTTTTCTTCCATAAAGGTGAATGGTGTTTATAGTCCTGATACTGTAACAGCCAATCACGTGCAATTTGCGCAAAATGTAGTCTTCATTAGTCTTTACTTTATTGATTGTTAGTGACATCTCTTCTGCATATTCAGAATCAAGAACACCAAACAAAGTACATACGACATTTCCTACTATATTATTTGCAACATACTTTTCAGGTCCAATCGAATACACATCCTTATCTTGTAATAAATCAATCAGAGCATTACAAGTGGAATTTTGTTGGAACCATGACCATAGTTTTTGAAGTGTTGTTTTTCCAGAAGAGAATGTATTAATTTCTGCCGAAAATAAAGTTTAATTGTAATAGCCTAGACAGACGGCAGCCTAATTCCGGATTATCGAGTTAATTCGAATTAACTCATAAACTCTATGAGTTAATTCTCAAAATAAAAGAGGATTAGGGCAATTTGCGATGGCAACACTGCTGAAAATTGTATATTGTGAATTTTTCTCCATCCATTTTACAAACCATTAGGTGTGTTCGCTAACAAAAAACTTTCAACAACTGTTAACAGTTTTCAACATGAAAAGTGTTAGCGAACAAATAAATCCAGCTGTCAATTACGAACGGTGAATGTCAATTTACAAGTTTCTGATAGTTTTCAGTTCACGTACTTCTTGTAGATTATCTCATATCGAGAGTGATAGATGACAGAAATTGATAGTGATAGTAATGTAAGTGGACAGACCTAATAAAACAGCAATCAGCCGTTTAGTTAATCCGCAATACTGCCGTCTGTCAGGTTATTATTTTATTCGGATTAAGTGCGCCGGTAATCCGGAATTAAGCTGCCGTCTGTCTAGGCTATAATACATTTTCCATTCAGCTGTAACAATTTTTGTTGTTCCAATGCCTACAAATAAAATCCGGAATTATTGCTAAATTGCATAATATTAATTATAATATTACCGAAATCAATAAACGTGAGATAATAAGTGGTGCTAGATAACGAACTGGTGAAATTGGTCTGGAATTGAGAATTGCTTCAATTTCGATGAGTTGTTGGTTGGTTGGTGTAGGTGCTGCTCGGTAGACAGAAACCGAGACTCAATTAGTACATAGAAAAGCACCATTTTGCTACACCACTCCTGAAACCAATGCAAACAGGCCAATATGAACCATCTTGATCCGTTAATAAACCTGCTAATGTCGTCTATTTTGTTTTCAGCAATTTCATTTAGGCTATCCACTACGAATTTCCCTAGAGTTCTACATCGAAGAGTGCCCAGACTTGGGCACTCTACGCCCAAGGCGTAGTTCTTGACCACCTGTTTTCTGCCTGCTTTAGAGACTGTAGGTAGAGCTCTCTTTTGTTGGCACTAAGGAGGTTCCAAACAGTTACCGACTCGGATTCGCTGTTAGTTTCCCCCCTTAATTGGTGGGTGCCGTAGCTCTGTGGTTAGTGCGTTGGTCTTCTGATTTGTGGATCGCGGGTTCAATCCCCGGCTTATGCATAACAAATTTAATATCGAAAAGATTTTTCTTTAGAACAGTACCCACCTGCCGGTAAGAATTGGCAATTTTTATGGCAGTAACAATTTGCCAAAAATGTTTCTTAAAAGAGCTCTGTGACAAAACTAAGTTAAAGTGATGTTACAAGAGTTTTGCCGTTCGGAACCGGCTAATATAAGTGGGTCCCTTCTAATGCTGTCCAAATTTAACACGCACAACAATATTGGAAAAGAAGCTCGGTGGTATTACAATGGGCCTTTCTGGCCTAATTGTGTCCTCTCAGAGAGAGGGCAGCCACATAACCTAAACAAACCTACCCCCTTCTTGTCATTTCGTCCGCTTTCTCGTTTCCTTCTATGTTCCTGTAACCAGGTACTCAGACGAGAGAGATGTCCACTTTGAGTGCTAGTGTGTTGAGCTCTTCCTTACATTGTCTTATGATTACTGAGTTCGTTATCGGTGATATCAATGCCAGAAGTGCCGCTTGGCTATATAAAAAAATCCACGCCTTGGATGATGCATGTATCTGATTGTTTAGTATCTTGCAAGCCTCTCTTATTCCGAGAGCTTCGGCTTGAAATATACTAGCTGTATCTCCCAGACGAAAAGACTTTGATACCTCAAGATCTTTGGAGTATACCTCCGAACCAACACCGCCATTCATCTTTGAACCATCCGTGTAGATCTTGGTGGCATTCTCCTCGACAGCCAGGCCCAATCTCCAGTCCTTCCGCGTGGGAAATTTTACATCATACTTTGTAAGAAAGTCCAACTCTGGGATGATGTAATCTGATGATTTGCCAGTTTGTCCTTGGCCTTCTATGATTTTTTATGTCCAATATTCTTTGCGTTCCACAGACCACCTTCTCTAATTCTGGTTACCGCGTTCGCGTCAGTTAGTCGTATTTGGATGTCGATTGGAAATATGTTCAGGATGACGTTCAGTGCTTCAGCTAGGCACGATTTCATTACTCTTGTTACTTTTGTGCAAACTGCGCGCTGGATGCTATTCAAACGTCTGATATTATACTGTTTGCTTAATGCCATACCATACCAAGGCCCCGTATGTCACGATCGGTCTTACTATGGCAGTATACATCCAGAGTGCAATTTTGGGTTTTAAACCCCAGTTTCTGCTGACGATTCTTTTACAAGTGTAGTAAACTATATAGGTCTTCTCCACTCGTTTTTCCACGTTATCTTTCCTCTCCTAGATTAGTCGTTCTGTCTGATTGCTGCATATTGTACATCGATGAGTGGTGGTTTCCTTTTATTGTTGTCGAACCATTCCTAGTAGTGTTTGTGCACCACAATGCTTGTTATCTTTATAAACCATTCCAAATATTAAGATTGAATTAGGATCATTATACGGGATGAGCAGTTGGTGCGTTGTGTCATAAGCCAATGCTAAGGCGTCAAGTCGACCGCCAACGTGAATCAGTCCATTTTTGTCTAAAAATCTTGAAAGATTACATAAGTTACTTGCTCCTCGTAATTCATGGTATATTTTTAGTTGCAGGGTTTCCCCTTTAAAATCTGAAGCTTGCATTTGTGCGATGGTCGGAATTAGCGCTAGCTCCAATTCTGTTGTTGTTAATGATTTTTGAGACTCATGGTGAGCCTTCCTACACTTGGTGTAGGTTATAAAACGCAAAACGTATCCCATAATCCTTTGTAGTCGACGAAATTAATTTTTATGATTGATGGTATAGACGGAGTGTTGTTCTGTTGTTACAAGAAGGCGTGTCAGAATGATTCCACTTTGAACGCTTTTTCGGATGCATCAGTAAAAATTCCTACCCTGAAAATGTGTTTCTATATCTGCAGTGTTTTCAATACATTTAAGACTGTGCGGAAGACGATTCTTTTGGTGTGTACAGACTCCGGGAAAGACTGATCCCAGTCTAATTTTAATTCCCAAAGTTCTTGAATGAATATTTTGGCTGTTACTACAAAAGATCCTATGTTACCGTACGTTTTGTGATCCTTTTACTGGCATCACTGTTCACTTTTACGCACAGCTTGTCATCCTTCGGAAGCGAAGTAAGTCCTAACATTTTTATAGAACCAACCTTTGTGTTTTCAAAGTCTAGATTTACTTCTTGATCTCCTTGTGAGATATTTTGGAGCAATTGTGGGTGATTGGCACACCATTTTCGTCAATTGAAGTCGTTTCATTCATAATCTGTGTGAGTTGCTCTTGCAAAAGCGTTGTAATTATTAGACTATCTGCTCTGCCTAGTCCATCTACGCAAAAATTCTCTTGGAGAAATTGCGAGGTAAGCGGGTAACATACCGCATTTTCTTTTGCCAATTTTTGTAGACATTTAGTCGCCAAATATGGAGCAGCCCTTGTGCCATATGTTGAGTTGGTAATATTCCATTGGCTTTGAAGCGTCCTTTCTCTAAATTATGGTACAAGTTGAAACTGGCGATCTTCAGAAGAAATTAAGATTTGCCTGTACATTTTTTTAACATCAATGGTGAAAACGTATATTGGTAGTCGAAATCTTAGCAGTATAGGAAATAACTCGCTTTGCAGTAGCAATCCTGTATACATCAGATTATTTAATGAATGCCCTGATGAGGTTTTGGCAGATGCATCGAGTACTTACTACATGAAGCTTCGTGGTTGAGCTCTCAGGCAACAGTACGTGATGATGTGAATGCCCCATTCGTATGCCCCATTGATTCATATCCGTCCCAAAATCGAGAGATTGCTGTTTCTTATTTTTGTTCGTGTTTTGTACCTATCCCACATGTTAATTGTGTAATTTGTTTGTCGTCAATTTTTCCAGGTACAATTGAACAATGTATTTGGGAGTTTGTTTGCTATTTTTATTGGTCCAATGGCGAGTAACTGATGAACTCACGTCGTGTTATGCAAGAGTGCAGGGTAACATTTAATCTACGATGTGCCTTGTGTTACTTGATCCGATCCCATTAATATGCATCGTTGATGACTTTGTTGAAATTCTATGCCTGTTTATCAGTCTCTCGGTGACAAAATTTGTTAGTGATTCTGAGTCGAGAACTGCAATGCATTAAATTTCCTTGTTGTATGATTTGATTTTTATCAATGCGGTACCCAGATTATATACGACCTTTTGCTCTGATGATTCGTAGAAGTAAGTGGCGTGGCTTCTGGTCCTTCCATTCGTAAGTCTTCAGAGGATGCAATTGACGATGTGCTGGTTTTCACGTCATTCATGTTTGCTAACGAAGCAAGTTGATTGTTTTGTGACGTTTAGATAGGGTACTCGTGATAAAGTAAGATGTTGTGTTTTTCGTTACACTTTTTGCAATTTTTGTAGGTACATTGTTTCGAATCATGGCCATATTTCAAGCAATTGACAAAGATCTTCTGTTTTTGTGCAAATTTCAGTCGCTCTGGTACTGTTGACTGCAAAAAATTCTTGCAAAAAAATAGGGGGTGATTTCCATTTCGTCACATCTTACAGAATCCATTTACTTAATTCTCTTATGTTGCTGTAGTGCATACTTTTTCCAAGGTTGATGAGTTTAGCCTCATTATGTCCATCGTTGAGATTTCTCGTGGCTTTGACAACGATTGTTCGAATCTTAAACGCGTAGTTTGATCTAGTCTCTTGAGAAGTATGTGGAGCACAATCAGGTCCAAGCTTACTTTGGTAATGCTTAGATTTTGGAGTGCTAAAAGGCATTCCTTCGTTTTGTCACGTAATTTTTAGAAATTGTCGCTGGCCTGATTGAAATTGAAATTGAAATTGTTGCCTGATGTATCAACTAATTCATGTATTAATTTGATGACCAAGAGACGACTGTTGTTATAAAGATCTACTAACATTGCCCAAGCTGATTCAAAGTTAAAAGCTCGTTCAAATAAATCATAGAATTCTTCATATTTTAAATAGTTGCCATCGAATTGTGGTATATTGATTTTTAGCAACGCCATCGAGTTTGGCTGAATATTCACCTCTGTTAATCTGCGTGGCGTTGACGAATCGATGTCCATTGCTTTAAGCGTATTGCGTATGGTGCCTTCTAGAGAGATAAACCGATTTAAATTGAAGCCTTCCTTGCATTATTAACCATTCTTCGTCAAGTCTTCTTAAGCGTTCTTGGTAATAGTTTACTGATTGTTTTCTCGATGTTGAGTCCATTTTGTAATTTTGGTTAATAGCCTCAATGCTTCCACTGGTTGCCTTTTGCCTATAGGCAATTTCTTCAAAAGTCGCATTCTGCTCACTTGAAGTTGCTAATAGTTCTTGATAACCAATGCTCTTGCCAATGTTTTTGACGATTGATAGATCACGCTGATGACCAACAAGGATATCAGATGTAAAAAAAAAAGATAATAAAGAAATAAATGTTATTTAAAACTCAAAAATGTATATATTCACAAGTTTAGCTCAAAACCTTTGTGATAGATAAGAATCACAAGTGCAATACAGTAAATAAATACAATACAATACAATACTATACATAAATACATAAGTATGAAAGAGATGGCTAGATTTTTACTTTAGTAAGAAAGAAGAAACTCGATCACGATAAATGAACATTCTTGAGTGTTTCCACAGAGTATAAATAAGGCTAGTTGTTGACAAATTAATTAATTCAATTCCTAATGCTGTGACAGTTTTAGATTGTTGTGAGGGTTGGGTTGTATTACTGTTTACAATTTTCTTCTCTCTGAGTGTTGGAAAAGTTTTTTTGCTGGAAGTCTCTCTATACTCTACAACCTTTATATTTATTGATATGATTGTCTTCACATTACACATAGCGTACCTCCTTACAAGAATCTTTCCGTGGAAAATCTGCAATGTAGGATACGATTATAACAGTGTTTGGTGAGGCCGTATCGTTGGTATTTCACACTTTTTTCTTGGTGGCTCCTATTGCATTCATAAATATACTTGTTATTCGTATTTGTTTTGTGTTATAAGTGGTTTTTTGTTACCCTCTCGCGCTCATTACAAACATTAGCAACTTCATGAACCATTTTTTCTACAGCTGCTCGTATCTTTTCAAGTAATGTTGAGCAATGCATACCCTTAACAGAGAAGAGTGGTAACTTTATATGAAGTAATGCCATATCAAGCAACTTCATTAATAATGTCTTGCTTTATTATTAACTGAGCAGCGACTCTCACTGCTTTTGGTCGAACTTTCAAAAGCCTCTCTCCATTGTATATGAGGCTTAATACAGAAATCGATATTAGTTAATTCCATGGGTGCCGTAGCTTAGTGGTTAATATGTTGGCCTTCTGATCTGTAGGTCGTTAGTTAAATCCTCGGCTGAAGTACAACGTTAATATTGAAAAGATTTTTCTTTCAAACGGTATCCACCTGTCGGTAATTTTTCCAGAAGTAACAATATGCAAACGCCTATAAAATAGCTCCCGGAGGTCACAGGTTCGAGCCCCAGTGGTGACAATCTGATCCTGCGCTTTTTCCATCTTCCCAATTTTTCCCTTGCATTCCTGGAAACCAATCTCTGACCGCATAATACTGGCCCGCTTCCATAGTAATGTTCACCGACACGTTACCATCTTACAATGTTATGCTCCAACTGAAGACGCTGATTGCATGGTAAAAGACGACTTCTATGCGCAACTGACGACAACGCTCAGCTCCATCAACAGGGGGGATATAATCTTCCTCATGGACGACTTCAACGCGAAAATCGGAAGTAATAACTCCGGAATGAAATAGTCAACAAACTACGTGAAAAGCTAATCAACAACAACAAAAGCACCAGCTGGGAAACTACTAGCACCACAATCATGCACATAGCTGATGAACAACTAGGCACAGTTAAACCCGCCCACCGAGAGCCATGGATCTCTGACCTCACTTGAGGCATCATACAGCGCAGAAATGATCTAAAGAGGCAGCTCAATAACGACATCTCACTACGGCCATCCTACAGAGAGATAGCCAGCCAAGATGGTCAAGAAAGCGGCCAGAAAGGATAAGAGACTCTACATGGAAAATATCGCTAGTGATGCCGAGGCCGCAGCAGGAGCGACAGCTGTTTCGACTGGTTGACACCCTAGCCAACCGGCAAACCAACAGAAATCAGCCAATAAGAGATCAAAGTGACACCTTACTAACGAGTAGCGATGAGCATATGCAGAGATGGAAAGATCACTTTGAAGCAATCAGCAACACCACACACACTGAGGATAGTAGCTGTCAACTCGACAACACCAGAGTCAACAGTGAAATATCAACTTCATACCCAAGCATAGCGGAAATAAGGGATGCAATTAAGAAGCTTAAACTTAACAAAGCTGCGGGCATCGATGGCATTCAGTCAGAATTGCTGACAGCCGACCCACAAACATCAGCTGAAATTCTGCATCCACACATAGCTGCTATTTGGGACAGGGAAAAGCTACCTCCCTCTTGGACGAAGGGCATCATCGTTAAACTTCCAAAAAAGGATGATCTGCGAGACTGTGGCAACAGGAGAGGAATAACCTTGCTCAATTCAATCTACAAAATTCTAGGAACACTTATATAGAATACACTCCAGTGCGTTGAGAAAGCTTTAAGGGACGAACAGACTGGATTTCGCCCGAAACGTAGATGTGTTGACCAGGCAAACACACTTCATATCATCGTCGAGCAATCGATTGAATGGCGATCTCCATTATACATGCTGTTCGTCGACTTCAAGAAGGCATTTGACACACTTAAGCGTAATTCCATCTGGATGGCTTTGAATAGAAAAGGTGTCCCTCTGAAGCTGATCCGCCTCATAATGGCGCTATACGAGAACTCTGAGCTGGTGGTTCTGAACAATGGCAACATCAGTGATTTATTCACCACCAACGCTGAAGTACGGCAGGGCTGCCCTCTCTCCCCGCTCCTCTTCGCCATTGTGCTGAATAACGTCATGATCAGCCTCACCCAGCACAAGAGAACTGGCATTGTGTGGAATCTCGCACGACAACTTGAGAACTTGGACTTTGCCGATGACATTTGCCTCCTCTCGTACAAATTCTCCGATATGCAAGCGAAGGCGAACAGCTTAGACGCGCTGGCACGTACCATCGGACTGGAGATAAATATTGCGAAGACCAAAGCCATGAGAATCAATCATTCCAATAGAAGCCATGTAATGATTGACGGCTGTGCGATAGAATTCGTCGAAAGTTTCTGCTACCTCGGTTGCACGATAGCAACAGACGGGGGAGCTGAAGAGGATGCTAACTGCAGGCTGAACAAAGCAAAGACAGCATTTGGCCGGCTAAAATCAGTATGGGCAAATTCCCAAATATCCAGACGCACGAAATTACGAATATTCTCCGCATGTGTGAAATCGACACTACTGTACGGAAGTGAAACATGGCTGATCTCGAACTCCATCACGCAGAGACTTCAAGCTTTCGTCAGCAAGTGTTTGAGGATCAATTGTAGAATTTTCTGGCCTAACACTATTTCCAACGAGGCACTATGGCGTCTGACGAGCGAAGAGCCCATACTCATCCAGATCGAGCGTAGGAAGTGGCGCTGGATTGGCCACACGTTAAGAAAGTAGCCAGATAGCATAACGCGAATGTCGCTTGAGTGGAACCCGCAAGGGAGCAGAAGCCGCGGATAGCCAAGAAACACCTGAAGAAGGTCAACCTTAGAAGAACTAGCTGCTGCCAGCAGCACATGGGAGGGCGTTAGAACAACTGCCCAAAACCGTGTGCGATGGAGAAGCCTTGTGGAGGACCTATGCTCCAATTAGGAGTTTAAAGAAGAAAAAAAATAAATAAATAAAAATAAAATAGCTCTATGACAAAACAAAGAAAAAATAATATCACAAGAGTTTTTCTAATACTGTTCAGAATTTAAACACATCAGTACTGGAAGAGAAACTCGACCAAAGCGGCCTTCGGACCTATAGGTTAGTGTGGCCGCCCGTAAGCCAGATAGAGACCCATTGTAATACCACGCGCATATTCCTTTTAGACGTTCACACGTTGAACCAACCCGAGTTTTTAACGAATTTTGAGGGGTTTGTTAATCTTAACCTGGGATATTTCTGCTAGGTCATTGATTTGATAATGGCCCAGGACCTATAAGTGCCACATATTTATTTTTTATGATTAAATATAACATAAGGTGGAATAATATAAACTGATTTCGCTTTAGACAGATTTGAGATGTGCATAAACATTGTTTATTAAAATTGTGTGTACTTATTCTAATTTTTTATTTTTGTTTCACGAAAGTATAGATATACCTTACATCACCACGAAAATTATTGTACCATAGACGTATTTATTTTGGCCACATAATGTTGCTCAAAGTTTATTTTACAAATAAGAAGTGGCACATGTTTTGTGCGACATTTGTCATTTTTCACGAAATAAAAAGAATAAAAATGCGTTTGAGCATTCATATCTATATGTATGTAGTAGGTACAAGTACTTTACTTGCTTGAAATATATAAATAGCCACTTTTATTCAACCATCTAAGTACAAAGTACATTATAAGAATAAAAATTTAGGATTTAAGGTGTTTGTAATGACATTTGATGCTCATTTTTTTACTATATGTGTAAATGGGAATGGAAAAATGTATGTATGGAAAAAATGTACAAATACAAGAGCAATGTCACAAAAACCGCAGTAAATTGTTTATCAAGCTCATTCATTGGCAATTTGTTTTACGATATCGTCCATATATGAAGCCATCCAATTCCATAATTTCCATTTTTACTATTTGCATTCAATCAGTCCATACAAACTTCATACCCTTTTAATGTAACAATTTAATCAGCCGCCAAAATTCAATTCGACAAAGCAAATATGAAGATAAAAAAAGGCGCAAAATACACAAGAAATGCCCAAAATAAGTTTGTTCACGTACTGCAAATTATTTCAAATTTGTATTACTAGTTTTTACTGGTAAATTGTTCACGTACTGGAAAAATTTGCAACGATGGACCAAAAACGAGAAAATAAAAGAGAAAAATTAGCTGCAAATTTTTAATAATTTAAATAATAACAATTTCCAGTATATAAAAAAACAACAAATGCCAGAACGAATCGGTTAACTGCACACTTAGTAATTTTTACTGGTTTTCTGCTCACGTATTTTTTCTTAAAATATTATGTTTGTGAGAATATATTTCTGAAAGTAAATGAACAAAGCAAATGCATTGCTCTGACAACTGGAAAATGCCAAAATATTTCCACGGCGATGTTCAGACGACGTTTTAGTATGAATATGAAGGTAATGTGGACAGCATCTTTAATCCATGTTTTCAAATACTGAGCATGTACTCGCCATCAACTCCCTTCCTCTCTCCCTCTCTCTGATCTTTATCTACCTCTCATGGATAGGGGAATAAGAGCCAATTTTTTTCCCCTTCCCAAATTTTTTCAGAGGTGTTATGCACTATTCTATTCTTTAATAAGGGAGTTTTCACTGTATCTCCACATACAAAAAAAAATAAAAATAATAAATTACGTAAGTAATTGCTTTAACTCACAAATTTTTTCTTCTCAATGTTATCATTTATATATGCGTTTTTCTTTTCATTGCTTTTATTATTTGGCCATTAGAAGCAGTTTTTTTACTCCACATTTACATATTATTTATTTAGGCAAATGCTAAATGTAGATGTCTTCACTTTTCCATAGAAAAAAAGAATGAGCAATATGATGTACGATGAATACGATTACTTAGGCACAATTCATCATACTCATAGTTAGTACAATATATATTCCTAGACATGACCCGAATGCTAGCAATTAGACAATAGTGTCATGTACCTCAACATAAATGAATGAAATGCATTATGCGGAATTATGAGACAACAGCGCTGAATCCTTCGGATTTCATTTTTTCTGTTTTGCAGGCGTCAAATTGAATGAAAGCTCCTCACATAAAAAATTTCATACTAAATACAATCATGTCATTAGACAAAAAATAACCACAATAAATAACCACAAGCGGAAAGTATTTTGTTCATTGTGCACTTAATGCCACCGATGAAAATAGCACTATTTAAGAAAGTTTGACACTTAAAAAAGTACATCTTTTATTCTTTCAACAATAATATCTACTTCGAAGATAACTGTCACGTATGTGTACCAACAAAGCATACGAAAGTGTTTTTGTTTTGACTTTAGTGTACACAAAAAAGAAATATAAGAAATGAAAAATTACAGTTGAAAAAAACTAAAAAACACGCTCGGGCGTACTATAAGGCTTATATACTTATTGCTGGACTTCCGAATCTCTTCATAAACCGTTGGGACTTTTAAATAACGATGAATAATTTCTTTGGAACCAATTCTACACATTCGCAAGGTTTTAAGCAGAAATCTTTGGATTATATGTATCTATATTTAATTTAGATACGGCACCCTAAGTTTGGTTCCCATAGCTCCAAACCGGCTTCAGTATAGTTTAGTTTATGGTTTAGTAGCTTGTTGTCCAAAGATAGAGCCAAGTGGTTCCAAAATAGGAACCTGACTTTTAGCCCAAGGTGTTTGCGTTTGGTCAAAATATGACGCTGCCTTGTGAATTTTCTGTCGAAGTGAAGTCCAATATATTTAGTATTATCTGCTTTGGGCAGATGACAATTGTTGATAGTTACTGGAGGACATGTACTATTACGTAGAGTGAAAGTTGTTTGGACTGATTTCTCGCATTTGCTTGTATGCGCCATCCACTCAGCCATGGATCTAAATCATTTAGATTCAGTTGCAGTTGATTCGTAGCTACGTGTGGTTCCTTACTACTAGCCATATCAACAGTATCATCTGCAAAAGTTGCGGTATAAGTGAACTCTGTTAATAGTAGCTGGGCAGAGAATAGAGTCCTGGTCCCAGTACATTATCTTGAGAAATACCCACTCTAATTGGAGGGAGATGCTTTATATGCTCGTTCATTTTAACCATTAAGTATTTTCGCTAATGTTATTTCACAGTGATTTCTGCTCTAGCCCATTCCCCATGGCTCTCTTTCTCATTTTTTTTTTTGCTGCAGTAGCAATTAAATAGCATAGTTTAGTTGCGGGGTAGATGACCATGCAGTTTGTTGAACTATAGTATTGAAGACCTCAACAGCACTATCGATGTCGTTTTCACATTTTGAGTGTCCAGTACACATTCAATGGTTTGTTGGATGCACTCCCAATCGGTTTTATTATTATGCAATTTCGGTATTTTTTCTCTGTATTGGATTTAACCGGGAGAATACGTGGAGTATGGTCTGACGACAGAACCAATTACGACTTAATACTTGTGTGATCTTTTGATACACCATTGGATACACAGAAATCGATCATGTCTGGCAACTTATTTCTATCTGTGGGCTAATAGATTGGCTCATCCGTTAAGATATGAATAAGATCGTTTCGCGATATGATTTTCAAAAGCTCACGATCTCTTGACGTCATTATCCCAGAACCCCACTGTGGGTGTTTGACGTTGTATGTAGTCACCACCAGCAATAATTCTGAAGCCAACTGTTTTAAAAAATTGAAATTGATCACTTTTTGTTAGATTATTTGGTGGACAATAAACTGATGCAAGAGTAAAAGGACCTTCAAAGTCAAGGCGCCACGTTGTTTAGTATTTTTTCGGAGCCATGGAAAGTTAAAAACCTCAGTGAATTTGTAAACATGGATTAAATTGGTCACCGTTATGAAATTCAATACTTTCATTTGAAAGGTTCAACTAATATTAAATCAGAACTAGATTCTACTCTGGGGGAGTCTGCTCCTTCGTTTACGACCATAAAATATTGGGAAGCAGAGTTTAAACGAGTCGTACGAGCTGCCAAGATGAACACCGTAATGGTCGACCAATTGAGGTGGCCACGCCAGAAACGGTTAAGAATATGGTATTTTGGGATGCACGTGGGATAATTTTTTTGTTTATCTTCATCGGGCTCTCGATTAATAACTCCAAAAGGCAAAAGACTATGTTCAATCATCACTAACCACGGCTACGATGTTATTTCAAATGGTCAACCAACATATTGGCCGACGGACAAGAGGAAAATACCCGATCTCATAGACTTTGGAGTCGCCAAAGGTTTGCAGATGGAAAATATCTCCACAGAGTGTAATTATGATCTATCATCTGACCACTCACCCACGGTAATATCTATAAAATCACCAAGCCCCCAAAGCAATTGCGTTAGAAAGAAAATAGACTGGTTAAAATTCAAGAAATATATAAATTCCCATCTTCCTCTGAGTACTGTATTAAGAAATGGACACGATGTAGACTCAGCACTCGAAAAATTCAACCAGCTGCTCTCATTAGCTCTCAGCTCAGCCACCTGCACAAAGGTATGCAAGCAATCAAACTATAGCCCATACACACCAGCCGATATTGAATTGCTAGTAAGACAGAAAAGAAGACTCCGAAGACAATGGCAAGAATTCAGATCACCGAATCTGAAAACACAGCTACAGCACTGCACTCGAAAGTTAAAGCAAGCTTTAAAAAATAAAAACAACAAAGAGTTAGAAGAGCACATAGCGAAATTAACACCTGGTGAAGCGTCAGACTACTCTTTGTGGAAATCAGCAAAAAAATCAAATCGGCCAATTCTCACTGATTCCCCCATCCGTTTGAGTGACGGTAATTGGGCTAGAAGCAACTGTGAGAAGGGTTTGGCTTTTGCAAACCACCTAAAAAGTGTGTTTACACCCAATCCACCCTCTTCACAGTCCTCATTACCAATATTAACTTCTCAACCTTGCTCAATAACGCTCAAAATTAAAAAAAAGGACATATTCAAAGCAATTTATAAAGATTTAAACCCAAAAAAATCACCTGGTCCAGATAAAATTACCGGTAAAATGATAAAAGAGCTACCTCCGGCTTCAGTAATTCATCTGATGCACATTTTCAATGCTATCCTTCGTATTAAACACTATCCCAAATGCTGGAAAACTTCAAAAATTATTATGATAGCAAAACCAGGAAAAGACCCTACAAAAGTTGCATCGTACAGACCTATCAGCCTCCTGCCTCTACTTTCTAAAGTATTCGAAAAGCTACTTGTCATGAATATAACTCCATTTATTAATCTCAACCAACTGATTCCTCAACATCAGTTTGGATTTAGAAAACAGCACGGCACAATAGAACAAGTCCACCGCATTGTAACTCTGATAAGGAACACTTTTGAAGAAAAAAAGTATTGCTCAGCTGTCTTTCTTGATATCACTCAAGCTTTCGATAAAGTATGGCACGATGGCCTTATTTACAAACTCAAACTATTACTGCCTGCAAATGTCTCCTCATTGCTTAGTAGCTACCTCACGAAAAGACAATTTCTCGTACATCACAAGGATTACACAACAAATCCATTGGATATTCACGCTGGCGTTCCTCAAGGAAGCGTTTTGGGTCCCTTACTGTATCTCTTATACACTTCAGATATGCCCAACTATAACTATACATTCATATCGACCTTTGCTGATGATACGGCAATATTGTGCTCTCGCTCTAACCCCATAGAAGCTACTAAACTCCTGCAGACTCATGTCGATTCTCTCGAAATCTGGCTAGCAAAATGGCGTATAAAAGTCAATGAATCAAAGAGCGTACATGTAACCTTCACGCTAAGGCTAGATACATGTCCCCCACTTAAAATTAATGGCCAATCAGTTCCACAATGTTCCTCAACAAAGTATTTGGGTATTCACCTCGACAGAAGGCTGACATGGAAAAATCACATAGAGGCAAAGAAAACTCAGATCAAGCTTAAAATGAATCAGTTATGGTGGCTGTTACACAAAAGATCAAAGTTGAATCTTGAATACAAAGTGCTATTATATAAAGCAATCCTGAAACCAATCTGGACTTATGGTATTCAGTTTTGGGGCACCGCATCTCCCTCTAATATCGAAAAATTGCAGCGAATACAATCCAAGTGTCTGCGAATTATTGTAAACGCGCCTTGGTATATGAGGAACGTTAACATCCATCGAGATTTAAATGTATCCACAATTTCTGAGGAAGTTGCAATGTCCTGCAGAAGCTACATTCAAAAATTACACAATCATCCGAATCCCCTTGCTAGGCAATTGTTGCTGAGCAAGGGGCATCGTCGATTAAAAAGAAAAGACACACTGAATATGCTGTAAAATTGCTACATCTCGCGACTCACCAAATTGTGATGGAACGTAGGGGATATCACATAGTTTTATTTAGTTTGTAAGATTTGAATAATTATTGTTAGTTTCTTGTATTTAAGAAAGATTCAATAAAAAAAAAATAAGCTAACAAAAAAAAAAAAAAAAAAAAAAAAAAATCTTCAAAAAGGAAAAACAATCAACGGCGAGTATTATGCTAATTTGTTGCAGCGTTTAAGTCATGAAATTAAAGAAAAAAGGTCGCGTTTGGAGAAAAATAAAGTTTTGTTTCATCAAGACAATGCACCAGTTCACACGTCCACTATTGCGATGGCCAAAATCAATGAGTCAGGGCTCGAATTGTTTCAGCACGCACCTTATTCGCCAGATTTAGTTCCTTCGGAATATTTTTTTTATTTTCAAATTTGAAAAAATGGCTTGGTGGTAGAAAATTTACAATGAGGAGTCTACGGTAGATGGCTATTTTAATGAGCTAGACAGTTCATACTATAAACAGGGTATCGAAGTTATAGAATATCGCTGGGAAAAGTGTATATAGCTAAAAGGAGATTATGTTGAGAAATATGAGAAACTTTTCCCAAATTTGTTTTGTTTTCTTTGTTAGGTCGGGTAGATCTGGGACCGCCCTCTACAAACTAAAATAAGAAAGAGGATTTAACTGAACATGAACCCATCTATGCACAATTAATTATTTCTAACCCTGCAAAATCTCGGCCATTCTGTTGCAAATATTTGGAATGTAAAGCAGAGAAAGACAAAAAACCCTTGAAAAACTTAAACCCAAATATCAAACAAATTTAGCAAATTTTATCTGGGCTACTTCGTCCGACTCTCGATTTTCTCCAATACGCAAATTGTCAACATTATGGTCATAGAAAAACGTAATGTTGCGGAAAACTAATATATTCGTACATCAAATGCGCCGGAAGCCATATTCTTCATATTATGTACGAAAAACTAGAACAGATGACGTCAAATATAGAATGTGTTTAGGAAATCAGCCAGGAAATTCCAAAGGATGTGTTCTCTACAAAAATTTACAGAAACTGAAATACCCCCAATTAAGGGAAAAAAGATTAATTATAAATATCACCCAACAACAAGAAATCTTTTTAAGAACTAATATATCAACACAACACCTAAATATAAGCTCATACGCCCAAGCACGTTATTAACTTCTCCAATAGCATAGGATTTGCAATGTGTTGTTTTCCATTAACTACTGAAGATATGCTGATAAATTTTTCACTTTAGCGAACGGCACCAATTTGACTAAGGTATTTTCCAAAATATTGAGCCTGACGTGACTGCCTTTTAACTAATTGTTCAGGACATCCAAACCTAAAGCGAATTTGTTCTATAGCGGCACTGACGTTATTTGGATGAATTAAAAGTAACTTCAACTTTAATACCACTTGCTTTGTTGTTGGGTTAACGGACGGGTTTAGCACATGGAGGTACTAAAGGCGATGAGGGGATGAGCGTTGTAATGGCGAGAACTTGGGTGACAGTTGTGGAAGGTTATTTAGTGACATTCCTAGTCATTGGCGTTAGCAATTTTTATCACTTAACTTTACCTGAACCTTACGTAGTTGCCCCTAAAGCATAACAAGTCGTTGCTGCATCTCTAACACTTTACCCAGTGGTGCTGTTGATACTGGCGACGGTATCTGACTGGCAGAGGCTGTGACAGTGGAAATGACCGAATTAAATCAAACTATGGCCTTCAAGTTTGCAGTATTTTAGGCCATTCTCGGCGAAGCACTTGTTTGAGATGGACGACAGTTTAGTATTTATTAGTGCCAACTTTTTGTGGTGCTTTCGTAAGATATCTTATCTAACTGCCTGAACCAAGTGGAACTAGTGCAATCCTTTTTGCACTCATCACAATTCAACTCACTGGACGTCATATAGTTCATACAATTCATACCGCACCTTCATTCTGTAATGAGGGTGCTGTCGTGTTGCTAGTGTGATAGTGCATTAATTTTTCGTGGGAGTCCTCCACTTGGGGAGCACCGTGCAACGTCTTCCTGGCACCCGCTGGGAGAGGGCTAAAGGAGTGGCAACTGGAATGTCAGGTCCCTCAATAGGAAAGGCGCCTCTTTTCAGCTGGTTTATGTCCTCGACAAGTATAAGGCTGACATCACTTCAGGAAATGCGATGGATGGGACAGGGTTTCTCAAAAAGAGGATGCTCTTTATATATATTATAATTGACATGCGGAGAGATACAAACTCGGACGTGGATTTGTTGTCGGTAGTGCCGACACCATATTGTCTCATTGTTCACACCTAAGAACATCAACAGTCTAAGTGAATTAAGGCTGATCCACTTTACCGCAGCACGAAACGTGACAATTAGTAGTACCAGATTTCAACGTCTCGACATACATAAAGCAACGTGGCTGTCTCCAGATCAACGAACAAAGAACCAAATTTATCACGTGATAATCGACGTTAAATCGATCCGTGGTGCGAACATGTTTATGTGTCACAAAGAATAAACGAAGTCCCACACAGAGAAAGCTTGACGTCAATAAACTGCAATCACCAGATCAAGCAGCTAATTTTACCACTCGACTATCGGATCTGCTAATGCAGAACACTACCCCTCTTAATGATACATGCGCACAGTGGACACATATATCCGACTCTATTGCTACTGTTGCCGTGAAGGTAATCGATTTCTGCCGGCCTCTTAGGAGTGCCGCGACGTTACTGCCGCGTACATATAAACGGAGTACGGCGGTAAGAAGAGATGAGGAGTGTGGAGAGATGTCTTTTCAGGCATATTAAGGGAAAGCACGAAAGACGCGAATATAAGAAGATAGAGATGAATAGAGACAGGAATAAGACTCTAAAATTCTTTGAGAAGATCCAGCAGTGTAAATCCCGGAGCCTCTTCCCATCGTGACAAAAGTGGGAATCTAGTTACAGATGTCCAGAATGTACTGAGCTTATAGAGGGAACACTTCTCCATGTTATTGAAGTGAAGGAGATATCCCAAACTCCCCAATCACGGAAGGTGATATAGATGTTCCTCCAACCAACCGTGACGAGGTCAGAGAAGCCATTTCTGGGCTGAGAAACAACAAAGCTGCAGATGCTGCTAGCCTGCTGCCCAGTTGTTTAAAACTGTATTCAATAAGTATATAATATGGCAGTGCAACATTGTCAGAGTTGGAAATAGAGTCACATCGAATGGATCTTACGGTGAACGAGGACAAGACGAAGTACTTAGCGCCAACAAAGAAAGAGTTCTGGTGTCTTGGACAGCAAGTCACTGTTGGTAACTACGCTTTTGAAGTAGTAAAGGACTTTTTAAATTGGAACCAGCATTAACGCCAGAATCGATGTCAGCCGAAGAGTCACTCTTGCAAACAGGTGCAACTTTGGGCTAAGTAAGCAATTGAGAATTCGGGCCCTCCATTTAGAAACGAAAACCACACTCTACAAGTCTCTTATCATGCCTGCCTTTACATATGGCGCTGACGCTAAGACAATATCCACCACAGATGAGAGAATGCTTGAAGTTTTCAATAGAAAAATCCTACGCAAGATCTTTACACCTATTTGCATTGGTGGGGAGTATCAAATAAGGTACAACCATGAGATGTGTGATTTATTCGAGTTTATTGGCTTACTGACAAAAGATTCGACATTGCAAATTGCAATCGAAACTTTGACCTTATCGTGCATTCGACACGGCTACACTACCAAGATAAAGTGTAAGACTCTCGTGATAGTTCGTCCAGTTCATCTGATTAAAAGGAAATGATTCATGTGAGATATAGTCCACTATGGAATAATATAATTTTAACATTTTTGGCAATAAGCTGGTTTTGTAGAATGTTGAAATAGTATGCCGCTTTCCTCTTCTAAATTGACATGTTATTTAGTTGTTAAAATGAAAGGGCTTCATTTAATGTTTGTAATAATATATATTATGCTTCATTTGTTGACCTTACAGGCGTACTTTTTAAAAATTTATCTTTTTTAGCGTTTCTATTTGGCCGATCTAAATTTTTCAGGGGCCGACATTTTCGATCAGATGTGCAGTGTTATGTCGTATTCAAGTAAAACTAATCGTTCGTCCGACCGCATTTCCTTCGAAATTTGGAACATAGCATTTATAAACAGTTATCAGATTTCCACTAATAATATATTTAATCACGAAATTATTAAGAAATTTGTGAAGCAGCATCACACATTATTTGTAGATCCGCAAGCATCAGCTTTGCGCCTCTTGTATAACATAAGAATAATTTTTTTTTTTTATTTCTTGCTTTAAGTTCAACTATAAGCTTTTAAATAATGTTACTTTTTTAAATTGAAACTGAAGTAGTAATTTGTATTAATTTTTAAAATGATATCATGCATACTCATAAATTGCTAAATAAACTCATGTATATCTTCAATAAAACTCAACGTTGCCGTCAACTAAATAATAGCATTAAATAAATTAAATAATTTCTTTCATTTTACTCTTTTTTTAATTATAGTTTTAAAATAGGCTTCGTCGAATCGACGAACATTACCTTTAGTGTATGTAAAACAACGTTACCTTGAATCAACTACACTACTTGACAGAAAAAATAACTACAGCATTTGTCGCAATCGTAAGTCAAATTTTCCATTGAATCCAAATATGATAGTCCCATATTAAAAAAGTAGAACGGTTTTCGAGATATTTTAATATTTCGGTTTTTTGAGCTTTGAAAAAACTTTAAAGAATTTCGACCTGCCGGGTCAACTTAGGGACTAGATTAGCCCAGGTGTTGACCGTGGCCTTGATGGCTCCAGCGGGTAGTGCAAGCAGGCTCAGGGCCGATTAAATCAGCCACAGAACCTTCTCTTGCTAGTGCATCAGAGGTCTCATTGCCTACGATTCCCAAGTGGCCAGGGACCCACATCAGCGATAAACTATTATGTCTTCCGACATAATTTGCAAAACTACACTATCTTGGAAGTGGTGACAGGGTTGTCCAAGGCCAGTAGCGCAGCCTGACTGTCACTGCAGACACAAATAGACTTGCCTTTCAGCCCCTTGTCCACGAATAATCAATCGCTTTCTGTATTGCATACACCTCTGCCTGAAAGACAGATGCATACATACCGAGGGCAAAGAACAGTTCAGTTCCGTCAGTTTCCACGAAGACTCCAGAACCAGAACCTTCTTCAGTCCTGGAACCATTAGTGAAAATGCGAGGCAAAGTCTACCGTGCTCAGACTCAGGGTCTAGCCGCAGGTAGATCTACTTTATACCGTTTTTCTAGTACGATCGTAGACGGTCTGGTTTCGCAGGGCATAGACAGAGCTAAGGACTCGCGCCTGTGCAACTGCTGTCCAGAGCCGGAATTGGGCCATACCAATGTCGGTTGTGAATCAACCTGCAGATGGCCTTCGTAGCCTCTTCTCGGATGAAAACATAAAGTGGGGAAAGATTCATCATAGCATCAAGAGCTGGGCCAGATGTGGTAGGGAAGGCCCCAATACAACATAAAGCCACAGTGCATTATAACCTTGATAAGGTTCTCTTTACTTCCACAACGTAGTACTAGCATTGAACGTATTCTAGCACTCTGTCTACGCCATGTCGAGTGGCTAAATTACACATGTTATCAAAAGTCGCATTATTAAACGCACCTTCTATGTCCAAAAAGATATGCATTGCGTAGTCTTTCCTTGCGAGAGCCTGCTCAACCCTAGCAACAAGGTTATGCAGAGCCAACTCAGAGGAATTTCCGCTTTGGTAAGCATGCTGATATGAAGACAGTGGATGTGGTCTAAACGACCTTATACGTATGTGCAATTCTACGAGACGCTCTAGACCTTTAATCATGAAAGAAGTCATGCTGATAGGTCTGAAGCAAAAGAGCTTCAGCTAAGAAGTGGCAGAGTTATTTTGGTTTAAAATTTAATTTTTATGCAAATTTTTACTATTTTCAGGCATTCGCCTTTTCTTTTTAAAATTTTTTAACGAAATATTAAATAACCCCCAGCACTGTAGGTTGAAAACCTGTTTTATAGTGATCGTTTTGACGCTTTCCGAATCATAATCGAATGAAAAATTACAATGTTATAAGAGATATAGTGAACAAGCTTATTTTTACTTTTTCATTGATTTCTAAATTTTCGACATTTTAACTTGCACTTTTTCAAAACACCAAGTTTATTACTGTTTTCGAAAAGATATAAGAAAGAATAAAAGTGACGTAGTATGTACATCTCGTCATAAACGTTTTGCGAAATACCACTTCAAGGAAGATAATATTTGCTTTTGCAGTGACATAAAGTGTTTTTTCAATGATTTTGATGTAACATGTTTTCTCTACAGCACTAAGCTGAGTTTTGTTACACTAGTGTAGGAAAAAACCATCTATTCCATACATGCGGTTAGTATGAAGTAATCATATACAGAATGTCCAAAATCCTTGATCTCGTTAACTATAGACAACATAGCTAGAAAGTTTGTGCAGATCTTAAATTCATTGGGTTGGTGACTGGCAGCAGGCTTATACCAGGTGCCGCTGCTCTTTGTGCAAATGGGACAGTCGGGCGCGAACATTATTCTCGAAAAGATTGGCCAGAAAGAATAGAATTCAACGTTGGCCAAGAACATATTATATTTAAGCCACTAGTCAATAAAGCAAAAATTATACTGCCACCCTACATTTAAAATTGGGTCTTTTCAAAAATGCTACTGTCGATAAAAAGCCGCTATTCACTTGGATCATATGTTTCCTTGCAGTAGTAAGTATGGTTCACTAAGGACAAAGATATCTAAAATTTAGTAGCTTTACATCTTTTCACAGCTCAAAAAACTGAAATTTGAGAATATATTGAAACCTATTCTACTTGTGTAATACGGGACTATCATACTTAGATTCAGCGGAAAGTTTTACATAAGGCAGATGTTTCAAATGTCGTAGTTATAAGAATTTTTGAAAATTTATTGCTTTGTGTTATTAAAGATCACCAACCATGTATGTGCAAGCGCTTTTGTGACTGCTGGTGACGTAGCGCTTTGGATATTTTGCGTTATATTTACATTTCATTCTTCTTTTACATTTTCGTGGTGATTTATTAGCGATTTGATGATTACAAACCAGTTACTATCATGAATACAATATTTTCTGAACACTTTTTGTTAACTTTAAAAATTAAAATTAAATAAAAAAAAATAAATATGTGGCTATATTTTATAATAAATACCATTAATAATTATTAAAGGTCTTTATTATAAAATTTATAATAATAAGCGGGTTTGCAATATTGTGCGATTATAATCACACTAATTCACACCACTTTTTTTTGTTTTCTTTCTCTGTAGCATTTCACTTCATTTGATAACAAACAATCATTGCGCCATAAATGTGACGTGCATACAGATATTTACATTTTTCTGTCTGTTCAAATTGTCCTCATTGTGTTGAATCGCTATGCTGAATAGCGCAAAAATAAAAGCAAAACAACATAGAAGAACATAGAATTTAAATTCGTTTTATTTTTAATATTGATCACCTTATAAAGTGTTATGCTGTTAATAATACAAGTTTTTTTCATATTGTCAATATGAAAAGAAGCAATTTTTCGAAATTCACACAAAAAAGTTTACGTTCTTCGGTTCAAATGAAAGTTCGAATATACGAAAGCTTGAAAAACTTTTCATCAGAGAACGTTTAATACCAGAGAAGTCCTACTTTGACTTATGAGCTTATTTCTGATTACAATATCAGGGTCACTTAACAGAGTTGTAGAATACAGAGATTTTGAACAGAGCAATGCATGACCAGGAGAAAAATCGACAACAAACGACGGAGCAAAGGGAGTGAAAGCAAAGAAAGTAATGAAATTACTACAAGGAGCAACAACAACGTATGTACATTCTACTTTTCTGTTCCTTTACATTGAATTTCAACAAGTCATATTACTTTCTGATATTTCTGATTGCCTCATACCAGGCATCGGGTGCTTCGGTAAAACGATGACTTTATGCCTTCCTTTTTTTATCAAAATTACTGAAATTTTAATATTATAAAAATGATAAATAATATTGTGAAACACCTCATATGCTATATAATAAGTGCATATATTTATAAATATATGTATTGCTTGAATGGAGTATACCTATAAGTACTCCATACGCATGTACATACATATATACTGAACATTAGTAAAAATTCTATTCCACATACATACATATATAGAATTCATTCATAAAAATATTTACTATTAAGTGGTCTTTTTCAATCTTATTTGCTATGTTAATTTACAGATTTTTTTCTCCTGGTCATGGCATTGCTCTCTTCAAAATCTCTGTATTCTACAACTCTGTTAAGTGACCCTGATATTGTAATCAGAAATAAGCTCAAAAGCCAAATTAGGACTTCTCTGGTATTAAACGTTCTCTGATTAAACGTTCTCTGGTTTCATGATAAAGAATGGCTGTAATGATACCAAACTTGTTACTTCGTTACTTTGTTACTTGGTAATATTTCCCGTGCATTTTGTACTTGTTAAATTACCAGTAACGAATAACAAACTACCGAGATTGCAATTATTCCTTTTCATTGATAAGAGATAGATTGCAGAAATTATTATGAAGAAGTAAAGTTAATTTGAAATGTTTGTAACACAATGGAAACACTTGAAGCAATCATATCATATATGACATTAATATGGAACATCAATTGTGCAAATATGAGTATCTACAAAAGATAATATTATGATGTACTGTGTATGGTATATTTATGTACATATGTATCGATACCGAAAGTAAACATATCAGTACCTACTAATGGCATCTTTTCGATTTTTAATACAAATAAACCAAAAAAAAATTGAAAAAATCTCCTTACAGTCGGCTGGGGCCGACCAAACTATACCCTGCATATGTAGATTTATATATAAAAAGTTTACTCGAATATCCAACTTTTCTTTTATTTCCACTTTTCGAGAAACAATTTTTGCATATACTACTAATTTACACCCGAAATATGGTTGACTTTGACGAAGTAAAAGGATTTTAAGATAATTCCGAGGTTTAGTATGGGAGCTATATATAAAGTGGGCGTGGCTTACCACTTTCTAGTAAATCCAATTAATTTTTCAATGTTAATCCACACCTTAAATTTGGTGTCCTACGTTGAATAGTTTCTAAGTTATGGTGGTTAACATTTTTGTTTAATTTCCTCAACTTTGTATGGGAGCCCCAATAAGAAGTGGGCGTGGTACGCTGATTTTTGGCCAAATTATTTCCGACTACGATATTAATTTAAGTGTCAATTATGGTTATTGTAGACATAAGATTGCCTAAGTTACAGCTGTTTCAATTTAAAATTTGTATGGGGGCTACGATAAACACTGGGCGTGATGCGCCCATTTTCTGTGAGCCTAGTTGCTCGTACAATACTAATCCATACCCTAAGTCTCGTTGTCCTAGGCTAAATGGTTTGTAAGCTATGGAGCTTAAAATTTTAGTTTAATTCACTCGACTTTGTATGGTAGACCCATGAAGGAGTGGGCGTGGCACACTGATTTTCTGCCAGATTTTTGCCGACTACGATATTAATTTAAGTGTCAATTATGGTTATTCTAGACAGAAGATTGCCGAAGTTACAACTGTTTCAATTTAAAATTTGTATGGGGGCTACGATAAACACTGGGCGTGGTGCACCCATTTTCTGTGAGCCTAGTTGCTCATACAATACTAATCCACACCTTAAATCTCGTTATTCTACGCTGAATAGTTTGCAAGTTATAACCGGTAACATTTTTTTTAATTTCCGCAACTTTGTATGGGAGACCCAAAAAGGAGTGGGCGTGGCACATTGATTTTCTGTCATATTATTTCTGACTGCCGTGTTAATCTATGTGTCAATTATGGTTATTCTAGACAGAAGATTGTAGAAGTTACAGCAGTTTCAATTTAAAAGAAGTACAGACACTTTGTATGGGAGCTACGCTAGAAAGTAGGCGTGGCTCACCCACTTTTGGCGAGGTTATATAGTAGTATAATATAACTCTATGTGCAAAATATTGTTGTCCCAAGTGGTATATTATGTGAGTTATAGCAAGTTAAAGATTTTGAAAATTTCGAGGTTAGTCGCTTTGAATGCTTGGTGTGGGCGTGGTTATTGACCGATCATGCCCAATATCAATCCCCTCCGTACCCTTGGATCATAGATTACTTATGCCAAATTTCATCGAAATAGCTTAATATTTACTCAAGTTATCGTGCGAACCAGCCAGGTGACAGACAGACGGACGGACGGACGGACGGACGGACGGACGGACGGACATCGTTAAATCGAAAATTTAATCGACGCTGATCACGAATATATATCCATGTCTATATCTCCGGAGATTCCTTCAAGTGGACACAAACATCTGACCGAAATGAATATACCATGCATATTGCATTATGCAGGGTATAAAAAGATATATGTAATTTATATTAAATATTAAATTAATATAATGTTGCTGCATGGCTTTATTTACTGTTGATTAGATGAAGAAACAGAAAGAGGGGAGCACAAGAGAGGGAAGAAAGAAAACTCTATAGCGCTTGCATTCTAAATCAAATTCCGTTTCGAACACCGCAATCGAATTTTTGCAGAAAGATAAAAATGTGTTCCTTTTAAAACCCTTATAGCCTAGACAGACGGCAGCCTAATTCTGGATTGCCGGCGCACTTAATCCGAATAAAATATTAACCTGATTCCCGCACCAAATGGTAGTGATACACAGAACTGAGAAACCTTTGGTGCGTGTGGCAACTAAACGAAAGTATCAGCTTTTGGACATTTTTTACATAAGATATCGTCGCATTTAAAAATATGTTTTCAATAAAACGGTAGTGAAAAACTACGTGAATGTCAACATGATTTCCGGCAGTCTTATTTTTATTCAGTAATCCCAAATTGATCAAAATATATTGGCATTGGCCGATATATGTAGATATATTTTACGTCATAACTTAAATATTATCCAAATACTAACAAAATATAAAACTCTGGAACCGTTTAAAATATTATGTAGTATTCCAATAATTAAATTATTATTTGTCTTAATGTGGTTGTAGCAACAGAAACGTCAACATAATTGCTAAAATCAATTAATCATATTGTTACGTTTTTATTCTGTGATCACCTTGTTCGATCACTGGATTCTGTTAATAATAACTGCAACACTTATTTTATATAACTATATACAGCAACAATTTATTTAATAAACTCTATTTACAATCAACTCTGTTTATAATCAACTATTTACAATAACACTTTAATGTACTAGCAACTTTTGCCTCTGTATAGATGTTTGCGCAGTCACGTTCGGAATTCGATTGATTGTCACTTCTCAACACTGGCTCTATTTATACTCTGTTGGCAACACCCCAGAATCTTCCTTTATCGAGATTCATCTCTTCCTTTCTCGTTGGCTTGTTCTGGTTATCGCTTATTTCTTTTTGTTGACATTCGTTTCGATGCTGCCAATAGTGTCAGTCACAATAGTGATGAGTGACCAACTATCGATACTCGTTACAATATGAAAATAAAAACATAATATTGTAACGAGTATCTATGCTTGGTTACTCATCACTAATTGTGAATGACACGAATATTGGCAGCATCGAAACGAATGTCAACAAAAAAAAATAGGCGATAACCAGAACAAGCCAATGAGAATGAATGAGAAGAATCTCGACTACGATAAAGGAAGATTCTTGAGTGTTGCCACAGAGTATAAATAGGACCAGTTGTTGACAAATGCAATCAATTGAATCCGGAAAGTGATCGCGCAAACATTGTTACAGTATCAGAGGCAAAAGTTGCCAGAACATTAAAGAGTTATTGTAAATAGAGTTGATTAAATAAATTGTTGCTGTATATAGTTGTACAAAATAAGTGTTGCAATTATTATTGACAGAATCCAATTATCGATCAAGGTTCATTCAAATAGAATTAAACGTTCACAAAATAAAAATTGACCAGCTAAAAGTAGACCAGCTAAAAAAGCTGTTGGTAGAGATGAATCTCTCGTCATCAGGTGCAAGGCAGAACTGTTGGTGAGGCTAAGGCAAGACATGGAGGCTAAGGGTATTAATGTACAAGAACATGAAGGGAGCCGAGATACATGCAGTCGTGCACGCTGAGGAAGAGAGCAAGATAGATTCGAATGGTCAACTTAGGAATTTCATGAAAACCATGATGCAACAGCTACAAGAAAGTTCGTCTCGCCAAGAGAGCGTTATGAGTGAATTGCGTATGGAAATTCAAGAACATTCGCCAAGAACACGTCATCGAAAATCTACAAAATGGTATTCAGATTAGATTACAGGAAAAGGTCACAGATCTGAAGGAACACGAAGATGATTTGGAAGGCAAGTTCTAGAAATTACAGCACGAACTCAACCAACTTAAAATAAATGGACCAGCCGTATCAGTAGTTAAAGAATCAAGTACAATTAAACTAAAGCCACTAACATTTGATGGAACCACACCATTCAACATCTTCAAACTTTCAGTTCGAGATAACAGCTTCGAAGGATCAATGGGACGATAGTGACAAGTCTGCTGCTTTAATAGTGGCATTAAAGGGTAATGCATCCGAAGTGTTACTGATTGTTCCAGAGAAAGATCGTGGTAGCTATCAATTACTGATGGACACGCTCCAGCGCAAATATGGAAATGAATATAAGAGTCAATTACATAGAGTGGAATTAAGATCGCGTGTGCAACGTAGTAATGAGAGCCTTCAGGATTTCGCTTCCGCAATTGAGCGCTTATGTTATCTTGCGTTCTCTGGTAATACGGAAGAATTCATCGATAAAATAAAAATAGAGGCATTCATAGATGGTATACGCGACGGAGAGTCTAAGCGTGCCCTAGTCATGTCACCAAGGAGTACATATGCGGAAACAATTTGTAGTGCCTTGACGTATGAATCCGCCAGTTTAATGTGTCGACCAGTGCCACGTGTACGCCAACTGCAGGCAGAAACATCAGACCTAGTTGAAGCAGTGTGTCAGGCAGTCAACTCAGTATTGCAGCCTGAAGGAAGAACGCGAAGGTCGACGCGAAAACAAATTTACTGGTAAGTGCTTTATTTGCGACAAACCAGGTCACATGGCGCGTAACTGCCGTCTACGACGAAAGCGATCAAGATCGAATTCTCCAGGAACACAAAAGAAGGAGAATAACAATTCCAACAACGAGTTGCATCATCATTCGCATCTCACAACTACAGAGTATGCCAAGCAGCTTGACTATTGATAGAAAACTGGACAATATAGAGTTCATGTTAACCCTGGATACTGGTGCATCACATTCTATAATCAAGAGCTCCTTGGTAAAGAGTTTTGAGCCTTTAATGGAAACACAATGTACAGCAACGGGTGAGGATGCCCAAATTCTGGATAAAATAAAGAAACGAGTATGTATGTATGTGTATGGAACTTATAAGCCCCGAACGGTTCTTTGAACGAGCTTCTCTTCCATTACTGTTGTGCGTGTTAAATTTTTGGACAGTATTAGAAGGGGCGTACTTATTTTAACCGGTTCCGAACATCAGAACTCTTGCGACAGACGATTTGTTCCTGATTTGCAAACATCGCCAGCAGTCCGTATGAGTTAATAAGAAAGGCACGAGGGGCAACAGAAAGCATTCGAACAGCTGAAAGAAAGACTCGGTTCAGCACCAGTATTTGCATATCCAGTACCTGATCAAAAGTGGCTATGGAATAGGTGGTGTGCTCTCCCAGATCATAGATGGGAAATAAAAAGTGATAGCATACTATAGTAAAATCCTGTGAAAGCCATAAAGAAACTACTGCTTCACTCGTATAGAGTTGCTCGCAATACTGGAATGTGTAAAGTATTTCCATAAATACTTGTACGGTCAGTCATTTCATCTACGAACTTACCATGCATCGCTAAGATGGTTATTACAATTTAAAAATCCAGTAGGACAATTGTCGCGCTGGATTTAAGGCTGCAGTATTATGATTTTACAATCGAGCATCGTAATGGAGAACATCACGGCAACGCGGGTGCACTATCTCGTCGTCCTTGCAAAATGAAATGTAAACATTGTTCTCGAGTGGAAAGCAAGGAGCACATTGTCGACATACGACTTACAAACATCTTGCCGGAGGAGTCATGGACCACCGAACGAGTGCAAGAAGATCAGTGGAGCGACCCAGATCTCGTAAAGATTATGGAATACAGGGAGTAGGGTGTAAGTCCAGATTGGCAAGAAATGGCTAATGAGAGTCCAAGAGCAAAGGCATACTGGACGCAGTGGCAAAGCCTGCACTTGAGAGATGGATGTCTATTCCGAGCATGGGAAAGTGAAAATGGAAAAATCACTAATGATCTTCTAATGGTACCCAAAACAAGAAAAAACGAAGTGATAGCTGAGTACAACAATGCTTCCAGTGGAGGGCATTTGATGGGGTTTTGATGAAAAACCATCGAGAAAATAATGAAACGATTTTATAGGGTTGGATGCCATGACCATGTCGCTGATTGGATCCGGAAGTGTAAGCAATGTACAATGGCCAAAGGTCCCACTAAGAAAAGTCGAGGTAAGATGCACCAATGCACAATGGGTGTATTGGTGTATACTAAAGGGATTTACGAATGTGTGTTAGTTCACACATTCACGAAATTGTGGCCATAATCCTCAGGTTTCTGTCTAACTTCAAAATACCTTCCTAAATAGCCGAAAAGCAACGTTTTTGTTGTAAGAAAGAAACCTAGGGGTGATGGAAATCCGACCACGGATTCGGATTTAGCGGACCAAACATCCACAGAATCTGTCTACTTTGGTCCATCGGACATCTTACATTTCTTGGTATGGCATTCACAAACCAAAACATATTGTACGGATGTTGGGTCGGATTTCGATCAAGTTACCCGAAGACCACGATTTTAAATGAACTGAAATGAACTTGATTTTATTTGAATTCATTTTTTGTACAATCAAAATGAATGAGTAAGACAGACAGACAGACCAGTATAGTCACATTCTATGGATTTCGATGGCATACGGTTTCAGCTATCTGAAATCCTAAAATGCGTTATCTTTTTAATTCAATTTCGCTTTCAAAAAAAGATATTAAAATTCATTGAAATCGAGTCCAAAATTATTTTACTTCATTTCAAATTCGAACGGATTGAAGTGGTAAATTTAAATTTCTCACGATCCTATAACGCTTAGAGGTTATCCAGCATTGGTATTGCCACCAAAGGTTAAGTCTTCCTCTGGTTCTCCTCTGCGTCATCTCCCAGCAGATTACGAATTTAACACCTCATTTGTTCTTCCATTTGCTAGTAATTTTAATATAATATATACATATATTCGTATAAAAAGGAGCTTTTCCAGTGTAGGTAGATACTAGATCGCTTCTTAAGGTAGTAGTCCGGTGTGACGGGTTAAAAAAATCAATTTTTACATTTTTTGGAAGAAAAATATCTTAAAAACATACTCTAAAAATTTCAGACAAAAATTTTGCATTTTTTTAAAGTTATAGCTTAAATAAGAGAGCGCAACGTAGTGTGTACAAGTATGAATCTGTTGTCAAAACTTTAAACGCGTTTTTCTCAAAACCATGTTTTCGAAATTTCGGGGAAGCACTGACTCAAAACTATTCAACCGATTTGGCTAAAAGTTTTACCCGTTATTCTAGACACACATATCTAAATACGTAACCTTTAAAACATTTATTTTTTTAATAATAAACTATTTTATTTAAACAATTTATCAAGAAAAAAAATTAAATTTTCACACTTTCACTTTTTTCACAAGTTCGCCATTTTGTTTTTGATTTTTTTTATGTATATTATAGGTTAGTTCATTAAAAATCTTTTTGAATTTTTTATTTCAGATGACTTCGGAAGGCTAGGTGCTTCCCCGAACCAACACATCTTTTTTTCGAGTACTCCACTCTGACGTCAAAAATTAAAACCAAATTAATGATTAACTTAAACAAATTTTTTTTCTATACTTGAAAACATCAATAAAAACATGTAAACATTTTAAAACGATTGCATTTTATTTTCTTGTTAAAAAAATTCATGAAATACGTCGAATTTTCGGTCATCACACCGGACTACTAACATAAATGTTGCCTCAAACTCATTTCATAAAAGACTTTTCTTATGTCATGAGTATGTTCTAAATTGCTTTTATAGTAAAGCATTCAGTCGCTTCGCCTAAAACCCCGTAAAAGTGACGAAGACAAGCACCATCAAGTGCGGATTATCATTTCTAATATGTTCACCACAAATATTTAATCGTTGATTTCCCAAACTTTATCAAATAGAAGCACCACTTTGATGTATCAAAACTACATGAAAACCCTTTCTATATACTTTTTGCTTCATTGCCTTGTTATTGGGCCAATTATTGATATTAAATATTGTTATTGTGTTATTGTAAGTGGTTGTTTTGCTTTGTTTGACAACAATAATAATAACAATATTGGTTAAACCACTCTCATTATGATATGCTGCTACTACTCTACAGAGAATTAAAGACCGGCCGGTATATACAAAAAAAAACTACTACAATAATGAAATATACCATATCTATTTTCCTTTGTTTTCTTTTTTAACTTTTGTTTTGATTATCTGTTAATACTTTTGTCGAGTATTCTTCTTTTTTACTGCTTCCCTTTTTTATTATTTTTTGTTTGCTTGAGTTTACTTTCAAAAATTGTCATCATCTTATGGTTGCCGTTGTTTCTGAGTTAACATTTAATAATATTCAATTTCTTTTTTGTATGATATTCTTTTACATTTTATAGTTATATGCTTTTTTTTTCTTTTACTTGCATACTTACTAGTAAACGACGAGACATTTTGTATAAATAGACACCTACTGACCATAGTCAGAATCAGTTTTATTCTTATGCGCGTACATTGCTCTTCTTGTTACTATTCCGTTCAGTTTTCTGTGCGATTCATTGGTTGATGAAATAAAAGTGTATGAATGCATATGTATGTGAACTGTGCATATAAGTTTTTTGCTACTACATACTACTATTACTCCTTGTGAGCGATTCAATAAAGTGGTCTTAACTATGGCAGTATAATAAAGTGATATAAAATAATAACATAGAGCAAAGAGAAGTGTTGTTTGAAGGATTTTCAGTGTCATTTACCTTCTAATCGTATTTTATTTTGTCTTGTACATGGTGTAATAAGTAAATTACATGGAAATTGTGAGAAACAGAAATAAAAAGAGTGATTTAATAAACAACTATATACAACTTGGCCATTAGAAAATACTTTTTTTGAATTTAAATTGCTTAAAAAACTCAAAAGTAAAGACTACTCTTACCTATGAGTATGTTTGTAACATTATCTATCACCCGTGAAACTTTACCTAACCTATAGTAGAATACACATCGAATATCAAAAGGTTAAAAAGCCCTCTTAAGAACGTGCCAAGAATAAGAAATGGGAAAAATGGATGTTCTACAAATAGTACTCGTATACAATATATTGTAATTTATGAGATTCACGTTGCAACGTATTCAAAAATATTCAAAATACTACACGTCGCTATCAATGTGGAATTTCTAAGTTGAATAATAGAAGTAAGCAAGATTTTTTTAAATGTTTGTTTCTTTTGCTATATCGTTTTTACATATTTTTAAACAATATTTATCTTGGTTATTGTTGTTTTAAAATTGATATTTGAATCGTTTATTTGCTTCCTTTTATCGTATAAAATGTTGGATTGGGAAATTACTTTAATTAAGGAAATATTATTCACATGCAATTGCTGCAGTTCTAAGACTTTTTCTTTTCTATTCTATGTAAATAGAATTTTCGGAATAAGAATTCTACCTTTTTCTAAAAGAATCTGTACTATCGTATCCTTCGATAAGTCTTACAATAAATGACATTTTAATACAACTAAATTTTATTTTTTTTTACATGGAATGCAATTTTTGTCAAATGAAGGTCTGCATTAATCGGTGAAGTCTAATGTCGCATTTGATTGCTTGGATATTTTTAGATATTTTTTAGATTTATCTAAATTGGTATCTAATTGGAAATTGTGTTACTTATTTTCTTCACTCAAAGAAGGGAATTTTAATGAAAGAATTTATTAAATAATGTGAATAACGAATAAAATTACCCGACCACTCATCACGGTGCGCATTGCCGCCATATTGCTTTATTGACGCGCGGATTGTTTCCTCATGTCCAAATTTTGATTCAATACGAAACAAACACGTTTTTTGAACATGTTACTAACTTTTGCTATCTCTCTTACTTTAATTTGACGGTTTTCGAGAACCATTTGGAGAACTTTAGCAATGTTCTTCCATCTTGGTACGACCACGTTCAATTACAGCTGCCCAAAATTTCGTAGTGCTCATTTTTGATTTAGCAAGGCGCATTATCTTTCAAAAACAAAATGACAGCTTGACACTCGATTTTCCCATTTTCTCAAAAACGCTCACATCGACGCATAAAAAATCTCTTAAATTTCTGTAATCCCCCATCTCTTGTTGACGTATGATCACACACGAGTCATTTGATGCCACTTTCTGTTTGGATGCCATCAGCGAGTGTAGACCAGTTAACCATGGCTTTGTCATTAGTTGTCATCATTTCACGTATACTATCGGCCTACTTTGGTGGTTCCTGGAATTCTGAAGAGTGTCGAACCATTTAATAGGGCTAAAAATCCCATACTGTGCTTAAAAATACATATTTGAGAGAATATTAAAAGTTATCTGGACACAGAATACAGTTATAATTCATGCTTATTCTTTTTTTTTTTTTTTGTTATTCTTGTTGTCGTTGTTTTTTTTTTTTGCTACAATTCTCAATATGACTACCATCTGATTATTTTATGGTACTTTAATATCTTCCTAATTTGTTGTTAGTTTTATTATTGTTTTTTTCCATATTAATTACGATCATCATTAAAATGTTTATTGCTGTAATTAATGTTGTTGTTATTTTGATTACAGGTCAAATCTTGCAACGATAAATAAACTAACTTCTAATACTCAGAAAATAATAAAATGTTGTATAGATCCATTGTTTTTACCTTAAATATTAATTTTTAGAAATTATTTATTAAAGGCAGACGAAATAGTATAAAAAATAATTGGTTGATTGGTTTCTTACTTTCTCTTTTTCCCCTCTGACTCTCTCTCTCTCTCGTTCTCTCCATCTCCAGAACACATTAACTTTTGCTGGTAGTTGATAAAAATTAGTTAATTAATTATAAACACAACAAAAACGGCAAAAACAGCAAAAAGTGTTATAATTAGAGCTAAAATAAATATCATAATAAACAAAAAAGAAGAACGCTTCAATCGGTGTAGAGTGACTTAATTATATGTACATTGCGCCTAAAGATGGAATGTGTGTAAATTATTAGTACGCATGGTATGCCTATTTACACTAGTAAAGTGTAAATTATGTGACATATTAAAGAAACTTAAAGTTACAAAACAAAATTTCCAAAAGCCGACATGCTAAATGTTTGTAATAGCCTAGACAGACGGCAGCCTAATTCAGGATTACCGAGTTAATTTGAATTAACTCGGGCATTAACTGCAGCTAATCCGCATAAACTCGATGAGTTAATTCTCAAAATAAAAGAGGATTAGGGCAATTTGCGATGGCAACACTGCTAAAAATTTTCTATTGTGAATTTTTCTCGATACATTTTACAAAATATTAGGTGTGTTCGCTAAAAAAAAACTTTCAACAATTGTTAACAGTTTTCAACATGAAAAGCGTTGGCGAATAAATAAATCCAGCTGTCAATTACGACCGGTGAATGTCAATTTACAAGTTTCTGATAGTTTTCAGTTCATATACTACTTGTAGATTTTCTCATATCGAGAGTGACAGATGACAGAAATTGATAGTGATAGTAATGTAAGTGAGCAGACCTAATAAAACAGCAATCAGCCGTTTAGTTAATCCGCAATACTGCCGTTTGTCAGGTTATTATTTTATTCGGATTAAGTGGGCCGGTAATCCGGAATTAGGCTGCCGTCTGTCTAGGCTATAAAATATCTGAACTGTGAACTATCCAGTTAGCAGGTAGACGTTATATTGGCTTGGATTTTTACTTTAATTTCAACACTCTATTTAAGATTTTTGGGATTGTCCGATTTGGATAAAATATACATCGCTTTATTTTATAATTTGTTGCCACTGTCAAGGAAACTTCATACAAGCCCTAGCCTCTAAGCAATTTTCACAACTTCGATGCCAATTTTTTATCATTACGGAAGTTTTGTAATGACATAAAAATGTGATAATCACTTGGTACCAAAACTTCCCACATGAAGTCCCAGAGTTTCTGGCGAGTCACGTACACTTCTCTCTCGTATTGTACACTTCTGTCCACTTCTGGTCATTCGCGAACTTCAAAAGAGTCAATTGGTGACTATAAATGTCTGAATTCAGTGTTTGGCCATATAGAAGCAACTTCCTAGTCATTAGTCCTGTTTTCACCATGATCGTGAGTGAACGATCATGGTGAATTCCAGTCTGCATCCATTTAATAAATGTTTTGTTCCATTTAGAAGAGGCTATTCAAAAGAAAATTCGATCCATCATGTTCTATTTTACTTCAATTCAAGTGGCACCCAACGATGCAGCTTTTTGCAGATGCTTTAAAACTGTTTCTGTTTTGCCATCAATATTTGCGGTATGCTATAACTGCTAATATGTCAATCTACGATGAATACAAAAAGCACAACAACAACAACGTTCACCAACTGATCACTAACTGATCAATACAAGAGCCGTAGATGTTATGCTAATTTAACATCGATATAAGAACAATGTATGAATAAATAAACAGTATCAACCAAAACATCACATTACTGGATGGAAGAGCTGGACTTGACTGACATGTGGCTTCAACAAGACGGTACCACCTGCAACACAGCACGCGAAACAATGGCTCAATTAAGAGGCGAGTTCGGTGAACAGTTTATTTCACGTTTGGTGCCGGTCAATTGGCCGCCTAGATCGTGCGATTTAACGCCTTTAGACTATTTCTTATGGGGCCATGTTAAGGCTCATATCTATATCGGCAAGCCCGCAACGGTTGACGTACTGGAATTCAATATTGCAGAATTTATTTGTGAGATACCGGCCGATATGTTACAGAGAGAGTATGGACCCAGCGTATGAACCATTTGAGGCGCAGTCGCGATCAACATTTCCATGAAATCATCTTTAAAAATTGAATTATATAGATCGTTCTACCGACTCAAATAAAGATTTCATACATTTCTCTAAATTTTATGTGCTTTTTTTTTAATCAAATCCGAAGGCTCTTAAAAAATCGCCGTGTATATAGGCTGTATGGTATATTCTTTTCCGCAACCGCAAACCCCCCATTTTTGTTTTATGACAAATTGATTTATTGCTACTTATTGCCTTTTCAGCTCGGTGAACTTTCAATTCAGTGTTTTTTGAAACCCTTTGGATTAATACGCTATCACGCGGGAAGTCACTAAATCTCTAAGCACAATATTCTCAACTTTAAGAAAACTCCCTGAATTCATAATTCCTAGCTCTTATTCCGCTAATATTGTGTGAAGTTCCCAAATTTTATTTCCTCAATCACAAAACATCCAATATTCGATCCAACATAGCAAATAATCACTTTAAAATTAATGGTATTAGATATGAAAACTTTTCATATACTACCTTATAGAAGGCTCAGATGGTTACGAAACACATAAAATCATTACTTTCCTCTACCGTCGTATCTTGAAGCAATGTAATTGCAATCAAAATATATATAAAAAAAAAACCCAGAGCTTTCCCACAATGTTCTATAGACTTAACAAACACCTACAATACAAATAAGAATCAACTTCGACCTTGGTTCTGCGGAACTGTTAATACAAAGTATATCGATGGCGATCGCAAATGGGTTAAATTTATTTCATATCATTTCATTAACAGAACATCGTCATCATCATCATCATCATCACAAACCATGGATGCCAAAGAGATTTACACAAAAAGAAACATCAGAACGAATTGATTTAGTTTGGTATTGTATTTATAATATATTATGCCATGAGTATGAGTGTGTATGTGTGTGCGTGCCTGTGTTGTTGGGGTGCAGAATTTTTAATGGGACTTTAAATCAAGTTTCATTATTAGGTTGGGTCATTGATCCTCCTCCTTCATTCCATTCTTTTCAGATGACATGGCCGATAATAAATACATTTCTCTTGCGATTTTTGTCGACACATTTTTCTTTTGTAATTGAATGAATTATTATACATACAAATTTATGTTCATATGTATATACATATGTAACTATATAAAAGAGAAAGAATGAAAAAGAAACAGATAAACAAAAATGTATGGATTTTATATATTCCAAATTAGTTAAAATTTATCCCAGTTGTGAATAATAAGGAAAAAAAATGAATGAGAAAATCATTATCAGATTCAGCCCAAATAAAAACATGTAGAATATGTTTCGCTGAACGTTGAATAGAGAAAGAACTGCGATCGATGAACTAATATGGACTATATAGTAAGCGATAGTAGTAAATGATAAAATGTAAATATAAATATTTTTTTTTTTCAAATTCCACTGTTTTGCTTTCTCTTTGGATTGTTTGCGTCAAAATATAGTTCTTTTCAGATAAACTTGATTAGTTATATTTGAAATTTCAGTTGAAAAGCTGAATAATTTCAACAAATTTGGTATTGGTGGATATTTCAATAACAATTAAAATCATACGAGCAACCAATAAGATTACTTATGAGTATTGTGGCGAAGCTGATAAACAAAATACTGTCAATTGTTATTTACTTAATACTTTGTTAGGCCATTGCATCCGATAATAATTTTTATGTCGGCCCCAGAGCATTCATTAATCGTTTCTGTGTCACGTTCGGTGCTGCCAGTTATAAGTCTTGAATGACGTCATGTCCTCCAGAACATTGTATACTGCTCTTCCTGAAAAACTAATTGATTACACTATAGCGACACCCTGAAATGGGTGATTTTTGTATGTCAATTTTGTATGATGGCGCCCTTTACTGGCGCTCCCTCTTACCTCCCCAACATTTCATCGAAAGTTAAAATGAATGGAGGCAACATTTTATTTAATTACTTTAGGATCGATGTCTGCGAAACTTTGTTATCATTTGTCGTTTTTCGATTCCTCGGCAACTGTGGGATCAATGTGGGATCAACTGCAAATTTTATAGGTATAAGGGGTAAAGAGTAAGCATTTAGCTTAAACACATAGCAGTCGGAGTTATGTCCACCGTCTAGGTATTATGTCTGTGCAGCAAGAATTGTTTGACTGCCACCTTAATGTGCATATATTGTCATAAAATAAACAACGTGAAAACTAATTAAAATGTCAATGAACGTCTCTACTAAGCGAATACATATACTTATGCACATATGTATGATAAACACAGAATCATGCAATTATCACCAAATTACATTTTCTATAACATTTTATAATACATACCTGTATGAGTATTAACATATGGTTGCCTCGCCACAAAAAAATTTAAATTGTGCATAATTTTAGAAGTTCTACAACATAATTTTAATTTTGTATGAGTCGCAAGCTTCTTCTTTAAAGAACAGTATAGATATTACTTACTCAGGGCCGTAGCTCAGTGGATAGTGTGCGCGCCTTCTGATGTCGCAAGAGTTCTGACGTTTGGAACTGGCTAAAATAAGTAGGTCCCTTATAATACTGTCCAAATTTAAACACGCACAACAGTAATGAAAGAGAAGCTCGGCCAAAGAATCCTTCGGGGCTTTAAGTGCCACATATTTATTTTTTTATTTTTATAGATATTACTTAGTTTCCAAAAGTACCTACATTCACCGCTTTTTTTTTCTTTAAAATTCTGTAGTATGTCTGACAGTAGTTCTTGGATGCATTCACGAAAATCGAGTCGGATATACTTCACTTAATTCCAAAAATTTTGATCAAGATTCGCTCCAATATGCACGTATATATTTGTCTTACTTCCGTCATCCACAAATACTGAATTATGGAAGTAAGGAATTTAAATTAGCAAAGAAAACAAAGCATTGGTTCATCTTATTTAAATTTTGTGTGTGAAAGAAAATAACTAAATATCATTTTTGTGGATCTGCTAATTTTGAGGTGTAGACCACATCGCTCTTTGATGCAAAAAAGAAAAAATTTTCCATAGAAACACTCTAATGTACAAAGTGTATATATATTGTATATATATTATATATTATATATATATATATATATATATATATAGATAAATATATATATATAGATAAATATATATATATATATATATATATATATATATATATATATATATATATATATATATATCTCGCGGATTGAAAACTACATGAGCAGAATATTAATTATTAAGACCACCAACACCATATCGTATGATAAAGGAAAACAACTTGGAAAGCAACGTGTCATCAATATTTCTATGCTATACTCATCATTTCAATGTAATTGCTGTCGTCGTGGTCATCGTTATCGATGTTATTGTTAATATTATTATCGTTTATTGGTGTTGATGTGTATTAGAGTATAATTATATTATAATTATTATTTAGAGAATTATACATTTACAGTCAAATTGGAAAAATACTCTTATAATATAAGCCTACCGGAAAGATTAACAAATAATCGTAATAGATTCATAAAAACACATGATCGTGCTGACTAAATAAAATCAATAGATATTCTATAATAAATAATAATTAGAATTTATATATGAAATAAACATATATTACACAAAGTTGGAAAGTTGCCAAAAATTCAATCAAATAAAAAAATATATAAATATTTTAGCACATGTAAGTGAAAAGATTATTTTAAATTTAAGTGTAATGGAATATAAGAAATAAATGCAAACAGGGTTTGTATAAAATTCATTCTTCAATTAAAGATTCCATTAAAAATATTGGAACCAAGTTCGATAAAGTGCTGCAGAAATGAGATGTCATATAGATCTTGTCGATCGTAATAGGCTAATAAATATAGGCACGTCTCCTCTAATTCTTTTGAAAATATATGCTCTGGACATATAAAGATTAGAAGAGACGCTTGGTCAAAGTTCTTGGCTGCATATACTGTGAATGTACCCACATACAAATATATGTATTCTATGAAGAAGAGAAGAATCGATTCGTATATATGCCTCTTCTATATTACTTCCTTGTGCTCTATAGAGTTAATCAATAAGTGTAAGAAGTATAATCAGCACAAGATGAATCAATAGAATGTAGGGAATATATAAAGGATCAATCAATAAGCATAAACCAATGACGGTCCTTCACAATAGACTTAATAATTTGCTCCCTCCTCGCATGATTTATTCATCTATTAATCTATCTATCTATCTATTGTCTATTAATCTATTAATCACCACTGCAATCAATAATACAAACAAACGACTTAGAACACAAACCTGATTACCTAATTATATACTACATAGTCCCAGTGCCGACACACTCTATAGGTAAGCTCTCAAGAAGAATATCAAAACAATCACATAAATATAAAGACACAGCCACTTACATATACACATACATACACATGAAACACAACAACAAATTAAAATGATATTACATTTGATTTACTTGTACTTCCTTGTGCACATTGAATACACATAGGTACTGCATACTCATTTTATATTTTATAGAAATAATATAAATAATGCAAAACATGCAAATTGTAAGTTCATTTCACACATGCAATTACCGCGAATAAGAAATACAAACGCATAAACGAAATAAATTGGACTTTTTTCAATTAAATTTTTTTTCGATTAAATTTTTTTGGGTTTAAAAGAAGTTTAAAATATCATAAGTCATATTTATGTTTACGAATATGACATATAAATAGCGGAAGGGTATTGTGATTGTATATCGTGGAATTGCAACTCAAAAGCAACTCATCAATATGATTTGTGTGTTAATGTGTTTATCGATGTAGTCATTTTTATGGATCTATAGATGAGTAATATAAAACGTGCCAATTTAAATGAGTATTCATAATTAAGTGAATGAAATATGTAGTTAATAAGAATCAAAAAATTAAAACGTATAAGTTGTCATGTCTTTTTTTTACAATTTGTTTGTTCTTTTCTTTTTAATTCCAACAGACAAAAAGTGAAAGAACAACATATCATACCATAACATTAACCTACTTAGTGTAACAAAAAAGAATAATAGAGTGAAAAAATACAATTTATATTGGTGCCAAAAGGTGTGGAAAGAAATCGGAAAGTATTCTGGCAGCATATCGTAGAAGCCCACATAAGATGGACATAACGAGTAGTGTGGCAACAGCATGTCTGTTGGTATGTATATGTACGATTACTTCAAATAACTTCTTCTTTCTCCTCTCTGACTTTCACTCATTCATTTATTTAAATGTATTTTGTACGATCTGCCAATTCTTTTTATTTTAATTAATAATGCTGAGGAAAGCAATATACATGCATAATTGCAGTTATCTAAAAGAGAAATAAAATTTAATCTTACTTCAACTTATTGAACACATAATTCAAATTCTGAAAACAGGTAAAAAAAAAATAAAGAAATACGCGTCTCGTTGATTGCTATTTTCAGAATCTGTTCTCATACGTACAGCAAAAAGTTGAATTTAGTTGTACACAATGAATATCATAATATCTGCAATATTATTTTACCTACACACTCTATTTCAATCACATACATTCATATTCTGTTTCTTGGCTTGTAGTTACTCAGCTCCACAACTTTGGCTCACATACGCATCGATAGTCCCGAAACACATTTATCTCTTAAGGAGAATACGGGTTTTGTGCGCTCTGCAGTCGAAAGTATACCCCAAGAGGAGGAACAATCATTCTCACCATTGAGTCGGTACAGCTTACGTCCGTCGTTTGGTGAAGTCTTCCTGCCATTACGCAGTGCCATTGAAACTGTACCATCAATAAATTCACGCTTCGCTCTGCAACTCGAAGAGTCTTCGCCTTTGCGTTCATTTGTTCGTGATTCAGTCGAATCACTACCCAACAATGACAATGATAATTTCAATGATGCTGAAGGTGAAAATGATGCCGCTGGAAGTTCATTGAATTTTATCCGTGCCGGCCTCAGCAATGACTATGATTATAACATTGATGATGACACAGACGAAGATGTGAAACAAATTGAGACGACACACAACAAAAAATCATATTCTCATGATATTGATGCACCAGATCCTTGGATTGTTTCTGATCGATATGCTGCCTTTGCTGACCCTATCAAGAACACTGATGGTGATGATAACGACGGCAATGATGATATATATCCCCCACGCTATCGTTCAGATTCACCGTTTCAACAATTACTCAAAGGTATTGATATCGAAGAATTGGAACAAATCGATGATGCTTATGATGCGCTCTCCTATAATTCGAGTGACGAAGAGTTACGCCCATATGGTGCACTGGCACAATTGAAATCTACAACATCAACAGCATTGAAGGACACTCACAATTCGCCACATGTTCTCTGTTACACCACCAATTGGGCATTCTACCGTAAGGTTGATGGCAAATTTGTACCGGAAAATATCGATGGTTCTCTCTGCACGGCAATCATCTATTCATTCGCCTCACTGGATCCCGATCATCTAACCATTCGAGAATTTGATCCATGGGTCGATATAGAGAATCAATATTACAAACGTACCGTGGAGATAGGCGTGCCCGTTTTAATAGCTATGGGCGGTTGGACTGATTCGACTGGTGAAAAATATTCCCGACTCGCTGGTGATGAGATCAAACGCAAAGTGTTCGCATCAAATTTAGTAGGGTTTCTACGACGTAATGGCTTCTCTGGCCTGCACTTGGACTGGAATTATCCAAAGTGCTGGCAGAGTGATTGCTCGAAAGGCCCCAACAGTGATAAACCCAATTTGACTAAGCTGCTACGCGAAATACGTAATGAATTCAATCGCTACGATCGCAATCTCAAATTAGGTGTTGCTATATCTGGCTATAAAGAGATTATCACAGAAGCATATGAATTGGCCGAATTATCGAATATTGTCGATTATATGACAGTCATGTCGTATGACTATCACGGCTCTTGGGAGCGTCAAACTGGTCATGTGAGTCCACTTTACGGACGCAGTGATGATAAATACCCACAATATAATACCGATTACGCCATGCAATTATTACTGAAGCTGGGCGCACGTAAGGAGAAACTTATTATGGGCATACCTTTCTATGGACAAACATTTACACTTGAACATGCCAGTACATCACTGGTAGGTGAGGGTGTATCAACCTCGGGGCCGGGGGAAGCCGGTGAATTAACAAAACAACCAGGAATGTTAGCATATTATGAGATTTGTCAGCGCATTCGCAAACACAAATGGTTGACTGGACGTGATCGAGATCAGAAATCTAGTCCCTATGCTATGCTGCGCAACCAATGGGTAGGTTATGAGGATCCCAGCTCGGCAGAGGTGAAAGCACGCTATGCTCTGAAGAATGGTTTTGGTGGCGTTGCTGCTTGGACTATCGATTTGGATGATTTCCAAAATCGTTGCTGCAGTGAAGCGTACCCCTTGTTGAGGGCTATAAATCGGGCGCTGGGACGTCTACATTCACCACCACCAACACAAATCGATTGCGAACGTCCTGAACAACCCGTCACTCCTGTGCCACCGATGTTGACCACAATTAGTAGCGATGGTTCAGCGGGCTCACACGAGCATTTCACAACCACTACACCCTCATCATGGCCACCATGGGGATCCCAAACATCAACTACAAGACGTCCCACAACAACTGCAAGTACGACACCACGAACATCAACAGTCTGGTGGTCACCACCTTCAACAACAAGCACCACAAGACGTCCGCAAACTACAACCACACAATTACCTCACAAGCCCGAGCATACCACCATTCCTACCCCAGCTGTCGTGCGTCCAGTTGTGCAAGCATCCGATTGTCAAGCCGGACAGTTCTATCCGGATCGCTATAATTGTAATGCATATTATCAGTGTGTTACCGCTGGCGAATTGCGTCAACAATTCTGTCCAGGCGGTTTGCATTGGAATGATCGCAGTAAAGGTTGCGACTGGCCCGCATCCGCACAGTGTTCGGTTAAAAATAAGCCAGTATCGCCTGTTACTACCACGCGCCCAACAAAACGTACAACCATCACCACCAGCACCACGACAACAACGACCCGACGACCCATCAGCAGCTACACAACACGATGGCCGACAACGCAACGCATTACTCCACCTCGACGCACCACACCATCACGACTCACCACCAGACGTACAACACAAGCTCCCACGTGGTCCTATCAAAGTTCAACAACGACGACAAAAAGATATCCAATAACACATCGCACAACACATAAACCGACAAAACGTCCACACCGGCCAAGTGGACGTTGCAACGAGGGTGAATACTACACACACAAAAATTGTGGCCAATATTACATTTGTGTCAACGGCGTTTTGGTACCCAACGAATGTGGCAGCAATTTACACTGGGATGCGATACGAAAGATTTGCGATTGGCCACACAACGTACAGTGCGTCACAACGAAACAATATCTGCGTATAATTAAGCTTCGTGCGAATCCCACGGATCCGTGCAATGGCGAGGAACGTGTTCCCTATCCGGGTGACTGTAAGAAATTCCTATTTTGCTTATGGAATCGTTTGCAGGGTGGCGATTGTGCACCTGGCCTGCACTTTAATGAGGCAACCGGTCTTTGTGATTGGCCATCCACAGCTAACTGTGTTGAAAGCAGCAATGGTGACGGTGGTGATGTGGAAGTATTATTACCCAGCAGTAATGACATTGATATTAGACCAGCGGCAAGCACTACTACGACTACTAGACGTCCCGCGACAACAGCGGCGACGACCACAACAACTGCCCGACCCACATATCCAACAGATAAGCCTGTGTTACAGCCGCTCGATGGTTATTACAAAGTTGTTTGCTACTTCACCAATTGGGCTTGGTATCGTCGAGGCCTGGGTCGCTACACACCGGATAGTATTAATACAGACCTTTGTACACATATTGTATATGGTTTTGCCGTGCTCGATTACTCAAATCTGGTACTACGCACACATGATTCTTGGGCCGATATAGATAATCATTTCTACACGCGTGTTAGTGGTCTGCGTAAGAGTGGTGTCAAAGTAAGTTTGGCTCTGGGTGGTTGGAATGATTCGCAGGGCGATAAATACAGCCGTCTCGTACGTAATCCTCAAGCACGTGCTCGCTTTGTAAAGCACGCCATTGAATTCATTGAAAAATATGGATTTGAAGGCTTGGATTTAGACTGGGAATATCCGGTGTGTTGGCAAACTGATTGCAGTAAAGGTGTGGCCGATGAAAAAGAAGCCTTTGTTGCACTAGTACGTGAACTATCAGAAGCATTCAAACCGCGCGGTCTACTGCTTTCTACTGCCGTGTCACCTAGCAAGAAAATTATTGATGCCGGCTATGATGTGCCACAGCTGTCGAAATATTTTGATTGGATCGCTGTAATGACGTACGATTTCCATGGTCAATGGGATAAGAAGACTGGGCACGTGGCACCATTATTCTATCATCCAGATGATGATCTAGACTACTTTAATGCAGTAAGTATCTTAATCGACGTTAAGTTAAATTAATTTTTATTTTCATTGTACTAACACCTCACATGCTCCTTTCTTAGAACTTCTCACTGCACTATTGGATCGAAAAGGGTGCACCATCACGTAAAATAGTTATGGGTATGCCACTTTATGGACAATCTTTTACCCTGGAGAACAACCAAAATAATGGTTTGAATGCTAAGGCACCTGGTCCCGGCAAAGCTGGTGAATTTACAAGAGCCGCTGGATTTTTAGCTTACTATGAGGTATGTTTTACGACTATTAAACAGTATTTACTAACAATTTACTTTGCAAAAAATAACGCATTTATTATTTGCAGATTTGTGACCGCATCAAGAACCAAGGATGGGAAGTTATACAAGATGAACGTGGTCGTATGGGTCCATATGCTCGTAAAGGTAATCAATGGGTTTCATTCGATGATCCGGCGATGATACGTAAAAAATCACAACTCGTACGTGCCTTAAACTTAGGCGGTGGTATGGTTTGGGCCTTAGATTTGGATGATTTTCGAAATCGTTGTGGTGACGGAGTTCATCCCCTATTAACACAAATACATGACGTTCTAAAGGATCCGCCAAAAAGTTATGAGCCTGAACGTAAGATTTTGCAAATTTCTTATATACAACGAGTAAATAATTCTTACAATAATTCCTTCCAAATTTTAGCTGGTTTAATACCCATCGATAATGAGTCCATTTACGAATCTGGCAACTCTGTAGAAGAAGTTGCCTCTGGAAATATCGAAACTGGTGCAGACGCTGAAGTACCACAAAATCAGAATGAAGGGGAAAATGGAAATAACAACTCGGTCGAATCCAATATTGACGATGTTGAAGAAGGTGATTTTGAAACACAGGATGTAGAATATTCCGACGAAACGTCGCCTGAAGCTACCGATCCAGGTGACTTCAAAGTCATCTGTTACTTTACCAATTGGGCGTGGTATCGACAGGGTGGTGGTAAATTTCTACCGGAAGATGTTGATTCCGAACTTTGTACACATATCGTTTATGGATTTGCTGTGCTTAATCGTGAATCGCTCATCATACAACCACATGACTCTTGGGCTGACCTCGATAACAGATTCTATGAACGTGTTGTCGCCCACCGTGCAAAGGGTATCAAGGTTACAGTTGCTATCGGCGGTTGGAATGATTCGGCTGGTGATAAATATGCACGCCTTATACGTAGCGCAGCTGCCAGAGCTCGTTTCATTAAGCACGTCACAGAATTCATAGAGAAGTATGGTTTCGATGGTCTGGATCTGGATTGGGAATATCCAGTTTGTTGGCAAGTCGATTGCACGAAGGGTACACCCGATGAGAAGGATGCCTATACGGATTTGGTGCGCGAACTATCCGCCGCCTTCAAACCCAAGGGATTATTACTTTCAGCTGCTGTGTCGCCCAATAAAAAAGTAATCGATGCCGGTTATGATGTGCCTCAATTATCGCGTTACTTTGATTGGATTGCCGTCATGACCTACGACTATCATGGTCAGTGGGACAAGAAGACCGGTCATGTGGCACCAATGTACAATCACCCCGATGGTACGGAAACTTTTAACGCAAATTTCTCTATCAACTATTGGTTGCAGAGTGGGGCTGATCGTAAAAAAATTATTATGGGTATGCCTATGTATGGACAATCGTTTACATTGGCCCAGGCAAGTGATCACGATCTGAATGCCAAGACATATGGTGGTGGTGAAGCTGGTGAGGCGACTCGAGCACGTGGTTTCCTTGCCTACTATGAGATATGCTCTTACATCCAGAAACGCAGTTGGAATGTTGTACGTGATCCGCGTGGCCGTATGGGTCCCTATGCGTACCTCCGCGATCAGTGGGTGTCATTCGATGATGCGGCTATGATACGTCACAAGAGTGAATATGTACGTGCCATGGATTTGGGCGGAGCAATGATTTGGGCATTGGATTTGGATGATTTCAAAAATAATTGTGGCTGTGAATCATATCCGCTGTTAAAGACGATCAATCGTGTACTACGAGGTTATCCCGGACCGCATCCGAAATGTGTGCTAGAGCAAAAGGAGAAAACGATGAGTAAGAGTTGTCTTGATAATTACGTACAAAAACAATATATATTTTTTTCCATTTGTCTCAATCGATAGTTGCAACTTATTCGAATACATCACAAGCCTTTGAACCACAACCAACCATAAATACTGAAGGAGACAACGGCGGTGCCAACGATTCAAACGAGATTCAGGTGATAGAACCACACACACCAGAGGAGATTTCAGATCAGATACAAGAGAAGCCCCCCCACCGAAAGGGTTGTGATGAACGCAATTATGCACCACATGAACAAGACTGTAATAAATACTATATCTGCCAATACAATGAGCTTATAGAACAAAGGTAGGTGTGATTACGAACTGAGGATTTCTGAAATTAAAAATTTCTATTTACTCTTTCAGTTGTCCGGCTGGTCTACATTGGAACGAGAATTATTGTGATTGGCCGCACAATGCCAAATGTAGAATACGTCCAGAACGCACTACTCAGCGGCCGGTTGTCGTACACACAACAACAACAACACGGTATCCTACAAAAACTACAAAGAAATCCGTACCGTCGACAACGAAAAAGCCTATTTCTCGACCCAGCAAGCCAACTTTCACACCGACAGTGGCTGGAAAGGGTGATTACAAGGTCATTTGTTATTTCACCAACTGGGCATGGTACCGTCCAGGCGATGGTAAATACTTGCCGGAGGATATCGACGAAAATCTTTGCACTCATGTCGTATATGGATTCGCTGTGCTTCGAGCAGATACACTAACAATTAAGACCCACGATTCTTGGGCCGACATCGATAATAAGTTCTATGAGCGTGTTGTTGCCTACAAGGAGAAAGGCTTACGAGTTACTCTAGCAATCGGTGGATGGAATGATTCACTGGGCAGCAAATACGCTCGACTTGTGCTGGATCCACAGGCGCGAGCAAGATTCATACAGAGTGTATTAGATTTCATTGAGAAGTATGGCTTCGAAGGACTCGACTTGGATTGGGAATATCCAGTGTGCTGGCAGGTGGATTGCACTAAGGGTTCACCAGAAGAAAAGGCCGCTTTTGGATCGTTGGTACGCGAACTGTCGGAAGCATTTAAACCACGTGGTCTACTCCTTTCTGCTGCGGTATCACCAAGCAATAAAGTTATCGATGCTGGCTATGATGTACCTACGTTGGCAAGATATTTCGATTGGATTGCTGTCATGACGTATGATTATCATGGAAATTGGGATCGGATGACTGGACATGTGGCCCCACTATATTATGTTGATGGCGATACAAACGAGCACTTTAATGGTAATTTTACCATGCACTATTGGATACAAAAGGGTGCACCACGTGAAAAACTCATTATGGGAATGCCACTCTATGGGCAATCATTCACTCTGGCTGATGTGAACGAACGTGGACTAAATGATAAAACCGTTGGTCCCGGTCAAGCGGGTAAATTCACTAGGGCTGGTGGTTTCTTGGCCTACTATGAGATATGTGAAAAGGTGAATAGCGGCGATTGGACGGTGGTTCGTGATAAACAGGGTCGTATCGGTCCATATGCATACAGTGGCAATCAATGGGTTTCATACGATGATGTTGATGAAATTCGGCGTAAATCACAATTCCTCAAAAGCCTAGGATTGGGTGGTGGCATGGTATGGGCTCTGGATTTGGATGATTTCCGTGGCCGTTGTGGCTGTGGTAAACATCCATTGTTGCGTACACTCAATCAAGAGCTTCGTGGTATACCTGGACAACGTGCTGACAATTGCACATAAGTAATATGTATATACCTACACTTGAATACCATATGTACAATGTACATACGAATACCTATGTACGTGTATTAACTTTTCCTAAATTGTGTGCCAATATTTGAAAAATTCTATTTTAGAACCGAATATCCTTCATTATTTAAATTGACTTGAAATCTGTTTTTAAGATTTAATTTTTTCACTACATTCTTCAAGTAACATACTTTCCAATCTACATACAACACTTACATATGTATGTCTATGCTGCTTGATTCCTTGTCTTCTTAAAATTAATTACCTACATATATTATTAGTGACTTTTTAGTAATAAGCTGACGTTTAAATTAATAAAAAAAAAAACAAATTATACTTTTTATTCTGCTTTTTTCTTTGTTATTTATGAAGAAATTATTGCTTATTTTGAATTTTGCCACAAATTTTCGGTACGGTTTATACACCGACTGTAGTGTGGTGTGTTTGTTCTTATAAAAAAATTCATGACATCACTCTAACGGAAGAATGATTGTGTTATAGCCTAGACAGACGCCATCCTAACTCCGGATTACCGAGTTAATTCGAATTAACTCGGGCATTAACTGCAGCTAATCCGCATTAACTCTATGAGTTAATTCTCAAAATAAAAGAGGATTAGGGCAATTTACGATGGTAACACTGCTGAAAATTTTCTATTGTGAATTTTTCTCGATTCATTGTACAAAATATTAGGTGTGTTCGCTAAAAAAAACATGAAAAGCGTTGGCGAACAAATAAATCCAGATGTCAATTACGAACGGTGAATGTCAATTTACAAGTTTCTGATAGTTTTCAGTTCACATACTACTTGTAGGTTTTCTCATATCGAGAGTGACAGATGAAAGAAATTGATAGTGGTAGTAATGTAAGTGAACAGACCTAATAAAACAGCAATCAGCCGTCTGTCAGGTTATTATTTTATTCGGATTTAAAAAAAAAAAAAAAATAAATATGTGGCACTTAAAGCCCCAAAGGGCTCATTGGCCGAGCTTCTCTTCCATTACTGTTGTGCGTCTTAAATTTTGGACAGTATTAGAATGGACCTACTTATTTTAGCCGGTTCCGAACGGCAGAACACTTGTGACATCACTTTTTCTCAGCTTTGTCACAGAGTTCTTTTTAGAAGCTTTTTCATGGCAAGTTGTTACTGTCGGAAGAATTGCCAATTGCTTGCCGACAGGTGGGTACCGTTCGAAAGAAAAATCTTATCGATATTAAATTTGTTATGCATCAGCCGGGTATTGAACCACGACCTACAGATCAGAAGGCGAACACACTAACCACTGAGCTACGGCACCCACTTTTTTCGGATTAAGTGCGCCGGTAATCCGGAATTAGGCTGCCGTCTGTCTAGGCTATTACATTTTTATTTTGTGAACGTTTAATTCTAATCGAATAAACCCTGTTCGATCACAGAATTATGTCAAGAATATTTATGACACTTTTATTTTTTACAATATTAATTATTTGCAACAACAATTTATTAAATCAATACTTGTTTTTACTACTTTGCACTATGACTTTTGGAATTGAATTAATTCATTTGACAACAAATGCGGCATAGCTATATCTGTAGAAACACTCTAAAACCCTCTGTTAATTGTGTATTCCTATTACTTTTGTTTCGATATTTCCGTTCCACTCTATCTTGTTCACCAACCTTTGTTCGCGTTATTCATATTTAATTATGCGTCACCATCGTTACTCGTGACACTGTCCTTCTCATAACCTTGTTCGTCCCGTTCTTGTTCTTTGCTTCCCCCTGATATGACACGAGTCGCTCCGCTTTTCGCTAGTGCAGTAACCTTCCTTTTTCTTGTCGGTGTCATGACTCCGAATTTAAATTTGCTGGAGTAGTAGTCCTCGTATTATATTGTGCGCATCGTTATGCAATGAGGAACATTGGTATATGCACATCCAAATTTTTTGTGATTTATATACGACCTTTCTGAGATATTCCTTTAAGGTACGGTTAAACCGTTCCACAAACTATCAGATTGTGGATGCATATGAAGGCATTGTACGAGTTTTGTGTATACCCAACATACGGCACATCTCTTGGAACACATCTGATTCGAAATTACGACCTTGGTCTAAGTACATCGGTACACCAAAATGAGTAATCCATTGATTGACAAATTCAACGGCAACTGTACTAGCTTCTTAATTTGGAATGGGGTATACTTCAGGTCATTTACTGAAGTAATCTATAACCACTAGAGCATACTTGTTTCATGCGTTGCTTGTTGAAAATGGTCCATATATCCATTGAAATTAGCTCATATGTAGCACCCACTCTGTATTAGTGTATCGGCTTCTCCTAGTGTGACCTTTGGCCATTGGACATTGTTCTTACTTTCCAATCCAATCAGCAACATTGTCATGACATTCAACCCAATAAAATCGTTTTTTTATGTTCTCGACGGTTTTGGTAATGCCCAAATGCCCTCCACTGGAAACATTGTCATACTCTGCTTTATCCTCGTTTATTATCGCCTTCCGTACCACTAGAAGATCATTCGTAGGTCCTTTGCTTTTTACTCGATAGCAATGTTACCTTCCATTTTGCAATTTGCATTACCGATGCTCGATTGAAAACCACTAGAAGATCATTCGTCGGTCCTTTGCTTTTTACTCGATAGCAATGTTACCTTCCATTTTGCATTTTGCATTACCGATGCTCGATTGAAAACTCATAACTCTGCAGCCGTTCAATCAGCGCGCTAATTGCCCTTCTGGTTTTTTTTTTAATTGGAATAACCTCCTGCTCTGTGGGGTCAGTTCATAGATGTAATGATTGACCGTAAAAGTACTTATGGAAATTCTATGTATATTCCAATATTCTCTTCGAATAACATAAGGGCAGGATTTTACTCTAGTATTCTTTACTAGGATTTTACTCATTTGTTATTGCACATCTATGATCTGGAAGAACACACCGGCTATTCCATAGTCACTTGAATCTCAACACAAACGTTTGTCCAAATACTGGGTACGCTAATACTGGTGCTGAACAGAATCTTTCTTTCAGTTGTTCGAATGCTTTTTGTTGTTCTTCGTTGTTGTTGTTCACACAAATAGTTTGTTCTTTCTTGTTAACTCATGCAAACTGCTGGCGATATTTTCAAATTCAGGAATAAATCGTCCCTAGTAGGTACACAATCCTAGGAAGCATCTTAACTCGTGAAAATTCGCCTGAATAGGTTACTACCTATACTGCTGCTACTTTCTTCTCGTCAGTATATACCCCCCCCCCCCCTTTCGTGGTTACTTTAGGTGGCTGTAAACGATGAGAGTAGTTCTCATGAGAGTGCGAATAGATTGGTGTGAGAATTCTCAAGCCTATATACACGAATAAGTATTCTCACCCTCACTGAGAACGAAAAGACAGAGCATGAGAGTGATTGAGTGAGAATATTCTCATCCATTCTCACATGTAGTTACATGATGATGATAAAGCTAATGAGAATTCATATGAAAATGCTTTTCGTAGAATTGTGATATTCAATAACTGTAAATGTAAAAAAATTAGTGCAATGTTTGCTTTGTCGAGTTCTGTTTCTGTGTGCCAAGTGAACAACAAACATGTCGAATATTTCTTCGTACATGCGTGCTTTTGCATTTATATCCACATACTGGGAATCACTTTTCTTCCACAGCATAGGATTCTGTTCATGAAGTTCGAATAATTTTATTAATTTTTCATCACTCCATTTCTATAAAAAAAATATATACAAAAACAATGATATACAAACAAAGAATAAAATATTTCTACATATAATAATACTCACACCAAAATCAGATAATTTTTCTTTTTTTGCTGAATCCATTGCACATCAACACAGAAGAAATACAAATGAAATATCAAAAAGCATGCGGTGAGAACAAATACTCTCACGTGCTGCAGATGAGAATAAAATCGAGCAGTGAGAGTGTTTGCATATTCTCACACACACTGTTTACACGACCAACGGAATTGGTCTCATTGAGAATGAGTATGCGTCTCAGTTGAGAATGAGAACGCGTTCTCAACGCTGTGTACACGATGAGGATGAGGCAAATTCTTCATTCTCATGGGAATTATCTCACCGTTTACAGCCACCTTTTATGACCAAGATGCTTACCTTCTCGCCTGGATAGTGAACACTTTTTCGGATTCAATTGAAGCCCTGCTGATTGTATACGCTCAAATACTTTTTTCAACTTTTCTAGATGCTCGTTAACATCTTTTCCAATATCAACAACTGTTTCTCCTTTTCGTCCTCACCAAGTTTCAGTGTGTCCAATGTGTTAACGATTCTGCGTAGTGCATAACTGTCTTTTTTTTTAAGCAGCACATTTGATGAAATCCACGAACTCGCTGACGGTTGAATAACACCTTGCTTCTGCATATGGGTAATCAGCTTAATGGCTTCATCTCTTTTGCCCAATGAAACTCGCCGTGGTGCCTGACGGAATTGTGTAGAATCTCAAGTCCACCAGTTTTTTTCATTTGATGAAAATATTGAATTGTACTTCTCCAAGAGTCGTAAAACCTTCTCTTTTTGGTGTTTTTAAGCTTATCTGCTTTAACGTCGTAGAACACATAAACCAATCTTTTTCTTTAGGTATTTGAAGCAGTTGCAAATAAAGCGGCATACAAATTTATAATTATAATTTACTTCTGATTTTAGTTTTGATGTAATTTATTGGGATTATAAATAAGTTCGTGCTGATTTGATAAAAGATGTCGCCACTAATTTATTATTCCACGGCTTCATCTGGAAGTACCGTCAATTTGAAGTGTCATCAATAGGCTTTCTCTTTCAATATCTGTCATTTCGCAGTATTACTCGATTAAGATTCGAGTCAAACACAAGAAAATCTTGCGAAATCATTGGGAGTAACACAATAAGTCATTTCCAAATGATTGAAAGCACTGGGATTAATCCAATTTTGGTGCCCTATGAACTCAAGCCAAGAGACGTTGAACGCCGTTGGATTGTTCCTACGGGAAAAAAGGAAGGTGTATTTGAATAGATTTGGGACTGGCGATGAAAAGTGGGTCCATTACGATAATCCAAAACGCCGAGCCAAGTCGAATATTCATGGCGAGAAATATATATATACAAGGTGATTTTTTAGCAATTTTATTTTTGGCAATACTGTTTTTGGCGTAAGAGTTCATAAGAGCACATTGATTGAGTGTGTTTACGAAAATCTGTAGCATTTAGTGTAAGTTTAGTTAGGATACACTGAACAAAGGAGAGAGGAATACGTACCACGGGCAGATTCAAAGAATTCGACAAAACATTGCTACATAATGTGGCTCCATTCAGTATGGCCGGACCACATGATCGCATTAAAATTTTCGCGACAACAATTTTGGGGACCCTGTATTAGGCGTGATTGTATTCATTCGTATGCGATCACGATGCTTGTTCGGAAAGTTATGTTTATTCGATGATACTGCTTTGGAAGTATCGTTATAGGGAATGTAGACATTACGATCGATTTCTCACAAAGGCGCTGCATATGCAATTTGCGATATCTATAAGATTGTACCTTTCTCTTCAGGTGAGCAGATGAGAAATGGTGGCGATTGTGCTTTAAATTCGAATTTTGCCGTATTCGATTCGTATATGGCACTCTGTAAGAGTATACGAAGTTGCCAAGCAGTTGACACATAAATCGGTATTTCGCACAAGGGATATTCTCTCCTCAACTGTATGTTTTAAAAGCGTTGTGCACTTTTGGAGGTGGTGGTTACCTCTACATAATAGGCAGCACTTCGTAATATAATTATCTTTTAAATAATTCTCAATGTGTGTATTATCAGGAGGCGAACAGAAAATGTTCGGGAATTTGTATCGACTTATTTCATTATAAAATGATGAAATTCTTCAACGAGATGTCGGATTTACTGCTGGGTGGTTTAAAGTAATCGAAGCTGCTTCTCGTTGGTAACACCTCGACGCTGACCTAGATGCTGGACGCATTTTCTAGTCTATGAAGAAACGAGTGATGCGTTTTCTACATGCTTAGCATGAGAATCCTCTAGTGCAACTGTTGTAGTCGTGGGAGTTTGAAAAACAATTAGTGTAAAATTATGCTTGATAATTCTCATGTGAAAGGTGTTCACCTTTTAAAAATCTACCGGTATATTACTTTAACGCTTGAACGGATCGGATCGGATCGAGGTTGGTTGGGTTGCCGACTCTGTGGGTGGATGGGTTGCCGAGAACCACCTCAAATGTCCAAAACCTCCTCCAAAGTCCGAAACCGTTCTGTCAAAAATGCATTAAACGCGTTCCACGTAGGAATTTCGCCCTTATTCTTGATGGATTGCTCTCACAGATACAGAGTTGTGTTTGGCAGTTTCGTGGAGCACAGGTACACGAAGGCGGAGTCCCATTGATTGGCTTCCGATATTCAATAACTGCAAATTAGTTATACATTCATTTATTGTTCGCTGTAAGCGTTTAATATTTAAGCCAGTTTCTTGTATCACTAACTGCAAATTTAATAGAGATTTCAGTTGAATATTGACGAGAATCCGCTTATTCTCGCATATCTCTTCCAAATTATATCAAGCAATGGTAAAGCCATCATTAGTCAACAGAGTTGACATAATGATATTATGTGCTTCTCCTCGAGTCTTATGGAGCAGATGGTATAATTTCTCAGATGGAGATGGAGCAGATGGTTAATATATCAGAACAATCCACTGTTATATTGTTTTGATATAATGCCGTAAACATATCACGAAAACTTGGCCTTGACACGTAGTCTCCATAAAAGCATGCTGTATCGCATGGTGGCAATTGAATGGCAGGAAACTGCGATGTTGGTGAGAGGAATCTTCAACTGGAAGAGTTGAAACAACGGGAAAGGACATCATGACCGTTGAATTATGCGTGCCCGAGTTAATTCGAATTAACTCGTTAATCCGGATTAACGCTGCCATCTGTCTAGGCTATAAGCGCAAAATGACAAACTTTTCAAAAATTCAATCGCATGATTGTTGTGCTGCCGGTCTCGCGGCAGTGTTGCTTTGCATACGTACATATCGTTTTTACGTAGTAAAATATTGTTACGTTTTTATTCTGTGAACGTTTAATTCTATTTGAATTACCTTGTTCGATCACTGGATTCTGTTAATGATAACTGCAACACTTATTTTATACAACTATATACAGCAACAATTTATTTAATAATCTCTATTTACAATCAACACTGTTTACAATCAACTATTTACTATAACACTTAAATGTACTTGCAACTTTTGCCTCTGTATAAATGTTTTCGCAATCACGTTCGGAATTAGATTGATTGTCAATTGTCAACACTGGCTCTATTTATACTCTGTTGGCAACACCCCAGAATCTTCCTTTATCGAGATTCTTCTCTTCCTTTCTCGTTGGCTTGATCTGGTTATCGCTTATTTCTTTTTGTTGACATTCGTTTCGATGCTGCCAATAGAGTCAGTCACAATAGTGATGAGTAATCAACTATCGATACTCGTTACACTGCCCTCCTCTTAACCTTGTTCGTCCCGAACAAGTTTTTATACTTCCCCTCGATATGGCGCAAGTCGCTCCAAGTGCACTACTTTAAACTTTGCTCTTTTATTCCAGGCACGTTGAATGCGATACACTACGTCATTTATCTTTGCTATAATCTCATATAGTCCTTCCCAATGAGTCTGTAGTTTAGGGGACAGGCCTTTCTTTCGTTGTGGATTATGAAGCATTACAAGCTCTCCTTCATAGAACCCTTTTGAATTTGCTTTCAAGTCATACCTGGCCTTCATCTTATCGCTTATCATCTGCGACCGCTCTCTGATGAACTGATGTACTTCATCCAACTGTTCCCGCTTTTCGCTAGTATAATTTCCTTCGGTTGATCTCGTTGGTGTTACAACTCCAAATTTTAAATCAGCTGGCAGTCTTAACTCGTTTCCAAAAATTGCCATTGCCGGTGTAGTAGCCGTCGTATCATGTTGTGCGCATCGATATGCCATGAGGAACATTGGTATATATACATCCCAGTCTCTTTGGTATTTATCTACGACTTTTCTCAAATATTCCTCCAAGGTACGGTTAAATCGTTCTACCATGCCATCAGATTGTGGATGCAAAGGTGTTGTACGAGTTTTGTATATACCCAGCATACGGCATATCTCTTGGAATACAACTGATTCGAAATTTCGACCTTGGTCTGAGTGTAACTCCATCGGTACACCAAAACGAGTAACCCATTGGTTGACGAATACATCCGCAACTGTACTAGCTTCCTGATTTGGAATGGGGTATACTTCAGGCCATTTACTGAAGTAATCTATAACCACCAGAACATACTTGTTTCCTGCGTTGCTTATTGGAAATGGTCCAGCTATGTCCATAGCAATTCGCTCGAATGGAGCACCCACGGTGTATTGGTGCATCTTACCTCGGCTTTTCTTAGTGGGACCTTTGGCCATTGTACATTGCTTACACTTCCGAATCCAATCAGCGACATGGTCATGGCATCCAACCCAATAAAATCGTTTCTTTATTTTCTCGACGGTTTTGGTGATTCCCAAATGCCCTCCACTGGAGGCATTGTGATACTCAGCTATCACTTCATTTATTCTTGCCTTGGGTACCACTAGAAGATCATTAGTGATTTTTCCATCTTCACTTTCCCATGTTCGGAATAAACATCCGTCTCGTAAGTGCAGGCTTTGCCACTGCGCCCAGTATGCCTTTGCTACTGGACTCTCATTAGCCATTTCTTGCCAATCTGGACGTATGCCCTGCTCCTTGTATTTCATGATCTTTGAGAGATCTGGGTCGTTCCGTTGATCATCTTGAACTCGTTCGGTGGTCCATGACTCTTCCGACAATACATTGGTAAGACGTAGGTTAACAATGTGATTCTGGCTTCCTACCCGAGAACAATGTTTGCTATCTACGGTGCAAATACGATGATATGGAGTATCAGCTTTACCACGATGAATGACATCACGATCTTCCTTTCGTTGTCCTGGTGAATTCGATCTTTGTTGCTTGCGTCGTAGACGACAATTACGCGCCATGTGTCCTCTTTGATCGCATATGAAGCACTTACCGGCAAATTTATTTTTGTGTTGATTCCTTGTTCTTTGTTTAGGCTTCATACTCGATTGATTGCAATCACGAGCTATATGCCCTCGTTTGTCGCAAATGAAGCACTTACCATTAAATTTGTATTCGCGTCGACCTGTTGTTCTTCTTTCAGGCTTCACTACTGACTTAACTGCCTGACACACTGCTGTTTCTGTTTCTAGTTGGCGTACCCGTGGCATTGGTCGACACATCAAACTGGCGGCTTCAAACGTCAATGCACTACTGACTGTTTCGGCATAAGTATTCCTGGGTGACATGACTAGGGCACGCTTTGTCTCTCCATCACGTATGCCATCTATGAATGCCTCTATTTTGATTTTTTCGACGAACTCTTCCGAATTACCGGAGAACGCTAGATGACATAAGCGCTCAATATCGGAAGCGAATTCCTGCAGACTCTCATTACTCCGTTGCACTCGCGATCTCAATTCCACTCGATGTAATTGACTCTTGTATTCATTTCCATACTTTCGCTGGAGTGTGTCCATCAGTGACTGATAGCTACCACGATCTTTCTCTGGAATCATCTGTAACACCTCGGAAGCATTACCTTTTAATGCGACTATTAAAGCAGCAGTCTTGTCGCTATCATCCCATTGATTCTTCGAAGCGGTTGTCTCGAATTGAAGCTTGAGGATATTGAATGGCGTGCTTCCGTCAAATGTTGGTGGCTTAAGTTTGATTGTACTTGAATCTCTAATCACTGATGTGGCTGGCCCATTTATTTTTAGTTGGTTGAGATCGTGTTGTAATTTCTCGAACTTATCTTCCAAATCATCTACATGTTCCTTCAGATCTGTAACTTTTTCATTAATGGCTCCGGAAATTTCATCTACATGTTCTTTTAGTTCTGCAACTTTCTCATTAATAGCCCCAGAAATTTCTTGTAGTTTGTAGTTAATTGTCTTCTGGAATTCTCCAATGAAGTTTTCTTGGCGAGACGAACCTTCTTGAATTTCCATACGCAATTCAGCCGAATGTTCTTGAAGCTTGGAGTCAATGCGAGACGCATTTCCTTGAATTTCCGTACGTAATTCACTAATAACGCCCTCTTGTCGAGACGAACTTTCTTGTAACTGTTGCATCATGGTTTTCATGAAATCCATAAGTTGACCACTCGAATCTATTTTGCTCTCTTCCTCAGCGTGCACAACTGCTTGTATATCGGCTTCCTCGAAGAACTCATGTTCTTCTACATTAATTCCCTTAGCCTCCATAGCTTGCCTCAGCCTCACCAGCAGTTCCGCCTTTGCACCTGATGACGATAGATTCATCTCTACCAACAGCTTTTTAAGCTGGTCCACTTTTAGTTGGTCAATTTTCACCATCTTTACAGAATCCCACTTCTGACACCAATTGTTACGTTTTTATTCTGTGAACGTTTAATTCTATTTGAATTACCTTGTTCGATCACTGGATTCTGTTAATGATAACTGCAACACTTATTTTATACAACTATATACAGCAACAATTTATTTAATAATCTCTATTTACAATCAACACTGTTTACAATCAACTATTTACTATAACACTTAAATGTACTTGCAACTTTTGCCTCTGTATAAATGTTTTCGCAATCACGTTCGGAATTAGATTGATTGTCAATTGTCAACACTGGCTCTATTTATACTCTGTTGGCAACACCCCAGAATCTTCCTTTATCGAGATTCTTCTCTTCCTTTCTCGTTGGCTTGATCTGGTTATCGCTTATTTCTTTTTGTTGACATTCGTTTCGATGCTGCCAATAGAGTCAGTCACAATAGTGATGAGTAATCAACTATCGATACTCGTTACAATATGTATAATGCTGCAACTAGCCACGAACGTAAAACCGTAGAACCTGTCAGCTGACACGACTTATCTTATGGGAATGTTAACGAAAACTTACCACCGTATGACGGTGACGCAGCCGTTGCCCGTAGCGGAAGAATCAACAGCAATTTGATTTTTACGTAAAACCGTGTCAGCTGATCGCTTTCTATGAGTACAATATTGCCAGATTAGACTTTTATAAATAAATAAGAAATAAACTAACAAAGTTTAGTTTTTTTAATTAATCAAAACTATCATCGTATTTAGTTATTTATTAAAATATAGTTTACGTATATTAATTTTTTTTTTTAGTTTCTAACATCTATATTATGAAATTTGATCATGAAAATGGTAAGTGTGATTAAAAGCATGCACGCACAGTGATACATGGCAACATTGTTATGTATGTATACAAGAAAGAACAGTCGATTTCTCCGTTGGCGCTACGGGCATAACTTTTGACAAATTTTTGTTCTTACGTACAGGCGGTACGGAAGGGCGGTACGTTCGTGGCTAGTTGCACCGTAACTTTTGACAAATTTTTGTTCTTACGTTCGGGCGGTACATTCGTGGCTAGTTGCACTATTACGTATGAAAATACTCAATCTCAACTGTTTTCAGTGTATCTAAAGCCATTTTCGTTTTGAGTGAAAAGGGGGCAATTGTTTCTTCTCCAGATTTGCTGTTAAAACGCTGTCTATTAACAGTGGAATATCTCTATTCTTCTAAAGTCTCTGATTAAATGACGTCTTGTATTTGCGCAACAACACATGGTGTGTGTCTTGACTTCCACATGCTTTTTCGCCGACTCGGATTCTTACGTTTTCTTTGGCGCAACTTCATGGCACGTTTTTATAATAAATTATATTTGCTTTTTATTAAGTGCAATTTGATTGTACATTGTCTATTATATTAAAAATAATCCACAGAATATACGTACATATAAATCATATAATTTATTTTTTTTCAAATGTACTAAAACAAAACTTAAAGCAGGCACCAGTATTTTTATATATAATACAACTCTGATTACAGTCCAAATCATTTGATATCAACAATTGTCAAAAGTTAATTTGATAAAATTTTAACACGACCAGTAAACAGAAAAAGGATAAGAAAATCAGTCAAAAGGAAGGTCAGGTTAGGAGAAAGCACAAAGAACACAAGAAAAAGCTCTTCCTTTTTTAACAGAAAATCTTGAAATTGCACAAATCTCATTTTATCCGTGATTAGTAGTCAAATATAACAATTCAAGTTGTACATGAAACATGGTCGTGAGTGTGGTGTAGTGAATGCTAGTTTCTGTAAGAAAATATAATAAAACTTATAACTCGGTGATAAAGAAGAAAGTCTATGCATTCCGTTCACGAAATTTTAATATTTAGAAGAGGTTAAGACAAAAACTTGGCATAGACAAAGGAATAAAGTGTGTGTGCATTAATTCCTCATAAATAAAATTATATAAATCGGAACAAAACATCACATAGAAAAATGAATTCGCAAAAAATATTTGTAAACAACATAGTACGAACTTTTCTCAAATGTAGTGAAAAGTATATAACACCACAACATTATCATGAATATCTGTCGAAGTCACGTTTAATATCTCGCACATCTAAACAAATGAATCATCACATATCAATGGTTGCACCAGTGCCAACACGTATCCCAAATGTCCTTTCTAATGCTGTCAATAGTGTGAAAAGCCAAACATTGCCGCCAATACTACATCAATTACGAAGGCATCATTCAACCAAATGTAATCGTTCGTATTCACTACCTGCCCATTGTATTAGAAGTGGCCACAACAACAAAAATAATTTTGGCACTTCAATATGTTTATATTCAAAATTTACAGCTGCACTAGAGCCACCTAATGTTCTTGGTTCACAGCCATTATGTGAGGAACGTGCAGATGATTTAATTTCAAATCTTAAAGATTCTGAGCGTGCTGCAATTAAGTCTGCACTCGATAAGTATGAAGCTATCAAATTAAAAAAGGGTTTCGAAGGTAAGCCGATGTATTTATTATTTTCTAATATTATGATTCATTTCTATGCATTCTTCAGAACTAAACATTTCATTTTCAAATACTTCAGTAGAAAACAAATTAACTGCGGCTGCAACATTACAACAACTGACAACTGCGACATTGCAACGGGAACAATTGACGCAGTGATCGACTTCAATCTATTTCTAATTTGGCATGCAACATGATATGTAATAGCCCTGACAGACGGCAGTGTTAATCCGGATTACCAGCGCACTTAATCCGAATAAAATATTAACTTGACAGACGGCAGTATTGCGGATTAACTAATCGGCTGATTGATGTTTAGGTCTGCTCACTTACATTACTATCAATTTCTGTCATCTATCACTCTCGATATGAGAAAATCTACAAGAAGTACGTGAACTGAAAACTATCAGAAACTTGTAAATTGACATTCACCGTTGATAATTGAAAGCTGGATTTATTTGTTCGCCAACGATTTTCATGTTGAAAACTGTTAACACTTGTTGAAAGTTGTTTGTTAGCGAACACACCTAATATTTTGTAAAATGGATCGAGAAAAATTCACAATAGACATTTTTCAGCTGTGCTGCCATCGCTCTAATTGCCCTAATCCTCTTTTATTTTGAGAATTAACTCATAAAGTTAATGAGGATTAGCTGCAGCTAATGCCCGAGTTAGTTCGAATTAACTCGGTAATCCGGAATTAGGTTGCCGTCTGTCTAGGCTATTAGTATGTTATTCGGATTAAGTGCGTCTTTAATCTGGATTAACGCTGCCGTCTGTAGGCTATAAGCAATTACCAACACAGATAATTTCGTTTTCCTTGTTTTTTTTTCGCTCGAAGAACTAAAAAAATTTTATTTGTGAAACGTCTAATGAAAGGCATTGTGTTTTATTTTCGGAAAACATATTTTAATGGAATTTTAATGTTGTCGTCCACGTGTCCAGTTCGTTCCGGTTTCAATCATCATCACAACTTTTGTTGCAGACACCATCTCGTTGTCGTGTTGCAATGTTGCAGCTGCAGTGAAACTGGTTTTTACATAATGTACATATAATATGCAACTTTATCCGGAGATACAACTAGGAAAGGCACGATTATTCATTTGAATTAAGTAATCGATTGTTGTTTAATAAATTCTACTGTATAATTATATAACTTTACGTATAACGGAAAAAATTGGGATCATTACTCATTTGTGAACGTAGTTTAATATCCACAAATGAATGTTTGGCAACTGGCACCTACAGCAAAAGTTGTGATGACGAAAATAACACAACTCTCATTAAACCTAATGGAATTATTTCAGGGTTGCTATTGGTTATGTATAATTTTATTGCATGTCAAAATAGAAATATTGGATTGGCAACTAAGTATTTGCCAATTGGAATCCAAATATCAGTCTTTTTAGCGATTCTCATACGCTTTCAATCACTGTATGTGACATATTTAAATTGTCTGCTATCTCTAGTACGGTTATATAACGATCCGACTCGATTATAGCTTTAATTTGATCATCATCAAGCTCATCTGGTCGAGCTGATCGTTGGTCACCTTTGAGTGAAAAATCTCTGGAATGATATTTGTCTAACTAATTCCGACACTGTCTTTCTTTTAACGCTTCATCACCATACACAGCATGTAACTTTTTAGCAACTGGCGCTGCGTTCTGTGCTTTACGGAAATAAAAAAAAAAATATGACAAAAATACTCGTTTTTGCACTCCATATTAAAGCTGATGCCAAACTAATACCTTTTAGCTTTAAAAAAATATTGCCATCTAGTTGGTACTTCAGTACCAGTCAAGCGACTTTTTTCAAAAGTTGGTGCTACGACTACCGATAAGCGGAACCGTTTAACAACAAAACTATGATCAAAATTACTGTTTTTACGAACGTGGTTAAACAAACGTGATGAAAGCAAAGAGTTGTCCACTAAACGGGATTGCCTTCTGCATTAGCTTAAACTTACACAATTTGTGTAAACCACTTTTCATACAAAATTTGACAGCTGTTTTACGAGCTCGTAAGTTTACGAGGTTTTCGCCTATCTGTGTGTGTGACTCGACCATAGAGACACCTTTCCACCTTCTAGTGGAATGTTATTTCCAAGAAACGATAAAAGGACATAAACCTAATGTCACCTATGAACTTCTCAGGTGCCGTAAGTCTAACAGAAGTGTTGTGAAAAGAAAAGAGGGCACATAGACCCTTAGGTCGCAATGCAAACCTCATATATTAGTTTACACATTTTATGAAAGGAAATTTTCGAAGATAACCATTATGCCAGTTAATATTACTATTTTAAAAAAATTGTCAGTAATCGATTATTTGACAATAATTACAATAATTTTTTTGTCTTGCGACTATATTATGATTAATTAATCGATTAAAAATTTTTTTTGCCATCCCTACTTACAGCCTTATTTTCAAATCCTATCAACAATTATTGTTCTATTAATTTGAATAGCTTTTTTCTGTGTACAGCTCTTTTACACTAAAGTCTTACAAACCTAATTGACATACATATCGTTATTCGAAACTGAATTTTTTCACAACAAGCATGGTCACGAAATAATTGTACGCAACGACTCAGCACCTCTAAGTGACTGTTTACATTAGATTTCCCACGAACGGTATACCAATGAACGCTGTGTTCACATTAGTGCAATTGCGCTGGTTTTATTTCAACAGTGGAATTGGAATTTTGGAATAAAGTAGGGCTGTGCAATTAATCGTTTGTTCAGAAATATTGATTAATCAAATATGAAATTAAGCGAATTATCATGATTTTGATTATTCAAAATGGAAATTATTCTAAAAAAATTTCAAAATATTGATAATATTTCAAATATTTCATAAATAAAGAAAAAATAAACATGAAAATGATAGCGATTAATCAAAATTCTGATTAATCGAATAATTTCAATTTTGATCAATCATACTTTTAATCAGTCTTTTTGAACAAACAATTAATCGCACAACCCTAATATACAACGCTTCTTATTGATGTAATCGCTTCAACGTCTAAAACTTTGTGAGCATAGTTGTCATAATCGGAACACTTTGGATATAGAACATAGGTCGTTGCGCCGATTTTTAATTTTGGATTGGATTTTCGGCGCAAAACTTCCATCACTTTCTTACTGCTTACTTTTCTACCTATCTCGCTCTCACAGTTGCGTCTGGGCAGGCTAATGTGAATAGGCACTAAGCTAACTTACAAGAAAACGATTAAATTACACTGCACAACTTTTGATTATTCTCACTTGATTTAATGTGTTTTTTTAGTATTTGTTTGGAATTCATATACATATATTTATATATGAAAAAGGTTAAATATATTTCCTTAAATTATTTATATATTGTGTAATAATAATATTTCTAGTTTTATTTAATGAAATAATCCAAATCCCCAATTGTAATTCTGAATGCGGAATTAAAAGTTCTCTTCATCTTGTTATGTAGATTGCGACGTCTTGGTGAAGTAGTTATAAATATCACTAGTGTAGCCATTTATTTACATAAAGATGTGCTAAATTGTATTACGCAAAAACATAAAATTTTGATAATTTGATGTGAAAATTGACAAATGACTACAGAAATCGCCACTAGAGCCGTGTATTGTATGACTAACGTCCATTAATTTTTCCTGCCCAACAATAACTTCATCACTATTCACACATCACACACACATCAGGAATTCAAAAGTATGGTGCGATCCATTCTTCTGAATTTAAAAAAGTTGGAAGATTTGATGTGAAATTGAAATTGAAATTGCCAGACGAATATCTGATTGGAATTGTATTTTTCTGTTTTAATTTAACTTTGAAAACAAAATATCATAATCAATGCTAAAAAGACTAGTTTAAAGCAGTTAAGAGTGTAGATATTAACTGCCCAATACTGCTCTTAAATAGCTCTAACGATGAGTCTGTAAATACAAAAGCTTATAGTACTTATTTCAATCACAACATTAAATGTTGGCAAAGAGCAGTGACCTTGAAGTTGTGTGTGTCTTTTAGAGAAAGTGGAGCAATGTTCCAAAACGAAATCGATATTTAAAGTAATTTGAGAAAAATTCTTAATTTTTTTTTTTATTGATTGATTTTATTTTTCTGATTAATAGCCTAGACAGACGGCAGCCTAATTCCGGATTAACGGCGCACTTAACCTGACAGACGTCAGTATTGCGGATTAACTAAACGGCTGATTGCTGTTTTATTAGGTCTGCTCACTTACATCAATTTTTGTCATCTGTCACTCTCGATATGAGAAAATCTTCAAGAAGTACGTGAACTGAAAACTATCAGAAACTTGTAAATTGACATTCACAGTTCGTAATTGACAACTGGATTTATTTGTTCGCCAACGATTTTCATGTTGAAAACTGTTAACACTTGTTGAAAGTTGTTTGTTAGCGAACACACCTAATATTTTGTAAAATGGATGGAGAAAAATTCACAATAGACAATTTTCAGCTGTGTTGCCATCGCCCTAATTGCCCTAATCCTTTTTATTTTGAGAATTAACTCATAGAGTTAATGCGGATTAGATGCAGTTAATGCCCGAGTTAATTCGAATTAACTCGGTAATCCGGAATTAGGCTGCCGTCTGTCTAGGCTATAATCGAAGTTCTAATTAATCAAGCACATGCAAATTGCTCGATTTATCTGAATTTTGATTTATTTAAACAAAATTCACTTTTAGTTTTTCTTTGTTTTCGAAATTATTTTTTAAAATATGTATAAATTTGAATCGTACTATCTGTCTTCTTAATACAGGGTGATTTTTTAAGAGCCTTCGGATTTGATTTAAAAAAAAAAACATAAAATTTAGAGAAATTTACGAAATCTTTATTTAAGTCGATAGAACGATCTATATAATTCAATGTTTAAAGATGATTTCATGTATATTTTGACCGCGGCTGCGTCTCAAATGGTTCATACGCTGGGTCCAATTTTGGCATACTCTCTCCAATATATCGGCCGGTATCTCATGAATAAATCGATAATTCACGGTCATCAACAACACTGGCGGATACACTTATATCCCCTACTTATACCCTGTGGCAACACTCTAGAACCTTCTTTTGTCGTTATCAAGTTTGTTATATTTATTTCTTGTTTGTTTGTTCTGATTATGGCCTATTCCTTTTAATTGACATTCGTTTCGATACTCCCATTATTTGAGCTTTTCACAATTATTGATGAATAACCATCGATACTCGTTACTCTGCCCTCCTCTTAACCTTGTTCTCTCGAACAAGTTTCTATGCTTCACCCTGATATGGCGTAAGACGCCCCAAGTGCACTACTATAAATTTTGTTCTTTTATTCCAGGCACGTTGAATACGATACACTAAGTCATTCATTTTTGTTATAATCTCATATGGTCCTTCCCAATAAGTATGTAGTTTCGTTATGAAGCATAACAAGCTCTGCCTCATGGAAGCCTTTGAACTTGCTCTCAAATCACACCTGGCCTTGATATTATCATTTATCATCTGCGATCCTTCTTCGATGAATTGATGTACTCACCACTTTTCGCTGGTACAGTAAATTTCGGCTGTTCTTGTTGTTGTTGCGTCTCAAAATGTTTAATCAGCTGGCGGTGTTATTATTATTTTTGGTGTAGTGGCCGTTGTATCATGTTTTGCACAATGAAATGCCATGAGGAGATTGGTATGTGTGCACCCCAATCTTTTTGGCATCTATCTACGACCTTTCTCAGATATTCCTCCAAGGTACGGTTGAACCGCTCAACCATGCCATCAGTTTGTGGATGCAAGGGTGTTGTGCGTGTTTTGTGTATACCCAATATAAGGCATATCTCTTAGAATACCACTGATTCCAGCTATATCCATAGCAATTCGTTCAAATGGAGCACCCTCGGTGTATTGGTGCATTTTACCTCGACTTTTCTTAGTGGGACCTTTGGACATTGGAAACATCTACTTTGGTAATCTTCTACCGCACCGAGTTCAGCATTTGTAATTTTTGGTGTGGATTTCTTTGGCTCAGTGTGGACTCATTTCAAATTACGACGCACAGTGTAGCCTAGTACAAGCTAGGTGGATCAAAAATCGTATTGGGCTATTGTTAAAAACATCTCAAAACATGGGTTTGTAATATTTATTTTATCACAGTATGCAGAGAATTTATAATAGTAGAGAAGTAAAGAAGTAGAAAAGAGTAGAAGTCCTACTTTGGACTTTGAGCTTTACGCTGATTACAATCAGAGACTTTAAAAGTATAGAGATATCTCACTGTTAATAGAAAGCGTTTTAACAGCAAATCTGACGAAGAAACAATGACCCCTTTTCACACAAAACCAAAAATTGTTTTGCATTCACTGGAAACAGCGTTTTCAAACGTAAACCAATCGCAGCTTCACACAATCAATTTGCGGGGAGGGGAGTATGAGGGGAGTGTTGCCGCTTTATGGCAAAGTTTGCCTGATGATGTTATTGTCGATATTACTGCTGCTGTTATTACTATTTTTGGTATTATTACTGCCGCTGCAATTGCGCACACTTTCTATTCGTTTTAATTTTTCACAATTCTTATATAGATTTTATATCTAACTTATTTTTAGATTATGAACTTAGTTTTAATGTTAATTTAATTTTGGCCAGGTAAAGAAATCAAAAGTGGGCTAAAACGCGCACTGTACAGTGTACTTTTGGAGAGTTGTTAAAAGAATAATCAAAATAAAAGATAAATAGAAGATATTACTCTCTGAAAGAAATAAATAAAAAAAGCAAAGGCAAATAGAGAAAGGGAGAGAGAGAGAGAGTGTGTGTTATGGTATACGAAGGCGAGTGACTAGCGGAATCGGAAGAGACGGCATAAACGGATCACCAACTCAACCCATTCTCCCAATTCACCCCTAAAATACACAAGCAGCGCTACGTATTCACTCTGGCTTAGACATCTCCTCCCCCCTGGCAGGAATACTGCAAAGGAGGCGCAAAATATACATCAGAGAGGAAAAAAATATTTAACAAAATTAACAAATGAAATTAAAAAAAGGCAGACATTTAAAAGTAATTGGGAACCAAATTAATAGAAACATTATTATAATTTTTATAAATAATTATAATTATAATTAAGAGGGAAACTTTAAACATGTTCAAAAGGCTAATTGCAAAAAAAAAAAACTTTAAAATAATACAATTTAATAATTAATATTAACTTATAGCCTAGGCAGACGGCAGCCTAATTCCGGATTACCGGCGCACTTAATCCGAATAAAATAATAACCTGACAGACGACAGTATTGCGGATTAACTAAACGGCTGATTGGTGTTTTATTAAGGCTGCTCACTTATATTACTATCACTATCAATTTCTGTCATCTGTCACTCTCGATATGAGAAAATCTACAAGAAGTATGTGAACTGAAAACTATCAGAAACTTGTAAATTGACATTCACCGTTCGTAATTGACACCTAGATTTATTTGTTCGCCAACTCTTTTCATGTTGAAAACTGTTAACAATTGTTGAAATTTTTTTGTTAGCGAACACACCTAATATTTTGTAAAATGAATGGAGAAAAATTCACAATAGAAAATTTTCAGCAGTTTTGCCATAGCAAATTGCCCTAATCCTCTTTTATTTTGAGAATTAACTCATAGACTTGATGCGGATTAGCTGCAGTTAATGCCCGAGTTAATTCGAATTAACTCGATAATCCGGAATTAGGCTGCCGTCTGTCTAGGCTATTAGGTGATGTTACTGATATTGGTAATGCGGCAGAAAGTTGCGAACGGAGCATCGAATATGTCTTGATCTTGAACGTAACAAGAACGGTGAATCCAGAAGGTTGGTCAGAAGTACGGAAGACAAAAGAAATGTAGAGCTACTTTGAACAATTTCACGGGCATATGGTGAATTTTTGTCTTGTTAGCAATGGTGTAACCATGTCAACGAAGCCAATCTTAGAAATATTGTGATCATCTTTACATAAAGAGTAGTGATCTATTAGTTTCTTTCAAGTTACAAATTGTGAAGCATTCTCATTTGATATTGATTCCATCGGTGACAGAAATATCGGTAGAGAATTTAAAAACATTGTACATGGTCGTAGACCAGATGTGAAGGAAAGGTTAATCAAAGTAGTTTAGAACTGAGAGCTCGGGTTGAGGTATCCTTGATAATAATAACAAATCGAATAGACCTGCATACAGAATGTATATATTTTCCACTTTTGGTTCGTAAAGAATAAAAGTGGATGGAAGGGGTGCGATATTGGCAGGATAGCATAAATGGCTTGTCGCCATAACCGTTAATACAAATGTGCCATGGACATTGGAATCTTGAAAATTTGCATAAAGTGTATGTAGGCCAATGTCCAGATAATATATATCGAAAATACACATTTTCTCTGCATACGATATCATGCGATGACCTATCTATTATCATATCAATTTTTTGAATTGTGAATTCATTTGCATCATCGTTGAAACTGTCGGTGACATTTAGAGTTAATGAGTCTCTTCTTCCAATGTATTTGCTACATGATTGTCTAGTCGTTGAGCAGTTAGCATGTAGCGTAATGGTAAGTCATCGTAGTTGACAAACGTGGATCTTAAAGACAGTCCCATGAGGTAGGCTTCAATGTCACACTGTGATAAAGCTTCGAGTGAAATCTTCCAGAGTATATGCTGTATTGAAGAGTTTAAGGGCATAAGTCGACGACATATATGACGTATATGTACCAGTGCCGTTCCAAGCAGCACTGTACCACTTCTCGATGGATGATTTTTAGTGACAGCTGGAAGCTGAAAAGTAAATACCTGGGGAGATAATTCAGTAGCTGCAATAGATGTGGTAAGGACTTATGCTGGTCCAGTGTTTGGCTCATTTTCCACTTTATGTAATAGGGAGTTGTGCCTTTTTATGCATGCGAAGCACGAATATAGTTTTTGCAGGAACTGGAGTCGTGAGAATTTGCGAAGCAATTCGTACATGGTTTGAGTGGTGACATTCACGTGATATGTGTAAACATTTTTGAAATTCACCGAGGGATTGTTTGGACGCGTGGGAGGATTGAATTAACAAGGATGCCGATCCTGTGGCTGGCTGGGTTGCCGAGAGTCACTTTATTTGTACAACACCGACTCCAGTGTTTGAACCCGTTTGGTCAAAAATACATTCAAGGCGTTCTACGTTGGAATTTCACGCCTATTATTTATGGAGTTTTTGGACCTACAGACCCAGGGTTGTGTCTGGCAGTTTCGTGGAGTACAAGTATACGAACACCGCATCCCATTGACTGGTTTCGATCTCCAATAACTGGAAGTTCGTTATGCAGTCGTTTATTGTTCGTTGTAAGCGTTTTATGTTCGTACCCGTTTCATGCACGACTGATTGGCTATTGAATTGAGATTTTTATTGAATTTTGACGAGAATTCGTTTGCTCTCGTATCTTACTTACTTACTTATGTGGCCATAACAACCGAATATCGATTTAGGCCGAAAATAACATGCTTCGCCAGCCATCTCTGTTCTTCGATAGCTAGCGCCAGTTAGAAAGAAATTCCAAGCTCCGTCAGGTTCTCCAGTACTTGGTCTTTCCACCTTAGGTTAGGTCTTCCTCTTCTGCAACGTCCTCCAGCGGGTTCCGAATATATCATCTTCTTAGCTGGAGCGTGTTCTTCCATTCGCTCGACATGACCTAGCCAGCGCAACCACTGGATTTTGATGCGCTTTACTATGTCAATATCGACATACAGCTCGTACAGCTCATGGTTGTACCTTATTCGGTACTCGCCACCAACGCAAATAGGTCCAAAGATCTTACGTAGGACTTTTCTCTCGAAAACTCCAAGCATTCGCTCATCCGAGGTGGAAATTGTCCAGGCTTCAGCGCCATATGTTAGGACAGGCATGATGAGAGACTTGTAGAGTGTAGTTTTCGTTCCTCGAGAGAGGGCTCGACTTCTCAATTGCTTACTCAGTCCAAAGTAACACCTGTTAGCAAGAGTTATCCTACGCATGATCTCCAGGCATCTCATTTCAGTTGTTGATGCTGTTTCCAAGATAGACAAAGTCCCTTACTACTTCAAAAGCGTAGTTGTCAACAGTGGCGTGCTGTCCAAGACGCCGGGACTCTTTGTTTGTTGGCACTAGATACTTCGTCTTGCCCTCGTTCACCGTAAAACCCATCCGACGCGACTCTCTTTCCAACTCTGAGAATGCTGCACTGACTTCTCGGGTGTTCATACCGATTATGTCAATATCGTCGTCATACGCTAACAGCACGACACTTTTGTTGAAGATAGTGCCATTATGTCGTAGATCAGTAGCTCGTATTATTTTCCAAATATATATATATATACTTACGTAAGACCTTGCTGTGATGGCAAGGCCTTACCAAACAGTGCGACCCGATTCGGCTCGAGGGAACAAGAAGCGAGTATGAGTTGAGTGTGGGCCCCTTGATAGCAAGTCTTGCCTGATTATGTTGTTATCGATGTTACTGCTGTTGTTGATGCTTGTTGGTATTATTACTGCCTATTCATCAAACAGTGGATTGGGTCAAAATGATGTTATAATACTTCCATATTCCATATTGCCGCATTTTACTCTTTACGACTTATTTATATCATGCACTCATAGTTTTATGGTACCCTACAAGCATACAAGATACAATTCTAGCTCGATAATGCGACAAAAATCTACTGAACTCTGTTTTGGTAGGCTTTTTTCCACGATTATTCCTACAGAACGGTATGAAACACTGGGTCAACTTTACTGGTCTTTAACAACGAAAATCATTCGCGAACTTACACGCCTCACAGGATAGAAATCAGTCTAAGCAGATCAAATCAAAATCAAGTCACCCATTTAAAATGCATCTCCACATACATTCTGTCAAATAAGTACCCGGAAATTCTCATTTTTAATTTTCCCTCTGAGAATATTTCAAAAAAAAATTTTTCCCAGGTTAGCACAACTGTCAGCCACTATTTTTATTGCTATGTGTCATTTAGTTTGGTTACGGCGTCATTAGGAACAAGTCAACCTTTTGTGTGCGTTGCGATTTTTACTATGGATAAAATATGGATTTATACCAATCGTAAACTTGAGTTTTCGACATGGTTGAATCACCAAATGTTTTTTTCAACATTTCCAACGTTTTGGCACAAGAAATTTCGTTTGAAACACAAAATTTCACACAAACTCTTTGTTCGATATTTTTATCCATAGTAAAAATCGCAACGCACACAAAAGGTTGACTTGTTCCTAATGACGCCGTAACCAAACTAAATGACACATAGCAATAAAAATGCACAGAATAGTGGCTGACAGTTGTGCCAACCTGGGAAAAAAATTTTTTTGAAATATTCTCAGAGGGAAAATTAAAAATGAGAATTTCCGGAAATGAGAATTTCCGGGTACTTATTTGACATAATGTATAATTACAATTTTATAATGTGAACTTACACCTACAAAGAATAATTAAGTGTGTACAAAATGGCGTATGCGTAATATTATTGTCATTAAAATGTACATCACACAGCCGTATTAGAGGTATTATTAATAATTATAAAAAAGTTTATATGAAACTATAGGGCTGTTGAGAAATTTCATGAAAATAAATATCTTATATGATAAATCTCTGTCCAAGGTGATAAGTTTCAGACGTGATACAGTGACAGAGAAATACAGTGTAATGAGCAGTGTAATATAAGCATCCAGATATAATAGCAGAGATAACAACAATAGAATTCAGTAAAGAAATCCATGAAATAGTTATTAATAAATAAAATAAATATGCTGCACTTATAGGCCCCGAAGGGTTCTGTGAACGAACGGCAGAACCCTTGTGACTGTAGTTTTTCTGAGCTTTATCATAGATTTCTTTTAAAACCAAAGACCATCTTTAGACCAAAAGGTTCGAAAATACAGACATCGGTTGGAAAGGTTGTGGTTACCGTTTTTAGGGATACACAAGAAATATTATGGAAATTGGAAGACAATTTAAAAATAAATAAATATGTGGCACTAAAAGCCCCAAAGGGCTTTGGGTCAGCTTCTCCTCCATTATTGGTAAAAAAAAATAAATATGTTGCACTTAAAGCCCCAAAGGGCTCATTGGCCAGATTCTCTTCCATTACTGTTGTGCGTCTTAAATTTTGGACAGTATTAGAATGGACCTACTTATTTTAGTCAGTTCCGAACGGCAGAACACTTGTGACATCACTTTTTCTGAGCTTTGTCACAGAGTTCTTTTTAGAAGCTTTTTCATGGCAAGTTGTTACTGTCGGAAGAATTGCCAATTGCTTGCCGACAGGTGAGTACCTTTCGAAAGAAAATTCTTTTCGATATTAAACTTCTTATACATCAGCCGGGTATTGAACCACGACCTACAGATCAGAAGGCGAACACACTAACCACTGAGCTACGGCACCTACACCTACCTCCATTACTGGTGTGCGTGTTAAATTTTGGACAGCATTAGATCCATTACTGTTGTGCGTCTTAAATTTTGGACAGTATTAGAATGGACCTACTTATTTTAGCCGGTTCCGAACGGCAGAACACTTGTGACATCACTTTTTCTGAGCATTGTCGCAGAGTTCATTTAAAAGCTTTTTCATGTCAAATTGTTACTGCCAAAAGAATTGCCAATTGCTTGCCGACAGGTGGGCACTGTTCGAAAGAAAAATCTTTTCGATATTAAATTTGTTATGCTTCAGCCGTGGATTAAACCACAACCTACAGATCAGAAGGCCAACACATTAACCACTGAGAACCACAATTTACATGTCAATATTATTCATCATTATTGGGCCAATTGTAGGAAGAAATCCAAGTAAAATAATCTATTTAGCAGCAAAGAAAGTTATTTTTCTTCAAGACAATGCATCTGCGCACTATTCATTTATTTCAATAACTAAACTACATGAACCTACGATACGAATTATTCCCAAACCACAGTTTCTTCAGATTTAGCACCTTTCGACTATATTTTCTTTCAAAATCTGAAACGATGGCTTTAAGGAAAAATACTTATTTCAAGCTCAAGGATGTATGTTATTGCGAAATAAACGTCTATTTTGCAAAACTTACGATATTTTATTATTCTGAAGCCATTAAGAAATGAAAATGAGCCCATTTATGTGACAAACAGCTATGATTTGAGACTTCGCTTTAAATAGTGGAATTATTAAAAATTATCAAGTTTTACTGTTCGCGTACACCAAAACAGGGGAAATTGAGCGAGTAAAGTTACAGTTGATTTTGATGAGAAATTGCTAGTTTCTACTGGACAAATATTTACCAACAGAAATTTGCAATCACGAAAAGAGCTGACCGCAATTTAAGTAAATAAGCAAAATTTTATTTGTAAATGGAAAACGGAATATCGCCAAAACAAGTATGAAAGATATAGTTAAAAAATATACGTTTTGTTGTTTAGTAGTTAATAAAACTTATATGAAATGTTCCAGGGAATACATTTCCAGTAAGAAATAGTAAAATTTGTAATAACTATTACGTACGCGAACGGACCTTATATTTATTTAAACGTTTAAAATCTTATAATTAAGAAGAAAACGAAGAAAATTAAAGCAAGAAATTTAAAATTTAGGAAACTTAGCATGAATATCGTTAGCATATAGACAGCCAGTTGTCGAATAAAATATGGCTAGTAAATATTGTAATACAAATTGTTTCTGTTTATTGTAAAAATGTCAAAAAGTCACTGATCGTAATCGTAATTGAATGCAATCTTTTATATTTCTGAGTATTGTATTGTACATACTTGTATAATATTAACTCCGTCTTCCAAAATACTATGCTTCATCTCTATGTTGATAAGATTGAGTGTTGATGACTGTAATTGAATGTAGGTATTGTAATTATGATGATGATTTTTCCAGTGACTGTAAAAAACATATTGAACACAATATATATGTACATACACTGCTCCACGCGATATTGATACGTGCAAGTGGATTTTCAATCGTTTTGATCAATATTGTTCAATCCAATATTGTGCAAATTGGAATCGAAAGATACAGAGCAGTCTATTGTATGCAAAACATTGTACAACAAAGTAAAGGGTTATCCATTTTGCGGTTTCAAAAGTAAATGTAAATAAAACACATATAAAATATTTTTTATCATGATATTTCTTTTTTATTATAAAGTTTGACATTATGTGTGAAATACTACATCATTTAAATGACCACCACGCGAATTGTTGCAAGCATCGATGCTTTTGAGGTAATTTTCGACCACTTTTTGACACATATTGGGTGGTATCTCGGCCATAACGTGACGAATGTTGGTGCTCAAGAGTTAAAGGTTTATCTGCATAAACACGGTCTTTCGCGTAGCCCCACAAAAAAAAAGTCAAGCGGTGTCAAATCGCATGATCTTGGTGGCCACTTGATATCACTACGATGAGAAATTACGCGGCCAGAAAATTTCTCTTGCAGTAAAGCCATATTCGCTCGAGTTGTGTGGCATGTGGCACCGTCTTTTTGAAACCACATATTCTCTAAGTCGTATTCTTCAATAGCAGGCAAAAAAAGTCGGTTATCATATGACCATAACGCTCCGAATTGACGGTGACAGTCGTTCCATCGTCGTTTTCGAAGAAGTAAGGTCCAATCACACCTCCGGACCAAAGAGCGCACCAAGCAGTGACTTTTTGTGGATGTAGTGGCCTCTCTTCAATTACTTGAGGATTCTCAGAACCCCAAATACGACAATTTTGTTTGTTAACATACCCACCGAGTGAGAAATGTGCTTCGTCGCTGAAGAAAATTGTGTTCGAAAAATCGCCGTCCACCGCCTGTTGTTCAAGCACCCATTCGACGTATCTACGACGTTGTGAATGGTCAGCTGGCTTCAGTTGTTGTGTGAGCTGGATTTTATATGGATGTAGGTGTAGATCCAAATGCAAAATACGCCATAATGTGCCGTAAGACAGTCCTAATTCCTGAGAACGACGAGCAATCGACACATTCGGGTCTTCGGCAACACTTTCACTTACAGCAGCGATATTTTCGGTGGTACGAGCGAAACGATGATGCACAGGCCTTACAATATCTGTAACCGATCCAGTCTCTTCATATTTCTTCACAATTTTGCCCATTGCTTGCGTAGTTGGACGATTATGTAAACCATAATCTCCTCTTAAAGCACGATATGTGGCTGTGGCAGAATCACCATTTTTGTAGTAGGTTTTTGCAATTTTAATGCGTTGTGCGATAGTTAAGCGATCCATTTTCGCAAATGTCAGACTTTGAACTGAAAAAGAAAGAAATTGTTTTAACAACTCAGTTTGACAGATGTCGAATTCTAGCCCTAGCTTGTCTTTGGGCTATTAGGATGTGGTCATGAAAAGATAATTTCATTAAAATTCTGTGCTTATGTCCAAAAGGAATAAAAGGAAAGAATTATTTTTATAAATTTGTTGGAATTAATTTTTGTATTATTTATATTATATTTGTATTTATTGTCTATATAATTTGTTCTCATTTTATTATTTCTTTTCATATTTTCTATATATGCATGTGTTTGTTGACTACACGCATACGCAAAACAATCTATGGAACAAACACACACGTACTCACAAATCCACTACCACTACCACCACCACCACCACCATATGAACACAGGCAAATTAGCAGCAACACAATGGCGTACACGTTTTGGACGTTTATCTAAAGTTCCTGCATTGGGTGATGTCGATCCAACTGGATCATTTTGTGCCTTTCCTGATGATTGGCTTAAAAAGAAAGCCGGTATAGACTATTCCATATTATATTTTTCTTTATTACATCACATTTGAAACATTTAACACCCGCCTTTTTCCTTCCTTTGCCTTGAGTTTTCTAATTCTATATAATAGCATATATAATCGATGTAAATGAACATTTTTCTATTTTTATAGCCGAAAAAGCCAAAGAACCCACAAACACAGATCTATGGAAGAGTAAGTTGAATTTAATTTCACTTTTCATATATTTATTAAATTTTCTTTGATATTTTGCTTTCAGTATTTTTTGTGAATGCCGTGCCATTTGTAGCTTTTGGATTTCTAGACAATTTCGTCATGATTGTTGCTGTAAGTATTAATTCGTCGGCAAGCAATTGGCAATTCTTTTGATTCTAAAAACCTCTAAAAGATCTCTGTGATAAAGCTCAGAAAAAGTGATGTCACAAGGGCTCTGCCGTCCGGAACCGGCTAAAATAAGTAGGTCCCTCCTAATACTGTCCAAAATTTAACACGCACAACAATAATGGGAGAGAAGCTCGGTCAAAGAACCCTTCAGGGCTTTAAGTGCCACATATTTATTTATTTTTTATTAATTCGTTCATTAATTGTTGGCTTGAAAATAATGAATCATTTCTCATATTAATATTATTCCTAATTACATTTGATTATAGGGCGATTATATAGAATATGTATTCGGTACATTCATGTGCATATCTACAATGGCAGCCGCCGGATTGGGTAATACGGTAAGTGATATACTGGGTATTGGTTCAGCGTACTATGTGGAGCGTAGTTGTGAGGTGGTTGGTTTAAAACCACCAGATTTAACACCAATACAAATGGAAATGAAATCAAGTCGACGATCAGCTAATTTGGTATGTTAAAAACGGCAGTCTTCTAGCTTTTTATAATTCCTCTTTTTTGTTCAATTTTAGGGTCGCATGATTGGCATTACAGTCGGTTGTGTACTAGGTATGTCACCATTATTATTGATGGATAAAAAATCAAATACATCAGAAAATGAGGATGAGGAAACAAAAAATACATCCGCCACTACTGTTTAAGTAAAACGATTAATGATTGAGATGAAACCTAATACTGTACCACATCAATTTTGGACTATCATTTGTGTGATTTTATTATGTAATTTTAAGAAGAGAGTAATAAAATTAGATAATTGTAATTTACATGTGCAAAAAACTTTAGGATATTTTTTTTTTCAAAATTATGAGAATACTTACTATAACTATGTACGTGTAAAATGTATGCTTTCTTGTAAAAATATACTTTATTTAATTGAAATGTTTTTTGTTGTTGTCATATTTATTGACATATAAGTAGGGGTATTCCTGGACACACGTTTATTTTGCCCAAAAACTCGCAGAAAATTGCTTTTTCTAAAACTTACAAACTTTTGTTTTGTAGTATGAGAAACAACCTTTCTTTTGGTAGCAGCAGTCTGATCAACTTTTTTCAAATTGTGCATTTTACATATATCAGTTGGCGCAAAAAAATCTGTTTTTGAGATTTTATAAAGTAACACAATGCAAACTTTATACAAAATTCCTTTGTGCGTCGGAGGTTTAAGGTTCTACGAATATTATAAATATCATATATAGATTTGTTTGTAAAATACTTAGCATGAGACGAGTCGATGACAGTTGCTTGAAGCTGTCAATCATTATTGGGAGGAAAATATCGCGCTGCCCAGCAATAGCCGCGTCCAAGAATACCCTTCCTTCCCCTACTACGTACTATACCACCACACTGGTAGATATATTATTTAAATAAAAACCATTTTTGTTAATTTTATTTTGTTTTAATTTTTTTGAATAATTAATTTTTGTTGTTTTTTAACTCTGCTGTGCATATAAAAAATACTTTAATATCACATGTTGTTGTTTTGTTCCCGTACAAATCATTTCCGTATTCTGATGAGATGAATGGACCTCCACGTGGTGGAGTGCTTCCGAGACGTAGACCCGTCTATTCTTGGGAAGCTTTAATATCACATAACACAAGTACCTAGCGCTTCTACTATTACTACTACAACTACTATAATGTTATTAATACTGTTACTAAGTGCTGTACTTAGTATGTAGAACAACATTTTTGCTACAATAAGCAACAACTAAATACCACTAGCTATCGCATAAGTTATAGCTTGTGAATGGATGTGCATTCGAGTTGATCAAATTTCGTGGAAACAAAATATTTAAACGTCATTATAAGCATTTTTTAAACAATTGTTTTCCAAGGAAGGTTAGGTTATGCGGCTGCCCTCTCTCTCTGAGGGGATACACCTAGGCTACAAAGGTCCATTATGATGCCACCGAGCTTCCCTTCTCATACTGTTGTGAGTGTTAAATTTGGACAGCATTAGAAGGTACCTACTTATATTATCCGGTTCCGAACGGCAGAACCCTTGTGACATTACTTTAACTTAGTTTTATCACAGAGCTCTTTCAAAAAGCATTTTTGGCAAATTTTTACTGCCTGAAAAATTGCCTATTCTTGCCGGCATATGGGTACCGTTTAAAAGGAAAATCTTTTCGATTATAAATTTTGTTATGTTCCAGCCGGGGATTGATTCCAAGGAATCAAGTTATATATTTTACTGCTCTAGGGACGATTCTTTGGCTATTGTGGAGTTACTTGTCAATATTTACCTGTTTTGACGTTCTTTTTGTAAGAAAGCCTCCTTAAGAGACAGGTTGAAGAGTAAGTGTGTTCCGAGATGTTGACGGGGAAAAACTAGTGGGAGTCGGTCATACATTTCATGGCCCTAGAAACGATTTCTTGGCAGCTATAGTGTTCCTTGGACAATGCTCCTAGAGTATAATGAAATATATCACCGACTTCATTTCTGCTCCTCAACATTTTTTCTTAACGGACCTACTAAATTCTACCGTAGCTCAGTGGTTTATGTGTTGCGCTTCTGATCTGTAGGTCGTGGGTTCAATCTCCGACTGAAGCATAACAAATCTAATATCGAAAAGATTTTTTTTTCGAACGCTACCCACCTATCGGCAAACAATTGGCAATTCTTCCGGCAGTAACAATTTGCCATGGAAAAGCTTCTAAAAGAACTCCGTGACAAAGCTCAGAAAAGTGATGCCGCAAGAGTTCTACCGTTCGGAACCGGCTAAAATAAGTATATTTCTTCTAATACTGTCCAAAATTTAACACGTACAACAGTAATGGAAGAGAAGCTCGGCCAAAGTGCCCTGCGGGTCTTTAAGTACCACATATTTCTTTTTTTTTCTACTCAATTTAACAGAATCAACTATGTGTGTGACGTCACACTGGTGTAATGGTTGCTTTATTAATTAATTATTCCGCATTGTTTACATTTTTCTTTTCAATTTATTTGCCATTATGTAACTTCTTTCCCGCTATTATTCTTGGTATGTTGTTATATTTTAAGTTTAAAACTATTACACCGACCTACAAAATTACACTTTTCTTTGTACAAATGAGAAAATCCATGAGAATATGAAAATATACATCAAAAGAAAATATACGTATTTTAGTGATTTGGTGTAAGCGACTTTAAAGTTTCCATTTAGAGCTGAGTTCACCGATTTAATATCTTATTGGGAAGGTAATTGAATACAAAATTAGATTTTATTTTCCACAGAGTATTCAGACTCCAAATGGAACCACTATTCCATGTACCATCCTTTTGGTTTTTTTTCCATAAATGCTTAACACTAGATTTACGGGCATTGCTGTACACCTTTTTTACTAAAACCCGTATTTTTACACGGGTATGATAAAATGCAATTTTTGTTGTAAATTATTTATAAAAAAAAAAAGATTTTTATTCACTGCTGTCTTCAATACATTTTTTACATGTAAACTCTACCTTGGATGTACACTTTCCGAATACATATTTATTACATTCAATGCAAATATTGTTAGACCTATTTTTCTTACATGAGTCTATTTGGCAAGATTTTCGCACATCAGACAATGAATTGAATTCATTTAGTTCATCCTGATAATCACTACGCAATTCCTCAGCTATTTGAAAAAGAAAATTCTTCCGAGATATGTGTACTCCAGTGGTCTCTGAACAATATCCAGGCATTGATGGCTGCCAAATCTAAAATGTTATAAAACGCGCGAAGGGGTCATTAACGGGATCCTGCTTTCACGGTATGTTTCCTAGCAATTTGGTCGACAATTTGACTGTTTCAGTGACACGTTTGACATTATTTTATATTTTATATTTTTATTTGGTTTTGATTTGTAAATTGTGAGAATGTACATCCTTTAACCTTTGCAATTTGCGGTAGGTATTTTCTATCTGCACGTAAAATTCCCACAAGAGTTGTTTTTTTTTTCAAGAAACTTTTTTGCCAGAGAAGTGCTTGTGAAAAAATTGTCAGTAGTTATATTTCGGTCATGGCATAAATATGATTCAGCAAGTTTTAACATTACGAATTCGCCTGAAGGTATATCTGATGGACGTTTTTCGTCTTTCCCTAAATATGTTAAGCCATTTATTAGATATTTGCTTGCCAAATTTGTCTGACTTATTGGGCATATATTGTGTGAAACGGCATCTAGTTTAGCTTGGAAACAATTTTTCTCCCATTGTAAGATTCGCGCCAGGCTTATTACAAGCCTGACTATTTTGGATAAATCTGTCCCATATTGCAGAATCTAAAGCAAATTTATCCATTTTTAATCTCTGACTTCGTTCGTCCTTTTTATCGAAGCGTATGAAGCGAAGAATTTCCATGAACTTGTCTCTGGTCCCCCGGGTAACCATTTCTTAGATCAAAAATATGAAGCTTTCAACGCTTTTGCATCATACGCACCTCTAGCATACAAAATCGCTAGAAAACCTTTTAATTGTGCCTTCGTAACCAACCAATCGTCTTTTCTCATAACTTTACGCGCCTCTTTTTAGTCAATTATCAGTTCAAAAGCACTCCTTACATTCTTAAACATAATATTTCGTTTTGTATGCGCAGTTGTTCCGGATATATCTTTGAATATACTCTAAAGTGGTTTTCTAACACAACCTCCACCTTACTCTAATGGTTTCCATAAGGTTCCATCAACGGAACGTTTGATCATATATTCTTCATCATTATCATTTTTATTTTACTTTCGCTTTCAGTATCTGAAATAATACGCATTCTTTTTCTTTTACGGTAGGTATTACGATAATATTCACTCCCACTGTCCTCAGAATCTTCAATTGCGATGTTATTATCGAGCTCACTTATCGCTCTCGCATAATTCATTTGGTTACTTTTTTTATCATTTCTATATCCTTTGAAGACTAGCCCTTAAAAAATATTTCTTTTTGAATAGAATTTGAAAATATCTTGAAAAATTTAGATCTTCAATTACGAAAATAAATTTTTTGCTGAGAGTACAAAGAGTACTTAAAAATTTTAACAAAACGCACTATTAAAATAATCATTCACTTTGATCCTCTTGTTTTATAAAGTAATAAGTGCAGCTTTACTTCCAAAAATAACTTCTTTTCTCTGCAAAGTTCACCAATGAAGTATGAATATTTGTGATATAAGATTTACTCTAAATGTAGACAGCAACTCCTAATTTATTTAATGTAAAATAAATAAATTAAATGTAAATCAATTTATAAAATAACCGTCATTTGCTTGATGTTGTGTTTTCTTATTCATTATTATTTCATTTCAATTATTTCCATAACATTACCAGTCAAATTGACGGATTTCCGTGAAAATAAGTATACTACATCTGGAAATAATAAAATAAAGGTGTTCCAGACAAAATGATATGAAATATATATGCGCTGCATTCGATTATTCATAACCGATATGCAATATTTAAAAAAATTATATTTCCATGTCAATTTGACGGGATCCGTAAATCTAGTGTTAAAAATAATAAAAATTACAGTTTTATATTTACCATGGAATAGTGGCTCCACCTAGCACCAGAATAGTCTGTGGAAAATAGAATCTAATATTGTATTCAATTACCTTTCCAATGAGGTATTATTTATTTAAATCGGTCAACTTTTACTTCTTTGATTGATTTTTTCGTTTATTTCTAATTTTGTCAAGATCCTCAGTTCTAAGTGCAAATTTTAAAGTCGATTTAAAAAAATGTTTGACGTTCTAAGCAAATCGCCAAAAAACGTATGTCTTCTTTTGATGTACATTTTCAGATTCTTTTGGATTATCTCATGTGTACCAACCTTCCTCGAGCGGTGTTATAGTGCGATTAGTCAACACGTGAGGTAACAGAAAGAAATGTAAGGTAATGTAAAAAACGGAGTGTGATTAGTCAGTCTATATGGAATATGAGTAGGAAATAAGGTGTGTTTGTTTCGTACAATTATCAATTATTTTTTTAAAATGTTGTTTATTAACACCAAAAACCTTGCAACGATAGAGAAAATGACAGTTCGACACTTACAAGTTTTTACTGAATAAAATTTTACTTGTAAGAATTTGCAAGGAAGATAAACATATGATTGAAACACTTATAACAACAACAAAATATTCTTGAAGTGTGCATAAATTTATAATTATAAGAAGATAACAAATTACCAATTTTTTTTTTTTTTTTTTTTTTTACAAGCTTTTTTATTGAATCTTTCTAAAATTACTTAGAAACTAACAATATGTAATCAAATCTTACAAACTAAATAAAATTATGTGATATTCCCAACGTTCCATCACAATTTGTTGACTCACGAGGTATAGCAATTTCACAGCATATTCAGTGTGTCTTTTCTTTTTAATCGACGATGCCCCGTGCTCAGCAACAATTGCCTAGCAAGGGGATTCGGATGACTGTGTAATTTTTGAATGTAGCTTCTGCAAGACATTGCAACTTCCTCAGAAATTGTGGGTACATTTAAATCTCGATGGATGTTAACGTTCCTCATATACCAAGGCGCGTTTACAATAATTCGCAGACACTTGGATTGTATTCGCTGCAATTTTTCGATATTTGAGGGAGATGCGGTGCCCCAAAACTGAATACCATAAGTCCAGATTGGCTTCAGGATTGCTTTATATAATAGCACTTTGTATTCGAGATTCAACTTTGATTTTTTGTGTAACAGCCACCATAACTGATTAATTTTAAGCTTGATCTGAGTTTTCTTTGCCTCTATGTGATTTTTCCAGGTCAGCCTTCTGTCGAGGTGAATACCCAAGTACTTTGTTGAGGAACATTGTGGAACTGATTGGCCATTAATTTTAAGTGGGGGACATGTATCTGGCCTTAGCGTGAAGGTTACATGTACGCTCTTTGATTCATTGACTTTTATACGCCATTTTGCTAGCCAGATTTCGAGAGAATCGATATGAGTCTGCAGGAGTTTAGTAGCTTCTATGGGGTTAGAGCGAGAGCACAATATTGCCGTATCATCTGCAAAGGTCGATATAAATGTATGGTTATTGCTGGGCATATCTGTAGTGTATAAGAGATACAGTAAGGGGCCCAAAACGCTTCCTTGAGGAACGCCAGCGTGAATATCCAATGGATTTGTTGTGTAATCCTTGTGATGTACCAGAAATTGTCTTTTCGTGAGGTAGCTACTAAGCAATGAGGAGACATTTGCAGGCAGTAATAGTTTGAGTTTGTAAATAAGGCCGTCGTGCCATACTTTATCGAAAGCTTGAGTGATATCAAGAAAGACAGCTGAGCAATACTTTTTTTCTTCAAAAGTGTTCCTTATCAGAGTTACAATGCGGTGGACTTGTTCTATTGTGCCGTGCTGTTTTCTAAATCCAAACTGATGTTAAGGAATCAGTTGGTTGAGATTAATAAATGGAGTTATATTCATGACAAGTAGCTTTTCGAATACTTTAGAAAGTAGAGGCAGGAGGCTGATAGGTCTGTACGATGCAACTTTTGTAGGGTCTTTCCCTGGTTTTGCTATCATAATAATTTTTGAAGTTTTCCAGCATTTGGGATAGTGTTTAATACGAAGGATAGCATTGAAAATGTGCATGAGATGAATTACTGAAGCCGGAGGTAGCTCTTTTATCATTTTACCGGTAATTTTATCTGGACCAGGTGATTTTTTTGGGTTTAAATCTTTATAAATTGCTTTGAATATGTCCTTTTTTTTAATTTTGAGCGTTATTGAGCAAGGTTGAGAAGTTAATATTGGTAATGAGGACTGTGAAGAGGGTGGATTGGGTGTAAACACACTTTTTAGGTGGTTTGCAAAAGCCAAACCCTTCTCACAGTTGCTTCTAGCCCAATTACCGTCACTCAAACGGATGGGGGAATCAGTGAGAATTGGCCGATTTGAGTTTTTTGCTGATTTCCACAAAGAGTAGTCTGACGCTTCACCAGGTGTTAATTTCGCTATGTGCTCTTCTAACTCTTTGTTGTTTTTATTTTTTAAGGCTTGCTTTAACTTTCGAGTGCAGTGCTGTAGCTGTGTTTTCAGATTCGGTGATTTGAATTCTTGCCATTGTCTTCGGAGTCTTCTTTTCTGTCTTACTAGCAATTCAATATCGGCTGGTGTGTATGGGCTATAGTTTGATTGCTTGCATACCTTTGTGCAGGTGGCTGAGCTGAGAGCTAATGAGAGCAGCTGGTTGAATTTTTCGAGTGCTGAGTCTACATCGTGTCCATTTCTTAATACAGTACTCAGAGGAAGATGGGAATTTATATATTTCTTGAATTTTAACCAGTCTATTTTCTTTCTAACGCAATTACCTTGGGGGCTTGGTGATTTTATAGATATTACCGTGGGTGAGTGGTCAGATGATAGATCATAATTACACTCTGTGGAGATATTTTCCATCTGCAAACCTTTGGCGACTCCAAAGTCGATGAGATCGGGTATTTTCCTCTTGTCCGTCGGCCAATATGTCGGTTGACCATTTGAAATAACATCGTAGCCATGGTTAGTGATGATTGAACATAGTCTTCTGCCTTTTGGAGTTATTAAGCGGGAGCCCCAGTGAGTGTGTTTGGCGTTGAAATCGCCAGCAACCAAGAATTTGCTACCAAGAGTTGAGAAAAATTCTTTATATTGCTGTTCGGTAATACTGTATCTTGGGGGACAGTATATCGCAGATATTACTAGCTTAGAGATGTATTCTTCCAGACATATAGATGTTGCTTGCAAGTAGACGCTACTGAAATCTTCGAGAACATGATGTTTTATTCTGCTTTTTATCAATATGGCAGTTCCTCCGCGTGCCTTACCATGCGGATGATTTGTGGTGTACAGTTTGTAATATGGTATTTGGTAGCAATTTTTGTCAGTGAAATGGGTCTCAGATATCATCATTATGTCGATTTGGTTGGATGCAAGGAATTGAATTAGCTCCAAACGGTGCTGGCTTAAGCCGTTGGCGTTCCAGTGGCATATCTTGAGACAACTCATGGTCTGGATAGCAATGTTTGGAGTAACATCGATTGATTTTTCATCATTTCTTGCATCATTGTTTGCATTGAGTTCATGAATTGGTTCATATTCTGAATTAATGTTTGAAGCAAATGTTCAAGGGTACTTGGCTGTTGGGTGGGCAGTGAGTGTTTCTGCTCATTATTTACATTGCTTTATTGGTGTGTGTTTTGTTTTAACACGCTAGCGTATGAATTGGTTTGATTCTTGTTTGGGATTGCAGAGAAGAATTGTGTTGCATCAATATTTTGTCTCTTACTTGAGTTGGCTATCTGAGTTTGCTCAACTTGTTTTAGAGGTTGATTGCTAGCGGAGAAATTTAGCTTTAGGGTTGTATATACTGGGCAACCTCTATAATTTGCGGTGTGATTACCTCCACAATTGCTGCATTTTTTCATGCTAGCATCGCCTTTAGATTTTGGGCATATGTTTGATTTATGGAGATCTCCACAAATCACACAAACAGCTGGCAGGGTACAATATGTCTTAGTATGTCCATATTCTTGGCAGTTACTGCACTGAGCAGGTCCAGTTCTCTTATGGGGTTCTTCGATTGTGATTTTGCGATGCAATAAATATCGAATTTTATATATGGGGTGTACTTCACCTTTTTTCAGGGGTTTTGTTTCAGGCTGAAGCTCAATACGATATAACGGTTGAGGTATATTGCTCTTGTTGAGAATGTTGAATACTGTTTTGGCTTGAAACCCTTCTTCCTGAAGGGCAAGTTTGATTTCGTTAATGTCAACGTTGGGTTCGACGCCTTTGAGTACAACGATTAAGCCCTTACTACTTTTTAGCTGATATGTGTAGTAATTCTTTTTTACAGCATCAAATTCCGCAATTACTTTGCGATAATGAGTTTCGCTGTAGATTTGCACTTTCGTTTCCTCAATTTGGCCTTTGCGAATAGGAACAACGTGGAAATTCTTTGGTCCTATAAGACTTGTAATTCTAGAAATCAACTTATCTGAGTTGCGTTCTCTTAAGAAAATGGGTGGGGGTTTGAAATTTTTCTTGGAGATAATATTTTCGTCACTTTCATCACCTGAAAGCAAAGCGTATCTATTTTCCGAACTGATAGGGGCAGTGTTCTGCTTTTGAATTTTTGTTGAATTCATTTGTTTTGAATTTTGTGGACTTCTTTTTCGCTTTACTACAGTAATGTAGCGATCAATTCCAGTTTGAACAGCAACTGGTTCTTTATTAGTCATCGCACTAGTTGCTTTAACTACTGGGTCATGCACTTCAGTAGAAAGGCCGTTATTTGTTTGCTTTGATGTTGTAGCTGTTGGTGTTACAGCAGGAGAAGCGCATTGTACACTCCACGGTATAGAGGGAGATAGTATATCACGAGAGAACAAACTATTTTTTTTGTCTGTATTTATTGTTGTTGCAAATTTTGATGTAGTGTTAGAGTGAGGAATATGTACAGGCAAAATATTAACACTGTTACTTTCACTTGTGCAGTGTGTATCAACTGTTTTTTTTGATAGTGCACTAATCGGGGGGGTTTGCGCGGGTGATTGCAAATTATTGTTTACACACACATTAACAGGCGATTGCCGTTGCCGGGGAGGAGAGCGCTGAACACTCATATTATAAACAAATTGTTTGCATATTATTTTATTTTTTTTTTCTAAAAAAAAAACAAATCACCGAAATAACTCCTTGAGTTTCTTAGCGTCTTTTCGCAAAATATTAAAATTTTTTTTTTTTTTTTTTATACCGAAAACAATAACTTTTCCGACTCTATCAAACACGTCCACTCTTATTGGTGACTTTCACGAACTGAAAGTCACCAATAACAAATTACCAATGCATTAGGTTTTATTAGTTAATTGAAGTCAGCAAAAAAACTATACGTTCATGAGACGAGCTGCTTGGAATCGCTTCCTTTTGATATTGAAAATTATATTCACAATCAGCTGTTTCTCTTGACTTGCAAATTTTTTGCAAATTGCTGTTTGTTTACATTTTGTATGTTTTTCTATTTGAGAGCGAATTCTTTCTTACTCTCTAAAATTTCATTGCTAGATAATTCTTACTGGGGAAGTAAATATTCAGACCTATAGCTAGGTGTAATATAAAATAGAAATAGAATAGAAAAATAGTAAACCCTTAAGGAATCTCCATAGATATAGAAAAGTATATATATTCCTGATCAGCGTCGCCTAAGTAGTTTATTTAACGATGTCTGTCCGTCCGTTTGTCACCTGGCTGGTTTACACGATATCTTCAGCAATTGCATTGAATTATTTCGAAAAAAATATAAGCATGCATGGCTTGAGCAACATATGATCAAAGGGTACGGAGTGGATTGATACTGGACAGGATCGGTCAATTGCCACGTCTACACAGGACATCATTTTAAAGTAGTCAAAAAGGGGCCTGAATTTAAGCTCTGAATTACTCATTTTTTAGTAAAAAAAAAAAATTATAAATATGTGGCACTTTTAATCCCCGAAGGGCTCTTTAGTCGAGCTTCTCTTCCATTATTGTTGAGCGTGTTAAATTTTCGACAGTACTAGAAGGAACCCAGTTTATTTTAACCGGTTCCAAATGGCAGAACTCTTGCGCCATCACTTTTCTGAGCTTTGCCACGGAGTTCTTTTAGAAACTTTTTCATGGCAAATTGTAACTGCCGGAAGAATTGCCAATTGCTTGCCGACAGGTGGGTACCGTTCGAATGAAGTACATTTTCGATATTAAATTCGTTATGCTTCAGCCGGGGATTTAACCCCTAACCACTGAACTACGGCTTCTACACAAAATGTCCTGGATTTGTCATAAAAGAATTAAAATAACCTGCGTTCTTTTGCACGCGACTTACAAAAGTGCAAATAAAAAATTATTTTAAATAAACGAATATATTTACCTCAGATTCCGCAGAGTTGCTTCTTTTTTGATTTTATGTCGTTTATAAGTAACTAAAGGGAAATTATATACAAGTAAAAGGGAAGATATATGCGAATTGGTGTTTTTTTGCAACTCGCTTACAAAAGAAATGCAGCTACAATTAATATAAAGCTTAAACAACTATATATGCCAATGTTGTGTATCATAAACAAACACACGAACGGTGTATTTTCGTGCCTCTTTTTGGGGGGAATTTTGTAAGGAATTAAGTAAAGAGATCATCACTGCCAGTAAGACTGCCGAAATTTAAAAAAAAAAAAATACAACAAACATCCTTCCGATGATATCACCTTAGTTTTATTACATCATGCTGCTACATAATGATATAGTCAGAAACTTTTTACAGTGTCTCTCACACAAAGCGCCTGAATTTCTTTTCATTTTAAACCGCTGTAACCTCGTCAATCTTCTGTCTAAATCAACCATATTTGACATTTAGATATATAGACATATTTAAAATTTAAGTTGTAGTCGGAAATAATCTGCAAACCACAGCTACTTCTTAATGTGGCTCCGATACAACGTTGGAGAATTAAGAAAAAAAACCGCTATAACTTACAAACTATTTAGCTTAGGACTACCATATTTAAGCTAGATATACGAAGATAATTAGATTTACAAGAAAGAGGCAGACGACGGCCACTCTTTTATATAGCTCCCATACAAAACCTCGGAATTTGTTATACGTTTAACCCGCCATAACTCCAGCAATTTAAACAACCAAGTTTAATACTGTCGTTTGAAATAAACTTGCTAGAAAGCAGCGAACCACGCTTACTACTTAATGTAGCTTCCATACAAAGTCGCAAAATTGTTTTAAATCTTAAAACACCCATTACTTACAAGGTACTTTGCCTAAAACAACCATATTTCAGATGTATATTAAAGCAAGAAAATTTTTTAAAAATAGATAGATATGGAATCCAACTCAGGTCACTTTTTGGCATACGCTCCGTTGAATATCCAAATTTCTGCAGACTCCAAACATTACCTGTCAATCTGTTTTGACTTATCGGTGGTACGACTTTTTAATGAAACATATCGGAACAGCTGCTCCGTTTCCTACCGATACCTGTTGACTAATTGCACCATTATAGATACTACCAACGTATAAAGTAAACTTACAAATGTACTACATTCGAGTATTGCCTACTACATATATACATACCATAAGATTAAGTAGAATTAATTATGCTGTTACTAAATATAAGGAATTATAGATTGCTATTGCTGTTCTTTATAAGTAAGCCATTTTGTTAAGAACTTTCTTTGTTCTCGCATTTAATGAAACTGGGTCACTGATATTTAATATATTTTTAAGCATATTGGTCGATATTACAGTACTATATTATATAAACATTCTGCCATCTCTTTTTTCTTTTGCCGTAATTAAGTTTATATTTTGTAAGCTAGACCCAAATATTAAATAATAAAAATAAAAAACAAAGAAACAAAATATGATATAACAAAAGCAATAAAAATTGTGTTTGATAACAAAATCAGCCATCAATCAAAATCAAGAGCTTAAGCGAAGGGAAGAATAAGGGAAGGGGGAAGAAAGTGCAAAAAAGTAAACGAACAGAAATTTTGCCATCACTTGCAAAAACCGATAGAAGAAGACAAATCAGCTGAGTTTGTTTACAAATTACAAAGATTGCAAAATAGTACCTTGCATGGATTTTCCATAAATATTCTTTATATACTCGTAGTTTTGTTGCCAAATTTTTCATTTTATCGCTGTTGATTATAAACTGCAAATAAAATACCAGCTTGTATAAAAAATAAATATGTTTGCTTACAAAAATTGCAATCATATGCTTTCAGATCATATGTTTTCGTGATGTATAATTTCTGCTGGCTACAATTTTCCCAGCACAAAATCAACCTCTCTCTTGCAACAAACTGTCACTTTGATCTCTCAATTTTTGATTGGTGGATAATTGTTTGGTGTTGTTATCGAACACCTACTTGCAAAAATTATTAAAAACTATTACAAATTTTTTTTTGTTATCGAAAGTAAAAAGAAATTATTTTAATAAAAGAAAGGGAATATGTTGGGGCATGTAAAACACCAAATATTGTATAAATATAATCACATGCTCTTTCGTGATCTTGCGCATGGTGTAATAATACTAAGATGATATCATCGGAAGAATGTTTGTTTTAATTTTGTCAATTTCAGCAGTCTTATGGTGATGTTGCTTACAAAATTTCTATTGATTTCAAGGTAATAAAGTCAAAGTTGGAAATAGCGAAGTTTTACCGCTGATTTTAAACAATTATTTTTGTTCCTTCTCATTTTCTTCCATATAAAAACGAAATCGGGCCTACGTTATATGGAAAAACGTAAATACCGAAAATAAAATTGCCGAAATCCAACTGTAATTCGCAGCTTTTTCAAGGTTGCACTTGCACTTAATTACGTGACCTTCTGTAGTTGGACTATTCTGTCTTCAATCTACCTTGATATCATCTTAATTTTATTAGACCATCTTGTCAATTACACATGCGCCCATACTCAAATGTACATAGATTTAGAACTGAAGCAATTTACTAAAAAATAAAACCAATCATTAATATATTACTTACTTACTTATGTGGCCATAACAACCGAATATCGATTTAGGCCGAATATAACATGCTTTGCCAGCCGTCTCTGTCCTTCGCTAGCTGGCGCCGGTTAGAAATTCCAAGCGCCGTCAGGTTCTCCAGTACTTGGTCTTTCCAACGGAGGATAGGTCTTCCTCTTCTGCGTCATCCTCCAGCGGGTTCCGAATATAACACCTTCTTAGTTGAAGCTTGTTCTTACATTCGCTCGACAAGACCTAGCCAGCGCAGCCGCTGGATTTTGATGCGCTTTACTATGTCAATATCGGCATACACCTCATACAGCTCATGGTTGTACCTTATTCGGTACTCGCCACCAACACAAATAGGTCTAAAGATCTTGCTTTTCTCTCGAAAACTCCAAGCATTCGCTCATCCGAGGTGGAAATTGTCCAGGCTTCAGCGCCATATGTAAGGACAGGCATGCTGAGAGACTTGTAGAGTGTAGTTTTCGTTCTTCGAGAGAGGGCTCGACTTCTCTATTGCTTACTTAGCCCAAAGTAGAACCTGTTTGCAATAGTCATCCTTCGCAATATCTCCAGGTTGACGTCATTACTACTGTTAATGCTGATTCCCAGATAGACAAAGTCCCTTACTACTTCAAAAGCGTAGTTGTCAACAGTGACGTGCTGTCCAAGACTTCGGGACACTAGATACTTCGTCTTGCCCTCGTTCGCCATAACCCATTCGACGCGACTCTCTTTCCAACTTTGAGAATGCTGCACTGACTGGTCGCGTGTTAAATATCGTCGGCATACGCCAACAGCATGACACTTTTGTTGAAGATAGTGCCATTATGCCGTAGATCAGCAGCTCGTATTATTTTCTCCATAATAAGCTTGCAGAATTCGCACAATAACGAACCACCTTGTCTGAAACCTCGTTCGGTATTAAACGGTGCGGAAGGTCCTTCCCAATTTTCACTGCACAACGGGAGTTATGCAGTGTCATTCTGCAAAGTCGAATGAGCTTTGCAGGAATACCGAACTAAGACATTGTTGCGTAGAGGTAATCCCTTTCGAAATCGGCTTTATGCTCAGGAGACTTATTCCACGGTAGTTGGCGCAAATTGTGGGGTCTTCTTTTTATGTACGGGACAGAGAACACTGAGCCTCCAATCATCAGACATGCTTTCATCCGACCATATTCTGCTTATGAGCTGGTGCATCGCCTCCGATCTTAAACAACTCGGCAGGCAGGCCATCAGCACCTGCAGCTTTGTTGTTATTTAGCCTTAAAATGGCCGTTTCAACCTCGTCACAGTCGGGTGGTGGAATATCAACACCATCATCTGTAATTGGGGTTATCGGGCAATCTCCTCTACTGGCGGAATTGTTCGTAGCATCGCCATTCAGTAACGTGGAGAAGTGTTCCCTCCATCGACTCAGTACACTCTGGACACCAGATTCCCATTTCCGTCACGACAAGAAGAGCCTCCGTGATTTAAACCGCCACTCAGGCGCCTGATTTTTTCGAAGAATTTTCGAGTCTCATTCTTGTCGGTACACATCTCTATCTCCTCACACTCGCATATTTCCAACTCCCTTTTCTTGCGCCTGAAAAGACGTCTCTCTGCACTCCTTTTCTCTCTGTACCGCTTCTTAACAGCTTGCATTGCGCCTGTACGCAGGGTTTTTCTGCAGGCAGCGTCTTTCTCTGTGGTTTCGTCGCGACACTCCTGATCATACCACTCATTCCTCAGAGGCCGGTAGTAAACGATTATCTCCTCGGCAGCAGTTGTCATGGAGTAGGATATAAGTGTCCACTGTGTGCATGTATCATCAAGTGGCGAAGTGTTCTGCATAAGTAGATCCGATAGTCGAGTGGCAAATGCGCTTGCTGTCTATGGTGATCGCAGCTTACTGACGTCGAGCTTTCTCTGTGTGGGACTTCTCTTGTTATTTGCAACACATAAACGTGTGCGCAGTAATCCGAGGCGGTGTTGGCAACACAGCAGTTCATTCACAGGCGTGAAATATGAAACAAGGTGTCGTAGTCTCTTGCTGACCAAAAATCCACATCCTAATTTGTGCCTTTCAGCATGGCAACTGTAGTATATATCACAGGACGCTCTTTTGGAGCAGCTCTGTCCCGTCGATCGCATTTCCTAGAGAGCGGTGATGCCATCCCTGTATTTCTCGAGGTGCTTATTTCGTTTGCGGGGGTCATCAACAAAGGGCATTTCCGATGCATTTTTATATTAATCACTGGGGGGATTTTTTATGTGGCGGGTCCCAAAACCAACGCACAATCTCTAACCGAGGAGATTTTCGCCACTCACTTCAGCCGCCTCCCAGCGGGTGCCAGGTGGTCGCCACGTGGTGGACCCCCATTAATAATGAAGGCGCCATCACATAGTAATCATACCAAGCTACATTTCTACCCCTCATTAACAAATAAAGGCGTTATCACATAGCGCTCAGAACACACTACATGACAGTCAGTGAGTTGATTTACGAGTTCAACAAGGATTGCGCTAGCCCCACCCGGTTGAGGCAGTTAGACACGTTACCTTGCGAAAACACCACAAGACCTCCAATCGTTAATATCACTAATTATAATTATGTACATCATCAATACTAGTAGTTTACATAATAAATATTTGTAGTAAAATTTTAAGTATATCAGCAAAAAGAACCGAAATTAGCAAATGCACCAAATAAAATATTTAAAAAAACCTATATTTAAATTTAAGTAAAACTGAAAAAATTATAATAAATATAAATATGAAAAATACACATAAGGGTGTTATCACAACAGAAACAGTTGTCTCTTATCTTTTTATCATTACACTGAAGGCGGACAAATATTAATATATTGCTTTTATTAAAATGCAACACTAATTTGTGGCGTCATCCCGTGCTTTTGTACGGTTGGAAATATAATATACTACTACTCTCAATAATTTTATTGATTTTCTGGAAGAATTAATACAACTCCGGCACCACTAGGACAAGTGTTGTTAGTGTGATTTCGCCCTAATACGTATAAATAATAATATTAATTTCCGATTGGTAATGAGCAAAAAAAAGTTGTTTTCTTATTTCATTGGTTACGTATAATATACATAAATACCATTCAAGAAAATGTAGTATGTACTCGTAGTCAAATAAACAATTTCAAAATTAACTGTAGTCAAAAATTAATAAATTTTTTATTAAAATGGAATGTGTAATTACTTTACGTAAGGTAAGAAACTAGCCGTTCAAATGTTTGCTTTTTAATTTGACTTTATTCGAAAAATACATTTTAATTCATTACATATAACAATTGTTTTGCGCACAGCAATGTGCGTACATACGCTCAATAAAACATCTACTTACAAGCAGTAAATAGGTGTATATTTAAAATCAATTAAAAAAATACTACATACATATTTAAAATTATTTCATTTTTTCTTGCTTTTCTCTTAATTTTTTTATTTTTTTTATATGCTTAGTGATCATTATTACAATGTTTGAAAAAAGGAATAAATTAATAACAATGGGGAAATATTAAAATTATTAAATAATTCTTCAATAAAACTTTGAAAATATAAAAATACTAATTTGGAAAAATCGAATACGTTCGTTTTCAAAAAATAAAAGGATAAAGTATTCGTAGTCGACGTTTATGTCAAGCATTTTGTCGCTCACTTGTTATTTGCTGCCAAATCTACGCTTCAAAAACTACATTAATTTAAACCACATCCATTGAAATCGTACGAAACTATTATCAGCTGCGTCTGCAAATAGGGACCAAAACATAAAATTCGTATAATTATTGAGATTATAATCGCAATTAGCCAGATGACCAGAAACAATATCAGCAGTTGCAACAGTAGGTTCTATCAATGATGCTTCCGCATCAGAGGTCAGTGAAAAATGAGTTCGTTGGTTCCGTTGGTTATCGCTATATTCTCCTTTAAATGTAAGCCAATTACGTTTTATATCATGCGAATGTATACCATCTTCTCTACCGTGACTGCTAGAAGTCACACTGCCAAATGACAATTTCTTCGACAATTCAACACGACAATGTACATCTGCGGGTTGTATTTCACTATTACGTTTCCGTGATTCTTCACGTTTGGCCTCCTCGTGATATTCATGGTCAAGTTTCAATAATTCAGCCTCCACATTCAGAGGGTCACATGCTGTAGCATTATGCTGAGCATTTGGCGCAAATGTTATAGTCGCCGCCGTTTGTGTGCTTATATTTTTCATTAATGCCATTTCATCAGTAACTATTGTGCTTGTCGTTGGCGGTATCACTTGCGTTTGCGTTGACGTTGTAGCAGTGGTGGTGGTACTTTTACAGTGTAGTGCACTACCCGGCACTTGACTGGCCAAAAAGAAAGCTCCCGCAATCGTCATAACACCTGCTGCATAACTAACAGCCATCACAGTTATATTATTCAAAAGGAATTTCACCACAGTAAAGGAGGGTAACATCTGTGCGAGCTCAGTGTATGTTAACCAACCACGTCGTAAACCTTCACGTTGTGCTAATATTCGTTCAACGTTACTCAACTTGTTGAAAAATTGCTCATTCGATATGTATATATTCCAATCCTAGGTGTAAAAAGAACAAAGAAAAAATTGTTGGCGCTTTATATACGAATATTCAATAGTATTCATTTACAATGGCGTATAAAAATTCCAATTCTAATTGTTTCAGTCTATCTTCTGTCATGTTACCATCTTCCGCCCACTCGCTTATATAAACTTCCTCGTCGTGTCCGAGATAAAATTTGGTCGAAATCATCTGTTTAAAATACAATAACAGCCATTAATATGAAGTAGTTCAAAATAAGAATATGCTACTTAATTTTAAAAACAAACAAAATATATCAAATCAAGCAAATATTGAATACAAACAGATTATATATTGAAAGCAAAAAAAGTGGGAATGATGAATCAACAGGTTGATTTTATACTTCATATATTCAGTATGTAATCACACAATCGCACGTGCCATACACATACAAAGAATATATGCGCATAATTTGTAAAACTCGTTCCATACCATCGATACAATGAATAATTCTTGCGGTGTTATACGTCGCACATAGCCCGGATCCAATACATTCAAACGATCCAAATAGATGAGTGCCATTATTAGTGAGCACGGTGAAGCATGTACACTGCCGGCAGCCACTGTTGTCAAACGATTCAAAGAATGTCCTTTGTGCGGTTCGGAAAATAATTCCGATGCATACTCTGCTAGTGGACGTGTCACTATATCTTCAGCCATCTTACTGCTATTTGGACAGGTGCCACCGAAGTACATAGATTTACGTATACGTTTCATAAATACATTATGTGGTATAGGACTCATGCCTCCCTAATAGGAACAAATATGAAAATATTTTACAATACATAATTAACTATATTGCAACCGTTTTCTTTGCTTACCTTATGTGGCATTGAGCAACTTCTTGCAGTGACACATTTCATCTTGCTTTCGCAAAGGACACGTAACTTTATTTTTCTTTAAACAGTAACTACAACTTTTAGCACTACTAAATCGCGATTGTATACAAATTCTATTGGGGGAAAAAAACAAAAACAAAAAATATAATCGAAACCAAATCTTTTAATATTTTATACTACACACAACAAATTTTATACTTGCAATTGATGAAACCACACACAAAAAAAGAAAGCAAAGAAGGCACGGCACGCACGACAAATGACAAATATGTTCTTGTTTGACAATTCTCGCAAGTTGAATGAGAATAACCAAAGAATATTGAACTAAAGAAGGTGCATGGCCAAACACACATGAATTTCAAGCAAGACTAAAAAGCCGTCCTACAAATACACATGACAAATGACAAATATGTTCTTGTTTGATAATTCTCGCAAGTTGAATGAGAATAACCAAAGAATATTGAACTAAAGAAGGTGCATGACCAAAAACACATGAATTTCAAGCAAGACTAAAAAGCCGTCCTACTCATTCGTGCAGCGAGCGCAGATAATGTTCACTCAAAATCCGACATTTTCTGTGGTGCTCTCGCTTTTTTGTTGATTAACCTGCTTATTTGAAAATATTATAATTCTTTATGCAAAGTTGATATTTATTTATTTATGTAAAAATATTATTCCTGAAGAAACGAGAGCAAAAGCAACAACAAATACGCAAGCGTAGATGCGTGTGTGTACCAATGCAAGTGTAATCGACGAAGGAAGAACAATTTGTGTGTTGATTTTGGGGGCTGATGTATGGCGCAAATTGCCAAAAATTCAATCGCAAATGCGGTGTTGCCGATTGAGTGCAATAATCAATGAAAAATATAGTATTTTGCTGAGCACACGTACATATACTTTTTATATAGACAAATAGAAAAAAACGGTGGTTGACATGCGTGCGAAGGTTTTGTCATTTTGATTGAATATAAATATATGCAGATATGCATGTACGTTTGTGTACATATAGAATAAAAATTGATTGCACATGCGTATTGGATTTTCTATTTATTGATATATTTAAATTTAATTTTCATTATTTTGTACAAAGCGAAATTGAATATATCAGGCGCGCATGGAAAACAATAAGCAAAATCAAGGGGAACAAACCAAATTGTTCTTCCTTCGTCGATTACACTCGCGTTGGTACACACCATAGAAAATGTCGGATTTTGAGTGAACATTTTCAGCGCTAGCTGCACGAATGAGTAGGACGGCTTTTTAGTCTTGCTTGTAATTCATGTGTTTTGGTCATGCACCTTCTTTAGTTCAATATTTATGGTCTTAATAGCAATGATGCCAAATCATTTTTTTGCAAAGTTGTATTTTTACAAAAATTGATAGTCGGCAAAGTGGATTTCATTTAGTTATTTATTTTGTCCCTGTATCAAATGTAGACTAACGTATTGCCGCAAATTTCAAATAAGTTTTTGCAAAATGAGTGTGCGCTTAAATCGTGATACAATTAAAAAATTAACACATGAATCTGCTGAAATACGTTTACGTACATTAGAACAAATTTCTGGCAAATTGGAGCGCGCCTTGGCGCATAATGAAAATATCGATTTCAAGCCGAGTGAACTATGTAAACAATTAATACGCTGGTTTGGCTTTCAGCCAATACAAAAGCCCCATATAGCACTAGGTCTATTGCTGAAAATACTACGTTCGCCCTATGCGCAAGAGGCAGTTGAAAAATTAGGCAAAATGCGTTTTGACAAAGAAATGGATAAGGTGGAGAAAATACTTCAGAACCACGCTAGTAACAACGAATTGGAACTAGTCAAAGAAATACAATGCATACTATTGCAGTACAGAAGGAATACTGATGCTATTGTTGAATTAATGGATAGCATAACAATAAGCGATGTGGAGAAGGAAACAGAACAGCAACACGGTGATTACGCTGTTGATGTAATAGAATATGTTGGCATTAGTGATTACGAAGTTCCGTGGTCGAAACCGACTGTTGCCGATTATAATGCTTTGAAATTTATAGCAGATATTTTCGTAAACAACTTCGCCAGTTACGTTGAAATACAAAACGCTCTCCAGCATTTACAAATTACAATGTCCGATTATCCGGTTGAGTATATGCTGCAAGCACCAAATATTTTTCTTAAACTTTTGCAGCTCTATGAAGAAGCCGATCAAAAAAATTGTCCACTAGATGATGTTATAGCCACATTTATGGTGTTTATCAAGTTCATACGAGAACGTTTGCGCCTGCGTTGTAGGTCTATAGCTTTCTCAGCATCTGCAATGCCGACGTTGGTGCAACCGAAAACGCAATTAAAGCTAGAGAAGGTCGTGGAACTGCTTATGGAGAAGAATATTGCAAAATTAGAAGCCATCGTGCTGGAGTTCTGCAACGAAATTTCACAAATATTGCACATGATCTATGAGCTACTACAAGTGTACAAGCAACTGCAATTGTGTGTCCAAAGCAAACATATAGTAGCATTGCATGGATTGTGTGAAAAATTGACTAAATGTATTCAACACGACGAGCATTTCACTCTGCATCGTATTAAATATATGATTATTGCTTTTTTGTTACAAAGTATTGCCACAAATAATGCTAAGAGAGCACCCTTACTGGATACACACATGTATGAAGCATTCCTACATGATTATACAATGAAATTGAATTTTCCAAAAAGATATGAAACGCTTAAGAAGCTTTTATGCGATGCTGATACAACACTTGGAAAGAGGTATGAATGCCTACAAGAGTGTGAGCAGTCGTATGATTTTGCTTTGAAGATGCTGCGTTCACCGACCTCATCAAAGGATGTGAGCATTATTGAAAGGGGCTTAGAAATTTGTTTGGCGCTAGAAAAATTACAAAGTTTTAAATTATTGGAAATGCTATTTGATGCCATTGTTGAATATGTTCCACAATATCCTACCCAGATGGCACTAAAATCGAAAGCAATCGATCTTCTAATGCAGCTGGTGCACCTCAATCACGAACCATTGCAGATGTTGGCATATAATAAGATTGCACATGCCATCAAACGGCACATTGGCTGCCTTATGAACTGTGAACCTTTATGTTGTGGTGTGTCGAATGGAAAATTACTAGATGCTCAGATTATAGGTGTGCCATTGTGTGCAGAACTCTTGCAAGAGATAATCTATCGGTGGCACGATACTGTAAATGAACAAATCAAACAAAATTGTGAAGATATATTGTGCATATTGTTAAAGTCACAACATCTATTGGGAGATCATTGGTCGAAATTATTGGAAATCTTATTGCCACTCGTGCCGCTTTTACAATGTTGTACATCGTCGCAAAAAATCACAGAGAATTTACTCAAACTCCTGGATCCAGATGCACATAATTTGCCATATTTGAGTGTACTCCAGGGAAATGTATGCTATCTGCTACATCCCGATGCGCAAATTCGCAGTGAGGCTATAACACGTCTCATCTATATGTTGAACACTCTGCCGGAAGCATCATCGTATATGCCAAATATAATGGAAATAAATGATTTGCTGCCCAATGATGTGTGCATTCAGACGATGCCACGCGAATATGCAAATATCTTCGCAACATCACAATATTTCCAAGAGCAAGCAACACTGCAGAATTTATTGCTTCTCTTAGAGACGCGCGATATTGAACCATTGATACGTAAGACGACCCTAATGCAGCTGAACGTCATGTGTCAGAGTTGGCCAATGTGCGTCAGTTTCTGTATGGAGGATGCGCATTATATAGTACTGCAAACATTAGAAGCTTCACTTCAAACCACATCCAGTGAAGTATACGTAGATACGGCCATACCAGTGGTGGGTATATTATCAAAGGTGCTATTCTGTGATGCCGATTTTCGACGTGAACTCGCTACTAGCTCCAATATTTATGTGCTTCTCTTGCGAACGATATTTCTATATCACACTGATATCCAGGTGCTACAAGACGTTAGCACATGCCTTTTTCAATTGCTGTTTGCCCAGCAATTAATGGTTCACGCAAATGAAAGCCTTCAGGTGCCCAGTATTATTACAAATTTACGTTTGCCTGTCAAATGTTCCCCGCTGTATATGACACAGAATGCACAAGGCTGCATTATGAAGGCCTCAATTTTTGCAAATGCTCGGGAAGAATTGCTCTATCTGCGCCAATTGATTGCCACACAGTGTTGCGGTAGTACAGTGGATGCAACCTTTTTGGAAACACAAAAACAATATGATTACAGCAGTGAACTGTACTTGACGCAACGTGATTGGCGTATAATGAAAGCCACCAATCCTTTGCATAACATTAAACGTTTCCTGCGTGCCATCTCGAATGCCACCGAGCACAGAGCATTGGTTAGTGCAATGATATCGCTGAAATTGCAAATGCAATTGCAGTATTTTAACGATACCGGAACAGAGATAGGGGGTGTAGCACAGGATTTATTGAGGCTATTTGATAAATACCTTCAGCTGCCGCCTGGCAGTGAAATGGATATGCTGCTCTACGAGCACATATTGGATTTGTGTGACACATGTGTATGCCTGCGAATACCTAAAATAGCTGAGGGTGTACTCAAATCCATACGAACGGATAGGCAGCATGCATGCATTGCATTGCTTAAGAATGCAGAAATTCCCCTGCGTCTTTACCACAAGTTGAGTACATTTTTGCAGCATCTTTTTCATACTGCAGAACGCGCTGGCGATTTTGATGAACGCATCTTCCATACACAGCTCTTTGAGTCATTTTTTGAAATGGGCTTTGGACTATTTGATCACCGTGACCTACAACGCGTGCGTTGCCTACTTTGCCTCATGCAAACCGTGACTGTTGGCGACAAATCACTCGAAATGTCCGATAAGAGCCTATACTCCTACTGCAAACGCTTCATCCATCTATCCATTGCATTGAAATCCACGTCGACGCAGACAGGCGCTCAATGGCATCGTGATTGCTTGCGTATCGTATGCCAGCTACATGCACAAATGCAAGAAGCGAGCACATTTCATTTAAATACGACCGTAAGCTCAAGAACGCACAATACATTGCGTTATTTGAGCGGAATGTGTGGTCACAATGACGCTCAAGTGCGAGCCTTAGCATGGTGCGTGCTGGCACAATATGTGCGCGTGGACACACCGCCATTAAGTTCATATATTGATTTTGTATTCAATGAACTGTCATATTTACCCGGTGGTTTCTTGGCCTGCTGCCTCTGCACATTACTGGATAGTGCAGAAGTGGTTATGGTACGTCAATTGGCCGGCAACCTGTTTGTTGATCTCATCGCCTTGATGCCCGGATCAGAGCAAAGCAGTAGCAACATTATCGAACTATTGGATACGCATGATTTTTGGCGTGTGGCTGTCACATCTCTAGATACTTGCATACTCGAAAAATATTTGCCATTATATTTCAATTATGAGACGAATGCTGAGACCGCAAACAGCTGCACGATTAGCACATGTGAAATTATTAGCTGCTTCTGTCGTATCTGCATTCGCTTGGCACAACTGTCGTCCGCCAATTTCATGGATGTCTTCTGTGAGAAAAAGTTGGCATTTAAATTGTATGAACTGTTGAAATTACCCACAGCCTATGACAATCCAGCTTATTATACAATGTGCTCTGATATATGCCAGCTGTATGCAATGTTCTATGATGAACATAATTTCATTCAATTACAACGAACACTATGTCGTGATCAAGTATGGTTAATGAGCTTCTGCCAGTTGCTTAATCCACCGTCCACCTTGGGGATGAGGGTAGAAAAAGAACTTGTAAATATTCTACAATTACTACTCGTACTCTGTAAAGACGCAACCGCACATGGGAAATTGTTGGAGAAAATTGCCAGCGCCCCCAAATTTCTCATTAAACTATTTTTACGCGCATTCACCATCCCACGTCTTAATACATCGCTGCAACGTTGTAGTTTAGCTGTGCTTACACTGTTATTAGCTAAGTCACAGCATGCTAATGGTGAAGGAGAATACAGTGAATCATCATTCATTCATCATGTAATTGGCAAGTGTACTGATGTGAGTGAACACGAAACTAACACATTGAAATCAATAACACCTCCCCCTCGAACAGTGTCACCGCCGCAGCTGAGCATTAGGAGTGCAAAGAGTGCAGAAAATCTGGGAACATCAGCAGCAGCACGCATTTTCATTGAGCTGCAGCGTATTTTTGCCCATCTATGTCCGACGAAATCTTGTAAATTTGATCAATCGCCCAGTGTCACTAAAGTGCAAGTAGCCGAAGCGATTGCATTACTGTTGAAACTCTCACCACAGGCACAGGCAGCCGCAGATAATTTGCGCTTTTTGGAGAAACTTCTCAGAGTGTTGCAAACATTTATCGACGAATTTCAAATGTCATGCACTACTTATGTGCGTCGCTACGGCGAGACAAAGAAGACGGCAATCATTCGCAATCTTCAACTAATCTTCAACATTCTACTCAATTGGTACTCGGCACCCAGGCTGGTGCTCACCGATGAGCTGCAAGCGCTGCAACTCTCCAAAGTGCTCATACAAATTTGGCCGTGGCTAGTGCATTCGAATGATTTGCGCTATCTTGTGCTGCAAGTGTGCGCCTTTCTAAGTGAGCGCTCCATTGTAGTGTGTACACAATTTTCGACACTCATCTCAACGTATGCGCACTCCATTCTGCATTTGGTACTAAAAATTGCCATTGCCGAAACGAATCGTGCAAAAACTATAAATAGCGCCGGTACAATTGACATTGCCCTGCGTATTATCATGAATTGTTGCGTCTGCGCCGATGGCCGTGTCACGTTGGTGAAGATGCATGTTCTCGACGTTTTCGACGGTTTGCATCCGTTTAATTTGAAATCACCAAAGATGAAAATGGAAATACTACACTCGTGGCTTCTATTCTGGGAACTGTACTCTCGCTATGCTGAGGGTGCACAAGCACGTAATTTGAATGCACTATGCTCTCTGATTAGTCAAACACCTGCATGCTCTACAACACGTTTGATTACCTTAAAAATACTTCGAAATATGTGTTTTTTGCCAAACAATCGCACAGCACTGTTGGCCTCTACTGACTTCGTTTATACGGTAAATGAAATTGTATCGACACAGATGCTCGATACTGCGATGAGTGGTGTAACAACAGAAACCGCTTCATGCGAGGAACAATATCTTGTCTGTGTCGCTTTGTGGAAACTAATTTCGGCTGGTGTCAAATACGTAGCTCTCATACGCGGCACCAAATTAGCCAAACGTCTATTTATTTTGCGCGAGCAGTTGGATACACTCGAGGCAGAAGATTTTTGTGGCTTTAAGCGTATACCATTTGCTACAGATTTGACTAATGTTTTAGATATAATTGTCCATATATTTAAGCAATAATCATTGACATCATTTTTATCGATAGGTATTATTTATATCACATAGTCTGCTAATATTTGTATTTATTGTAAAAAATCAAATAATATATATAATAAAATTTGGACGACAATCATGACGTTTTAAAATCTTTAGGCTCCTTATCAAATTACATATACTTTAAATGCTTATTGCTTTCATTCAATCATTTACCAACAAATACGTACACCTGCCGCTTCTTGTTCTTTCAACTCTTTGAGTATAAACTCCTTAAATTCCATATATGACTCTGCAATATCAACATTATGAATGACTTTATGAAAATTACCCGGTGCAAGCCCATATTTTATTTCATCAACTGCTGCAATTAATCGTTTTTTTAGAGTTTCTTCATTTTCCGTACTGCGTTTACGTAGACGACGCTCCAGTTCCTCGATACTAGGTGGATTATTATAGATAAGTATGGGATTTAAATCGGTGCGTTTAATTTGTTCGACTCCTTGCGGTTCAATATCTAATATGCATACTCTTCCTGTTCGCTGTACCGCTTTCACAGCTTCTTTACTTGTGCCGTATGTGTTATCCGTAAAAATAGCAGTTTCAATAAAATCACCTTTGGCTATTTTTTCCTTCATTTCCTCGTGTGTAACAAAATGATAATCGACGCCATCACGTTCACGTGGTCTTGGTTTACGTGTTGTATGCGATACACTAAAACCAAATGTGTTTGGATATTCGGCAAAAAGTTTTCGCAACAACGTACTTTTTCCTGAACCAGATGGACCACAAAGTACAATAGGTCTAGGTCCACGTGCACCACTTATTTGATCACCTGCAACCAACGTGTCGACTTTATCCTGCATTATAGAACGTTTTGACGATTTCAAACAATTGGATAGCACCGCTGCACAAAATTAATAAACAAGACCATAGCAGCAAATTCATGGTATAGAGCTGTATGATATATACCCAGCCTTTTAAATATTTCATTAAAATAATAAATAAAATTTCTCTTCTATCAATATTGTAACGAGTATCGATGGTTACTCATCGCTAATTGTAAATAACACGAATAACAGTAGTATCGAAACGAATGTCAACAAAAAGGAACAAGCCAACAATAAAGAATGAGAACAAACTAGATAACGATAAAATCAGATTCTAGGGTGTTGCCGCAGAGTATAAATAGGGCGAGTTTGTTGACAAATAAATCAATGTAATTCCGAAAATGGGTGCCGTAGCTCAGTGGTTAGTGTGTTCGCCTTCTGATCTGTAGGTCGTGGTTCAATACCCGGCTGATGCATAACAAATTTTATATCGAAAAGATTTTTCTTTCGAATGGTACCCACCTGTCGGCAAGCAATTGGCAATACTTCCGACAGTAACAACTTGCCATGAAAAAGCTTCTAAAAAGAACTCTGTGACAAAGCTCAGAAAAAGTGATGTCACAAGTGTTCTGCCGTTCGGAACCGGCTAAAATAAGTAGGTCCATTCTAATACTGTCCAAAATTTAAGACGCACAACAGTAATAGAAGAGAAGCTCGGCCAATGAGCCCTTTGGGGCTTTAAGTGCCACATATTTATTTTTATAATTCCGAAAATGATCGAGGCAACCTCACACGATATCAAATACATTAAAGAGTGATTGTAAATAGAAGTACTGATTAAATAAATCGTTGATTGGTTAAATAATTTGTTGTTGAGCATAGCTAGTACAAAAGAGCGTTGCAATTATTATAGACAAAATCCAGTGATCCAACAGGGTTGATCAGAGCAAAATTAAACGTTCACAAAATAAAAACGTAACAATTGGTGACAGAAGTGGGATTTTGTTAAGATGGTGAAAATTGACCAACTAAAAGTGGACCTAATTAAAAAGCTGTTGGTAGAGATGAATCTATCGTCTCCAGGTGCAGAAACTAAACTGCTGGTGAGGCTAATGGTGTAGATAGACGGCAGCGTTAATCCAGATTAATGGCACACTTGAGCTGAATATAATACTAACCTGACAGATGGCAGTTTTGTAGATTAAGTAAGCTGAATGCTGTTTTAACAGATTTGTTCACTTACATTATTATCACTATTAATTTCTGTCATCTGTCACTCTTGATATGAGAAAATATACAAGATATACAAGTTTTCCTGGAATCAATTACCGTGTAAAAACAGAATTAGGTGTATTATGCTACTACATAACCTTGCCAGAAATGGGCGAGCCACGCCTACTTTTTATTGAAGCTGCCATACAAAGTGTCTGTACTTCTTTTAAATTGAAACAGCTGTAACTTCTGCAATCTTCCGGCTAGAATAACCATAATTAACACTTAGATTAACATGATAGTCGGAAATAATCTTGCAAAATCAACTTGCCACGCCCACTTCTTAATGGGGCTACCATACAAAGTTGCGAAAATTGAAAAAACATTTTAGACGCTATAACTTACGAACTATTCAGCGTAGGACAACCAAATTTAAGGTGTGGATAAATATTGTAAAAATAATTAGATTTATAAGAATAGAGTAAGCCACGCCTACCACTAAGCATTGAAATTATCTTAAAATCCCCTTAAAACACCCATAACTTACCCATAACATACTTCGTCAAATTCAACCACATTTTAGGTGTAGATTAGTATTATAAGCAAAAAATGTTCCTCAAAAAACTGGTGAGCCACGTCTCCCATACAAAATAGTGAAAATAAGAGAAAAAGATAGATATTAGAGCAAACTTTATATATATATACCTGCATATACCTGCATATGCAGGGTATAATTTGGCGGCCTCAGCCGACTGTAAGGTAATTTTTATAGCCTGCATAATGCAATATGCATGGTATATTCATTTCGGTCAGATGTTTGTGTCCACTTGAAGGAATCTCCGGAGATATAGACATGGATATATATTCGTGATCAGCGTCGATTAAATTTTCGATTTAACGATGTCCGTCCGTCTGTCTGTCACCTGGCTGGTTCGCACGATAACTTGAGTAAATATTGAGCTATTTCGATGAAATTTGGCATAAGTAATCTATGATCCAAGGGTACGGAGGGGATTGATATTGGGCATGATCGGTCAATAACCACGCCCACACCAAGCATTCAAAGCGACTAACCTCGAAATTTTCAAAATCTTTAACTTGCTATAACTCACACAATATACCACTTGGGACAACAATATTTTGCACATAGAGTTATATTATACTACTGTATAACCTCACCAAAAGTGGTTGAGCCACGCCTACTTTCTAGCGTAGCTCCCATTCAAAGTGTCTGTACTTCTTTTAAATTGAAACTGCTGTAACTTCTACAATCTTCTGTCTAGAATAACCATAATAACCATAATAACCATAATTGACGGAAATAATATGGCAGAAAATCAATGTGCCACGCCTACTCCTTTTTGGGTCTCCCATACAAAGTTGCGGAAATTAAAAAAAATGTTACCGGTTATAACTTGCAAACTATTCAGCGTAGAATAACGAGATTTAAGGTGTGGATTAGTATTGTACGAGCAACTAGGCTCACAGAAAATGGGCGCACCACGCCCAGTGTTTATCGTAGCCCCCATACAAATTTTAAATTGAAACAGCTGTAACTTAGGCAATCTTATGTCTACAATAACCATAATTGACACTTAAATTAATATCGTAGTCGGAAATAATCTGGCGAAAAATCAGCGTACCACGCCCACTTCTTATTGGGGCTCCCATACAAAGTTGAGGAAATTAAACAAAAATGTTAACCACCATAACTTAGAAACTATTCAACGTTGGACACCAAATTTAAGGTGTGGATTAACGTTGAAAAATTAATTGGATTTACTAGAAAGTGGTAAGCCACGCCCACTTTTATATAGCTCAAATACTAAGCCTCGGAATTATCTTAAAATCCTTTTACTTCGTCAAAGTCAACCATATTTCGGGTGTAAATTAGTAGTATATGCAAAAATTGTTTCTCGAAAAGTGGAAATAAAAGAAAAGTTGGATATTCGAGTAAACTTTTTATATATAAATCTACATATGCAGGGTATAGTTTGGTCGGCCCCAGCCGACTGTAAGGAGATTTTTTATATTTCTTATTTGTGCATACTAAACTTAAAGCAACAACACTTTCGTAGGTTTTGTTGGTATACATACGCGACAGTTATCTTCAAAGTAGATTGTTTTTGTGAAACGTATGATTTGTAGGTTTAGACAAATCGGTGTGTGTTTTATTCTTATTATTATTCTGAACATTAGAGGCTTCAACAACTAACTTCGAGATAAATTTTGATAATTTATTTAAAAAATCATTAAAGATTTAAACAACATATGGAGTAATTTCCTTTCTTTGATGGTTTTTTCATTACAGATAACTCTATACAAAATGAAATTATCTCGTTTTTCAGTGTACATATTCAAGTAATTTGTTTTCCTTTATTATATCAACAAAGTTTATATGTATTGATGGTTGCACTTCCATAAGGAATTTTTGGGCACACCTGCATAAATGAACCAAACTATATTATTATACAATCCATTTTTTCAGATTTTTAAATGGATCGAAAAAAGATAATTTTTCACAGTAATTCGTTTCGATCAGCTGCTGAAAATTGGTTCAGAGTCCATTCAATAGTTACACATTCTCATGTCTCTTATTAAAAAAAATTCTATTAAGTAGTTTCTTTGTCTACAAACGCATGTACGAAAACTAATTTATATATAGAAAATTTTACAAAAAGATCTGCATAACTTGGGGATCTTGTGCTCCCGGGATTGGCGTCTGTAGTATAAACAATATACAACGTAATTTCGAAATAATGTAATCATAAATGTCGAATGACATACTAAATTATATATTATATTTAATATAAACATTATGTTTATATACAAAATTGCAAATATATCAGCTGCTTTTTGTTTAAAAATATGACCTTCATCTTCAAATTTGTACTCGGTATTGAATTTTCGTATTTTGTTTGTGTATCCAATTGGTAAACGGGGTCGTTATTATCTACAAGAAAAAACAGCTTTCTACTCAGAGAATCGCTGATATTGTTATATCTCTGTGAACTAAATATTTTGGTTAATAGTACTCAATTTAAATTATAGTTGAATTAAAAATTGGTGTTTACTTAAAAGAAAATACTTCATTATTTATTATAATAAATAAGAATTGTAGTGCTCCACAAGTTTGTCCGTAATAAACTTGATGAGTAATCATCGCCCATTGTTTGCTAAGAGTAATTGTATTAATAACGAGTAATATATGCCAGTTGAATCAATAAATTTGTCAGCTTTTTGTGTATCGCGGAATTTCTACGAATCAAAAAAAGGAATATTTCTACATGTATTCAATTAATTAAATTCATCAGTTTGCTAAAGTGAAAATTCAATATTAGCTATTTCAGTGAATTGATATAAAGGTTGCGTCGATTTTAAAAAGAAGAAGCCAACGAAAAAGTATTTTTTAGATCGTTACTCTGCATTTATAAAGGCTTTATGTAATTTTTCAAACGGTTTATAATGTATTTTACAAGCGCAATGGCAAATATGTATGATTTTAAAATGGATTCTGAACATTTATAGAATTGGGTTTTTATTTACAAAGTAGAAAACGGCCAAAAGAAAGAAGTAATAAAACTGTAAAAATTTGGCGTGAGTGTGTGTGTATTTAGTGTTTTCAATTGTGGAAACACAAAAAAAAAACAGCATAAAAACGATTAATTTTTTGAGTGAGTCCATCCATAATAACTATTGCGTTCATCACCCCAATTCATCCGCAACAAACTAAAACTGCAACAACAACATACAGTAGTGAAAAAGACGCCATTTTGAGTGTTTTTTTTTTGTATGATCTGTTGGATCCTCATTTTTATTAATAACTTGTTGACATTTAAATAAAGAATTGTTGCTACACTTGGTAACCAATTTGAATACAGTAGGTTTTCAAATACAAACTATTATAAAATAAAAGAATAAAATTATTGAGAAACGCGTTGATCGCCTACTTAATCAATTGTACCCACTGTTCGTGTGTAGTGTAATGTTTACAAATCAGCAGCAGCAGCAACAACAACAAACAACAACACAGTCTATTGTCTACGCTATTACGGAAACAACAAGAGCCGCAGTTAAAAAGAGAATACTTGTTCATCCGTCTACCATGTTCAGAAACTTCAATTGCCTTTTGATGCTTCCTGTAACGGCAATGAGTATAAACTGTAACAACAAAGCTACGCAACAAACGCGAATCATTGCCAACAGAATACTTTGTCTGAGAATAAATGTTTGCGCTTAAATCGCCACCTCGGTCCATTAAGTATATATAATTTGGTCCAAAGGCGTGATTTTGAATTTAGTTCGATAAGTTATATGCATCGTTAAAATAGAAAGATTTCATACGAACAAAATATTAGACTATAAACTACTACAGGACGAACGCACGCACTTAAAATTAGAAATAAGTAATAGTGCCGAACAAAATTGAGTACTGTACAGTACTGTACACAACGACTTAACAGAGGAACACAATTATCAGTACAACTGTATTGTTACCTCACTCTTCACTTGGTCTCTTATCGCTTACGGCAAGATGAAGTTATTGGAGAGTTCACGTTTTGAAGCCATTAATAATGCGCTTTTCATTCAGACTGGAGGAAGCACGATTTTTGGCCGCATCGAAAGCTATTCGTGCAAGATGGTTGCCGCTGATAAGGCTCTCTATAAACGATTCACTGCTGAGATACACGGTGTTGGGCCACATGATTTGCAGGCACTGTCGCCACCACAGACATTAGCTGATATGTCACCGAATTTTCATCGCAACAATAGCCAATCTGGTGATGAAGGAGTCATTCTGTGTGATACCATATCACGCAAAACGCTCTTCTATTTGATTGCAACATTGAATGCATCATTCGAACCGGACTATGATTTTTCTGAAGCTAAGGTATGGTTGCATTCACGATTGATCATATACATAGTTATAAATACATATTTTCTTATTTAATTTCAGTCGCATGAATTTAGCAAGGAACCTTCTCTTCAATGGGTCATGAATTCGGTGCATTCAAATTTGTCGGCATTGGCTGGTGACCAGTATCAGGCTTTGCGTCAACCGCTCTGGTCTGCAATTGACGACGAGATCAATTTATCGGAATGCGACATATACAGTTATAATCCAGACTTGAGTTCCGATCCCTTCGGTGAGCCCGGATGTCTTTGGTCTTTCAATTATTTCTTTTACAATAAGAAATTGAAGCGTATTATATTCTTCACATGTCGCGCCGTAAAGTAAGCAATTACTTTTATTGATGCTTTTTGCTTGCAAATTGTTTTTAATGATTTGCTCTCTATTTTTTATTTGTTATAGTGCTCTCTACGCTGGCGATACCTCCGATTTTTCCATGGAAGATGATGTTTATTAAAAAAGAATCAACAAAAACAAAGAGAAGACAGTAAAATATTTATGAAATATTTTTGTCGATACTGAAAACCTTACAACAGCATGTAGAGGTGATAAATTACTTTAATAAGTTTTAAATGTAATAACCAACTTTCGCAAAACGCATGCATTCCTTTTAACCAACACGTAATTTGGATAGTATCCATATAAGATCTCTTTCTCCTATTCTTCTTAGCATGTGTTTTGTTAAATTGGATTTTTACATCAACTCTCTTTTACGGCAATATGGATAATTGAATTATACAACACTACAAGTGTTTGCACCAACATACGATAATATCGTTTCTTAATTAACACATCTAATACCAAGTCTACATTTTACATACAATATACACAGACGGACACAAACAAAAGCATAACACTGATCAAGTGAGACGATCGTGACTATGATAATGAAATCTTTGATTGGTGTACTTATTGGCATAAGGGCAGGTGAGAGCTGCGATGTGAGAATTTGTGCCTTTAAGTATACGCGATGCCAATTTTAAATCTTAAATAATTAATGTATAAGATTGTACTTTTAGAAATTATGTGTACACAAACAAATGCACTATATATGTATACATACATAAAAATCAATATTAATAGCACATAAGTTATTTATGTGCATTGATGGAACTCAAATCCAGATGACCTTTGTTTTAAATGAACTAACAAAATAATGTTTAAATTGTACTAATAAATATAAAAATAAAAAATGTTAACGTTTACTAAAAAGGAAAAGTGTTTGAAGCATACTTTCCCTTTCTTTTCTTTATTTTCTCGCGTTCAATAATGACTTTGCTTTCCTTTAACCATCACAATTATGAATTGTTTATAAAATACAATAAAACGAACTATATGTATTTGCACTTAGCATTATACTACTACACTAAACACACGACCACACATATATTCATAGACATATGTTTAACTATTATTACTATTATTGTAAAAGCAAAAGCTTTAATAATCAACCCAGAAAAAGAATAAACATTGAAAATGTATAATATTGTTTTATTTTGCGTCTACTTATCAACTCATTAAGAGGGATACTGAGTGCATTTCTTAAGAACATCAGAAGTATCCATTGAACAATCCAAAACGGATGACACAAATTTCTGGAATAAGTCGTTGTCGTTATAAGCCAAACATATTGCAGCATACTGGAATAAAAATTTAAAATATGGGGGTTATAGTTTTATATTGTAATATATTTCAACTGGATGATATTACAGGGTGATTTTTTAGCAACTTTCTTTTTGGCAGCTCATCTGTTTTCGTGTAACATGTTACTGTCAAACATGTTCAGTTTGGCCTATAATTTAACCATGAATCGACTTACAAACGAACAACGCTTGCAGATTATGAATTTTATTATCGAAATTCATGCTCGGTTAAGGAAGTGCATCGTACAATTCTTCCATTTTATGGTCAGTTTGGACGGCCTTCTGAGGAGGCTATTCGGAATATTGCGACTAAATTTCGCACCAAATTTACATTATTGGATATTAAACCACCAACACGCATACGTGGAGTGTGGACAGAGGAAAATATCACAGCTGTATCCGCAAGTGTTGTTGATGATTGTGAATTATCGATTCGGCGCCATTCACAGCAATTGCGCCTCTGTTACTCCTAACATGTGGTTTCAACAAGACGGTGCCACATGCCACACAGCACGCGAAACAATGGCCCAATTGAGAGGCGAGTTCGGATAACAGTTTATTTCACGTTTGGGACCGGTCAATTGGCCGCCCAGATCATGCGATTTAACGCGTTTAGACTATTTTTTGCGGGGCTATTTAAGGCTCATGTCTATAGCGACAAGACCGCAACGGTTCACACTTAAAGCCAATATTGAAGAATTTATTCCTGAAATACCGGCCGATATGTTGGAGAGTGTATGCCAAAATTAGACCCAGCGTATAAACCATTTCAGGCGCAGCCGCGGTCTACGTTTACATGAAATCATCTTTAAACATTGAATTATATTAAGTCCATAGAACTTAAATAAAGATTTCATACATTTCTCTAAATTTTTTTTTTTTTAATCAAATCCGAAGGCTCTTAAAAAATCATCCTGTAGAAACTATTTCACTTCACTATTTACTTAGTATTACTTAATGTTTTCCTATAAAAAAAAAATATACCTTTGCAAAAATTGGAAAGAGATATGTGTTTGCACGTGAACCGCTTGGATTACATGTTGCCAAAATTTTAGCTAAATTCTTCCAATCTCTTCGTAATACACATGTGCGAGCGTATTGCACCTTATAAGCCTGTTCCGTAATTGGTTCACCTCTATATTCTTGATGTATACCTGGCGCACATGATATATTTTTATCTGCCCATGCTTCTTCATTTTCTATTAATTCCAATGCCGCTTTTAACTTCGATTCTGGTATTTTTCGGGTACTTGTTTGTGCCAATTTGCCGCGTGATTTACTCTTTACTGGATTTTTTGATGGTTTCTTTTTTACCGTATTTTTTAATGGCTTCTTCTCTATTGGATCCTTTGATGGTTTCTTTTTTTTAACATCAGTTTTATTTGGACTCGAATCGGCTTTTCGTTTGTTTACCATTTCTAAATGTAGTCTTTGGTGTAAATCAAATGTTTTTTGTGTTTATTTTGACCTAAGGTAATGATTATAGTGGTTAAATTGTTCTATGTTATTACGATAGTTATCGAAATCGTTCTATGTTTGCAATAGGTTTGTTCACCCCAAATTATTAACAATTATTCCTAGTTTTTACTGGAAAAATATTCATGCAATCGGAAAATATGCAAAGAGACAACAAAAGCCAGAGCGTTAAAGATAAAAGAGAAAGAAGTAAAATTATTGTTTGCATTATATAAAAAAACAAGTGTCAAAATCAATCGGTTATTTGTGTACTTGATAATTTTTAATAGTCATCCGCTCACGTAATTTTCTTAAAAATTTCTGTTTTCTTCCGTTGCAAGTTTTGCTGGGAAAGTACGTGAACAAACCAATTGTATTGGGCCGTTTTTGTGACACTGGATTTAAAAAGGATGAAACAACGTCGTCGCCAAAAATTTGTAATGTAAATTCGTTTAGTGAAAAGCAATTAAAGTGACAATATCAAGTTGAATTTAGCCTTTTAGTTCAAACAATTTATTTATATACCGATTTCACTTGATATTTAAGTTTTCTTTTTTGGGTTTGACATAAACAACAAATACATATGGTTGTTTTAATATTGTTGTTCTTGTTGCATATCTGCATTAATAAAAATCTAAAATCGAGAAATCCATGCAAATGTCAACTTAAAATATATTTACAATGCCTTTAAGTTTATATGTATTGTGCTAAAAAACGAAGCAATCTTAGTTTGTTCGAACAGTGTAAATGCTTGAATAATCGAATATGTTTTCGATATAAATATTCATGAAGATTCGTCGTACAGAGTAAGTGGATGCAAGCAGTAAACATGGGAATATTTCACTATCAATGTTTTGCTGTCAAACCAATGCAACTGTTGTGATGAGAAACGTATACAGCAAAAGAGAGGAAGGTACAATTTAAAATTTTCTTTGTTGATGAAATGAGCCTTTATTACGTCAAATAAAGTGTTATTGCTTGACATTGACAGCAAAAATATTTTAATTCGCTCACTTATACTGTGTCTTGACCGGCTTTCTTAGTCATGTTTAACCATAGAACTTATAAATAGTAGAGAAGTACCACTTTGGATCTTGCCTTTAGGATTCTGCTACTGGGAAATTCTTCATAAAATATTCTATCATAAATAGAATTCATTCATATAAATATTTACAATTCACATATAAATTTCTCTCAAAATTATTTGAAAAACTACTATTAGCAAAACTCAGACCTCATCTTGAAGAACGTGTCATAATTCCTCAGCACCAATTTGGATTTCGCGAAAATCATGGGACGATCGAACAGGTCAACAGAATTACAATGGGACACGGAAAGCATTTGAATCAAAAGAGTATTGTTCAGCTATATTCCTCGATGTTGCTCAGGCATTTGATAGAGTGTGGCATGAAAGGCTAAAGTATAAAATAAGAAAACTTCTACCAGAAAGCTCTCACCAAATACTAGAATCATATCTAGATAACCGTCGTTTTGTTGTAAAATATAAAGACTTTTCTACAGAAGAATTCAATATCAAAGCCGGAGTTCCACAGGGTAGCATTCTTAGCCCCATTCTATATGTATTATACACTTCCGATCTACCGACAGATGCACGGTTGTTGACATCTACATTTGCTGACGATACTGCTATCCTAAGCCGTAATGGAAACCCAATTAAGGCATCCACAGATTTAGGGGAGCATTTAGTACTCGTTGAAAAATGGTTATCTAACTGGCGCATAAAAGTTAATGAGTCCAAATGTAAACATGTAACGTTCACACTTAACAAAAGCACATGCCCGACAGTTACACTAAATAATATCGCCATAACTAATACAAATGAAGTCACCTACCTAGGGATACACTTAGATATACGGCTTACATGGCGCAAGCACATGTTAGATTCTTTAGGAATAGATTCAATAAATAAAGAAAATGTATAATAAAAAAAAAAAAAACATAAATTTGTACGTATTATGTGATCTTATTTCAATTTAATTTGCTATGCTCTCCTGTTCGTGACATTGCTCCATTCGTAATCTCTGTACACTGCAACTCTGTTAAGTGACCCTGATAAAGCAATCAGCGAAAAGCTCAAAATCCAAAGTTGGACTTCTGTGCTATTTATAAGTTCTCAGGTTATCAGTTATCATTTAAACACCATTTATCATTTATACTTTCTGTTTCATATACATCCCTGCGCTAATCATGTTTTGTTGTGAGATTTGCTTTTAAACAGTGTTCTATTCACTGTGTGGTGGTGGTGGTGTCGATCTGTTTTTCTTGGGTCTTCTCCAGGATTTGGCGCAGTGTGAAAATCTGGTCGATGGTCGATTTACCAGGTCTGAAGCCACACTGATAAGGTCCAATCAGGTTGCTGAGCATAGGCTTCAACCTTTCACACAGTACGCTCGATAGAACCTTGTATGCGATGCTCAGGAGACTTATTCCACGGTAGTTGGCGCAAATTGTGGGGTCTCCTTTTTTATGTACAGGACAGAGAATACTGAGCCTCCAATCATCAGGCATGCTTTCATCCGACCATATTCTGCTTATGAGCTGGTGCATGCGGGTGAGCAGCTCATCGCCTCCGGTCTTAAACAACTCGGCAGGCAGGCCATCAGCACCTGCAGCTTTGTTGTTCTTCAGCCTTAAAATGGCCGTTTCAACCTCGTCATAGTCGGGTGGTGGAACATCAACACCATCATCTGTAATTGGGGTTATCGGGCAATCTCCTCCACTGGCGGAATTGTTCGTAGCATCGCCATTCAGTAACGTGGAGAAGTGTTCCCTCCATAGGCTCAGTACACTCTGGACATCTGTAACCAGATTCCCATTTCCATCACGACAAGAAGAGGCTCCGGGATTTAAACCTCCACTTAGGCGCTTGATCTTTTCGAAGAATTTTCGAGTCTCATTCTTGTCGGTACACATCTCTATCTCCTCACACTCGCGTCTCTCTTGTAGTCTTTTCTTGCGCCTGAAAAGACGTCTCTCTGCACTCCTTTTCTCTCTGTACCGCTCCTTAACAGCTCGCGTTGCGCCTGCACGCAGGGTTCTTCTGTAGGCGGCGTCTTTCTCTGCGGTAGCGTCGCGACACTCCTGATCATACCACTCATTCCTCAGAGGCCGGTAGTAACCGATTACCTCCTCGGCAGCAGTAGTCATGGAGTGGGATATATGTGTCCACCGTGCGCATGTATCTTCAAGTTGGGGAGTGTTCTGCATAAGCAGATCCGATAGTCGAGTGGAAAATGCATCTGCTGTCTCTGGTGATCGCAGCTTACTGACGTCGAGCTTTCTCTGTGTGGGACTTCTCTTGTTATTTGCGACACATAAGCGTGTGCGCACCTTAGCTGCAACAAGGTAGTGATCCGAGTCGATGTTGGCACCACGGATCGATTTCACGTCCATCACACTGGAAGCATGCCTTCCGTCAATCACCACATGATCAATTTGGTTTCTTGTACGATGATCTGGAGACAGCCATGTCGCTTTGTGGATGTCGAGATGCTGGAATCTGGTACCACCAATTACCATGTTTCGTGCTGCGGCGAAGTCGATCAGCCTCATCCCGTTATCGGAGGTGTTCTGGTGGAGGCTGAATTTTCCGACAGTTGGACCAAAGGTACCTTCCTTGCCCACCCTGGCATTAAAGTCGCCAAGTACGATTTTGATTTTCAATACAAAAGGAAAAACTAATTTCAAAATGTTTGTGTACTTGTTACAGCAAACATTTCAATCAATATTGAATTATAGCCTAACGAAACCGGCAATATTTTCGAATGAAAACTTCTCATACTGCAGAGCAGAAAGAAAAGAGTTAGGGAATATTTAAAACCTCGAAAATCTGTTGATATCCGGTAAGGTAGGATCTATATTAAAATTTCTATTAGATGTTGGATTAAGAGACATATTCTACGTCCACGAAGGGGGCATAATAGACCTTCTAGATGCCAATGTATCAAACCCACATAATAATATAATATTCGTATGTAGCATCAATCTCTTACAACATACAATAATTTAAATGATTGAAATGGGAAATGAACGTATAAAACGGATTCAACGACATGAATTGCGCATGGCCTGTGCGTATTTTCAACATGTTTAGTGGTGCGTTACGTCAAATACAGCACTGAAGGAAGCACTATTGCGTTCTTGTTGTTGTTGTAATTTTAACAAAATTGACATGTTTGGAATTATTCAGAGATATTTTTTTATTTTCACAATTCTGTATGCTTTAAAAATATATAGTGCGGAAAAATTCAGTTATATGTAAAAATTATAATTTAGTAATGTGTCATAGTTCATTTAGAATGAAATAGATAAACAGTAATAATAACAATAATAATAACAAACAACAAAAACAAGGTAAAATTATACAATAGACATTTGCACAACGTAAAGAACAGTAACAGCAATAGTAGAAGCACCACCACCACCAACAACAACAACAGCAACGGCTACAACAAATACAAAGTGCATTTTCAATATACATATCTACATAGTATATTTTCTAACTAAGAAAATCAAAATGTGTATACAAGATGATCAAAAATGTGGATAAAAAGAAAATGTGTAATTAAATTTCACTTTTCCCTTTTCATATACGTGTATGTTAAGAAAAAAGATGCCGTATCGATGTGTTGTTGGTTAATATATAAATTATATCTAACAGAATTGCTCAATAGATAAACTGACTAGTGGCGGCGGCGGCGTTGTCCGTATTTAATGTGTGCGGGTGTGTATGCATTGTGTATTTGGCCCATTTAGTGTTTTTTGCATTGGCATTTTGATTAGATTCAATATCATTTTGCGAAATATTTGCATTAATATAATAGTATATTTATGTATGCATATTTACATATGTACCTATATATAATGCAAATGTAAAATGTGTCTAGAAAGTGTATACAAAGAGTTGTATGCATTAAAATATACACATGAAATGGAAGCTAACTCGTTTTACCCGCTTATCAATTCATGCTTCTTAGCGTTATAACAGTGATTTCAATGAATGTGATATCAAAATTATTATCGTTTTGCTTTCAGATATCTGTACATATACGGTGTCAGCATGAATTCATTGGAGCATGATGATGACCATGCATTGGGAATGGATGCCATTAAGGATGCAATCGATATGATACCATTTGAACGTCCAATTCTGGATGATCTAAGTTGTAATATTAATTTAAGCGAATATCATTCATTAAATGAGGATGAATTACAAGCAACATTGGAGAGCACAAAAGAAATGGATGCTGCTATAAATAGTATAATTGGTGATTGCAATTTTCCCGATATGCCAGATGAGCGCGAGCGTGAAGAACATAAGGAAGATGAGAAGATGATTAGCACTATTAATGCTGAAAACAATAGCGGTAGTGTGGAAGTTGGGCCCATAAATGACGATGCTGCTGCTGCTGTAAATGATGTTGATGGAGATCCCATTGATGCCATCGCAAATAATAATTCTACCAGTGAAAAAAGTATCAAATTGGAATTTACTTGTGAATCAGAAAAGTTGATGGAAACCGAAATAGCCGATCAATATTTTGTAAATGACGATATATCGACTACCGAAGAATTTCCATTTGATGATTACGCACAAGTAGAAGTTTTTTCTAGTACACACGAAGAAATTGTACCCGATGATGCCGAGGCAAATGATAACGTTGATGTTGAAAATAAGTTGGTGGCCGAGCATGATAATAATGATGAAATAATATTGGGTGAATTGGTGCCAATTAAAATGTGTCCACTATCTAGACAATGTAGTATGGATAGAGACAGTAAAAATGTTTCTGATATGAAGACTGGTGGTCAGATAAATGAAGACAACGAATTATCAAATATACTTGGCGATCATAATTACTCATCACAGGAGGTACAAATTTCACAACACCAATGTGATATGGACACATTAAGGCATAATATAATGAACCACATATGGAATAAGATTAGTCCCAAAGAAAAATTGACTAACTCTATCAGCATCAATAGTGGCATTATTAGTATTCACAGTGAAAATACTACAAAAGATATAACAAATTTTGTTGATGCTATAATGGATAGTATCAATTCATTTCAATCAATCAAAGTAGAGCCAACCGATGATGAAGTGGCTGAACATAAAATTGATAATGACAATCTGAAGCCTTTGGATGAAATTAAACAAGAAGAACAAAATGATGCAAAACATAATAACGACGATGATAATGCTGATGATCCTGATCAATTTGTGCAGGATATTATGGACGCTGTTGTTGCGGAAGATGCTGCCGAAGAAGAAGAAGCTCAAAATGATTTTCTAACAAACAACAATTTAATCGATATCATGCCGAAGGACGATGATGCTATGGCAGACATTAAGGAGAACGTTGTTGAAGGTGAAAAGGAAAATACGATTTCAGAATCAGTGGTGAATGAGGAAATAGCAATGGAGTACAATAAGACAGTTGACGAAGCAACCGAAGACATGGAGATGAAAGATTCCTCATTAGAGGTAGAATTGCCAGATACACAGGAAGTAGAACAATCACCAGCCGAAGCAACGGTTGATATTCAAACCGAACAACAAAAGAATGACATTGAAAAGAATAAGCAAATAAATGAAGAGAACTTAGAAGCGCCAATTGTTACCAATAAGGAACCAATGGATATAAGTTCACAGTCAATTACAACGGAAGCCACTTCGGTATTACTGCCTGAGAATTGTTCCGAACCCATGGAACATGGGCTTTTCGAGGAATCACAAACAGATGAAGCTACATTAGTGGCCAATAGTAAAGAGGAACCGCCGCCATTGCCACCGTCTTTGAATATTTTAGAAGAAATAAAAACATTTTCTAAATGCCTTCTCAATGAATGTACCGATTTTGCCACTAAGTGTTCGGTCGGTGTTGAGTCTGAATTGCCGAAATTTATACAAAAACATTTTGACACATTTAAATCGTTCACAAATAGCTCTCGGACTACTGTTGATATGTCAATGCAAACTGAGAAACGTATTTCCACACGTAAATTACGAAAATTAAATTCGAAAAATAAAAAGGTACTACTGGAAACATCGGATTCATCGGGCAATTCATCAACATCACGCTCATCGTCGTCATCAACATCCTCATCGTCATCATCGTCATCATCTTCGTCGTCGTCATCCAATGATGAATGCGATACTGCTGATGTGAATGTGAAACGTAAAAAGAAGATCTCATCGAAAGTGACGAAAAAAACACTTGCCAGTATCAGTATTGATGCCGATCGAAAATCATTGTCCCGACCTATCATTGAAGAAGTGAGCAGTAAGCTCACAGAAGAAATCTCTACTACAAATGCTACTGAATATGATGATGGTGTATCACTATCTAAATATATACAATCAGAAATATTTGAATCAGAAAATTCCAGCCATAGTGAGCAGTCATCGAAGCATGATACGGAAACTTTCGATCATTTCGATCATGATATTGCGGATAAGAAGTCGGTGGCACATTCAATCGATAAATCGACTAAAAATGAAAGTGATAAGGAGAATGAACATGTCACAGATGAGCAGGAGAAAGGAGCAAAAGCTGGAGGAAATAAATTAAAAACCAAACATGGCATTGATGATGAAGCTGATAGCGATAATGATCAAGATGACAATGATAAAGAAATTGAAAGGTAAAGAAAAGTGTGATGTGATTTTACAATTTTACAATTTCCCCCTTCTTTTCAGACTTATAAATCTAAATGGTCTAACAAAACGTTCCATCTATACGGGCGGCACAAAATCTACAGATGGTGAAATTAAATCAAAAACGAAGAATCCAAATCAAAAAGGCAAGGATAATATGTTGAAATTTATGGAGGATGAAATGCAGCGTGATGCCGGTGCAAGTGAGGAGAGTTTTAGCGAAGTGAGTAGTATGTACGAACCAAAAGTTGTAACTATTCGACTGGATAAAATGGAGTATATACATATTACATACTACATATATTGCCAAATTACATTTCCTTTGATATTATAGTATGACCCCGAGAATAAATGTCATCGTTTGTGTTGCCTCGCAATATATATAACTTGACCCATTATGGTAGGAATATGTATACATGAAGTATCGATAGTTTAGGCCAAACGTTGATACATTGATGAAATATATTTCATTCTATAAAAATAGTCTGGATTGGTAATTTACTTTAGGTTTTATTGGATTTTGCTTGAGTGATGCTTATTCTGGGCCACACTGTTATAGCAACGTTTACAGTGTGGCCCTATCTGTATAAATTTTTTCACTTTTTGGAAACTTTTTTTTTCATATTTTCTTTAAGAGTGAAGAAGAACAATTAACAGAAAAACAATATTTGGCACGTTATAATGAGAATCTTAAGCAACAATTGCTCAATGCGTCTAGCAGTGATTCTGAAGCAATGGAAGATCTCGAAAATGTCGAAGATCTTGCATTATCCGGTGACGATGATGATGATGATGGCAATAATTCGCCTCTAGTCGATAAATTCTTGAAGAATTTTAACGTTGAAGATAGTGATGTGGATGACCCAGAAGATGAAGAAGAGGAAGAAGAAGAAGACGAGGAAGATGATGCTGATGATGCTGAGAAGAACGATGCTGATCATGCGGCGAAAAAGAAATCATCAGAGGGTGGAAGTAATACAAATATTTTAAAAGATGCTTTAAATGCAAGCGTGGTTGAACAGTCAACAGAAGCAGAAACAGTGGAATCAGCCAAAGTTGACAAAACGGCGGCGGTGAAAACTACTGCTGATGTAAAAAATGATGGTGCTGATGATGCAAAGAATCAGAGTCGTAAAAATTCACCGGAAAATTCTGATTGTGAGATGTTGCTCAACGATACGTTACTGTTTCGTAAACGTACGCGACAAAAGTCACTGGAAAAAATGCTTGCCGAAGCGGATAAACGTAAGAAAATACATAAAATCGATGAGGATGCCATCAGTTTAAGTTCAGAGAGTGATTGTTCCGATGTTGAGACGATCGACGTGGAGCCGACCGAAAGTAATTCGCGTATATTGAAGCCTATGCTGCGGCAAGATCAATTGGCCAGTGAGACGCGTAAGGCACAAAAGCATGAAACCGATCGTATACGCAGACTGGAGAAAAAACACAACATGTTGGCGAAAGTACTTAAAGAACATCCAGAAATTAAAACCAACGAAGAATTAATACTCGATTACAATGAGGAAACAAAGACATTTATTAAAGTGCATCCGGGAATAGTGAAACATTTGAAGAAACATCAATTTGATGGTGTGAAATTTATGTACGATTCATGTTACGGCGGTGTTGAGGCGTTAAAAAAGAATTCTGGCTCTGGTTGTATATTGGCACATTGTATGGGCCTTGGTAAAACATTGCAGGTATGTTGATGATATAGTCAAAATCTTAATATACAATAAGTTTGACTCATTTCCCCCAGTTAATTGCTCTTCTGCATACAGTTATCACATATAAAGAGCTTAAAACGAGTAAAATATTAGTTTTATGTCCCAAGAGTACGGTCATGAATTGGGCTGATGAAATATTACGTTGGCTGGGTCCATTAAATGCAAAAAATTTAAAAGTATACACATTTAATGATACATCGTAAGTATGCCCGATGAAATATCTTTTTCTCTCATAATATGTTTGATTTCATTTCAGTGATATTATGGAGAAAATAAGCATTCTTAAAGAATGGTCTCTATCAACATTGACTAAAGCCGGTTGTCTATTAATAGGTTATGAAGCATTTCGTACATTAGTTTGTTATCATTCATATAAAAATCGTGGCAATATTAGTACTATACGTTTAGAGGAAATACGTGATAAAGTTGATAAATATCTACTTACCCCAGGTATGTTATTTGTTTTCAATAATAAAGTATTTTGAATAAATTCTCATATATATTGTACTTTGTTCTAGGTGCTGATTTGGTTGTGTGTGATGAGGGTCACATTATAAAAAATCGTAAATCTGCAATTAGTTTAGCTGTTGCTAAAATAGTAACAACAAAACGTATTATATTGACTGGTACACCAATACAAAATAATCTTAAAGAATGTATGTGTAAAACATGACTCCCTTAAAAATCATCATCTGATTATTTTTTTCCATTCAAGATTATAGCATGGTAAATTTTATAAAACCATTATTTCTTGGCACTGAAAAAGAATTTGCTAATCTCTATGCAAATCCAATTAAAAATGGTCAACATAAGGATTCTAGCAAACGTGATATTAAAGTAATGAAACAACGATCATTTGTATTACATAAAAAACTATCAAAATTTGTGCAGGTAAATAATCGTAGACATATATATTATTTTAATTGATACACAAATTTTTAAATTTTGATTGTATGTTTTTAGCGCAAGGAAGCTGAATTACTGAAAACCTTTTTACCACAAAAATTCGAATATGTCTTATTCATACCAATGACAACTGTACAGGTATGCTTCTACATATTTAATTATTTATACATAGAAACAGATGCCCTTTCATGATGCTTAAAAATTAAACGAAACTGGCTGCAAAGCTTAAATCATAAAAACAAAAAATAATACAGTCATATTAGATTATATATTCAATTTATAATAATGTTAATAAGTAAGTACTACAGTACCGGTGCTCTTCCGTTTAAATTCTCGATTTCGAGACCACATTAAGGTGGTTGACAAAATATACGATTAAAAAAAAAAAACACCGACAAAATAAATCTCTTTATTAAAGTTCCATAAAAGTGTTTTTTCATAATTTTCTTATTTAAATAAAATATCTGGTCTCTAAATCGGTAAATGTGTGATTGCATACCATTAATTAATTCCTCCCCGTAATATTTCCCCAATATATTCATGGGCTCCTGAGTTTGTTATAGAAATTTGCACCAACCGTTTCTAGTAGCTGCCTCTAGAGGGTTAAACTGTATGACCAACTCTAATTCTTCCTCTTAATCTTTGAGGGACTCCTCTATAAAATTGAAATTTTTATAAAATATGTGGATGAATAGTGTATTTTCATCATTTCTTGTATGTAGAGGTATGAAATATGAAACCGATCCTGATTTATTTATAATTTCTTCCCCAACATATTTACTTCCTATCTTCAACCTTCAGGGGTGCTCTCCTATAAAATGCAGATTTTTATTAAATTTACTCCCAGTTGTCACCCCTAGAGTGGTAAAATGTATGACCAATTTCCATTAATTTTGTCTTTGCAACATTTATCCGAAGCATTCTTACACCGAAATGGAATTCTATAGAATTGATATTTTCATAAAAAAAAACGGTTTTAAAAGTTTCTTATAATTTAACCATAATATCTCGTCTGTAATGGAATGAAATGCAAGGCCGATCCTTATTTATAACAGATTTATATCAAATTCGCTCCCACCGCTGCTATTATAGCCTAGACAGACGGCAGCCTAATTCCGGATTACCGGCGCACTTAATCCGAATAAAATAATAACGTGACAGACGGCAGTATTGCGGATTAACTAAACGGCTGATTGCTGTTTTATTAGGTCTGTCCACTTACATTACTATCACTATCAATTTCTGTCATCTATCACTCTCGATATGAGAAAATCTACAAGAAGTAAGTGAACTGAAAACTATCAGAAACTTGTAAATTTACATTCACCGTTCATAATTGACAGCTGGATTTATTTGTTCGCCAACATTTTTCATGTTGAAAACTGTAAACAATTGTTGAACGTTTTTCGTCAGCGAACACACCTAATATTTTGTAAAATGGATGGAGAAAAATTCACAATAGACAATTTTCAGCAGTGTTGCCATCGCAAATTGCCCTAATCCTCTTTTATTTTGAGAATTAACTCATAGAGTTTATGCGGATTAGCTGCAGTTAATGCCCGAGTTAATTCGAATTAACTCGGTAATCCGGAATTAGGCTGCCGTCTGTCTAAGCTATTAGGGTGCCATCATAATATTTCACCAAACATACATAATCCCTATGTGTAGCCCTTAAGGCTGCTGCCCTGAAACTGCCTCTGGTGGGGTGAAATTTAACTCCGATCCACATTTTATTGGCTGTTCAATGTTTTCCCCAATGTAGATACAGAACCTATATCTCCATCCCTTGGCTGCGACACAAAATGAACTTAAAAACGCTTGAAAATTTACAAATAACTTCATAGCTACTTAGAAGGGTGAAATGTATTTCTGAACCTGATAGTTTTACCTAATCAATATATTTTTCGAATATACAAAATGAACAAAAAATATCTGGAAATCGGTAAGAAAACCCCATAGCTACCCAGGAATCGCCGCCAAAAAGGGTGAGGGTGAGGCCATTTTAGTTTTACTAACCCAACATTTCCAATGGAGTGTCCATACAAATTGAACTGCCCTTGAATTTCATCTGAAGGGATGAAATCGACATTTAATGATATTAGATAATCAACTAATCAACATTTTGCCTTTCGTATTAAACAATTTTCTCTTTATAGAACAATTTGTATGAGCATATTCTGGAGGCGATCTCAAGAAGAGAAGAGAATCGTGGCAGGGGTTTAATCACAGATTACACATGTTTAAGAAAGGTATTTGGAATTGGTATACCTATTCACAGAGTATATTAATAAATTCGATCATTGGATTATTTATAGATTTGGACTCATCCAAAAGTCTTGGAGGATGCGTGGAAAAATGCAACAAATGTATGTTTAACAATGATTAAAATTGATTGTTGTGTGATGAAATTCGATACATTTCCATTATTTTAATTGATAGCAAAAATATAAAAGAGATCAACGAAAAAATATGCTACCGCATTCGGATGATGATCAACCGGATGATATATATGATAGTCAAACTGGAACAATGTCTGTAACAAATGATTGGTGGCGCCATCTAGTGAATGAAAAGGATTTAGAAACAATATTGCCTAGTAATAAATTACGTACAATGTTTGAAATATTACGCATGTGTGAGGAGAAAGGAGAAAAATGGTATTAAATTACTGTGATGGAATTAATTTGAGCTTTTCATTGTTGTTTCGTTCACACAATCCTTTACTTTAGTTTAATATTTTCAGCATTTGTTGCTGTATTAAATGTGGTTGAATATTTCTTTAAGAAAATCACCGAAAGTGATCCTGAAACACTTCGGGAATTAAGTAAATTTACACACATGAAGGAAAATGAAATCAAATTGTTATGAGCTATATTTCGATTTCAGATATTATTAAGGCAACAAGTAAGATACGTAATACATGGGTAAATGGACAAGATTATTATCGTTTGGATGGTAAAACACCGAAAAATATACGCCATGAAATGGTGAAGCGTTTCAATTCGCCTTTGAACAAACAGGCGCGTGTATTTCTAATATCGGCCAAAGCTGGTGGTCAAGGTATTAATTTGATTGGGGCTAATCGTGTCATGATTTTGGATACTTCATGGAATCCATCAAATGATCAGCAGAATATATTTCGTATATTTCGTTTGGGACAAAAGAAAAATTGTTATATCTATCGTCTGTTGGCAATGGTAAGAGTATCAGTCAATTTGATTTGAATGAAATGGATTTGGTTTATTCGAAAACTTATACAGGGTACCATGGAGGAGAAGGTATACTCACGTTCTGTAACGAAGCAGGCGATGAGCTTTCGTGTTGTTGATGAACAACAAATTGATCGTCATTATAGTATGGCGGAATTAGCTGAACTCTATACGTAATGTTAATTAGTGAAATTGTTCACATATGTAAAAACGGTATTATTAATTTTCTTTCATTACTTTCTACTTTCCCCTCTCACCAAACTAGCTTAACAATACCCAATTATGCGGAACGTCCAATGCCTATATTTCCACAGGATAGCATATTGGCTAGCTTGCTACTTAATTATCCCGATTTAGTATATAAATATCATGAACATGATAGTCTGTTGGAGAATAAAGTTGAACAGGAATTGAGTGAACAGGAGAAAGCAGATGCTTGGGCAGCATATGAACGTGATTTGCAATTGAGTTCAGGTATGTACGAAGGGCTAAATGTGGATTTACATTATCTATACTATATTATGCTATTTTACATTTATAGAAATTCGTGAATTACCAAATCCAGAGGAGTAAGTATTTTGCAATAGTTTTTTTCATTTCTTATATTTTACATTGTTCATTTTTATTCTTTCTCCCACGATTTCTTTGCAGTATGTTGGGCAATTTTGCGGCAGCAAAAGCACAAAACTATATGGGACTATTTCCAGGACCAGATGTAAGTAAATATACACATAATGGGTGGGTGATCATCGTTCACCCTCAAGGAATCGGCGTTCTTGCTTCCTCCCTCCTCATATAAAATGTGCGAAATCGAACAAAAAGATTGCAGAAACAGAAACACAATTGAAACACTAAGAATATAACAGAAAACAACCATAACAATACACCACAAAGAAGATTTGAGCAACATTAGATAAATGGACTGTACTCCAATACAAGATGCAGGGACGAGAAAGAGCATGAAACCGTCAGATATCTGCTATGCACTTGTCTCGCATTATCCAGACTTAGAACACAATTTCTGGGTCACAGTCATATAGATGACCTGGCCTTAAATCCAGCTGGTTCGTTAATAAAACAAAATATGAACAACCGCGTGGCATCACAATGGACCTTTCTGCCCTAAGTGCGGCTTCACGTTGAGGGGATAATAATAAAAAGTATTTATGAATTTTGTATGACACATTTAAAGTATGACTAATGTCTCGTATCTTTTCTATCTTTATAAAGTAAGAAGAAGAGGGGTTTTCTTTAATGTAAACCAAAAACAAAAATGACCAAGAAAGCCTGCACTAATGAGCACAACGATAAATAGAAGATGGTCTAATTTAAACGAAATCAAATTGTAGTTGTACTTGGTTAGCTGAGATTGAAGATCTAAATCACGGAAATTCATATCGCTAAAACGTTCATAGAACTCCAAAGGACACTAGTAAATGGCTCATTTTGGTCTTGTTGGAAAATAAGTTTTTCCTTTTTCATAATTTGTAAAGATATTTGAAGTTTACTGAAAAATCTATCGTGATATCGGCTAAAAGAAAGAATAGTCAAACTAAAGAATATTGTTATTCTGGCGTCGTCTCAATCAAGCTACATTTTTCTCACAAATATTCCATAGAACCGTACTTTTTTTGTTACAGATTCGGAAATTTCGAAAATTGTACATAAAAGATAAATTAGAAGATATGATCATCAATACTGATGAGTGACTGAGTGAGTAGAGTTGTAGTTTTCGTTTCTCGAGAGAGTTAGTTAGCCCAAAGTAGCACCTGCTAGCAAGAGTAATTTTTCGCAATGTCTTTAGGCTGACATAATTAAAAAATAAATAAATATGTGGCACATAAAGCCCCAAAGGGCTCATTAGCCGAGCTTCTCTTCCATTACTGTTGTGCGTCTTAAATTTTGGACAATATTAGAAGGGAAATACTTATTTTAGCCGGTTCCGAACGGCAGAACACTTGTGACATCACTTTTTCTGAGCTTTGTCACAGAGTTCTTTAAGAAGCTTTTTCATGGCAAGTTGTTACTGTCGGAAGAATTTCCAATTGCTTGCCGACAGGTGGGTACCGTTCGAAAGAAAAATCTTATCGATATTAAATTTGTTATGAATCAGCCGGGGATTGAACCACGACCTACAGATCAGAAGGCGAACACACTAACCACTGAGCTACGGCACCCTACATCATTACTGGTATTAATTCCGCTGGTTCCGCTGATGCAAGCCAGGTTCCGACCTATTGTGATACAAGACGAATATCCCTTTATCAAATCAACCAGAAATTTCAATGAAATTTTTGGAGTGGAGCCCTTAACATCCACGTTAATGTGCTGAATTAATGCCCACTCCTTATTACATTTATGTATTATTTTTGAAATATTTGCTTACATTTTTCTCTTTCCTTCTCTGTCTCTCTGTCCTCAATAATAGATGCAATCAATATTAAATTATGGCGGTATGGGACACCAATCGACAGCTTCACCTTTTATACAATCGCTACTATCACAATACAATTATTCGGCAACAGGTCAACAATATTTGGAAATGTTAAATTTATATTCCAAATTTGCACAATCCAATATGGGTTATCCGGATGCATTAAGTGCATCATTGGCCGCGGATAGTGCATTCAATCCGAATAATCCATATAGCATGAGTGCTGTAGCAGCAGCTGCTGCAGCCGCCGCTGCTGCAGCAAAAGGTATGCCACCACCGCCACCAACATCGCAAGCAGCTATGCTGAGTAGTCTTCATAGTTCGAGCGCAAATCCACTTGCCGCTTTGGGTGATTTAAGTATGTATGGTATTGGAGCACCAAAAACGATGTCTTCACTAGGTGGTGCAGCAGCGTCATCGTTGGCGCAGCACGGTTCATTATTTGCTACACCTACGCCGCCGCCAGCACATCCGTCGCCCGTTGGCAGTCCAGCAATGCACGGTGTTAATTCGATTTCATCGTTGCTTTCATCGATTGGGCAATCGAAACAGATGAATTTTCGTAATCTATATGGTAGTTATGGCAGTGACTATGGTGTTGGTGGCGGTGGTGGTGGTGTATCACCATCAACGGCACCCTCACCAACCTCGAACAAGTCACAATTACCAGGTGGTAGTAGTAGTAGCGCTAATATGCTGGGAATGGGAGGCAATAGTGGTAATAATGTTGGCGGCAATGCGGGTCCATTGCACTTAAACCAGTACACCGGGAATACATCAGTGAATACGTCGACATCGTCAACATCATCGCAATCTTCGTCGTCAGCGGCGTCACCATCGTCATCATATCATCATCATTTGCATCATCATGGCATGACAGGAAAGTCACAAAACAGTGCAATTTCATCATCTTTGGGCGCACCACCGACACCGACACTACCACCACCAGCCCCACCAGTATCAGCAGCTCCATTAGCAACAATGCCATCAACAACGGATCCAAAATTAGCGTATCAGCGTTCGATCATGGCAAAGGCACAAACTCCTGCGCTACCAACAATGCAATCGGTTGCGGAAGCGAAATCAAATCAAAAATATGCAACAGAGAGACAAAAGATGGTGGCAAATGAGAAACAACAAAAGCAACAACAACAACAGCAACAACAACAGCAGCAGCAGCAGCAACAGCAGGAGCATGATAAATGGTTGGGCAAGAAATTATCAAAGGCGGCATCAGACAATACGACGTCTATGAGCGTTGTACGCAAGCGTGACGTGGCACCACCTAGAACTGCAACGGTAACATCAACAACAGCAATAACACCAACGACCGGTTATCCGGTAATTGCTGCTGTTGCTTCTATGGCTAGTGCTGGCGCTGGTGGTAGCAATAAATCAGGTGGAAAGCAGAGCAATAGTAGTAGTGGTGGTGGCGTCGTTCCCACCAAATCAGCTGTACCAGTGGCACTAGTTGCTGCTGGTACTGCTGGTAATGCAACACAGCAGAAATTTTCACAAAAAACGACGGCAAGAACATCATCACCAGCAGCAGCAGCAGCATCAACAGCCAGAACAGCCTCACCAGCAACGGCACGAATGGCATCACCAGCAACAGCACGAGTGGGGTCACCAGCAACTGTAAACAAATCGCTAACACAAAAGCAATCGTCATTGACAGCAATGGGCAAATCATCAGTCAATACAACAGCAGCTGCAGCTGCACCACCAGCACAACAACAACAACGTTCCCTGAATATGGGCATTACTTATCCGAAAGACGCCGGTGGCGCAGCTGGCGGCACCAATAATCAAGCTACAACAGTTGGCAATATAGGTATTGTTTATCCACGAGATGGGCGTAAAGCGAATAGTGAAATGCAAATAATACCCACGACAAATCCACCAGGCAGTACAGCGAGCATATCGAAGCAATTTAATGAGCTCTCTCCAAGTATATCGGTGACACCGGTACGCAATACGGCCATTACGGCGAGTAAAGTGTTGACAAAGGCACCACAAGCGGTAATCGGTAATAGTAGCAGTAACAGCAATAGTAATAGTAATAGTTTAAGTAGTAAGGGTATTACCATCAGCAGTGGCGGCAACAATATAGTAAATAGAAATATTGCCAATAGTAATACCAGACCCAACAATAACAGCAGTAATAATAATACCAATAAGAATAACAACAATAATAATAATAACAATAATAGCACTAAACAACTTGGCAACGCTAATAACAGTAATGTCATTGCAAGTAACAATCGTCAACAATTAATGAATCTCATCAATAATAAACGAAAATTTCCAAATGTACGTGCTGGTGCAACAACAACAACAGCAACAACGACGCCGGGATCAGCAGCTTCAACTGCATCGGCATCAGTTGTTGCTAAAACAGCAGCTGCTGCAGCAGTTGCTGCTGCTAATATAGCGAAAAAACCAACTCTTGCAAATATCAATCAGCAGTTATCAACATCGACAACATCAATAAATAAAATACCAGCTACTGCTGGCGGCGGTGCGACCATAATTAAAAGGAGCATCATAAAGAAACCTGGCCAAACAACGTCAAAACAAATACTTGTAGGCAATAATAGCAGCAGCAGCAGCACTAATAGCAATAGTAGTAATAATAATAGTAATAGTAATATAAGACGTACATCATCACCAGTGGTTGCAATGGTAACGGCTAAAACAACACCAGCGACACTTTCAAATCGACCAACACCAACAACATTATCGTCGACACCGCCAGCATTGAAAGCATTTACAAAAGCCGGCCAAGCTTATATTAATTCGGAACGAAATCGTTCATCGCCCATAACACCATCAACAGGGCAACAACAACAACAACGTACTCTATTGAAAAATGCGGCAATGTCAGTTGCGACATCATCAGGCACACCACCCTCATTAACACCAGCCGGAGTAAAGAGTACATTAAATATACGTCCAATTGGTGATGGGAAGAACAAAAATACTTCTGGTGGTGTTTACATAATCGAAACGAATATCAATGAGAAGAAATTAGCAATTGGTGCACCAACAAAAAGGTATTGTAATTAATGACGCTATTAATATTTCAATGATGTTGATAACAAATCTTATGAGAAAATTCTCACCGTTTAGAAGCACTTGTAAACGTATTTTTTCGTAAAAAGAAACTTCTGCTTGCGGAACTTTTCTAGCATTTCCAGTTAAAATTAGTTTACATTTCCAGTTAAACTTAGTTTACATTTGATGCTATAATTTAGTACGCCACATATTTAGTTTCCCAGTTCCCTTTAAGATATTCTTGTAAGCATCTTTTTAGGTAGGCAACGTACTATTTGGAAATTGCTCTGAATTCATTACTTAGAATTAGATTAGAATTGGATTAGAATTCGGTATTTTTATTTCTGAGTATTCTGTGTGAATTTTATAAAAATATTACTTTTGTAGGGGAGTCTCCCTAAGTGCTAGAGATAGTGGATAATATATTTGGGGGAAATGTTGGTGCAGAAAATAATATTCAGGCCGGTCATACATTTCTGCGGTCTAGGGGAGATCAGGACAAATGTTGAGTACCAAAAATGAATTGGGGTATGGACACCTTAGCACCAAAATGATTTAGAATAGGCAACATTTCACTCTATGCCTGCAAAAGAGCTAAAGGGAAGAATTGGGGGTTGCAGCCAAAGACTGTCTATTAGATATATAAAGCAGTTATCAGGTTAATTCTCCTATATGCAGTACTATTTTTGTGAGCTTCATTGACTACTAATATGTTTAATATGTGACAACTTGTGTCACACATTAAACTTCTTAACAAATACAAAAAAGTAACGTTGGCGTGCATGTATTTTAAATCATTGTAACATCGAAACTTTATCTGATTATTTCAATCTCACATACTACTTAGAAATTCCAAACAAATACTTTTACAATCGTACGGCTCTAAGCGTTAAATTTCAAATTCAACATTTTATTCCGACTGTCTGGTCTGGAATGTGTTTCAGACGGAGATCAAAGCTTTTCACACTGCACTTACTTGGACCAAACAGAGTAGCGTCTCTCAGAGAGATATTTGCAACCTGAGCGACAGTCAAACTGCTATTAAAACCATGGAATTTTTCTCGTGAAATCGAAAACCAAACCTCTTAACGAGATGATGGTAGAGCAGCACATTTTCTTGTGCTGGGTACAAAGGTATATGGGGAAACTTTAAAACCGATGAGCTCGCAAGATGGCATCACTGAAGAAAAGCCCCTACTATGAATCCCAATTGCCACATGCAAGCATAAGTTATAATGCATAATATTTTCCAAACTTTTCCACAAAATATCAACCGATTCACCCATTTGTAGAACAGCTAATATGCTGAGGCCCTCACTCATTAACGAAAATGTAAGATTAATGACTTAAATAAACATGGAATATGTGGTTAATATGCGGAGGCGCGGAGGAACTTGAAACCACCTCCCATCTGCTACCTGCTCTGCTTTATGCAAGAATTGCAAAAAGTTTGCGGGTCATTATCATTAACATTGTTATTAGAGATTGATATCACAGGTCACACGATTATCAGCGTGGTATTACAAAGGTCATTCTAACCTAACATATGGGCGTCTTGTGAGCGGTAGATTTTGTAGCCCCTATAATGAGCAAAGATAAGTGTCACTGTATTCAAGGGAAAATGTTGTGAAGGCCAAATGAATGAATTTTGAATTTCAAACCCTCGGAAGGCAATTCTCAGAATTTTTATGAATGTTTCAACTTTCATACAATTTGTTTTGTTGAGGTTAGTAAAAATGTGACCCTACCCGCGCCAAATAATCCACGGGTTCCAATAAAAGACTTAAATACAATTTGTTTGGGGATCTGTGTAATCGATTTTGGCTTCGCTTAGAGTATTTTGTTAGTCCTCCACTAGTAAAGCGTTACCAGATTTCTCAGTACTGGTTGCTTCCACTGGTGATTCGATTGATCTTGTCGTTCCAACTTCATGGCTGCACATAGGATTCTTCTATTCATGAACTGCTTCCATGACCGAAAGAACGCATCTGCTGGTGCTGCCTTGATCGGTACTAATTGATTCGTCGATCTTCTAAAGAATGTTTTTTTGTGAACTTTAAATATGATCTCATAATTTTTTTTTGTGATTCTCTTTATTGTAATACTGTAGAATTGGTCATCCTCAATCTTTTTAATTTTGAATAATCTAAATAATTTTCTCTATTGCAGTGGTGGCGGTACGACGGTTACGAAAGTTGCATTGCAAAAGAAGAGGAAGTTTCCAGATGCATTTTCCAAAGAAGTTAGTTTCAATGAAACTAAACGCCTAAAGGAGACTAATGTAAGTATAGGAAGATATCGAGTCAATAACTTTTGAACTATGAAATCAGGCACTTTCTATCGAAATCGATTTATAAAAACACACTGTTTGGAATAAGTATAAATATGTATTAAGTACATCGTATTTATTTGATTCTTCATCTGTCAATTGAAAAGGTGGAATTCATCTTCGATCGGATTGTTTAAGTCAATTTCAATCGAAAGTGTTTTTTAGAAGATGATTAATCATTTAAAGCTCTTTAATACGAATAATCATCTTTTGTGTTTCAGGTTAATAATAAATAAGGTTAATGAATGTGGAAAGTAATATAATGTAAATACATAAATATAAAATATGTATATGTTTTTAAGTACTAAATATTTATACTTATATATATGTTTTGTGAATTATTACTTTTAATTTTTTTATTTTATTTATAACTTATTATTTAGTTTACAGTTATAATATAATATAATAAAGAATACAAATAATTTAGTAAATATTTTAATGAAACATACTCACGCATATATTTTGTTAACCACAGTAGTAAGTGATAGTTGCCAGTGCAAGCGGTGGTTGAAAAGTAAGAATTGCTAAATGCGAAAACGTTTTAAGAAGAGGTAAGAGACTTCTCTCTTCTTTCCAATTATCGAGGATAAATTACGTGGAATACAGTTTAATAGGGCCGATGAAGCAGTAGAAGATTACAAAAAGGTGATTTCTGAGATGCCTTCCGGAGATTGGAAGAAATGTTATAAGAAATGGTTTGATAGGATAGATAAATATGATCACCTTTTTTTGAGAATATTTTAAAAACCAGACAGCATGAATTTCACTCATGCTCAAAACATCACCACTCAACAATCTCAACACTTTTGAGAAAATGTCCCATGTCTACATGTTCCCTTCAATCAATCACAAGAGAGCGCTACGTTGGAGCAAGGACATAATCCTTGTTCATCAAGTGGACCACGCGAAACCAGACCGAGGTCAGCTAGAGAGTATGAGCCCTACGGCTGATACCTCTGTAGGCCAACCGCAAGTGTTACGGGCACTCCTCTACCTTTTTAATGAAAGATAGAATTGATCTTGTCGAACTTTTGATGATTGAAGCTGGTGTTGGGAAACTCAGCTGAAAGGGTTCGAGGCATAGCCTGGCCAAGGCCGGGCATTCGCAAAAGATGTGGATCGATGTTTCATCCTCCTCCAGACAGAGTCTGGAGATGGTATTTTAACCAGTTATGTCCTGAGAGATAGCCGGTTATTAGGCGTAAATTTGTTCTGCTAAGACTAATACTGTCAAAAGCTGTATTTATTTGTCGTCATTATGTTTTTCTATCATAGCTTTGGCCGATGGCCAGCTCATACTGCAGAAAGGTTCTGGGCAGAAAGGAAGTAAGCATTAGTGACTAGTTTTGAGGAGAACTCCCATGAGGAGAGAGATTTGATGGCAGCTTGGCTGTCTGAGTAAAAAAGAATACGCGCTCCTTTGAGCCCTTTGGCATATATGTGAGGCGCACGAGTAGTCTAGAAGTAGAAGTCACCCTTGGTAGAGCCAGATTGCCAAGGGAAGCCTAGCTTAAAACAGAAGGGCGGCAGGTATTCTGAGTTCGCATATTAATTACCGTGCACCCCCATGGCCATACATCTATCGGCATATGCTGGTCCACCTTAGATTTGAGTTTTTGACTATGGTAGCGGCGGGATTGTCAAACCCGTAACCCTCTTATGGAGGATGCCCTATCCTTAAAGATTGGCAAAACTGCTTCGTGATTACACCCACAATGATCTTGCGATGCCCACCTGTGATGACATCGATCAGTACCCTTAGGTCCTTTCCCAATTGTAAGACGAATTCGCAGGTCTTCTTCCAAGTTTTTTCACAAAACTTTTCGCCGATTTGCATGATTTGAGTTCAGTATATATCCTTTTATGGATGGTATCCGCAAAGTCGTTGACTCAACGCAGGAATTCTGCAGCTCTGATGCATAAAATTGATGTACTAGCAGATCTTCTATTGACCAAGTGCTCGCTAAATTCATAACGCACTGTATTGAAACCCATATAAAAAACTGTTTATTTCGTTTCGCAACACTTTTCAAGTTCATCTTACACTCCTAGAATATATTACAAAACTGGTAGGGTTCGCAAAGGAAACTGGTAGGGTTCTTTAAACTTACATTGATCGTCCAGCAGGCCATCTTGAGTATGCTGAAGACTGAAGTCGTCAGTATAGATGGTATTAACGAGTCTCTTAAGCTGGCGGTATAATTGTTCATTTGTGTTCACTTTGCCGTGACAGACTCCATAAGGTCAGAGCCTGAAAATCCTTTGGATTTGAAGATCCGAAGGAAGTAAATCAAATAGGGCGATACTTATCTGATATAAAATAAACAATGGTTCAATATTTATCAATTATTGTTTCTTTATGAAAAATAGTAAGTATTCTTATTAACTTAAAAATATAACTTCACTGAAATGTCTGCCCCGGGGGTACCGCCATCACATTAGTCCAATTTGAAAACATATGTTCTATGAATTAGAGGTCTTATTTTATCATTAGGAACCCGCAGGAGAACGACTTAGAAGAGAAAGACCCGCCATTAGGTGGAAAGGTCAAGTACTAGAGAACGTGTCTGCACTTGTAAGAGGTGGTTGGCGAGGTATGCACAATATTACTTAAATCGATTTTCGATTGTAATGCTCACATAAGTAAGTAAGAAAGTGTTGTATCAACAGCTTAAATAACATTGTTCTTAAGTGCCTTAAACCGTTGCTGGATTGTCCACATATTATTGATTTTTAACCGCAACCAATTCAAAAAGTTTAGTGACGTTAAATTATGGCTTCGCTGATTTGAACTTTGTCATTATTGAACTTTGGGCGTGAAAAATCCATAGTTTCACGGCCTGTGTGCCACGTAGAGTCATCTTGGTGCAACCAGAGCTTAATGCAATCCCAATCCTTTAATTTGTGGCCAAAGGTAAATCGCTTATCAAGTCTCTATATTAATCGGAGGACTCTCTCGCCATAAATACGGATGTCTTGATTGTAAACATACAAGTTACATCTAAGGTGTTTCTTAAAAAATAAATCCCTGTCATTTCTCAAATGCTCCAAAGTTTAAATTTAATATGAATATCAATACCAATGTTTTAATACGGAATTTTAGTATCGACCACTTTCGGCATAATTTCAATCGATTAACACCATTAACATCAGCCATTTTCAAAACAATTTTTAGTAGTTATTCAAGAGTAAAATGATCCTTTGATACCGCGGAGGGGTTAGACTGAGGGGTTGTCATTTTTTAACCCTTTAAAGCTGTTAGTGCCAAAATAACTTGCAATTTCTCATGTCTCACTATTTTCGAAATTATTTTATTATAGAATACCAGTAAGAATTTAATATTTATGACGTCATCTATGTGCCTGACGGAAATGGGCAAATGCTTTGCTTATGGAGTTGAAAGAAGTAGGTAAAACCTGTGGTAAAGCTAAAAAGTGGAAAAAAAGAACAAAATTAACATCACAAAATATTATTCGACTGTGTAATTGTGTGCGAGTAATGCTTGAAACATGGTTAACAATATTGAAAGTTGTATTCGAATATGATCGTAGTTAGATGTTTGTAAGGACATGCAAAACAGACAACAATCTATGTGCTTCTGTATATCAATATGTCAACACGCTGATATCGTAGACTGAGGAACTATAAAGACGCCTATACACAAACTTCATGAAGTATTGTAAATATTGTCCACTGGTATTATTTACTATGAAATGCAGCAACTGACCTGTTTTCATTCTTAGCATAAAAGTAGTTTACATATTGTTATTGTTCTTCTATTGGTGCAATTTTTTTTTTTTTCAAAATTTATATATAATTTTCTGTAGTTGTTGAGTGCGTGAAAGAGTGAATGGGCAAATGAGTGAATAGGCTTGTTCTTTTGAGTCAATATTTAATTGTATTCTTCTTCACATGGTTGCAACTGCTGTTATTTTAATTATTCTTCCTTTCATATTGTATGCGCCTCGTTAACTTTGTCAATAACAACATCATCATCCCCATCGTTAGCTAGTAAAGTTGTCCAGTTGATTTACTTAAGCATTGCTCATATTTATTTTATGGTAGAGATTTATTGTTTATTTTTAATTTTAGTTTTACTCCTTTTTATTCTATTGTACTTTATATAGTTATATATAGGGTGTAGTAAAAATAAATCCATTATTTTTCCAATAGATGGCTTTAGTAATCTGCATCTGGCGTTGTATAAGTGCGATTCCGTTCCGCTAGATGGTTTTAGAAGGATAGGATTTCGTACTAAATAAACTTTTCAGCCACATTCGCGATTGCTTGACTCAGTACTGTTTGAGCACGCGTCAATTATGGACACCAGTAAAGAGAAAATACGCCATATTTTACAGTTTTTCTTCGATAAAGGCGAAAACGTAAGCCAGACGTCATATAAGCACTGTTTCTATTGCCCAGGAACTAAACATTACACAAAAAACGGTTTGGAACCATTTAAATAAGGCTGGATACAAAAAGAAGCTCGATGTATGGGTGCCAAACGAGTTAAAGCAAAGAAACCTCATGGACCGAATTTCCATCTGCGAATCGCTGCTGAATCGCAACAAAATCGATCCATTACAGAAGCGTATGGTTACTGGTGATGAAAAGTGGGTCACTTACAACAACGTCAAGCGAAAACGGTCGTAGTCGAATAGCGGTGAACCGGCGCAAACTGTGGCCAAGGCAGGATTGACGGTCAGGAAGGTTTTGCTATGTATCTGGTGGGATCGGCAGGGAATCATCTACTGCCAAACTCATAATTCGAACCTATACTGTCAAAAATTGGACCGTCTGAAGGAAGCAATCGCCCAGAAGCTGCCAGCTTTGGCCAATAGGAGAGGAATTGTGTTCCATAAGGTCAACGCCAGGCCACACACATCGATAGTGACTCGCCAGAATTTCCGGGAGCTTGTCGGGGATGTTCTTATGCATCCACCTTATATTCCAGACCTGGCACCAAGTGATTACTACCTGTTCCTGTGTATGGCGAATAATTTTGCTGATGAAAAATGTATAACCAGCACCTATTAATTTTATTTTGTCTCCATTTCTCCGAAAAATACTTCTATATCTCTTATCCTCTTCTTATCCCATAGATAAGCTCCCAGATAAAATCGAAATTTTTATAAAATATGCTCCCAACAATCCCACAGAGCCTCTAGATTTGTAAATATATGACGGACCCGCTATCAACATCCCTTAAGGTAATACTCAAATGAAACAAATTATTTAAAAAATACCAGAAAATCGACAAATAACTCCATAGCTGTCCAGGAACTCTCTAGGAGGATGAAATGTAACTCTGATCCTTATTACTTTCACCCCCCAATGTTTTTCCTGCATATACATATCCCTACCTTATAAAATGAAATGAACACCTGAAAATTGACAAATAACTCCATAGCTGTAATCTGTCGATTACACATAAAAATATAGCAGCACAGCTATTGCCTCTAGAGAAACCAAATGTTAGGCTGACCTCCATTAATTTTTCTTCATTTTATCCCAAGATACCTATCTCCTATCTCAATCCTTTAGAGAGGTTCTCCTACAAATTTGTCATTTTTTTTCTAAAATGTATGAGCGGCCCCGATTCATTTGTATATCTTCCCCCAACATACTGTGCCCTACCTCTACATTTAAACGGGACGCCCAAATAACATGAGTGAAAAAAAATCTCCTTACAGTCGGCTGGGGCCGACCATATTATACCCTGCATATATATAAAAAGTTTACTCGAATATCCATCTTTTTCTTTTATTTCCATTTTTTGAAAAACAATTTTTGCATATAATTAAAGGGGGGACGTCGCACTGGGGAAGGAGTTAAAAATCTTACTTGAAACTCCCAACCTTTTTCCTTTAAACGGAAACTTCTTCGTTTTCGCTAAAGAAACGCGACTTCTTTATTTTGCTTCTTGCTGAAGACTAACTCTTTATTTGTTCTTTTTAACCTTACGTTCTACTTATCTGTGCGCGCAGGCACTTGTATGTATAAATGTATGTGTGTGTGTGTGTTGTTTGCATGCATTCCAAAGTGAGCGTTATTTGCTTGGTCAGCGGAAAAGTGTAACCAAGTTGCATTCGTTTCAAGAAAGAGTTCATGTTAGAAGTCTTTCTTGAAATGAATTTTGTTTATTTATTATTTTGTGTGTGTAGGACACAATATGTGACTATATACTACTAATTTACACCCGAAATATGGTTGACTTTGACGAAGTACTTTGTATGTTATGAGAGTTCTAAAAGGGATAATTTAAAGGAGGTTTTTAAGATAATTCCGAGACTTAGTATGGGAGCTATATAAAAAGTTGGCGTGGCATACCTCTTTCTTGTAAATCCAATTAATTTTTCAATATTAATCCACACCATAAATTTGGTTGTCCTACGTTGAATAGTTCGTTTAAATTTTTTAAAATTTTCGCAACTTTATATAGTAGCCCCATTAAGAAGTGGGCGTGGCATGTTGATTTTTTGCCATATTATGTACAACTACCATATTAACCTGAGTATTAATTATGATTGTTCTAGACAGAAGATTGCAGAAGCTGCTGCTATCTCAATTTAAAAGAAATTCAGTCATTCTGTGTGAGAGCCACTATAAACAATGGACGTGGCTGGCCCATTTCTTGTGGGTATATTTGCTCTTACAATACTAATCCACACCTTCAATCTGGTTGTACTACGCTGAATAGTTTGTAAGTTATGGCGGTTAATATGTTTGTTTAATTTCCTCAACTTTGTATGGGAGCCCTAATAAGAAGTAGGCGTGGCACGCTGATTTTGTGCTAGATTATTTTCGACTACCATGTTAATCCAAGTGTCAATTATGGTTATTCTAGACAGAAGGTTGCCGAAGTTACGGCTGTTTCAATTTAAAAGAATTTCAGTCATTTTGTATGGGGGCTACAATAAACAGTGGACATGGCGCGCCCATTTCCCATGAGCCTAGTTGCTCGTACAATACTAATCCACACTTTAAATCTCGTTATTCTACGCTGAATAGTTTGCAAGTTATAACCGGTAACATTTTCTTTTAATTTCCGCAACTTTGTATGGGAGCGCCAATAAGAAGTGTTGGCCTTCTGATCTGTAGGTTGTGGGTTCAATCCCCGGCTGAAGCATAACAAATTTAATATCGAAAATATTTTTCATTCGAACGGTACCCACCTGTCGGCAAGCAATTGGCAATTCTTCCGACAATTACCACTGGATTCCGAAAACAGATACCCTATTCATATACCGCATTGAATAATTTTTCGCTGATTTCAATGATAAGAACTGTGTGTGAGTATTTTTGTAAGAATATTTGATTTCTACAGGAAAAATACCTTTAAAAACTAATTACCTAAAGTTTTAAATATCCAAGAAGCTTGTGGAATGAGTATGTAATTTGGAAATATTACTTTGTGGCTATAAAATCCTCGAAGAATGACTTTTCGTCATTGGAATTTTCAAAATACACGAAATGCAATTGTAATGTGAAGTATTGGCCAAAAGGTGAAGGTGAAGATTTGAAGCATTGAAATTTAATTTAAACTTTATTGGATGGAGTTGTAACTGTTGTAAAAGTTCTTAAAATAAAACAGACAAAAAATTACCACTTTGTTTATTAAATGATTCAGTTTATATAGATTATACTTTACGTTATCACCTTTTTAAATAGTCGCTAAAGTGACGAGGTATATTTATAAAGCTTTGTCCGGATTATTTCACATAATTAAAGAAATATAAAATAAAAATAATGACTAAAAATTTGTTATGTAGCATTTCTTCCCGAATTAGTTTTTGTTCGAACTGATCGAAAATGAAATCCTGAATATGTCAGAAAATACTTTGTTATTCTTTTATTTTTCCATCAAGAAATATCTTCAATAAATTTATGTGGTTAGTACAAAGGAAATCACTTGCTTCTTCAAAATATTATCATATTTATTTATTTTTTATTTTTCATTTGTACGACTATGTACATTATCCTTGATCCTATTTTCTTGTGCTGCATTTTTCGCCTAAAAAAGAAAAAAAGCAAAAACTAAGCATGTACATTAAGGTGTCGCGTATGCAGCAAATTACTATTCAAAAGAACTATGTGATGGTGATTATTGTGTGCAGCGTCCAAATCCTAATATTCGAGAATGTAAAAGATTCTGGATCGTACGTAAGTAATGCGCCGAAAATTGATTGGAATCGAGAGGAATCGCCTTATTATAAATACATTCCTATATTTTATGTAGTAATATTCCAAGAAGAAAATAAAAAAAAAACATATTTGAAGTATCAACTATTCGCACAAGTACTAGTATATCAATTCGTGTATGCGTGTTCTTACATGCAAAGCCTCTTTTGTTTGAACTACAATGCACATCTCTACATACATATATGCTCGAGTACTGTGCAATTTCTGTGGTGCAACTATTAGATTGTGTATATGCATGATGTAAGTTGGATTTGACTCAATGATGTAAAATCAATATATTTATATACTCCATACACATATTTACACAGAAACATACCAGAAGGAAAATTAATGGTAACATTTTCGCAGACGCCTTGTAGCCCTAATACATATAGGAAATGTATAATATTAGCTTTTGTTAGAACATTCAATACTTATAGTACCTAATTACTTACTGATTCACAAAAACAATAATCATCTTCTCAGGAACTATACTCTGTTCAAAGAGTACGATTGCTCAAGAAAACTCTATATAAAATTTCTTAATATACTAAAAAATTATTATGACGTCTCAAAAGATATGATCTTCAATGATGGATTTTCCTTCTGGTTCTGTCTGGGATAAGTATGTTCATATTTATCAATACATACTTTGTATATACAAACATTTAACATCAAAGAATGGAGTTTATTTGTATGATGTATTTGTAAGGATAGCTTCAAAGCAATTGCTTCAATTTATAACTTTACACAAATCTTTATATTTCATATAATATTATTTTACCAAACTATTATTGTAGGTATTTACTTAGATCTTATATCATTATGTAACAAAGACTTTCAAATTGATTAAGCAATTTATTCTGAGTGGTATTAGCAAAACATGGAGAACTAAGATTGTGTTAAATTTATTAAATTCTATGTATTTTATATAAAATATATAACGCATATTACATAATCCTATTGCAAAAACAAAAACAAATAATTACTAATCGATTGGCGAAATATCATTATTGGTTTTAGTGGTTGTAGGTAAGTGCTATTGTACATGGGGTGACAAGCATTCTTAATATTCTTAATATACATCACTTCTAATTCGATACGCCTTTTCCAATGATTTTCCATTTTCTTAATCAAGGTCTGCAAAATAGTCAATTGATTCAACAATTACTTTTTCGTTTGAGCCAAATTTTTTATCTTTGGAAACAAAAAAAATAATAGCACAAAAAGGAGATATTTTCTCATCAAACCCTATGCCATAATATATCAAGTAGCCTAGTATAATACAACCACATAGATAAAAAATAAAAAGTTCGTGCTCAGCATACGTAATTAACATTATTATGTGTGGTCTGGTGGTGTTTTCGCAATGGAATGTGTCTAATTGCCTCATCCTGGTGGGGCTAGCACAATTCTTATGTCCCTTCATGTAGCTAGTTCTGCTTGCTATGTGATGTTACCTTCAGTGAGTGGTGAAAACCTCCTCCGTTAGAGGTTGTAAGTTGGGCTTGGGACCTGCCACAAAAAACTCTCCGCTAATGAAATATGTTGCGTTGGTGGCGAGTATCGAATAAGATACAACCATGAGTTGTATGAGTTGTATGACGACACCGACATAGTAAAGCGCCTTAAGGGGGTCTCCTACCTTGTGGCTTCATTTTTGACACTGTTTTTTGAATATTAGTTATAGGAAAACTAAAAACGCAATCGAGGTGCGGTTTGTTGCATTCAACTTGTTTATTTAAATACATTTAACACTAATTTTACTGAAAATTTACTGTCTTCGATTTGACCGTGACTTGACCTTGAAGTGTCCCTTGCAAAAAATGCATACACAAATGGTTGACACGATTTAACTCATGAAAATCGTCTGAAACAAAAAAACCAAAATGATTTAATTTTTTTATCACCTTGGCTATCGTTTGACAGATGGCATTTTCAAAATTGGAAAATTTCGCAGAACAGGCAACTTTAAAAAAAAAAATTTTTTTTTTTTAATAATTTCGGGGTTAAAAACATCTGTAAAAATTGTTTAAATAAAAAAAATCTAAAAAGTATCTGTCAGACGATAGCCACATGTTTTTCACAAATTTTGATATATAATTTCAATCAATCAATCAATTAGTTTTCGAGATATCATGTCAACCAGTTACAAAAACGCAACTTTTGGGAAATCGCATTTAAAGATATTCATGTATATAACAAGCGGGATGTTTCCGACGTTAAATTTTCTTTCAAACTGAATGGACCGAAAAATTTATCATGCATAACAGAGATTACATAGATACAGATACATCAGGTATTCGATAGAACGTTAGATAACTTTAGAAAAACGCGATGGGCGAGCTTTTAGGTGGTCGCGAAGAGCGCTGCGATAAGAGCACGCGTAACTGTCTTCGACGGCTCGGAAAAACTCGAAATAATAAGATTTCAGTTATATCCTTTTAAGGGTATATTCCTAACACCTTCTGGGTTGAAAAATTGAAAAAAAAAAATCGAATTTTTTGAACCAACAAGGTAGAAGACCCCCTTAAACTACAGCAGTTGCTCTGGCTAGGTCAAGTGGAGCGAATGAAAGAACCTGCTCCACCTAAGAAAGTGTTGTATTCGGTACCTGCTGGTGGAAGGGACAGAAGAGGCAGACCTAATCTCCGGTGGAAAGATCAACTATTGGAGAACTTGATAGCGTTTGGAATTTCTAACTGGCATGCTGGATTTAGCCTCATTCCATTTTCGGTTGTAATGTCTACATAACTAAGTAGGTAAGTAAGTAAGTATTTGGTGTTGGCTGGCATCAATTTTTATATATTTATTGTTTTTTCTGAACATTCTAGTACCTAGTGGTGTGTCATTAATTTTTCTGTTCCAAATTTTTTCGCAAATGTACTTATGCCCTATCTCCACCCATTAATGGGTCTTCCCTTCAAAATTTATATTATTTTTGAAATTCAACAAACGTAAATTTTGTAGCGCAGCTCTCCTCAGTGGTGGAGATATGGGATATGTATATTTTGTTGAAATTCTGAAATTCTGGTTAATTCTGAAAGCAATTATGCATTCGAATTGAGCGAATCAAAAGAAAGAATAGAAATGTTAATCTCCTCTTTCGGACAAGATCTTTTTCTTTTTTCGTGTGGTTAAATTTAAAAATATGATTTTATTATTCAAAGATAAATCAGTATCTTTAAAAATCATTAATTCAAACCTTAATTGAAACGATTTTTGAATTCATCTAATTAGAATTATAAGCACATGTTAGATGTATAGAATAATCAAATTCGTTAATTGAAATGGTTGTCGATTCATTCATTTAATGCTCCCTCTAGAGTTCTTTATTGATTTAAATGACAATTTGGCTTCTAAATACAATAAATGAACTTCCTTCAATTTAATTGAAGCATTTATTATGTTCACAATTCTAAAGTGCTCGTAGTTCTGGCAATCTTCAATAGAAGATGATGAACAAAATCTTAACTCACTTTGGAGAAATTTGCATATTTTATTGCCATCTACTTGCTATTAGGTTTGGCAAGATGTGGTTTAGTTTCGTTGTATGCGTGTGTATATGTGTTTGTGCGAAGAAATGCAATTTAATAAGGATGTTTCCATATCCGGCTGATTGATGCATTGTTGATTCAGATGATGGATTTAAATTAAAAATTCAATTGAAGTCAATTCTAAGTTAGTATGAGTAAGTAGGTAAATATATATGTATTAAGTAGGTACTTCTATAATGCAAATGATATTGGTTAACAAGCAGATTAAATGAAAACGGGGAAGAGTTTTTAACGTCGAAATTTTATATTGATTCTTAGAAATTGTCCATCATTGCATTTATTTTTCAATATTATTCAGTTTCTCACATAACCATAAGTTATATCATTATTTAAGTGAATCACTTTTGTACTTCTCTTTGCTACTTTCTTTCATTGCCATTTCTTTGCCTTTCTCTTTCAAACTTTGATTCTCAATTTGTCCATAAAACATTCAATAAAATATCCATTAACTATTATAACATATTGGACGTTTATTGAAGCATTATTAGTGGGATGCTCTTTAAGCAACCATTCAAATGGTGACAAGTTATGAGGCACACATTTTTCTTTTCAGCGCTCCTTCATATGTACTTATTTCGTGGTTTCCTAGTATAAAATTTTGCATTTAAAAAAGCTTTGTTAAAACACATCAGCATTAGTAAATAATTCTAAAATTTTGTTATCAAAAATACGTTTATAATTTAATTGTGATAAAAAATATATTCAAATTCAAATTTCTTAACAAATATTCGCTCCGGCATATTAAATTAATTCATTTTCCCCATAGTGTAAATGTATGCAAAATAAATGTACACTTAGAGTACCTACCTACCTACCTACCTACCTACATCTATTCAATACTAAAATATTCAAATTAACTTAATTAATCGTAACAGTTTGCGAATATAACATACTACGTAAATGTAGTTTTTTTTGCATTTGGCATTTTAAATAAAATTTCCCACAATGTGAGCTCAATTTGTGCAATGTGTATTATGGAATCGTCATGTACGAGTATTAGTTTATGTGTGCACGATTATATATATTTGCAAGTAGTTGAAATATTTTTGACGTAATAAAATGCTATCGTTTCACATACAAACATATAAATATATTTTCAAATAGAAATACTAAAATGCATTGCACACATACACACATGCGTATTGCGTATATTGACACATTCGTGTAAAAATCAACCAAGCAACATACCTTTGAGGTATATCCTTTTGCCATATTGATGGTGAACACACGTATGTATAGGTATATTCGAATAGTAGTATACATATATGTAAGAGCAACTATATATAGGGTGTTCTGTAGTAGTGACATTCTTTCAAATAGTAATTAAACGCCCAACTTAAATGTCATGTTATCGTAATTTTTCGAACTTTCGTCGAAAAACTTTCTTTGACAGGATTTTCGCTGACTGAAAATACTAAACCTATTGGTGTTAACTAAAACATATAGATTTCATTGGTTTGAGTATACGAGAGTGGGTCAATAAATCCCTGGAACATCCATACGTTTTATTTTTCAACTATCGCCATGACCTTGTTGGTTGACAGACCCATCTTGGCGCTCTTCCACTTCGATTAATCGTGAGAGGTTCAATATCTTGATTGTTCCTTGGTTTCTGGTGCATTGTTATGAATCCATGTTTAGCTGGAGGTTACAAAACGGCGCAAAAACTCATTCGGATTGAGATAAACACTCATCTGAAGTGTCAAACTGTTGGATTTGTTGTCAATTATTAGCAAACGCGGCACCCATTACTTGCGTAGCTTTACTCGCCGATCGTTAAATATCATAGCGTCAATGTTATCGAGCGCTCAGGTGTTTGGCGTTAATTGTGCTGAATGACCGCATCGAAATTATGGAAACCAGTGATGGATGATTCCAATGGAAGAGTCTCCAGAATCCAGAGTCGACCTAAGAAGTAAAGATAGGCAGTAAATACGTTCAGATGAAATGTTGAGAAGCAAAAATTAATTAATTTTATAGTTAATTTTAATTATATAGGGGGTAGAAATAGTGAGTTAGTATGTACGACAAATGGTTAAGGAGAAGAAATTAGTGAATGTCTATCATACATTCCACATACCTAGGGCGATTGCAACTTTAATCATTTTGTGGTTAGGGATGAAGTGGAATCTCACTGAGTCAACTAACATACCCAGATTCGAATTCGAATTCAGCGATACTAAATACAAGGTTTTCCATTAAGACGTGTGGTACTTTGATTTGAATAAAACGCAAACTACTATTCCGTAGATAATTCACTCTTCAGGCCATATTCTTGATGACATTTTGCACTATGACCACCGAAATGGCCTATGTAATATTGATTTTCAAGTCTGGAGTCGTCTTCGGATCAATCACAAAGATTTTATCCTTCGTGTAACCCCACAGAAAAAAGGCTAATGTCGTTAAATCGCATGATCTGGGCGGCCAATTTATATCACCCCGACGCGAAATTACATGGTTTGGGAATTTGCGACGCAAAAATTCCATATTGACGCGAGTTGTGTGTGGTGTAGCGCCGTCCTGTTGAAATTACATATCGTCCAGACCCTGAGCTTCAACCTCCGGCACAAAATAGTCCTCCAACATAGTGTGGTACCGCTCAGAATTGACATTTTCGGTGTGTCCGTCCTCATCTTTGAAAAAATACGGCCCGATGATGCCTCCGACCCATATACCGCACCAAACAATTACTCGCGGTGGATGCATTGGCGTCTCAACAAAGACGTATGGATTTTCCGAGCTCCGGATATGGTAGTTTTGCTTATTAACATAGCAGAGGTGGAAATAAGCTTCGTCCGAAAATATGATTTTTTGTAAAAAATCATCATCTTCAGCAATCATTTGCAACAGCTGCTGCATCAATTGGACTTTATATGGGCGTCGCAGAAATGTCCAATTGTTGCGAACGATAGCGAATAGACATTCCGGGGGACTAGACGACACTTTCACTTACGGCAGCAATATTGCTGCCGTAAGTGAAAGCACTCAGCACTGCATGCGGACCCAGTTTGATAAAATTTATTCACAATGTTGCGCATAGTTGTTTCACTAATGTGGTGTACCACAAAGTACCACACCTGCTATTGGAACACACTGTACATATAGAAATATTTAAGTCGTATGCAAGACAAGCTCCTCGGAAAGAAAATAAACACCCTATACTTGCATACATTCATCGCATGAGACCTATACACTGCAGGCGTCCATTAACGTAATTAAATTGTTCTCGTATATGTGGTAACAGAGGTGTGTATGCAATTTACACAAATACCTATACAACCACGCATATGTGTATACGTACACGTAAATAAATAATATGTATTTAGGTATGCTCGCATGCACTTTTTGTATTAAATAATTTTTTTTTGTCGTTAACCCTTACATTGTATTGCGAGGCTTGTAAATACATACAATTGCAATGATATGTACGAGAATGTAGCAAAAAAAGTAATAAAAACGAAATTTTTTATCAATGTGTTCATGAGTTTGAAAATTTGCATTTGAAATTTGATGTTTGTATGAGCATAAGTGTGCAGTGCATTCTATTTGAGAAAATAATTTAATCAAATTAACACTATTGCACCTCAATAGGATTCGATTTTAGACAAATAACATATTAGATTGCAATTGTTCATAACTTAATGTATGTGGGTAAATACATTTATACATATAATATTATATGATCAGAGGAGAGTTGTCCAAACCTGTTACCAATCAATGTGGATAATTGAGCGGGAACGGAGTACGAATAATGTACTCCTATTGTGTTACTACATTTATTTATGTGTCGCGTCCACATACTCTGAGAGCTTCTTAACTTAGTAATATAAAAAAGATTTGGATCCATGACAAGGAAACGTAAGCTGGCGTATTGTCGGTTCCTATGTTTTGCATTTCTACAATAAATTTTTGAAAATCGTTGTTGCTTCAACGGTTAATTTGTACCTTATGGGTTATATACCATGGCCATGGCCATACATTTTAATCCAAGTTATATGTACTATATGTTTAACTTTCCGGATCCATAATTTTCAAATTTTGTGAGGTAATTTAGAGTAATACGAACATGCACACTTTTATGGATAACACGTAAAATTCGTGTAAATAATATCATCACACTTTGAAATCATTTCGAGATAATCAGAAGAGCTAATGAACACACTGCATATGAATTTTGGTATTTGTAGGATCAACTTATGTCGACCCAAAATTTCCAAAAATTCTTCCAATTTACTTAAAACAAAATCCTTTCTAAAACGATCTTTTAATGTTTGAAGGAGAAACGATTAATATTAAAATTAAAATTTAAATTTATAAACGTTGAACTCCAAATAGGTCCAGCGAGTTTGCTTATGTCATTTCTTTTAGAGGTAGTAGGCGGTAAGGTTTCTGCGCCATATCTAAAGACAGGCATGATGGGAGATTTATAGAGTGAGATTTTCGCTCTTCTCGATATTTGCAAGAGTGAGCCTTCACATGAACCCTACACTGACGTTATTACCGGTGATAATGCTGGTACCAAGATACATAAAGTTCTTTACTACCTCGAACGTGTAGCTTCCGACTGTGACTTGTTGTCCAAGATGCCGGGATTCTTTATTTGTTGAGGCTAGATACTGTACTGTCTGCTTGCGCTTTGATGTCGGCATTCACGTTGGCTTATTGCCAGCATCATAACAATTTTGTTGGCGCCACTGTGTATTTAATCAAGAGTTCGTATTATTTGCTCCACCGTGACATTGAAGAAGTCACACGATAAGGAATCACCTTGTTTGAAACATTATTCTAGTTGGAATCCAAACCAATTTTCACTGCAGAACGGGAATTAAGCTGTTTCATTTTACAAAGTCGAATGACTTTTGCTGGAATACCGAATGCAGACTCAAACGCAGCTAATGGAATTTACCGAATACAAAAGCATGCAACGTCAACTTTTGGATACCATCAGTATCTTTAAAGTATTTTGCTCAATCTTTAAAGTTAAATTTACGTACGAAAACGAAAAAAATGTCCACACAATAAATGCATGACGACATTTCTATTTCCGTCGTTGTTATGATTATTATTGTTCTTGTTGTTTTCATTGTAACGAGTAACATTTGTTAATACAACTATTTTCTTGTGGCTATCATGAAGTTATCAAGTTTTTCTTTTCTGATTTTATTTTCTTTTCGTTAGTTATGTTTAACCCTATTAACAATCATAACAAACAAGTTGAACAAAGTGTATTACCACAGCTTCAACGAATTTCCTGTGGCAATTTATTTGTAAATCATTTTATTGAAGAAAAGGAAAATGTGGCAGGAGCAAAGTGAAAGAAAACCAGAACAACGAACAAGACAAAAGTACGAGCTGTAGAAAAAAAGAAAGAAAGTTGGTTATGCAAAATGAAATAAAATGTAACAAACAAATATGATTATTTTTATGCGAATGGCTTGTACATTTCTTCCCATTTTATATTTAAATTTTTTTTTTGTTCGTTCGCCATTTTGCTTAAATATGGTCGTTGTGGTTTGGTGTCAACGGATGTCTATACATATAGTGAGTGGACAAAAGCGAGTCTGTTTGAATAGAAATTTACATAGATATGATTATTGTTATATTTTTCTTTTACAAATGCATACACATGATTGTCAAATTAAAAAAAAAAAATAAACATTGTCACTGCCATTGGCTTTTTATGTTATTTATTTGCATTGAGAACATTTTTTTTTATTGTTGACAAATGGTAGGACAAATTTCTACAAATTCGCACACGACATATAACAATTTATCATTTCGTTTCATATTTCTTTTACATTTATTTAATATAGAAATAAACCGAATAATCACAATGACTTTAAGGGTCAAAATGTTATCTTCAACATTAAAGTTAAAAGAAGTGCAAATTGTAAATTATGTATTGTAAATGAAAGCAATGAATATATGTATAAAATATAATATTATGATTTTGCGAAAACAACATTCGGAGATTATAGTGTGCAGCTTACTTCTATGACCATTACAGATGCGTATCAATTGGATCTGCCAATCAGTTATGCTGATGCCGGTTGAAGGTCCCAGAAGGACGAAATTCAAAAATTCTTTGTCTTCGTGGAGATAATGCGCCAATGGAACAATTACAATAGACAACTGGCATACATGGGGAATTCAGGGTAATGTTTCAACTAGAATTCACTGGAAACGAAGCAATGTGGGCTTTCCACACATGCGGAAAGGTACTTCCGCTAACTGGAAACCATATAAGGGTACTTAGGCCAAATTTTTTCGGCGTTGTTGTGTGTAATCAATTTTGGACCATATTAGAAGGGACCAACTTATTTCAGCTAGTTCCAAATGGAAGAACTCTTGTGATATTTCTTTTTCTGAGCTTTGTCACAGAGCTCATTTAGCAGCTTTTTCATGGCAAATTGTACTGCAGGAAGAATTCTCAATTGCTTGCCCACAGGATGGGTACCGTTCGAAAGAAAAATCTTTAGATATTACAGTTGTACTTCAGGTGGGAATTGAACTCACGACTTATAGGTCAGAAGGCTAACGCACTAACCACTGAGCTAAGGCACTCGTATAAAACACCCTTACCTCGCTATAAGGACCAGATATATTTAACTAATCAATTTTATTGACATTAATTCATTCGACATTTATACAGTATACAGGGGCAAATGTGGGTGCCGTAGCTAAGTGGTTAGTGTGTTCGCCTTCTGATCTGTAGGTCGGTGGTTCAATCCCCGGCTGATGCATAACAAATTTAATATCGATGATTTTTCTTTCGAACGGTACCCACCGGTCGGCAAGCAATTGGCAATTCTTCCGACAGTAACAACTTGCCATGAAAATGCTTCTTAAAGAACTCTGTGACAAAGCACAGAAAAAGTGATGTCACAAGTGTTCTGCCGTTCGGAACCGGCTAAAATAAGTAGGTCCCTTCTAATATTGTCCAAAATTTAAGACGCACAACAGTAATGGAAGAGAAGCTCGGCCAATGAGCCCTTTGGGGCTTTATGTGGCCACATATTTATTTATTTTTTTTTTACAGGGGCAAATAAGTAATCTAAACTGGGCCATAGAAAAGTCGAAGGGAATAAGAAGGCGCTTTTCTGGACAAAACTCTTGCGGTACAGATTTGTGTTCTCTTGGACTTTGTCAAAAGAATTAAACCACTTACACCATCTTCAATTAACAAACAGGAGGTGGAAGTAATTTACAAGGTGTAGCAATTGGGTTAACAAGATTCGAACACTTGAACTAGTCAACCGTGACTATATCGGTATTACTAGGATATTGTCGGTTTTCTGAGGTTACTGGTACTAACTGTAGAAATTGTGGAAACTTGATTGAGAAGGAGACATTCGTTCACTTCATTTGGGACTGCCTGGTCCTTGCACACAAGATAAATAAGTTTAAAAGGCAGAACTTTCTCGACAATCTGTCGGACAGTTCAGAACTTAGTCCGAAGAACCAAGTCTTCGGACTAAATTACATCAACTCGAAAGAATAGGTGTAGTTAGTTAGCAAATCATTTAGTGTCAATTGTGTGATTTCTGTGGATCAAACGACCAATTAATAGGACAAAGGTCCAAAGTTCTTTAACGGAAACTTACGGTTGAAAATGAACAGCATCTATAAATTTATCCATAAAAATATTGCCGAAATAATATGATAAGTACCGCGGCGTTTGGAAGGTTGTAGAGAAATAAATAAATTATTGTTGAGGGTCAATTTAACAGTCATTAGTTAACTAAAGCGTTGACTGATATTTAACTATCACTACATATTTACAGTGATTTGGTTAATCAAAATATTGAACAAGAGCAAAATATGTTAGCACTTTGAATTTTGTGGATTGTGTTTACATTTCCCTTACCACAGAGTGGAAACGAATTTTAGCGTTGAGAAAGTAAGTAGATATTCGTTCTGCATCAACTATTGATTAACTAATGGTTAACCAGTAGTAACCATAGGTTTGATTAATGACTAACTCAGTATTAGGAATAAAATATGGTTAGTTAAACCTCTGATATTAGTTAACCAATTACTGTTAAATTGGAACCTGGATAAACTGGATGGCACAGTCAAGTTGAATTGGATATAGTGAAAATGGTTTTTTTATGAAATAGTTTGATCTACCCCTTTGTGTGTGGGACAGAGAACAATGACGCTCCAACATTTAGTATGCTTTTATTCGACGTATACGTTTGGAGGCATATTGTCAATTTGAAAATTGTTATGAATACGCCCTTTTCCAAATGACTGCAATCACCAATATTACCATCATTTGAACTGCCTTTAACTCATCCATTCATTCTTCCTGAATACTATTTAAATGCAATTTCGCTTCCTCTACGTGATTTCATGCATCACACATATTACGAACTCGTATGTTTACTGCATATCCGTACATAGGAGCATTCACTATGTACGTTAGAGTACACCTAGTGAAAGTCATTTGATGCTATTAAAATTCGTATAAGACAATTCAACTAAATGTCGAATGTGATGAGCTGTACAAATTGATTTCATTCACGGTAAACATGTACATGAGTAAGTGTTTAGCAATTTATACTTAAGTGAGCTTCAAGAAGCGTGTGAAAATTGACATGCATATATCAGAGAATTCCTAAGAGCACTGAGCTGTACTAACTGTAGGATAAATATTTTTATATTATTACTACCTTCATGTGCAAATAGTTGCTGTCGTTTATCAATCTTTGATTGACGAAATTGGTGAATACTGTCGGAAAATAAAATATAACCCCGCTTTCGTAGAGGGGTGTAGTTAAGATACGTTGGTCATATATGCAAAGGTAAGCCGGTGTGATAAACTTAATACCTTTTGTTTTTTAAGAATAGATACAGTTTTTATACAAAAGTTATTTGAAAATGTATATAATGCGAAATCGAAGTTCTTAGGTTAGAGAGGGCACATTGAGGCCAAGAACGCCCGTTGTGATACCACGCAGATATTTTCACTCCGATTCCTCGCCGGACCACCTGGATTTATTTATAAATTTTAAAAGTTTGCAGCAGGGAATCTAAGTCTTCAAAGTAGTATTCACTCAGAAAAACATTTTTTAGTCTGCACGGTGTAGGGAAGTTGCACATCAGTTCAAGCGATCTAGATGTCCAGATTGAAAAATTTCGAGTAAACATATGCGCTCACTTTTCCATCCAGCTTGGACCCGTCTGTAAAATAGTGGCTGAAATTCGGCCGTAGGTGCTATAGCTCAGTGGTTCGTTTGTTGGCCTTTTGATCTGTAGGTTGTGGGTTCAATCCCCGGCTGAAGCATAACAAATTTAATATCGAAAATATTTTTCTTTTGAACGGTACCCACCTGTCGGCAAGCAATTGGCAATTTTCTCTATGTCTCCATAGTTTGGGAATATAACTGAAATATCTGTATCAGCCAGGGAATTATATAATATGCTACGCATTCTGATTGAACATACGATACGACTGAGGTCTATTCTATTGGATAGGTCATCAGGAAAATGTGTATTTACTAATAGTTGTAACGATCCCATACTGATTTTGGTTTAAATTTTTTCTGGTTTTTCCAGAACGCTTGGAGTATGCGGTACAATGGAGAGGATATTCCTAAGTCGATGTGTCTCAAAGACATCTTCTATATAGCCACAGAAACTTTTCCAAGATTACTTTTAACATTTCCTAAGATCGTACTTGATCGTAAGAACATGCCTTCCTCGCATACAAAAGTACAATTAATTCATTATCGGCTCCGAAAAAATACTCGTACTCGTACATTACTTCATTGTTAATTATCATACATAAATTATCACTGCAGAGATATCCTGTTTGCTTAATTTAGCTCTTAATAAAAATATTTAATTCCAGTTAACACACTCTCTAATGTTATTATTAGTATTCTTATAGTACCATTGTTATAAAAGTTTTGTCGTTCTTAGGTCGTTGTAATTATTATTGCGTGTATGTGTCTTCCATTTGATTCTGTTTATTGTCATTTCCGTTCATTTAATTCAATTACAAAAGAGATTCTTAATTACTTCATTCATTTGCGTTGTTGTTATAGGATCTATACTACGTTTAGTCCTTTGTGTCAGACGATTATATATGTAACTATAGGGATACCTACTCGTACCTATAAATATTTTGTCATTTCATTATTTCTTTCACATATTGGGTTGTGGCTGTGTTGCATACTTATGTCAACATAGTTTTCTTCAAGACATTTCCTTATTTTATTAGGTAGTAAAAGGCTACTTGAAATGTTTATTATAATCCTTGAAATGTTGTTATTCCTTCTCATATTACTTACAAAAATTATACTCTCATATTATTATTTTTCCAATTGTGGTATTTTGATAGTAAATAGTATATGGGTCATTATGCTGCCCTCTAACCTTTTATTGTGTGTATCCTTGTACCCATTTACGAGTTATGTCAACCGCAACTGCAACTGAATATTTAATTGTTTGTCAAAAGAAAACGTCTATTTATACTATACTATAAATTTCTTTGACGAGAATGTGGACTTTTGTAATTCGCATTGTCTTTAATTGGTACGAAAAATATTTCATAAACTTGACTTGGGAGTAATGAGTGAATATCAGTCAGTATCATAGTTTTTTCTTGCTATATAAGTGAATAAATAAGAGATCATTTGGTTATATTATGTAATGTAAAGTATTAAGGAAGGATTATTAAAACTCTTTTCAAAAATAAAATTTTTTAATAGTTTTAAGATAAGTGCTCTTTGAGTGAAGAGAAAATCTCGCTCCGGTCAAAGTAAAATAGTAGCCCGTAAAATACTTATCTTTCCCTTTTCTAAGTTCTGTCTTAGAGTCCGTTTACGTTTACGGTTTCTGAAAAACTTAGGTCTAGAAAGGTTTAAGTCAATTCTAGCAGTATGGTCAATGACCACATACGCAAGAATTGTCAAGTTTTGTTCTTTCTTGGTTAGTAAATTAATGTGTAAATTTCGTAGAGAGTATAAACCAGAATAGCTTCGGAGTTCCTATATTTTTAATGGACGGTTTTGGAAGTAAACGTCTCAAGAGATTCCAGTATGAACTAATTATACATTTTAAGAAATTGTTTGGATCAAAATTTCGCTGACACGAAGAAGCATTTGATATGGATACTCTTCACGGCTCTCCAAGGACTAGTTTGTACATTCCAAAATATACTGTTGTGTTTTCTCTGAAAGGACGAACATGCCTCAATTAGGCAGAAATCAAAGCAAATGCTGTGCTGCCAAAGAGCCAAGAGAGTTGCTTCTTAGCACATCCATACTAAAGCCTTTAAACCTAATTTGGGAGAAAGCAGGGCAGACACATATGAAGTAGTCTTCCATCTCATCGTCCTTCCTACAGGATGGTGGCAAAGCGCATATATTGGCAGTCCTATCCTTTCCCTGGGATAGGAAGTGGCCCATTATTAGGCTGACTGGTAATTTACAGTCCTCTCTGGTCAAAAACAGAAGCGAATGAGACCACTTAGTGGAAATATTACTTACTTACTTATGTGGCCATAACAACCGAATAATGATTTAGGCCGAAAATAACATGCTTCGCCAGCCATCTCTGTTCTTCGCTAGCCAGCGCAGCCGCTGGAGTTTGATGCGCTTTACTATGTCAATATCGGCATACAGCTCGTACAGCTCATGGTTGTACCTTATTCGCCACCAACGCAAATAGGTCCAAAGATCTTGCGTAGGACTTTTCTCTCGAAAACTCCAAGTATTCGCTCATCCGAGGTGGAAATTGTCCAGGCTTCAGCGCCATATGTTAGGACAGGCATGATGAGAGACTTGTAGAGTGTAGTTTTCGTTCTTCGAGAGAGGGCTCGACTTCTCAATTGCTTACTCAGCCCAAAGTAACACCTGTTAGCAAGAGTTATCCTGCGCATGATCTCCAAGCCGACGTCATTACTGCTGTTAATGCTGGTTCCAAGATAGACAAAGTCCCTTACTACTTCAAAAGCGTAGTTGTCAACAGTGACGTGCGGTCCAAGACGCCGGGACTCTTTGTTTGTTGACACTAGATACTTCGTCTTGCCCTCGTTCACCGTGAGACCCATCCGACGCGACTCTCTTTCCAACTCTGAGAATGCTGCACTGACTGCTCGCGTGTTCATGCCGATTATGTCAATATCGTCGGCATACGCTAACAGCATGACACTTTTGTTGAAGATAGTGCCATTATGTCGTAGATCAGCAGCTCGTATTATTTTCTCCATAATAAGATTGAAGAAGTCGCACGATAACGAATCACCTTGTCTGAAACCCCGTTCGGTATTAAACGGTGCGGAGAGGTCCTTCCCAATTTTCACTGCACAACGGGAGTTATGCATGGTGGTCGATGGTGGATTTACCAGGTCTGAAGCCACACTGATAAGGTCCAATCAGGTTGCTGAGCATAGGCTTCAACCGTTCACACAGTACGCTCGATAGAACCTTGTATGCGATGCTCAGGAGACTTATTCCACGGTAGTTGGCGCAAATTGTGGGGTCTCCTTTTTTATGTACAGGACAGAGAACACTGAGCCTCCAATCATCAGGCATGCTTTCATCCGACCATATTCTGCTTATGAGCTGGTGCATGCGGGTGAGCAGCTCATCGCCTCCGGTCTTAAACAACTCGGCAGGCAGGCTATCAGCACCTGCAGCTTTGTTGTTCTTCAGCCTTAAAATGGCCGTTTCAACCTCGTCATAGTCGGGTGGTGGAACATCAACACCATCATCTGTAATTGGGGTTATCGGGCATTCTCCTCCACTGGCGGAATTGTTCGTAGCATCGCCATTCAGTAACGTGGAGAAGTGTTCCCTCCATAGGCTCAGTACTCTCTGGACATCCGTAACCAGATTCCCATTTCCATCACGACAAGAAGAGGCTCCGGGATTTAAACCTCCACTCAGGCGCTTGATCTTTTCAAAGAATTTTCGAGTCTCATTCTTGTCGGTACACATCTCTATCTCCTCACACTCGCGTCTTTCCAACTCCCTCTTCTTGCGCCTGAAAAGACGTCTCTCTGCACTCCTTTTCTCTCTATACCGCTCCTTAACAGCTCGCGTTGCGCCTGCACGCAGGGTTCTTCTGTAGGCGGCGTCTTTCTCTGCGGTAGCGTCGCGAACCTCCTGATCATACCACTCATTCCTCAGAGGCCGGTAGTAACCGATTACCTCCTCGGCAGCAGTAGTCATGGAGTGGGATATATGTGTCCACCGTGCGCATGTATCATCAAGTTGGGGAGTGTTCTGCATAAGCAGATCCGATAGTCGAGTGGAAAATGCATCTGCTGTCTCTGGTGATCGCAGCTTACTGACGTCGAGCTTTCTCTGTGTGGGACTTCTCTTGTTATTTGCGACACATAAGCGTGTGCGCACCTTAGCTGCAACAAGGTAGTGATCCGAGTCGATGTTGGCACCACGGATCGATTTCACGTCCATCACACTGGAAGCATGCCTTCCGTCAATCACCACATGTTCAATTTGGTTTCTTGTACGATGATCTGGAGACAGCCATGTCGCTTTGTGGATGTCGAGATGCTGGAATCTGGTACCACCAATTACCATGTTTCGTGCTGCGGCGAAGTCGATCAGCCTCATTCCGTTATCGGAGGTGTTCTGGTGGAGGCTGAATTTTCCGACAGTTGGACCAAAGGTACCTTCCTTGCCCACCCTGGCATTAAAGTCGCCAAGCACGATTTTGATATCGTGGCGGGGGCAGCGGTCATAAGCTTCTCCGAGGCGCTGAAAGAAGCTCCCCTTGGTCAGATTGTCCTTCTCATCCGTCGGAGCGTGGGCAGATATAAGGCTGATGTTGAAAAATTTTGCCTTGATGCGGATTGTGGCCAGCCGTTCGTTCACAGGCGTGAACTGTGAGACAAGATGTCGTAGTCTCTTGCTGACCAAAAATCCACATCCTAATTCGTGCCTTTCAGCATGGCAACTGTAGTAGATGTCACAGGACGCTCTTTTGGAGCAGCCCTGTCCTGTCCATCGCATTTCCTGGAGAGCGGTGATGTCAGCTCTGTATTTTTCGAGGACATCAACCAGCTGGATAGAGGCACCCTCCCTATAAAGTGGAAATATTAGGTAGCATGAATAACAAGGTCAGCCAAATCAACGCTGATTGCGTCCTTCATCCATGGAGAAGGGGTAAAGTGGGCTAAAGGTCGATAAAGTCAACGTCAGAGCCCGTATTTGCTAGTACTTTAGATGTCACATTGCCCGCGAGTCTAAAGTGCTCTGAAATCGACTCTACCGCCAGACTATTTTGTCTTACGACATAGTTTAGTATTTTTTTTTTACAACTTGTGCGTCCAGAATCTGCGATACACGAATTTCAGACTGTACTTGTATTAACAGCACCAAAGATTAAAGGGCCATATAGGGTGTAGGATAATCAGAGCGATATGGTCAAATTAAGATTGGAAGTAATCAGAACAATTAATAATTCAGAACAATTAATAACGATTAATAGCAAACAATCGGAGAAAAGTGAAATGGAGGGCGAGGTTGAGTACGCTATGCAATGATATATGCAGAACAAAGTGAATATAATCGTTTGGATATTGGTTTATATATAGACAATAGACCTGAACCTATAGTGGCAAGATCAGATACAACTCTATCGGTCGAGGTAGTGTGATAGGAAAGTTCTATTGAACTTGCAAAGGTGAATATTGTTCAATTGTAGAAAATTCAATTCAAAAGCCTATTGTAATATTATAATTACTAATGCTACTAGATTTTTTTGCATTTTGTAATGGGAAGTGAATATTCAAAGAATCTTCTTCTTTCTACATATATGGTTGAAGCAGAATCTTGCATTCGTCTGACAGTTTGGCCTTGTAAATGCATTTTATTATAATTTCTAAGGTATTTAGATCCTTAAAAATTGATTTAGCTCATTTATCGCTTCAGTTGTGCTTAGTTAAGGACCAAATCGTTTGAATTAAATTTATTCTTTAAAAGAGAAATTATTATATTTATTAGACAAAGATTCTTTTCTAAGAGATTGTGGCAAATATTATTTCTTTGATTTGAAGCAGGTAACACAGCACAGAAAAATATTGTATTGATTTAAGGACATTTTGAAGGAACTTTCGTAGAAATAAGAGAGTGGCTCCACCAGGCCAATGCTCATTTATTTAGAAGTATGATGACTTCCTGTTTTTGAAACAGAAGCTATTGAATTGATGTGTTGATGAATATGCAACATTTGTCATCAATATTAAAGTTGCATATTTGATCTACTAACTTAGAGCTAGTTATTGGCAAATGATTAAATTGATAAATGTTTGATTTGATGAAACATTTACAAACTAAAAAATCACTAACATAATCGTAGTAGTCGTATCTAGTCGTATCAATATACAAATCAAATTGTTAAAAGTTTAAAAATCACAAGAAAATTATACACGCATAGACGTTGCTTGGCCGTATGAATGGCAGACTGGTTGGCTAGCTGATTGAATCGCTTTACTACTACATACCACATACATACCGTACGTACATATCTATTAATACTACATGCATTATACCAACATAAAATTCTAGAGTGAAGTGACTATATACGACTATGTAAAAATGTGTGCAGAAAAAAATTGTCTTCGAAACTTTGGAAACAAATTAAAAGTTTCTCTACAATAACTCTGAATTCGGAGAAGAAAAAAAAAATACAAAAACCAGCAACCAGACACACAAACATTTAAATGTGGAATGTAAATGGACGAGCGACCACAACAACAAATAATACAAGGTGGAAAAAATGGGCTCTCTTGGATTTTTTGCAATGAGTACAATTGTAAAAGAGTTCATTGAGCTTCTAGCTGGTCATCATTGATGTACTACAGATATGTATACCTCGAAAAATTACACTTTATTCGTTAAATTATTTATTACTTTATTACTAAATTTTTAGTAAATATAAGTTGGTTCTCTTATTATTGAAGAAATAAGATACAACTACACCAGGCAGTCACTTTTAAAGGACACATTTAGACATATGGCAATTGTGGGTTTCCACTTCTTCAAATCTGCTTATTCATGTATACCACTGTGCGAAAAAAGAGTTACGAGTATATTGCTGAGAAAAAGTTTTGTTAAAAAATCACCATTCACCACTTGGTGTTCCAAACCCTAATCGGCGATCAGAAAGCTTCAATTATGACATCAATTGAATTTCGAAACGATGGTGTTGTAAGTTTAAATACGAATTTGCAATTATAAGGAGTAGTACAAGCCTAAAATATGTTTACGTCGTGAAACTGGTAACTGGTAGCTGCATAAGCGTTTCCTTCAGAGTTTGTATTGCGATTATACACGGGCCTTGGAATATCAGTAATTAATATAATATCTTTGAAAGATATAAGATAAGAGACCTTCTCTTAAAGATGGGAAGATCACGAGAGAAACACAATATGCCGTAGGATATGGCTAAATGCTGAGAAGACTGTGGAATCTACTAATTTGGGACGTCAGCTATATTTTAAATAATTTTTCTAGTAACTTTTTGCAATACTGACGTATTCTGTGCTGTTAAAAAATCCTTATTGCAAAACTATAGAGCTTAACGAAAGGAATGTCACTTTTGCTAACACTTATGTTTGACAGCTGTCAAATATCAGAGTTGTACTTTTAAAATTAAAGAGCTCAAAGGTAAACTGTTCAAACTAATTCTTGAATTGAAGGCATTTTGTTGTAGAGGGCACTGCCAAAGAACCTGTTAAACTAATAGAGGATCTGTTAGTCTCTGAAAATTCTAATTGCCGTCAGCATATACGGAACGAACTTTTGGTAGCGTTGGTACATATATAAGTATTAATTTGATAAAATCCTTTCTCATATATTCAAATGTTTAGTCATTTACATCTATACCTGTATGTATAGTATATATTTCATTATGAGAGCCTATAATGCAATTTTCTACTAGCATGACATCTGTGATATTATGTAATATACATATGTAAAGGACAAAGTTTTCGAAATCGACTATATGCATGCAGTAATGAACAACTAATCCAGCTTTTCTGATGACTTTGAATGTGATACGTGCTCATTTGTTATATGATATTATATATATATACTGGTACAATATACTTACGTACTATAAAGTTAACATGGTTGCCTTGAAATATACGTAAAGCTACATCCAAACTCATGTATGCACATGATTAGTAGATCTACTGTATGTTTGTATTAACGTGTGTTTACCTTCATAATTTGATATTTTTCTTATCAAGCTATGGCCAATTATTCGCTCTACTGTGTGTGCCTTTGACACTTTGACAGCTCTTTGAAATACATTTTGAGTGTCAAATTGTGCATGTGGCTTGTTTACCGTCATAAACATTTGTTTGGCTAATTTTGTATGTGTAAACTGCGAAAAAAATATCAAATCTTATGCAGCATACTAATGTTAATCATTTTCATATTGATTTAATGAAATATATATTTGTTTCATTTCTAAAAATTTCTTGAGCTTTGAAAAATAATGGGATCCTCAAAACGATAAGTTCACCACCGAGTAATTTTTTTCATTTTTTTGAAACATTCCTTCAAGGATTTGGAATGTACAAAATTGTGAGAAAATGTAGCATTGAATTTACTTTCATATCCAACTATTCATCGAAAAGTCAAATAACTCAGCCATGTCATAAGACTGCAGCCTCTAAGGTTTTGAATACTTTCAATCTCCATTCGGACAATACTATTTCATTTAATCAAAATTTATGGGTCTGTGCTCATATTTGGGACAGGGTAACGGGTTTTCACACGAAAACTAATAATCAATAAATTATAGAAAAACACATCTTTTTAATTTTCGGGAAAATTCGACACTACGTTGTCTATTTTTAAGCGTAGCCGAACTTAAAAACTCAAATAATTCATGCAACTTGCTAAAAATTAATTGACAGATGACAATTAATAGGAGCTGTGTTGCATTTAACGTTACAATGTGTACTACACATTATTCAATATTATAAAACATACATTTTTACATGGGTGCCGTAGCTCAGTGGTTAGTGCGTTGGCATTCTGATCTGTATGTCGTGGGTTTAAGCCCCGGCTGAAGCATAATATTATTATGGGCAAGCAATTGGCAATTATTTCGGCAGTAACAAGTTGCCATGAAAAAGCTTCTAAAAGAGCTCTGTAACAAAGCTCAGAAAAAGTGTCGTTACAATAGTTTGGCCGTTCGGAATCGGCTAATATAAGTAGGCCCTTCAGAACCTTTGAGTGCCACATATAAATTTAAAATTTATAAAAAAAAGTTATTTTTCGTTGCATCACCAAAATAACATTATTAAAAGCTGAAGATGCAGTTTAAAAATCTAAATTCTCATTAGCTTCAACTATTACGTATTTCAAAAGTTTTCGTTATATTTTTTCTTTGGTTTTTAATTGAAATGCAAAAATATTCTTACCACAGAAGATTTCAATGAATCTATTGATATTGTTTTTTGTCTCATTCATTTGTTCATGTTGTATTTTTGCTTCTCAAAATATAAGTATGCATATCATGCAGCAATCATTGCAATTCTACTACATTGAGGTAATTGAATATTCTTACATTGTTCATTGAAAGAAAATGTTCTTATGAACGTACTCGTAGCTATTCAATCCAAAAGTATATGAGAAAATAAAAAAAAAGAAAGTGAGAAGGCTGTAAGAAACCAAGAAAATGAATAAGTACATTGAGAATCGTTCGATAAATATTGGCATGGTTGGATTTTTTTTCCACCTTCAGTTTGAGGTCTTGCCAATCAGGTCACTTATCTTCTTTGACTAGCTTTTTGCTAATTTCTCATTTCAAATATTTATCTTCATCAATTCAAATGGATATGAGGAATACGTACATACATATACGAAGTATGCCAACTAATAGTAAGTAGCTCTCGTTGCTTTATAAACCTCAATTATTTTAATTTAAGTGCCTGATTATCTTTGCCCATTGAGTTGAGGTCAATATGGTAAATTGTTAGCGTAGGTATATATGACGCATCCATATATACTATTTTTCGTACTATACCTGCCCTTCTTCGAGTGAGATTTAGCATCGTAATCATAGTGCATCATAGTAGAAGTAGTCAAATTTGTTTACAATTCTCAATCTTGGCATACTTATGAATTTAAAACCATCAGGAAGATAGAGAAAAAATACAACTACAAGTACTTCAATGCCGCAATAAATCTGCTTCTTGTTTGTAGATTGATAGATGTACAAGTATACATAGATTATAGAGGAAGAGAAAGAAGAAGAAAAACAAAAGCAAAACCTTGGATAAAAGATGCTTCAAGAGCGTTTTGGTTTTTTTGTTGTGCAAGTAGCTTCACTTATTGCCTCAATCAGCATATTTATGGTAAAAAAATGAGATTTTTAAAAGCCAAAAAAAGGAAATTCGAAATCATACATGGAAATCCATAGAACATACAACATTTAAAATGCATTGAAAGCAAAAATAACAACACTATTATTATTGTAAATAATACGCTGAAGCATAAGCAATTGTCTTCAAATACTTATATTTAGTTCCCTCTCTCTACATTTGAGACGAAAATTGTATTTGTAGGTTGCGTGGAAGTAAAGTGCCATAATTTATGCCACGAAAACCCGAGCTTGGAAAAATGTCCAAATATCCCCTTCTCAGGTCGTGGTGTAGGGGCTTAATATGAGCTGGAACATGGCATCTGAAAGACTGTGCCATAGTCCAGCACGTAAACTATGTACCACCTACGACGCACAGGTTGAAAGTAGTTTACTACGATTCAGTACGGTCATGACTCTGCTGGATTTGGGTTGCCGACTAGTCGGGCGGGAGAGAAGGAAAATTCCCAAGGCAGAGTCCGCTCATGCTACAGATTGTTAAGGCCTAGTCATGACAGTCTGTGGCATGGACCGACTCATAAATGAAATATCCCGCTAATATCGCGGTGGAACAGCTATGCCTGCGAACTTGCTTGACGGGGTAGAGTCAAGCACAATCGCGAACTCCGTATAAGGTCTGGCGAACCTACGGTTTCAATTTGCCTTCCAATTGGGGGCACCCATGGAGACCAAAATGCAAGTTTTAATCAAATAATTGCTCTTATGGACTTTAAATTTGAAAATAAAAATATGGACTTTACACCTTTAAAGGTGCAAAATGAGGTTAAAAGCCTAAAAACTGCAGTGAACGAGGGGGCACTTGGTCCAAACGTCACTGAAATTATAGTTCTCCTAAAGAAAGATTCCAAAACCGGCAGAGTGAAGCTGTCCGGGGCTAGACGGAAGAGGTTAAAGGCTTTACTTGCCAAGGGCATACCGTTAGAAATAACAAAGTCCTTGGCGGTAAAGCCTGCTGGTGTCATTGCGGCCAGCGACGTAAAGACGACCCCGAAAAGATCCCGATCTGATCCCGACAAAGCGATTCGCACCTGAGGGTAAGGTTGATAGACCATCCATAGTACCTTCGACTTCGTCCACTGTTCGGACTGCGGGGAGATGCAGGCGGTGGTAGCGGTAGCTTCTAAAGGAGTGGCTTCACAAATCTCCCGTGTGGACGTTCCCTGTTCGAAGCTTACTCTGGCTGAGGCTGTCCACTCCAAGAAGGCCGGGATTATCCCAAACAATTTTCCGGAGGGCATATGGTCCACTGAGGAAATTTGCGAGGTGCAGAGTTGAAGGGTCCACGAGTCCAGTGGTGGTCCGGTGAAACCTCACTTTGCAGGCTATGGTTTTAAGCCCGGATGGTTAACTATTAACTGTCTGGACGACGAAACTGTGGCATGGTTAAAAGAGATGGTACCAGCCCTGAAGCCATGGAAGGGAGCCGATTTAAAGGTTATGAACCAGGCAGGTGTACCGAAGACCAAACTCTTTGTAGGATACTTCCCTGGCTCAGTATCGTGGCAAAATGACCGAATTCTGGGGCAGATTGAGTCACAGAACTCGGACATTTGTGTTAGCGAATGGCGGGTGCTAAACAGGCTTCATAAAGGTGACCTTGTCGAGCTGGCGATGGTCCTGTATCCACAGTCTTCTGAAGTGGTCGAAAAGCTTGGCAACAAAGTCTTTTGTGGCTTTGGCAGTGCCCAGCTAAGACCCAGACTAAAGGGTAACAGGGCAAAAGTTAAGCCTGCTGCTGAAGAGCAACCATCAACCTCGGCGGCGGCTCAACCGCAAGGAAATAGCCGAAAGCCGAAACGGTTTCCTGCACCGCAAAGCCAGCACCGATAGCAGAGAAAGGCAACACCAGTGCCCGGCGTTTAAAACCCTCTCTGCTCTCTGGTCGACTCAGAAAATGGGAACGCAAGGATCCGGGAAACCTTGCGAAGCACGAAAGGTGGTAATGTCCGAAGGGGCCAGTCTGGGAAATAATATCCCAGGCTCCACCTCGAATGCAAACTGGCAATTGTAGGTAGCTCAAATGTCTCCAAATAAATCTCCACCGGGCAATAGCAGCCTCATATAGACTCAGTGCCATGGTGGAACAAAATTGTCTGGACTTTGTGGCCATCCAAGAACCATGGGCCGCAAATGGACAAATAAATGTTCTGCAGACAAAAACATGTAAGTTGATCTTCGACGTAAATGCTGACCGACCCAGGGCAGCGATACTTAACAAAATTTCTTCCAGTTTCACAGCTCTTACAACGTGATCTGTTGGCGGTACAGGTAGAAGTGTCCAGTGCCAGAGGACGAAGAACAATTGTACTGCCCTCCATGTACCTTCATGGTGTCGATGCAGAGGAGGCGGTATCCCAGGAGCTCCAGCAGCTCATGGCTTACTGCCTCACTCGGAATCTTCAATGGGTAATGTGTTGCGACGCAAATGTACATCATACGGCATGGGGAAGTACAGACACAAACACTCGAAGTGAGTCACTTTTTTATTTCATTACTACTAACAATATTGTGGTGTTAAATAGGGGAAATGAACCAACTTTTGTAAATACAATCAGGGGGAGGTGCTAGATCTCACTCTAACCAGTGCATTTATATCTAATAACATTTCTAACTGGAGGGTGTTAGATGAAGTCTCCTTGTCGGATCATCGTTATATACGCTTTGACCTAAAAGGGGAAATTGAAGACATATTCGAAATTAGGAATGCTAGGTAGACCAACGTTCTAGGAACGTCTCTTGGTAGAGCGAGGAACTTAACAAGTTGCGCAAGAAAGCACGTCAACTTTTTAATAGAGCTAAGTCCATTGGGGACTGGGTATTCTATACATGTGCCTTCACGGCCTACAATAACCAACTGAGAGAATCTAAGAGAGATTCATGGAAAAGGTTCTGCGAGGAGATCGAAGCGTCCCCAGTCGCTACCAGACTCCAGGAATCGCTAAAAAAATATTACTCAGTTGGTCTCTATATACTTAAAAAAGCAGACGGAAATTATACGGGAAGTCTGAATGAAACGAGACAGTTACTGCTGGACACTCACTTTCCAGGCTGTGCCATCTCTGATGAAAAGAGTGAAAGCATCGAGGATAAAAGTTTCTTGATGGCTACACGCAGGTCACTATCACTGGCTCATAAAATTTTTACCGTCAACAAAACTAAATGGGCAATCTCCACATTTAATCCATTTAAATTTCCTGGTGTTGATGATATTAAACCTTGCCTTCTCCGACAAGGGGCTAATGTATTAGCACCAATTCTGTAACGCATTCCTTTTGTTTCCAGCTGAGGTATTACTCAGTCTGCCAGGGTTGAACAAGAGAGCAGCGTAAAAACTCTTGTTGTAGGAGGAGGACCGAATTCCACACGATTGTCTATTGACAATCAATTCACCGACACTAGAAGAGTGTTCGGCTCTGTTCGAATGGAACTACTACTACTTTGATATTATTTTCTTTATTATCTTTCCTTTATTTCTTATTACAATTTTCAATACAATACAATTTTAATGCCTTACTCTACACCTAACCTGGAATACCTAACTTTATTTATAGAGAATGATAATTTATAGGTTTGACCAGTGCCACCTGGTCGCACCTAATGAATCAGTCGTCTGGCAGAACCGCCTTAGCAGAAATCTCCAAGCGACTGATAATTGTGTAGGGTAGCCTGATACAGGGGTCTCCTGTATTCAGTACCCTGGCCTAACAGCTAGAAGAGGGAGTCCTATTAGCGATATATATCTGTAGGCACAACCAACGGGATGGCGGATGGCTGCTCCTGGTATATATGGTCGGTCAAAATGACCCCGTGCAGAGCTGATGGCTCGCATGCGGCTACTATAAGCGATCTTTCGTTTAGTGACAGCTCCGCTTATGGCAAGAACTACTTATAGTCGTCTAGCGTTATTTGACCACTCGACTATATGAGCACTCGTTCGTATAGCAAGCTATTCGAACTGGCCGTTTCCAAAAAAATCCGCAATGATCGTTTCCACGGTATGTCGTATCACGACTTACTTGACCATGCGTCTATTTAGGGTTTATCACCCTTTCTTGTCATGCCTTACGTTGGCAAGTCATGCACCTTTAGTACGTATTCGTATATAAAGCATTTAGGAATTATGAATTTCCTATGATGCTACATTTTACGTTTAGTGAAAATTCACTTGAGTCTTTCTTCGTTTCTGTCGTCATAGTGAGTGATTACACGAGTATGTGTATGTGTGTATACATCTGCCGATATTATTATATGACGACAGTAAAGAGAATAAGAATAATCAAATTACTGTCGTCATAGTAACTGACTACACGAGTATGAATATGTGTGTGTGTAGGTTTGCTGATATTTACTATATGACGACAGCAAGGAGAAGAAGTGATCTGATAGAAGTGATCTGATATTTGTAATTTCATTTGTTTGGATAGTATAACAAATTTGGAGTTTTTTTGTAGGTACCAATGTAAAAGGTTGTAACAGGCTTATTTTAAGTCTGTTACAATTCTAACAAAAATTTTCAGGATAAGTCTGGAATTAGGTGCAGTGCCTAAATCATGGACAAAACTAGGGTCACTTTCATCCCGTTTTATCGTCGCTCCTATGGTTATTGGTCATTGACGAGCTTTTACAAACTATCGATGATCTCGGCTACGAAGTTCAGGGCTTTGCAGATAACTTAATAGTTATGGTCAAAGGCAAATTTGACTCTACCATAACTGAGCGCATGCAACTAGCTGTAGAGATCACACTGGTGTCAGGAGAAAGAACTTTCGATAAACCCTAGCAAAACGACGCTGGTACTCTTCACGAAGAGAAGGAAGTTGAATTTAGGGATCTTGAAGTTAGGTGAAACAGAACTAACACTCTCTATGGAGATGAAATATTTGAGAGTAATCCTGGATAAAACTCTAACTTGAACAACCATTTATCATACATCACGAACAAAGCCCAGAGGTCTACCTTCGCTTCGCTGTATGGTAAAACATGGGGACTACGACCTAATTGATGGCGTGGTCTTACAAAACTGAAATAGTACCAATGATCACTAATGTCTTTCTGGCATGATGGCACAAGGTAAATCAAATTGGGACTCAGAAGATCCTTAACAGGATTCATCGAATAGCCTGTTTCAGCGTAACGGGAGCGATGAGAACTAGCATAGCAGCTTTAGGAATAATCACAGGTCTCAATCCTCTACACCTTGTGGTCAAGAGCAAGTGCAGCCATAAGGTTTCCGAACTCTATTCACCTGAAAGAAGGTAACCAAAAAGGGCACATTAAGCTTCTAGACGTAGTCTTGAATTCACCGGGCCTCACGGTCTTTGACAGGATGGATGAAAAATCTTATATTCTCCAAACTCTTTGAAGTGATCATTCACGATCGCTCAGCGTGGAGAAACAACGAAATATTTCTAAAACAGGGCTCATGGCTATGGTACACTGATGGGTCCAAAATGGAAGATGGTAGTGTTGGAGCGGGAATTGTAGCTTCCATTTTTCAGGCGGAGGTAGAGCCCAAACAGGCATGCGGCAGTCGAAAAGATTCATTGACCCTGAACACATTAAGGTAGATGCTATCTTAAACCTCAGCAGAAAAGACATCAAGCTCTACACTGAACTATTAACAGGTCATTGTAAACTTAATTATCACATGATGAAAATGGGCGTGGTTAACAACGATCTCTGTCGATTCTTTCTTGAAGAGCAGGAAACAGCAGAACAAGTTCTTTGCAATTGCCCAGCTGTGGTTAGACGCAGACTAAACTACCTAGACAACGGATTCATAGTTCCCAGGGACCTAGTTAAAATCAATCACACAGCAGTGACAAGATATATAAATAGTCTTGAGATCTGCTAGTTAGGGAATAAGACTGCACAAAAGATCTTCAAGTCGCGGTGCTTCATAGCCTTAATAATAATAATAATAATAATGTTCAAATAGATTATTCTTAAAAGCAAAGTCCTTAAAATACTGTACCACAAAAATCAGATGCTGTTCTGGGTCGATTTTGTTGAGCGAATGGAAGTATTTTAGAATCAGATGTTATACACAGACGAATTGAAATATCAAAGGAAAAGACAAAGTACGAGACTAAGTACTGAAGAACTTATTACTCCGTGGAATTTCTTATAGGCGCCAACTGGGAAAGAACACAGGCGAAGAATTTTGCATTCGCTTAAAAACTTTTGTGATGATCAAATAAGTAAGTAAGAAAGCATATAATAAAATCCACATATTTTTATTAGAAATTGCTTTGCGATATGGATTGAATAGTCATTGTGGTTCATATTGGATGAGATGATCCCAGCTCATTTAATGAAGATCGTACATACTAAAGTGGAGCTAAGAAATTCTCTGCTGAGCAGATGGACTAAGAAAGATTGTGATGCAATATTTTATTTTTGTTGCGAATTAATATTGGGCAGTGGCAGGGAACATGCGGCAGGACTTATATTTCTAAGGTTTCTTGAAGGTGTTGTTTGAAGGTAGAGAGAATCCAAAGATTCTAATTCCTCGACTAAACATTCATAAAATCTGACTGCTGTAGACTGTCCGACAAGCTACTTTTTTTTGGCTGTGTCGCTCTACAAATAAAAGTGCGTTATCCGACAAACCAGAACAATTATTTTACAAAATTTCTTTTTGGATCTTTGATTTCAAATCTGTGGTTGTTACCATGACCGACAGGTTTCATTTTAATACCAAAAAACCTCGTTTTTCGGCTATTTTTGCAGAGGATTTTGAGGTTAGAAAGAAACATAAGTAATTAAACACAGGTAGAAGCAATAATTAGGTATACGTATTTTTATTTTCAGATCTACACGGTAATTTAAGATTCATGCATTAATTTATACTTAAAATTATTACAATAGATACATTCCCGATGCGAATATAAAAAAATATAATAAAACCGTTAGAATTACGATTAAAGAAAAAGAGCGCGGAATGGCACGATCTCGATACAATATTGTCAAGTACCGAATGTAAACCAAAACACATTGGTCGATCGTAGCACGAGCCGCGAAAACCCAAAAACATAAAAGGGGAATTTATGTGGTAAGTATGAAATCCAGGTAAGTATTAAGGTAAGGTAAGTATAATTTTAATTCATATGAAGGTAAGTATTATTAATTCATTATATATTCGGTTTCTTTCTTTTATTTCTTTCTTTCAGGTACTAATCATATGGCTTGTCTAAAGGGATTTGGACAATAAGGGTGATGGCGGATCGGATTCAGCGATACAGTAAACAATGAAATGTGTGTGCTTTTGTTCGTCGGAAATCGTATTTTTTTGTTGGGAGCTATAATATATTTACTTCAAATAGCAAAAATTACTTGAAAATTGTAATTGTCTGTATTATCAGGCTTTATACTTATGGTACGAATTGTTTTCGGATTAAACGATTCGTGGTAAAATCGTATTATTTCAATTGTGTTATTTTGAAAAGTGAAATTTTGTTGATATCTTTTTTTAAATTTTCTTTATACTTTTTTCATTAGAAACCATCTTGAAGAACATTTGAAGTATTCAAAGAAAAATGTAAGAGAACACAAGAAATGAGAACCAATCAACCAACTGAACATTGACTATGAATAATTTGTCAAAAATTGTATACAAACGTATATTTCTTGTACCACTGAATTCTGCGGTTATATGGAATGTATGGTTTCTTATTCACTTTGACTTATCTATGAGTTGGCTTTCTAAATGATATATGGTTACCATTGCAATCAAATAGTTATCCATATCCATATCTGTCACACAATTTTTGCAGTGTGAACGTGTACATTCAACAAAATGATTGATTTGCTGTTTTACTTGATTGGATTTTATTGCATCAAATAATTGTCTTGTATTGCATTACACAATATTTTGTTTTTTTAGTGTAAATTGTATAGCAGTGAGGTATTTGATAAATAATATATAAAAGTATAATTGTGGAACAATAATAACTTAGTTCTATGTGACACAATCAATCATTCCACGATTTTTTTTCCTGTAAAAGTAATTGCATTTCTAAGTGGATAATAGAAAAACAAATGGAAAAAGTTTGCATTTTCCAACAAAACATCCGTTAACATGATATTACGGATGAGTTTGTTATTGTTATGTTCAGCCTAAAATGACTAGCGTTTGTATCTTTTTGTAAACTTTGGAGCGAAAGCCTGATTTCATTTTGAATGTTCATCTTCAGAGTATTGAAACGTTCCTCTCTCTCTAAATTAACTAAAACCGAACTTTCTCGTTTATCATCATATTAGCCGATTCCCAACGACAGTACGTTGCGACATCATTTTTTCTGAGCTTTGTTACATAGCTATTTTAGAGAAATTGTTGCTGCTGGAAAAGTTTCCAATTGCTTGCCGATATTCGGGCACTGTTGAAAAAAATTGTTTCGATATCAAAGTTGTGCTTCAGCCGGCGATTGAACTCACGATCTTAGATTAGAAGGCCAGCGGCACCCTTCTAATACTGTTCAAAATTTATTATACATAAGAGTACTGCCGGAAGAATTGCCAATTGTTTGCCGACAGGTGGATACCGTTCGAAAGAAAAATCTTTTCCATATTAAATTTGTTATGCTTCAGATGGGAATTGAATCCACGAGCTACAGATCATAAGGCCAACACACTAACTACTGAGCCACGGCACGGAAATTTGGTCTTGCCGTAATTTAATTGCAAAGAATCAGATTGAATGTGATTTGGCGTATTGAAGAGAATCTTGCCAGAAGAAAAATATCGAATTTTGTTGAAAAACATCAAATTGTTAAAGGTATTTAAAGGGCTCTATAATTTTGATCACTAATAATATCTGTAAATACTTATGATTTACTTACTTTACATTTTCATTACATAATTTATGGTATTTATATTTACATTTTCCATTCCTTAAGTTGAATATGTAAAATATATATACTCCGACTTTAACGATTAATTATTTACATAGTATTTGAGAATTGGTTCCAATTATAAATTCAATCAGGATATTTATAAAACTTATTTGTACACATAAGTAAGTACTTATAGTCGTACTTAGGTGTATATATTATTTTGAAATATTTTCCATGTTAAAATTATATGTTTATGTATGTTTAATACTTGGAGTATATTCCTAAATATCTAAATGGTTATACATAAATGCATACAGTATGTCTGTATAAAATGCATATATTTGTTTATCCATCAATTGAAGGCGTGTAAATATTGTATTAATATTCGCAATATTAAATGTATAGATTTTGATAAAGTTGCACAAGGTAAGTATGCTTACAATATGTGTAAAATCACCTTTTAAGTAAAACAACTTGCTTATAGTACTTTACAAAGATTTTGATACGATACTAATGCAAATATTTATAAATATGTACATAAGTAGGTATGCATATAAGCATGTGTGAAAGTATCGATTTTACATCATTGAGGCAAATAGAAATTGTTTTACATATTATGCATATATTCACATTCATTTATATATGTACTTATGTTAAGCACAAGTAGTTGATATGAAAAAACCCTGTAGCCAAATCAAAGGTATTTATCATTACAAATATAAATTTTTATTCTTTGCCACCGGAATTTTAACCAAGTGACGGTATTTAAAAATGGTAATCGAGTTTACCATTGAAATATAATTTCATAAAATTTATTACAACAAAATGGAACTGTTTACTAAAGTGATCACATTAAATTCGAGGTTCGATCTTTATAAAGAGACAAAAACACAATTAAAAATTTTTGTGTATTATTTGCTGTGTTGTTGGTTTTTATTTCAAGTCTTACTATAGAATATTACACTGAATTGAAGTGTTTAGCCTCTTACAGCCACGCTTAATTTCAGGAATTTATTCTTGGAATATGAAGCATATTTTACGTCGCATTTATGAAGGAAAAATTTGGATCTCACGGTACCTTTTTTTTATAAAGAACATTTTGAATTAGAGGCTCTAGCTTCAACGTTCGCCCACGCCATTATTGATGTACTGGCATATATTGAGTAAGCTAAAACGTTTTCGTTAATTTCTAAGCCAACATGTGCCATTTTGTTCGATGGTCTTTCGCCATTTTCCTGGTAAAGCTATTCTACCATCACTTGTAGGACTTTTGGGGTTTCTGAGCGAAAAACTGGTTCGTATTGTCTATGGAAATCAGTTGTTTGTTATTATGGAAGTTCCGTAGAAACGATAATAAATGATTATATAAAAATGCAAAGCCCGGCCAAGTTGTGTGTGTTCTAGCGTTGTTATGATGGAATACAACACTCTCTCTGTTGATCAGTCCTGGATGATTTAACTGAATTGATTGCCACAAACGCTTTAGTTACTAAGAGTAGGGGCAGCAGTCCGCAATGCATTATTCCTTCCCGATTCCACTAAAAGCACTTTCCACATTCTTTGCGTAAATCTGGAAGATTCGCCCCGTTTCGTATACGATCTTTAGCGAACATTATTGTCGTTCATGATCCATTTTTTATCAGCAGGAATCATTCGCTTCAATAATGGTTGAATTCCGTTTCGTTTCAGTTGCGTTTCGCAGATGGAAATTCGTTCCATTAAATTTTTCAATGTTAATTCATGTAGCACCCAAACATTGAGCTTTTTTTTTGTATCCCGTCATTTTCAAATAGTCTATAACTGTTTGGTGCTGAATGTTTAGCTCTTTGGTAATGTCTACGCAGCTTATGTGTCGGTCTTCCTCAATTATTTCATCGGCTGTGCATCGTTCAAAAGGTAGAACATTTTAAAAATCAATAAGAAAATTAGATTTTAAAGTTGAAGATGGTTTTAAAAAAATGTCGCAATATTTATCAAGCTAACCTATTACAATACTCTTAAACTTTGACAAATGTTTTGCCGCCAAATGATTGCTGTCATATATTATACATTAGCAACTGTTGTTACAAAACAACTTTTTCACTGTTCCCAAAAAACACACGTTGCCACACATGTTACAATACGAATAATGATGCAATTTCACCCATTTTCTGTGTCAAAGAAAATATGAAATAAATTACATTACTGCATATGAGTAAAATTTAATAGAACTTACTAAAATTAACTTTTATTGATGGCATTAAATAAGTAATTATGAAGTTTTTACTTAGTTGTGCTGTAAGGTCAACGTATATTATACGAGATTTAAAAGTTTTGTAATAATTTTTTCCGTAAAATAAGTAAAAATATTAAAACAATGAAGCAACACACAAAAGCAATCTATTGTCTGAGAAGATTTAAAATTTCCATTAACATAAGAATGAAAGGAGATATAATACCCGTGTTTTGTACCTACTTTACCAGCAGAGATAATCGTAAGGAAGAACAATAGCAAAGTGTCGGACATAGTAGGCTCTAAGTATATTTAGCAAGTTGCTTAAGTTCAGTGTTCAGAGAGTTCAGAGATGTTACTTATGTGTCTGTTCACATTAGCCTGCACAGGCGCAACTGTGCAAGCGAAATAGGTGGAAAAGTAGGCATTCAGAAAAACATGGACGTTTTGCGCTAAGTGTCCAATCCAAAATTAAATATTGACGCAACAAGCTATATTCTATGTCCAAAGTGTACCGAATTCGACAAATTTGCACACAAATTTTTAGACGTTGATGCGATAAAGTCAGTAAGGGCCAGTTTTTCAGTGCGAATTTAACTTTATTTGTCGTTTAGACTAAGTTTAAACTCGATTTGCAGTTTTTCTGTCAAATTTCAACGTAGTTTAAAGAAAGTTTAAATCTTAAATTAAAATTAATATGTGGCACTTAAAGCCCCAAAGGGCTCGTTGGCCGAGCTTCTCTTCCATTACTGTTGTGCGTGTTAAATTTTGGACAGTATTAGAAGGGACCTACTTATTTTAGCCGGTTCCGAACGGCAGAACGGCTTTGTCACAGAGTTCTTTTAGAAGCTTTTTCATGGGAAGTTCTTACTGTCGGAAGAATTGCCAATTGCTTGCCGACAGGTGGGTACCATTCGAAAGAAAAATCTTTTCGATATTAAATTTGTTATGCTTCAGCCGGGGATTGAAGCACGACCTACAGATCAGAAGGCCAACACACTGCACCCATTTTATGTAAAATAGAAAATTAAATCAACTCAGTTTATCAAAGGACCATGTGGTTTTCTATGGCATAAATAAATACAAGAATAACAAAGAATATGATATGTTAAGTTAGGTTAGCTTACCTAGATGTGCCTCAGGGTTTGTGGGAGAGTGGAATTATCTTTATTTTAAGCTATTTGACTGCTAATCAAATAGCTTACAGATTGCACTTATATTTATTATGCATATTCTAAGCGATTTATTATTCTATAAGTTACTACTCCATACTACTACATCAAGTCCTTAATATCTATGTACGTACTTCCATTTTATTATCCTAGAGTTGTATAATGAAATTATAATTATTAATCGCTTTTCCCATTACCATCTTGTATTATACTATTTCAGTACAATTAATACAATTTATGTATGTACATTATTTATTGACAGCCAATTAAATGAAGCAACCACCACGTAACAGCTGAGCAACGATAGCGAATTACACTACAAATAAATATGGGGTATGGGCAATTCAACTCATGCTAAGAGTATTGTATATGTGCATCTGTGTAATACGTAACAAGAACAATACAAATAAGCAAATAATGAAATGATGAACACATACAATACACTCAAATGCTTCCTCATAATTTACTTCGACATCATAGCAAGTGGACACTTTTGTGAAATAGTACTAAGTGCATCGTCATCATGCATCATAAATATCTATGTACGTTTACGTTATGTATATATATAGCAGGCAATAAACAACAGTAATTGTAGGAGTAAAAGTAAAGTAAAAAACAAATAAACAATAAAGCATAACCATAAAATAAATATAAGCTATGCTTAAGTAAATCAACTGGACAACTTTGCTGATTTAATGATGATGACGATGATGCTGGTGATGATGAAGATAGATGTAGATGAATATAAAATCGTTCGCTCTCATACTCACTTTGTTGACAAAGTTAACAAGGTACACACACAAACAGTGAGCAAAGGCAAAAAAAAAGGTATAACACAAATAACAATAATTAAACAAACTGCCACAATTGCCTCTCAAAAGGAACTCATTCAACATAACAATAATAAAAATGCATACATACATTCGGGTACGGGTACAAATAAAAATAATAACAACAACACCAACTACAAGTACAATGTTTAACCACTTGTCATGCAAAAGAAAAGGACAAACAAACAAAAAGCAAAAAGAGGTCAGCCAGTTCCGCTCGCACTATGATGCGGTATGTACTGGTAAACTCTCTGTTGCATTGTTATTGCAATAGTGCAATAGCAATGGAAAATTGTATATTCTACTCATAACAATGTGCAATTAAATACATCTAACTATACCCCAATCATATGCACTGCCACCAACCACCGGTTTAAGTGTTGTAGGTGCACCGCCATTGCCATCATCGTTAGCTTGAAAGTATTCCTAGAAAGGAGACAACTGAAGTTCATTCGATGTGTTAATGTACTATGTATTCTTACAAATTAAATGAGCTTTTATTGCTATTTTCACTATTGTCTACTTCACTTGCTATCCTCTAATAATGTATCAATTGTTGTGTATTTGTTATTACAACATTGATTGGTATTTGTTTGGAATGCCTCCTTTTATGGAAAACCAGAATACTGAAATTATTTTTACAACCTTTGAATGCTTGAGCATAGAGTCCAGAGATTTTACACAGAAAGGCAAAGAATCGTTGCTATGAAATACTACAAGTACGGATATGGTAAATACGTAAGCAAAGTCCAATGCTATAATGTTCTCTGTGCGATAATCGACAATTTGTGTTTCCCTGAACATCAATATCGAGCCCATCTATTTATGAGCTCTCTCTTAATCAGTTTCATTTTGTTTCCCACAAGAATGTGGGAGTTCCTTGAGCTCAGGATAATTGTGATTTTTCTATTTTATATTGGAAAATGTAATTCATTTCAATTAAATCAATCGGTTAGATTATTTCTATCACCTCTGCTTCAATTGTGTTAGCATATTGAATTTCGTGTTTATGCAAATAGCTCATTTCTATAGTAACACAAATTCACGGATTTATTCTTATGGCATTGCAAATTTGCTAAATAACAAATACTTTCAATCAAATGCGACCCTGCTTTTTTAAAGAGTACCTACTTTGCAACACTTTGGTTGTTATTTTGTTTTTTTTTTTTTCATTATGCTATATAATCTTAGAATGACGGCTATTTTGGATATGTTATTTTTCCTAACTCTTATAGACTAAGAAATATTCAATTCGATTAAATATTATAAAATAAAAATTTTCTCTCCGACTTATGACATTTTAGAACTAGCTTACAAGCCCTAAAATTGGAAATATTTTGATTTTCATTATATTCTTATTATGAAACTATAATATATAAATGAATGAAATGCTAGGCCGACTTTAATTCTTTCTTTCTTCCAACATTTCCTCTAATATTCTTACCCTATATCTCCAGCTCTTTGTGGTGCTCCACTGCACAGTTTAGGTATTTATCAAATTCTAATGAATGTAGAAGGGTAAAATGTATGACCACAACTCTTATTGATTTTGACAACTCTCATTGATATCTCTAACCTTTATGAGGCTTCCCTGTAATATTTAAAATTTGTATTAAATATGCCACCAGCATTCCAAGGGTGCATATACTATATGACCAATCTACGTTTTTTATTTTATCATATATCTTCCAAACACTTTTACCCTCTATTTCCATCCCTTATGCAGGCTGATATACTAAATGAACGAAAAACAAACGAAAATTTACAAATACCCCTATAGTTGCTCAGGAATCGCCTATAGGAGGGCGAAAAGTAATTCATTCATTTCTATTCATTTTAGCTGCCCAATATTTTTTTCGAACGTACTTACCCTTTATCTCCGCCTCTTATGGGGGTTGCCATACAAAATAAACGAAAAACACATAAAAATTGAGAAATAACTCCAAAACCTCCCAGGAATCCTCCTTAGGAGTATGAAGTGTAATTTTGACCTTATTAGTTTTATCTACCCAACATTTTTTCCCCAACATACTTACCCTTTATATCCATCTTTTAAAGTGGTTATCATACAAAGTGAACAAAAATACTAAAAAATTTGCTAATAACTCTATAGCTGTCCAGGAATCACTTCATGGAGTGTGTGTGGACTGTAAATCAATAAGAGTTTAAGTATCTCTATTCTAATTGAGTCCCAAATTCTCTCTTTAATAAAAAGTAAATAAAAAATCGTTTGAACGAATATTTGCTCTTATTTTTTATTTATGCTTTTTAAATATAAAATAAACTTTTGGCAATGATTCGGAGACATAACGCTTTGTCGAGAGGAGCAACATAGTTACCATATACAGTATAAAAATGATTCTCTAGGGATATGTACATTTTATTGTTAAGATTGGCAATTTTTCAATAATATTTTGCACATACTCGTTTGCATATGCATATGCTCATATGCATCGGATCGTGAATTCGTGAACATGGCTATTTATAATATAACATATATCCTATGCAAAAGTCGTACCTATATTTGAATGATCGAAAAGTTCGATAGCTATATACGAGTAATATTTCATTAACATATTGTATAATTTTCCTCTCAATATTCTTGTACTTATTATATATTTTACATATATTCTAACGAAATAAGTATTTGCTCCTTTACCAGTACAAATATATCGGATAGGCTGCTCATTATTCAATGTTAGATTTTCATATTGAGATGATAATTTATTTGCACAGTCATAGCCAGTCAACTTGCTTGAGTTCCCTGAGAAGCACTTGTGACACCAAACTCGTGTTATCGAAAAAATCAGCTGGAACAGGGGACTGCTAATAAGCAATTGCTTCTCAGACAAGACAACTAGATAGAGTTTCCATTCGTAATTACCCTTGAAATTACCTGTAAGTAAAGGATTGAAATATTGGGCATGTGTGTGAGTAGTACCGATATGGGTGTGTCCATTACTTACTTCAAGAAGAGTCTCGGTAGATTTGGTAATACTGATATCCCTTCTTGCGTGATTAAAATTTATCTTTCACGTTTGTTGATTTCTAGTGTCGCGTTGCTGTTATGTACAGGTTATGGCGCAAGTTGTCCTTTTAATTTTGATCCACCAATTTCATTGAGATCCTTCCTCATCGAAGAATTTACTTCTTTGATGTTTTAATAGTAGCATTGAATAGTCATTTCAGTATTGATATCTTGATATCAGTTTTGAATTACCGATTTTTCAATTCAAACTAGAAAATTTCGTACAATCCATATTGAAGATATTTCTGTGAGAGGGTAAAGAATTGATGATTGAAATTTCCGTAATTTAAGTATTTATACTTACTTACATATTTGAAAGTTCGATTTAATAGATCTGCAACATCAAGCGTGAAGCCTTTGCTTTGTGAATAGTCTTCTACGAATAATAGTCTTTCATTCAGAAGAATGTGATAGACCACATAAGACATGAAACTGGAGTATTCCAAATTGTCAACTATTGAAGAAAAAGCAGATATTGAACATAAAAGCTGGAACAATACAAAATTATTTAAATGGAAATCAAGAATAAAATCGGAATCTATTGGAAAAATCAGCTTATATGAATGTATGAATCAGAGAAAACCAATATTAGCTTGGGTAGTTGAAAACAGTAAAAAACTCCATTTCTTAATTGAAAGTTTACATTACACAATTTAATCTGCCAAAAAGATTCAAAATGATATTGTATCATATCTTTGTGATTTTCAGCCTATTTGAATTTCTTATTTAGATGCTATTGACTTCCGCGTTTAGGGTAGTGGACTCAGGAGATAATTTTTCTACAATTTATGGATTTTTCTACAATATATGCTTTAAGTATGCTTTAAGAAATAGTTTTAAATCTGATGATATATCACATCATTATGACAATATTATGGTGGGATAACCATTCCTTCCTATTTAAAGATTTATTTAAAGATAAAGACCATTAATTTTCCATATATTTTCATTATTACTTCCCCAAGAATCCATCGATTAAGGTCATGTGGTGTCCATTCCTTCTGTAACATTACGATATCGATTTGACTCTTTGGTGTTTATACTCTGATACTGAGTGGAACAAATTTGAAATAGCTGGAAAATTTTATAGTTGAAGTTGTAGGTCTGGTCGAGTAAAACAAAATTGCGTAATTGGAATTTGGGGGACACACCCAAAATCTTGACTTACGGTTGAAAAATCGGGTTTGGACCCTTTTCTTCAATTGGTCGGTATAACTCAGTCAATTATTAACCGATTATCAATTACACTTTTGTAGTGGAAAAATTGCAAGCCACTCAGTAGGCTTGTCCCTAATCGACAGAATTTACTAGAATGATGATAAAAAATTGTCACCTTAAATAGTCTTATCAATTATCAATTATTAACTCGGTATAATAAAATATGAAAAACAATACTTTATAGTAAGTCTCTTAAGAAGTTTAATAATAGTGTATTCTCAACCGATTTTCAAAACCAAACATACATTAAATTTTTATACCAATTATGTAGTGTTCAAATAAAATAGTGTAAAAAACCATCGATAAAGTTGAAAAAAGTCGAAAAAAATTTGTCTTTGCCTTGAAAATAGCATAAGACCGGTTAGGAAATAATAATTGGTGCATAATTGACTGACTTATAGCCACATAAGTGAAGAAGAGAGGTTTTTAACTGTGAGGCAAGATTTTGGGGGTGTCTCAAAATATCCATATAGCTACCCATAACATACATAGGTTCACTATATCGGTAGCCCTTAGATGGACTTATCTACAAAATAAACGTAAAAAGGAATAGGCTTTTGGGCAGTGAAATTTATAACCGACCCCAATTCTTCAAACTTACTTACCCTCTATCTTTACCCCGTATACAAACACCAATAAAAACTGGATGTAAAAACATTTAAAAATCGATAATTATCACCAAGGAATCACCCCTGGTGCGGTAAAATGTGTGATCGACTGCCATTAATTTTTCCTCCGAAGGTACTCACCCTCTATCCCCCTTTAATTTTTTATCTACAACGAGTTCCATAAATGTATTTACCCTTTATATTTGTTCGTTAGATGAATTCTCCTACAAAATGAATATGGAAACATCTTCAAATCGACAAATATCCCCTAAGAATAAGCCCTGGGTCGGTAAAATTACTAATCGACCCCTATTAATTTTTTCTGTTCAACAGTTTCTTGAAACTTAGCTTCATCTTTACCCCTTGGGGTTTGTCGTAGCAAATGTAAAGGGTTTTCCATTTCGCGGTTTCAAAAGTATAGGGCTAGAATTCGCCATCTGTCAAACTGAGTTGTTAAAACAATTTCTTTCTTTTTCAGTTCAAAGTCTGACATTTGCGAAAATGGATCGCTTAACAATCGCATAACGCATTAAAATTGTAAAAACCTACTACAAAAATGGTGATTCTGCCACAGCCACATATCGTGTTTTAATAGGAGATTATGGTTTACATAATCGTCCAACTACGCAAGCAATTGGCAAAATTGTGAAGAAATATGAAGAGACTGGATCGGTTACAGATATTGTAAGGCCTGTGCATCATCGTTTCGCTCGTACCACCGAAAATATCGCTGCTGTAAGTGAAAGTGTTGCCGAAGACCCGGATGTGTTGATTCCTCGTCGTTCTCAGGAATTAGGACTGTCTTACGGCACATTATGGCGTATTTTGCATTTGGATCTACACCTACATCCATATAAAAACCAGCTCACACAACAACTGAAGCCAGCTGACCATTCACAATGTCGTAGATACGTCGAATGGGTGCTTGAACAACAGGCGGTGGACGGCGATTTTTCGAACAAAATTTTCTTCAGCGACGAAGCACATTTCGTATTTGGGGTTCTGAGAATCCTCAAGTAATTGAAGAGAGACCACTACATCCACAAAAAGTCACTGATTGGTGCGCTCTTTGGTCCGGAGGTGTGATTGGACCATACTTCTTCGAAAACGACGATGGAACGACTGTCACCGTCAATTCGGAGCGTTATGGTCATATGATAACCGACTTTTTTTTGCCTGCTATTGAAGAATACGACTTAGAGAATATGTGGTTTCAACAAGACGGTGCCATTATTGCAAGAGAAATTTTCTGGCCGCGTAATTTCTCGTCGTGGCGATATCAAGTGGCCACCAAGATCATGCGATTTGACACCGCTTGACTTTTTTTTGTGGGGCTACGCGAAAGACCGTGTTTATGCAGATAAACCTTTAACTCTTGAGCACCTAAAAACCAACATTCGTCACGTTATGGCTGAGATACCGCCCAATATGTGTCAAAAAGTGGTCGAAAATTACCTCAAAAGAATCGATGCTTGCAACAATTCGCGTGGTGGTCATTTAAATGATGTAGTATTTCACACATAATATGAACGTTCAAACTTTATAATAAAAAAGAAATATCATGATAAAAAATATTTTATATGTGTTTTATTTACATTTACTTTTGAAACCGCAAAATGGATAACCCTTTATTGTAGAAATACATGCAAAGCGACAAATAACCTCACAGCTGCCCATGCATCGTCCTAAAGCAAAAGTGTATGATGGTCTCACAATGATTTTTTCTCCGCAACAATTTTCCTTAATATTCTTACGCTCTATCTTTAATACTTAGCGGAGTTCTACTACAAAATAAACGATGAAATACATGCAAAACGAAAAATAACCTTATAGCTGCTCAGAAATCCCGCCTAAGGCGGTAAAAATATGATGGACATCAAATAATTTTTCCTCACCAATATTCTTCTAAATACACTTACTTCCTATCTTCCATCTAATAGCTGTAAAAATTAAACTTGTTTAGAAAAATAAATACAATGATCCAAATTTCGTTAATTATGCTGAGCCAGATTGTCAAAATTTTTGTTCCAAACAATTTGATCCACCTTATTATCCATATATTATACAATACGTAGACAATTGCTTAGTTGTCAAGGGAGATGTATGTATGTATGTACAATATTAATATTGTACAATGTAAGGTATAAAGTATATCGAAAATGTGTCCCAAATAATCTACATATAAAGTATTACAAATAATGACAATAGGTATACGATTTTGTGTGTTATATATAAATTTGTTGTCGAGTAATTCACCTTTTCCAATGACATTATATATTTTTCTACAACTGCCATTTCACCAAATGTCTATATATAGATTATTTTATTTATTTTATTCTGATATATGTATGTCTCCACACATATGTATATGTACATACATATCTCATTGTACTTTTAAAGTCTATACCACATTTTGATTACGTTCTTATCCATTGATGATTTTGATTTTTATAATACATAACCATGCATTCTCAGTAGAGTGATCCTTACATCCAGACTTTCGAATTCACATAAGAACGCCCCTAATATTTTTCTTTAATGCATCAAAAAGTCACTTGCAACTTTTCGGTTTTTGGAAGATATTCCTTTTTCACATACTAAATATTATTTAAGACAAACTCTAAAGACTTTTCCAACCTTCAGTGGAAGGCGAAATATTTGAACTTTAATATATACAATATTTGTATGAAATGTTATTTAGTAGGACTCCTTTGTTGGATTACAATAAAAAGAAAGATAATCTTACACTATTCTCCTCAGACCTAGAAACCACTCTAATCGACAATACCTAATACGGATAATTGCCTCCGTAAGAATATATGTATGTATATGTTAGGTATTGTACTGAAATTGGCTGACTAGACAGGAAGGCAAAAAGCTGTATAGAAATGAAAGAAAAAACCTTCCAATATATAGAAAATAAAATACTTTTACCGTATATATGTGAATAAATAAATATGTGGCCACATAAAGCCCCAAAGGGCTCATTGGCCGAGCTTCTCTTCCATTACTGTTGTGCGTCTTAAATTTTGGACAATATTAGACATATATGTCTAATAATTGGACATATTATATTTGTTATTTGAGATAAAAAGTGTCTTCTGAAGGGATAAAGAGAAATAAATTCCAAAGCCGTTCAAACTTTTCCCTCATCTACTGTGGCACATATAGCTATAATAAAAGATTGAGAAATTAAGCATTTTTCATGTACCTGCTACATTTATAATAATAATATTGTTGTTATATGTATATTTTAGTTTTATTTATCATTATTTATATAGAAATGATCATAGAAAATTATACAGTCAGACAGTCCGAAATAGTTGATTTTAAGGCATTTTTATGTTCATTTCTTGAATTAATCAAAAATTAATATTAATTAATTAATTAACACTAATTAAAAATAGATATACACTAGAGGAAAAGCTCTAAAAAGAGTGCAAACCAGACGACAATGGATTTACAATATTGGATGTGAGAATTAGTATCCGACGTTATATGGTGCTACGCGTAAGCGCGATGTCGTACATTATCGGTGGAAATGTCATTTTAAATGTCTATTCACTTGCTGTCAAAATCAGTCAAAAGCTTTCAATTTCATATTTTTTTACGATGGAAAATTTTGAGAATTGGCGAAAAAAACAGCATTTGCAGGAAATTTTGTTAAGTTATTTTTTTGCAAAGAAAAGTGCGGCTGAAAGTCATCGCTTGCTTGTGGAATTGTATAGAATTCTCTCTCCAATACACAGTGTAAGGAGTGGTTTGTGCTCTTCAAAAACGGTGATTTTGATATCAAAGGCAAAGAACGCTCTGGACAGCCGAAAAAGTTTGAAGACGAGGATTTGAAGACATTACTAGACCAAGACCTGGTCGAACCATTACGGGAGAGCTGTACCGACAACAATTGACGCGGTTGAATAGAGAAATGATCGAGAAACGGCCGGAATATGCGACCAGACACGAGACGGTAATTTTTAATTATGACAACGTTCAGCCACACATTGCTATTCCGGTCAAAAACTATCTTGAAAGATGGGGAAATGCCATAGTCATACTTTGAATGATATGTTTTTTACATAATTCTTAAAAATAAATGATTTTTGAGCACTGAAAAAGGCTGGTTACTAATTCACACACCCAATAGTTTTGAAAAACGAAATGTCAGATTTTCTCCTTATCTGGATATTTCTTAAAAATTTTAGATAATTATAGAAGTTGATGATGTGAGTGCCGTAGTTTAGTGGTTAGTGTGTTGGCTTTTTGATCTGAAGGTCATGGGTGCAATCTTCGGCTGAAGCATAAAAAATTTGATGTCGAAAAGATTTTTCTTTTGAATGGTACCAACCTGTTGGCAAGTAACTGACAATTCTTGCGGTAGTAAAAAGAAAAGCTTCTAAAAGAACTCTGTGACAAAGCACAGACAAAGTGATGTCGCAAGAGTTCTGCAGTTCGGAGCCGGCTAAGATAAGTAGGTTCCTTCTAATACTTACTTACTTACTAATGTGGCTATTATAACTGAAAATTGGTTTAGAGCGATTCTAGCATGCTTCGCCAGCCAACTCTTTCCTTCGCTAGCTGGTGCCAGTTAGAGATTCCAAGCGCTGACAGATCTCCAGTACTTGGTCTTTCCACCGGAGGTTGGGTCTGCCTCTTCTGTGTCGTACACCAGCGGGTTCCGATTATAACACCGGAGCGTCTTCTTTTATTCGCTCGACATGACTTAGACAGCGCAGCCGCAGAAATTGATTGCGTTTTACGATGTCGGTGTCGGCATACAGCTCATACAGCTTATGGTTGTACCTTATTCGATACTGGCTACCAACGCAAATAGGTCCAAAGAGCTTGCGTAGAACTTTTCTCTCGAAAACTCTAAGCATTCTCTCATCAGAGGTGAAAATTATCCAAGTTTCGGCGCCATATGTAATGATAGGCATGTTGAGAGACTTGTAGAGTATGGTTTTCGTTTTTCGAGAGCGGACTCGACTTCTTAATTGCTTACTTAGCCCAAAGTAGCACCTGTTTGAAGGAGTAATCCTTCTCAATATCTCCAGGCTGACATTATTGGTGTTAATGCTAGTTCCAAGATAGACAAAGTCCTTCACTACTTCAAAAGCGTAGTTATCAACAGTGAAGTTCCTTCTAATACTGTTCAAAATTTAACACGCTCAACAGTAATGGAACAGTAGCTCGACCAAAGAGCCCTTCGGGGCATGTAAGTGCCACACATTTCTTAATTTTTTTTTTAATTAAAGTAGTTGCCATGTAAGTAGTTTGTTCACTGGTTATTTGAGTGTCAGAACCAATTTTTACGCTGTTTTATTTTGCAATAAATTTAGTTTTGCAGTACAGTGTCATTTACTTAGATATATTTTTGAAGTTCAGAACACAAAAACTAAAATATTATACAGGTATTAAATAAAAACGAAACATCGTGTGTTAAATTATAATTACGATAATAAGTACCTGCGTTGAAAAGCGGAAAAATATTTAAATAAATTGCAATATATCACGTCGTTTTGTCGATTTTATTTAATGTGATGTATATTTTTTTGATATTCACCTTGTTGTTTTATGAAGGTTATCATATTATCGTGATAAATCAAATATATACCAATATTAAGTTCTGTTATTTACGAATCCACAAAAAACTGGAAAAATGTTGTTGTCTTCCATTCCAAAATAATTCATAAAATTAAAGTTTTGTCTATATTCACGATGATATATTTGAATTGTAACGTTGCGATGGTATTATCAAATAATCCATCGAACCTTTATTTCAATTTAAGAATCAAACGAAACTAACCATAAAACTATGTGCTGCACTTGAGTTAATGACCGCCTGACATGCGAATATCCTTGTTCGACATGTTCAGGAAAAAAAAAACCAAAAATGTTCTTTTGTGTTTTTTTTTTAACTGCTTTGTCATTGCATTCTTTTATCTACAATTGTTCTACTCGTTTGGGCATTGATATGAATACGTACGAGTACATACACATATTGGTTAAATGTAATGGAATGGGTGAACATAGGTAAATGAATATTATTGTAAATGACAGAAAAAATAAAAAAGAACAATTTTAACTTGTGTCAAACTTTACCATTGAATATTTTTATCAGCGTAAATAGTAATGGTGTGATGAATGACACTATTACGTTGGAATTGATTAGCTACTGGTTTAAATTTCTTGTTGTCCAATGGTTGAAGTTAATGCAAAGTAGAGTAGAGGCTTGAGTGTATATATCTGAACATTGATATTCCAATAAAAAATTAGTTTTATCAGATATTTGTTATAAATTTCATATATAATTAGTAATTTTCGTGGTCAAAATTAATATTTTGCTTCTTAAAATATTTATAAAAAAAAAATTTATCAGAGAAATTAACTTCATAAAACCAAAGAGTTTCAGTATGACATGTCGATCGATGTTCGACAACGCCTATTTGTATGGAAAATTATACGTGGATTTTATGCGATTTCACTCATTCTCGAAGTAGTCCATTTGGTGTTAGAAATAATGTTATTTACCAACTTTCAGCTGGCTTCACTTTTATATGTACAATATCTGTAATCATGCTTTCGAAAATCTAGTTTTGTATATGAAGCTTTCATTCGATTACGAAAATTTTTAAAATTTCCCATTTCCAATTTTTGGCTTGATCATTTTATAATTATAGCTACAAAGCTCGAAAAAACGCATTTCAAAATGTACTTTTGAATGCGAGGTGGGCGTGGTTTTTATGCGATTACGCTCGTTCCCAATAAAGTTTATTACTTAGAAAAAATAATCGTTTGTACCAAGTTTCAGCTTAATAACTTTATTTATTCTGTATGCAAAGTATGAAAACATATATTTAAAAGCATATTTTCCTATGGATTTTCATCACCGGAAATTAGCGGATATATTTTAGAGGAAATTTTATTGAAATTTTAACAAATTCAATGTTGTAAATAATACCAGTTTGATGAAAAAGTTCTCGAAATAACCACCGTGTGGTGCTCCCATCGTTCCGTTTTCTGTTCTGTTTTTTTTGTTCAGTTGGTAATTCTGTTGTTGATATTCCCTCTAAATCTTAGCGTAATAGCTTGACATATACAAAAGTTACGTAGCCAAAAGTGTGTGTGTGTTGGCGATTTTTTACAATTTTCAATCAATTTCATGCAAAAAAGAGACCGTGTTGACGTCGCAAAAGACATGATTTGCGAAGCTGAATCCGTTCCCACATTCATCAAAAGGATCATTACTGGAGACGAGACGGGTTTATGAGTAAGACGGAAAAAAATTGATTGAAAATTGTAAAAAATCGCCAACACACACACTTTTGGCTACTTAACTTTTGTAAATGTCAAGCTATGACGCTAAGATTTAGAGGGAATATCAATAACAGATGTACCAACTTAACAAAAAAAAAACAGAACTCAAATTGGAACGATGAGAGCGCCACACGGTGGTTATTCCGTGAACTTTTTGATCAAGGTGGTACGTCTCTACAAAATAATTTGTTCACTTTTGTAACTAAATATTTTATTGTATTAGAAGAACCTTATTTTTTGTATATTTGTAAGGCCACAGAGTTTAAGTGATATTGAGCTATTAAATCATAAATCGCTAAACAAATATTTACATTTTATGCATTGCTATGTTTTGGCTTTGTTTTTTTTTTTGTACTTTTTGCTTTTATAACTATCGTTTTTCGTCTGCAGCTTAAATGCATATACGATTATGCTAGGGATTGCAATTATTGGAGTAATTGCTGATCCTGGATTATTTGGATTATTTTCACAAACAATTTTGAGATTACAAAATTTATGAAAAGAATTTAAAAATTTGTATGGTATATAAAAAATTTCTAAATTATATGTTTTTTAAACAATATTTTTAGTAATTCAAACTTGCAGTCAAAAAACAATCAAATGAATTTCTAATTTGTGTAACTTCATAGTAAAATTTGGAAAGTTAATAAAAATATGGAATTGATTAAAATTCATATGCCTTTAAATTATAAAAATACCAATTGGTTTGAAGCTTTGTCTCTCAATCTTGAGTTAAAGTTATTAAATATATTATAAATATTTATGTTATTAATGTTCATGCCATTCTAAAAACGATTATTGTGACTAAAATTTTTGAGAATGATTGTAAAAATGAATGGAAAAATTAACTTGTAATTTCCAACAATTTATTCTTTTAATAAATCAATCTCTGTAGTCGTGGAACCCAAAGCCACCAATCACTTAATTTTCGGGATATCATCTATGGTAGGACCTTGGGATCCCAGAATAGAGGGATAGGCATAGCTTCTACCTATATGTGAATGTATATTTATGCATGTTAAAATACAGCGAATTCCATTTTAATATGTACATATAATTTTTTTCAATCTCTCTTATTTATTTATTCATAGCACTATTGTGCATTGTATTGCAGACGTACATACATATTACATATACACCTCTCTTGGGGTGAAAGTAATACAATGCAAAAAATTCTTTATGCAAAATGAACAACACATACACTACAATATAATACTATGTATACGTAGAGTGATGGAAATCTCTGAAGAGAATTAAATATTTTTGAATGAATGTGTACTTATTTTCTTTATTTTTTTTTTTTTTTGTAAATTGGGTTCAGTGATAAACTTAAAAAAAATATTCCAACAATAGTGAATTATGACATTTATTTGTGCATAAAAATTTTATTTAAGGTGATGGTGCTTTAAAATGCTATTATACAGTAGTGATGTGGCGAATCGAACAATTTTGAAATGCAAGTAAAACGAGTGAGATTACTGAAGACTTGGCTAGTTGTCAACTCCTCGATAATAGCAAATAAAATAGAATATCCTGAGTAAAAAAATTCGATAACATCAACTCTAGTTAAAATACAAAGTGACTCGAGTTGACTAGGTACATAATTAATTCGGTAGTAAAAAACACTCGACTCGTCATGTCGCTAATATCAAGTCTATGCTATTTTGGGCGAGGAAAGTAATTGTGAATTTGATGTTAATTATTGTAGAATATTTTATTTATTAATTGAATAAATTTTAATCTTTAATATAGCATACTGATAGAATTAGGCGCATTAGGTAAGTATGAATATCTAATATTCTACTGCAATATGATGATACCCTTGAGCTAATAACAACAATAATATTAATAGACCACCCAACAATCCCAAATATTTGGCATATTATTATATTTACAAATTAATGTTCATGTCTGTTAGATTTATTTATTCATTGAGCAAATTAATATTTATGCAAAAAAACCATCCAGGCCTGCCCCCAAGAAAGATATGCATACTATGAAATTAATATGCAAAAATCATTTCAAATTTATTATTTATATATCATTCAAAAATAACAATATGAAAATTGAACGAACTACAAATTGCCCAAAAGGAATATTTTATAAGCATGACTTTCAATATTCTGTTCATTTTGATTTTGAAATATGATAATTTATAATTTACAAAAATTATAGGGAACGATGGTTTGAATGGGATATTGAATGTTTGATTTTATAAAATGTGTTAGATTTTGATTTATTTATTTTTAATTTATTTCACAAATAAAAGAAATTTATTGCTTTCGTATTCCTGCCCCATTCGATTTAAATTTCATATGTAAGTGTAATTAATTTTCTTACAGTGATACTATTCTTTTGAGAAATACACACAATTTGTAGTAAAGTGAAAATCAAGTGGATATCAAGTGTTGGTGATTACAAGTAGAACTCTTCCAATAATGTTTAAATTTAATACGCATAATAATACTGGACGAAGATATTCGTACTTTTTGGGCTTCCTGGAATCATTTTTATAGTTACTTCTGATATCTTTGCGAAACAGATTCCTTTTAGATTCCGAATAGCCGAATTCAAATAGAGAAACTTTTGTGTCATATGTCTATCCATGATTTGCTGACAGATGGGCATGATTTTGAAAGGAAACAATTTGTGAAAGGATGTGAAAAGACCACCTCAAGCACAGAAAGTCAACGAACTAACCTTTGTGTCATGGATTAACTCAGTAGACAACGAATATCCTTGTTATTGTATATTTTTCTTTTAAATAAATCTCATTTATGCTATATTTTTATACATTTATATATACAACAAACCACAATATAAGGAAGGGAAGAAAAATAAGCACATAAAATCTGATTTGCCTTATATGAAATGACGTAAGCAAATGGTACATGCGAATATGTGGTATGTACATATATTATATCGTCTATGTTGATGACAACAAAGCGGAATATTTGTATGTGTACGAGAGTTACTTCCTTTTAAGAATCCAACCAATATCCAACTAGTATTTGTTTTCTTTATTTGTGTTTATTTGTATTTAAATAAACACACACCCACACATCTGAAACGTCCTTGACATCCTTATACTTAGTAGACACATACACATGATACTTGTATGTATATGTAAATACGATACATATTATAAACCACAACTCTGAAAGTCTTTAAGCGATGAAAATCAGATAGATTAGTTATACTATGTATGAGTGATAGTAAATAAGTAAATGTACATTTAGTAAATATAAAATCTAGAAAATTAGTAGTTGGCATTAATTGTACGATATATGTGCCAAAATTGAGATGAGAAAATGGTAAATGAATATGTTTTGGTTATGACTGACTTATGTAAATGTCTTATGTATGTACGTGAATTTACAAGAAGAAGCTTAAAGATTAGCAAGTATAATATTTAAGCATTTGGGCCAATTTACTAATTAGTGGCATTATAGTAAGTAGGTAGTTATGCTGATTTTATGGCCTTGCTAAATTGGTTTCCCAACACTCATTGTAATAAGTTTGTAATATAAATATTTCCTTTATCTGCATGGAGATTAAAAAGAGATTTCAAATGTTCAAAATGATTAACCAACTTGAAGTATGAACACTTGAACTGCTCTTGTGCCACGAATCATATAAATTCTGCTTAATTTGTCGAATATTCTTTAAGAAATATCTACATTTTGGAAGAGGACTTTGTCTATTAATGATCAAATTGATTTAAGATTGTTGAATAAATAATATTTTTAAAGTTTCCAAAAGATGAATTGAAAAAATTAATCCAAAATTCACCAATTTTTATTTTTAAAAAATTATACATTTTGTATGGGGACTGGGTTTATTTAACTTTAAATTTTGTGTGAATTAAGATTTTAGGCTAACAAAATAAGATTTTCGAAGTTTAAGAATGTTTATTAAAAAATAACTTCATACATATTGCCGATTTTTCTTTTAAACAACAACATTTTCTATGAGGACTATGGTTGCATATAAAGAAATTTACATCAAATAGTGTAAGGATTATGAATTAACATTTCCAATTTCCGAGTTTCAGTTAAAAAACTTTAAATTTTGTAAGGTAACTATGTTTAGCTTAAAATTTTGTATGGATTACTACATATTTTGTCGATAAAATAAGCTTTTCGAAGTTTAGAAACAATACATAAAAAGGTAATAATTGTACCTTCTTAATGATGATGATTTTTCTTTAAAAAATTAACTTTTTGTACAATGACTTTGTATATTTATAAACGAATGACTTCTAGTTTTCGAAAGATTGCTAATCATAAATTGAAAAATAATCGAACCATTAATCCGAAATTGTCGATTTTTCCTTGAAAAATGAATATTTTGTAAGAGGAAGATGTTTATTTGCAAATACAATAGCTTAAATTGTATGGTGGATAACTATTTTTGAAATAAAATAAGCTTCTAGAAATTTAATAGTGATAATAGTAATAGAATACGAATATTTTGTATGGAGACTATGTTATTTATGTATAAAATAACTTCCTATTTTATGTGAATCACTAGTTTGGTGACAAAAAAGCTTCTCAAAAATTGGGAATGATACATTGAAGTATACTTCTAGCTTCCATAAAAATTTGTAATATGATAACTTCTGTTCTTCTATGTTCATTTATAAATGGAATAACTTTAAATTAGTTGTGGAATCCTGAATCGCCTCTGAGCAAATAATTGCTATAAAATTTTACAGTAAGTTAGTACCGAACCTCACAAATCGGCCAATACCAAAATTAAGCAAAAATGCCCTATTACAAATCTCGCGGCAAATTTACATAGCAAAAGCTACAGCAGCGCTATTTTCGTTGATATTGAATGGTATGTTATAATAAAAATATTGAATCAATATCTGTTAATTCTTATAACTATAGGGGCACTGATGAATGGTCCTACTACCAGATTTGGTGCAACTCATCCTAGCAGATGGACTATAATGAGACTCGTGAATAATTTTGCCTACCGTGGAATAATCGTAAGATGGACCTATTATCGGGATCCCTTAGTTCGGGCGCAGAAAATTATCAAGCCAAGTCAAAGTCAATCCTAGAGTTTCGATAAGAAGCTTATTTGGCTCAAATCAATATAAACAGACAGTTACTGCAAACAATAATGCATAAAGATTTAAAGTTATTCCCATATTAAATTCAACTAACAAGTAAACCTAAACACAGCAGACTTGTCGATTCGCTTGTAATTTCCGTATGTAAATTCGCTTGTAATTCAAAGACAAAGAGACGCTGTTGGCAACGTACAAGGTGATAGGCCGACCGATTGGGATTGTAGGACCAGCCTACAGTCATGCCAAAATGCAGCGATGAGGGTGATCACCGGGGGGTGAGGGTGATGATCAGTGAAGACCACCTTCATGCGGAAACATCGCTTCTTCCTATGAAGTCTCACAATGCACTGCTTGACAAACAGTTCATGCTTGCCTGTCATATTGCTGGGCATCCGAACAGAGACTTAATGTTGCGAGAACCGCCACCACGAAATCTACGCAAGAACGTGCAATCTTACATCGAGGAACTGGCGGACATCATTACAGACGACCCAGCGGACTACAGGTTGGCGTTGAGATCTGTCCACACCGAAATGGTGGAGGAGGTGACTAGTGTCCAGCACAACATTGTGCTGGGAGGCCGTCAGCCGCCCATTTCGGTAAGGGAGCGGGAGTTGCCGCGGGCGACCAGAGCCACTCTCGCAGAGCTTAGGTCTGGCTGGTCCCGCATGCTGGCGCATTATCGCTCTCGCTTGGATGCCGAGGTTCCGGACATTCGCCGACATTGTGATACTGGTCTGCACACTGTTGAACACCGCTTCGCATATGCTGCAAATCATGCGGACCTGCGAGTTGAGGCACTGTGGATGGCCCCACATGCTGTTGCAAGCTTTCTCAATTTGCCGCTGCATGAGGGAGTAAATGACAACAGCACCGCTGCCAACGACATCACTCACATCAACAACAACACTGATGCCAACGCCAACATCGACGCAAACAACAACATCGTAATATTTCCGTATTCCTGCTGCTACAACAACAACAACAACATTCGCTTGTAATTTTGCGAGCATATCATTTAAATCTTGAACTGCATTTTTAGGTCTGACGAGGCCAGACTAAATTATTTTTTAAACCAACTCACCAATTACGATAATATGTTATTTTTCAATTGAACGAAGAAAAAATAAATTACATGAATTTAGCAATGAAAATATTTGAGTTTCTTAAAGTAGCAAAATTCATATCCATATTTCTGACCACAGCAGAACAAAAATAGTTCAATCAAAGATCTTTAATCGTCGGAAGACTTTAAATTCCAGTCTTTCATTAAGATTCATTAAGGTCTTAAGTATAACAAAAAAATTATATATATAAAATCTATAAATACGACTAGTTTCACTACATTACATGCATCCAATACAATGAGGTAGTAATTATACCACCAGTCATAGTATGTATTTGTCCACTAATAAATCATGTCATACGCTCTTTTTATAGCTCATATATACGTAAATATAAATGTGAATATTTTGACTTCGGGCCGTAAATAATGTCAGTTAAGTTAGTCAGTAAAGTCAATCAAGTTTCAGTGTCAGTATGCCAGTAGTTAACATACGGGTACTCGTAAGTAGCTACATAATTATGTCACGTACTGATTATACTCGTATGTAATTAATTCTCGTTTTTTGCTTTTTGCCACATCCATCAAAAAATTACTGCATATGCATGACGATTTAAAGCAATGAAAATAAGTAAAAGAGCAACAAACATCACGAATAAGGATATTAACACGGAAATAAAATGACAGAGCATAAAAGTAAAAGAACTACCAGAGTAGGCGAACATAGTAAGTAGGTACAGCTGATCGCAGGACTTAAACAGAAACAAACATTTTATGTCACATGCAACATACGATTTTGCTTGAAATTGAGTCGTAAAAGTAAACAAATAAACATATGTAGTATATGTGTACATATGTACATCAAATAATGTTTATTCTGACCTCGAATACACGAAATGATTTCATTCGTCTCTATGTCATATTTTACTTAATATAAATGTTTAAAGTGATTTTAAAAATGGTGAACATTTCACGTGTAATTAGCAGGAGTAGCATATTTCATAGGCAATCTTTCATTATTCAGTGAGCATATTGTTTTAATGTGCATATTTACCTATGCATTAACCTGATTTAAGAATAAAGCAGAAGAGTAAATATGTATAATCATGCACAGACATGATGATTAAGCCAAATGACAGACTATTGAAATTAGAGCAACATTAGCAAGATTTTGTTGTGGATGATTAAACAAAAATTCATTAAGTACTTCATTAAGAGTAAAACTTATATTTCGATAAATTGTGATCTAGAGTTATTGTTAACATTTTGTATGTGAAAATATGATTGCATATTGTGACAATGTTCTATCTGAATTTATACGAAGTTACCAAGGAAATTTGAATTTTACTCATTTTCAAATGACACTTTCACATTTATTAACTGAGAATTTGTAATAGATCATTCATATTTTCATATGATGTTTTCTCATTTGTTATTGACACTTTCACACTTTTAATGAACTATTGCCATTTTCAATTTATAAGTTCCATTTTAAAAGTGCAAGTTGTATAGTTGATGTGCGAAATTTTACAATAAGCCAACAGTTTAATAAGTTTTAATTTATTTTCCGTGACACATTGTTAGATAGGTGCGTGTATATATGCCACCTATATATGGTATATGTACAACTACAGACATTTAATAGTACATGCCGTTCAAAGATGTAGAAGAAATTAATCTCGGCACAATGTTAAAAAGTTTTTATTAACAATTTGTAACAACCAGAAAATCAGAAATTGAAGCAACACGCAGAATAGAAATTACTAGCTAAAGGAATTGAACACTTTGTAGTAGTGTGAATTGTGCAAAATTTGTGTGTGTGTTTGGAAAGTTTAAGTTGAAGTTCTAGAAGACAACACTACGTATGCATAACCAAGCAATTGCATTCGACATAACCAAACAATACTTTGTAGAAAGTTTTTCAATTAAATTTAAATGTTCATCTTGGTTGCGCTGATTTTTAGTTGAAAAACTATGTATTCATAAGTATATGCGAGATAGAGGGTGAGTAAGGATAATACCTGTGTTAATGGATAGATGAGATTAAGTTTATGTATGCACGATATGCTGGAAATTGGAAAAGAAACAAGTTTGATCAGATGTGATTTAATTAATGGATGGATATATGATTTTAATAATTTGTTTAAGGTTAATTTTAAACATTTTAATTAAAATTTTTTTTTTTAAATAGATGCCATAAGATGAGACACAAAGCTGATGTGGAGTAATTGTATCATGTTAAACCAAAAATAATATTATTTCTTTAGTTTGGCTTGGAATTATTTTCACATTTGCATTTATTTTTTAATTTCAACCAATTTTTATTTAACAAACAGATAGAAATATGAAAAAAATTTCAAAACTAACCAAAAATTCTTTAAAACACGGCCATTACAATATGCAACAAACTACAACAGCTCGCCTGCATCTTAATTATTGGATAAATGCGGAGCTATTCCACACCAGCAAGAAAATCGGTGGTGGCAGTTGTTTCACTTTATATCTTAATTGGCAAGGTTGTAGCAATTAGTGCCTTGCATTTGTAGATTCCTTCATCCGAAAGAGACTACACAAAGCTCCTCAATGACATATCTAACATCTCGATTTGCTTAGCGTCAGAGCGAATAACATCGAATATTCGCTTGTGCAGGAATTTTCGAGTCATCTGTCCGACCAAATAGGAAGGCAAAGAAACCTTCTTTAAAACCCGACAATTAGTATACGGATAAACCAAAGATGGAAGTCGCCGCTGCGGATTTAAATGGTCCAAACACCAGGATTGTGACACCTTTTGTGACAATAGTGGTCCTCCAATCGTGTAGGACTAACAAAAAAAAAACTCTGAAACACCGACTGAAATAACATTTCTGAGCTCAGCGAATCCAAAGGGCTGACCAGATCGAACACATATTCTGATCCTAGAGCTTATAGCTAACCAAATTTAAAACTACTTGCCTGGCCATCACTTCACTCAAATGCCACCACCATAAAATCGATCTATCTAAACAGACAACATATCATCTTTTTTTGGAAGACGACGAAACGTTCGAGTATGTTGCAATATGCGTCACTAACCGGCTAAGCTCGCACCAGAAGGAAACTACTCAAAACTGCCTTCCTCAGTCCGTCTGACATCAAATCAGATTCAATAAATGATGTTCTAGTTATGATAAGGATATCTGAGAGTCTTTTACTTCAAGAGATTTTTTTAGCACTGTTTTTTCTATCCATAATTAATATAACTTGACAATACTAGTGCTTGTAAAAAGTATTTATGTATATCAAAATGTATTTTATATCAGTATCTTACTAAATTTTTGGTTTCATCATTGGAGCATTGAAACAGCAGATCTTCTCTTTCCACTTTGATCACATAAAAGTAGAAATTTTAAAAATGAACGAAATGAGTCAAACACGTGACCACTCATGTCCTCAGTTAACGGTTTTTACTCTGAATATCATTACGAAATTGCCGGTCAGCCATGCAAACGATGTTATACGAAGTAGTCACACACTTATGAATTTACTTAGATTTTTTAAAAACAATTCGATTACACTAAATTCCTTAATGATAAAAATTTTTGGAAATTTCATTGTAATTATTTATACAACAATTTTTTAGCAACATTTAATTATATAAACACTTGAGCAATTTGAACAAAACAAGCTAAACTGTGTCATAGTTATTTCAATACTGGCACACGATTTTCACGCGCTTTTACTGCCGAGCCCCCATAACGAGTGTGGCAAATCAAGCCGAAGAAAATTGGAAAAGCGAAAATGAAACACAGTACAACATCGTTTTCATCGTGTAATGTAGAGGAATGTTTAACGAATATCTAGTAACGAAGAAGCATTCGAAGAAAGGAGCATTTGCTTTTGAGAGCGCTATTAAGTGCAGTGAGAAATTTAGGAATGTGAGAGAGGAATGTTTGATATATACTCGAATGTGTGGTGAATATGAAATTCTGTGTTATGTTACTCTTGATGGCTGCACTGGCAACATGTTGTAGGCACTGCAATACACGATTTGTGTCTAAACATTTTCATTTCAATATTTGTAGCAACATTCTTCGTATTTTATGCAATGTGTGCATTCACGTTTATTGCTGAGGGTTGTTTGTAGATATTTTGGTAATTTATTCATAGGAGATTAGAATATTATTAATGTACTTATAGAAAAATGTTATTTGAAGTTATGAGTATTTTTAGTGCGACCATATAAAATTTTATTAGGTACATATAGGCATATAAAGTAGCTGATATATACTAGTATGCTAACAATCCGCTAGCTAAGGCTTAAAATTTTTTTTCAAAGCGGTTTTCTCGGAGACTTATGTAGTATAAATAAAGAAGATTTGTAACGTAACGAATTTATGATAATTATTTTAATACGATTATTTTTAAAATTTATTTTTATTTGAGACATTTTTGGTGAAATTCAGTTATTATTGTTTTTGGTAATGAAGAGACTTGTAGCTTAAATTCATTTAATTTAATTTGAAAAAAAAAATCATCAGTCAGAATATAAAATTTGTTATACAACACAAGGAATTTTATGAACAAAAAATCTGCTTATAATTTTGTATAATTTTACTCTATGGATACATACATTATACTCTAATTATTTTCGCCAAAAATGATAATTATATAAATAGTTTATGTATACAATTATAGCTTATATGATTGGATTGCATTATAAAAATAATAATAAACATCAACAGAAGCAACAATAAAAACAACAATAAGAATAACAAATATGCACATTTGCGTTTAAGCCGATTATAACCATGCACATAAACACCACCTTGTATCAGCCAGGGCGAGGGTGAGCGGTAGGGAAAATTAAGTTCATATTGTTGGTCAATATGTGAGTGGATCTGCGTTCCAATTGTGTTCATAGTATATACTCGTATCTACGTACAAAACTACTTTAAAGCCAACAACAACAACAAGAACAACAATAACGATATTTGACAATCAGAACAATTTAATTTTATGGTCCTGTGAACAGTAGAAATGAAGTGCAGCTATGTGTGTGCATAAGTATTCATATATATATGCTCGGAAATATGAGACAAAGGACAGTAATCAGAGTTGTCATATTGTTAGTAGTGGGGAATATGAGTACCAAATAGAGGAGTAGTATGAGTGTTCGTATTTGCAAGGCAGGGATAATAATGATGGTATTAATTTTTAATCGACATGCACATATTTTCACATTGAGTTGTCATGGTAATTCGCATAGAATCTGAAACGATTTGAAGCATGAAGCATTTTCTTGTGAAAGGCTGTGAGTGCAAATGTAGGCAGAAGATTCTTGGCTAGACTTCATATAATTATGTATTTTTCTTTAATATTGCCTAATTAATTAATCCGAATTAGTTAACTAAGGAGTTGACTACAGTTTAATTCATGCTACGTATTTGAACTGCTTTGGTTAATTAAAGCAGTGAACAAGAGAAATAGTACAGGGTAGCCAATTAAGAACGATAGGATTTGAAATTGAAGTAAAATACAGAAAATTTAGTCAAATTTGGTAAAATCGCTCAAATGGACACCACGGCTCTTTTTGCATTGGCTTATCCGGTCACTCCAATTTTCGATGACTCTGTGCAACTACGGCTGTATGGCTGTACGTCAAATTTTGACATTACAAATTAACTAAAAAGAAATAACGAATACAGTGGGATAATATGACCCAACAGCCCCCATAAATCAACATATTATCACCGTTATTAAAAAAACACTGCGCTTTGATGTTTATGGATGGTAAGAGTGTGGATTGAAGAACAATAGGTTTTGTTTTTATTAGACAACTAATGCTGGTTAGATATGTCTATGTAGCTGCTAAATTAGACTGTAAGGACTTAACCAAGAGATGAAAAATAATGGCTTTACGAATTTCGTATACCAGATGTACGAGCTTAAATCCGCTGTTGGCTCGTAGATGGCGTTAGTGAGCATATTGAGCTATTATCGACTGTGCATCCTTTTTTTTATGAGTTCGACATCTGTTTACATCAATTAGTAAACATCATCAGTGATTTCATACAACAACAACAACTTTCCTCGTATAATCATATCTAGCTTCGTGCCAGAAAAAGAGCATATGCGGGAAGCTCTACTTTTTTGCTTCAATTTGAAGAAATCTGCTAGTGCGCTATAGGAGACCACTTGTAGAGACTGGTTTCGTCGGTTCAAAGAAGGCCATTTTGACTTGAGTGACAATTAGCGTGAAAATAGACCCAGAAAAGTTGAGGACAATGATTTGCAATCTCTTTTGGATGAGGACGACACCCAATCGTAAAAAATGCTTGCCGAATAGTTAGGTGTTACTCAATAAGCCATTTACATACGTTTACGAGCCATGGGGAAGGTTCAAAAATTTGGAAAATGGGTACCTCATGAATTGAACGATAGGCAGATGGAGTGACGCCAAAACACATGCGAAGTCTTGCTTGCTAGACAAAAAAGAAAGTCGTTCCTGCAACTTGTGGTGACTTGCGATGAAAAGTGGATATACTTTGAGAATCCTAAACGAAAAAAATCGCGGGTCGATCCCGGCCAACCAGCAACTTCTTCTCCAAGACCAAATCGCTTTGGACTCAAGACGGTGCTGTGCGTTTGGTGGGATCAGCAGGGTGTCATCTACTACGAGCTGTTGAAACCTGGTGAAACTGTCAATGTTCACCGCTACCACCAACAACTAGCGAAATTGCGCCGTGCTTTGGGTGAAAAAAGGCCTGGTTATGAACAAAGACTTGAGAAGCTGATTATTCTCCACGACAACGCCCCATCGCACACGTCAAAACTGGTCCAAAACTACTTGGACACACTCAATTAAGAGGTGACACCTCATCCCGCTTATTCACCAGACCTGACCCCATTTGACTATCACCAATTTTCGTCGATGGTTCACGCGCTCGCCAAACAGCACTTCGATTCGTATGAAGATGTCGGAAAATGGCTTGACGAGTGGTTTGCCATGCAAAATGAGGAATTCTTTTGGCATGGTATACACAAATTGCCCTAGAGATGGGAAAAATGTAGAGCTAGCGAGGGCAAATACTTTGAATAAATTAATTTTTGGCTTTCTATAAAAAAATGTCTTTTTTTTTTATCGAAAAACAGCGGATATAAGCTTGTATACCTGGTATTTTGTGAATATATAATCTACTCAAATGCAAGGGCGCGGATTAACTTATTTTTTTCCGATACCGATAAAATCCAGGCCAAAATATTGACGTAGAAGAAAAAATAAACGGTGTCCCTGTTATCGTCGGGACACCGACACCCTATACAAGAATCCTGGATTCTTCGAACTTTTTGGAAAAACGTTCAATAATACAAAAATATATAATATAATATTATATAACATTATAAAAATGCGGACATTTATTTTTCTTGTCTAATAACAACACTTAAACTTGGCCTAGTGGTTAGTGCGTTGGTCGTCTGTAGGTCATGGATGCAATACAATTTTTCGCTCGAATAGTACCCAACTCTCGGCAAGCAATTGGCAATTCTTCCGGCAGTAACAATAATTCATGAAAGAGATTCGAAAAGAGCTCTGTGGCAAAGCTCAGAAAAAGGGTTCTGCCTTTCGGAACTGACTAAAATAAGTAGGTAATACTGTTCAAAATTTAACAGACACAACAATACTGGAAGGGATGCTCGGACAAAGAGCCTTTCGTCTCCAATAAACGCCACATATTTATTTCACTTTGCATCTGGCGTTGTTTGAGAGAGCTAACGTTTGTCCACTCAGCATCAATCCGTTTTATTTTGATTTAGTTTAACACCGAATGTGTGGTACTTTTTGTACAATCTTACAGATTATGCTAGGACACAGTCCTGATACCATTAAAATAACTCATCAGCGTGAGCTATAACATTTACGCCACCACTGTCCAACAGTTGTGAGTAGTGTTGTCGTTGCTGAAAGTGTGCATATAAATTAGAAAAGTCAATCGATTTTAGAAACTTAACTCAGTAGCCAGATGAGAATTATGCATAAATATTCAGATTTTTGTTTTGTAAAGTAGAAATATATTTTCTACTTTACACACGGCACTAAGTAAATACATACTGGAAATTAAATTAATTTGATAAATCATTGCTTAATGGAAATTAGTACGTAACAAGTATAGCTCTAGTCAACTCGTGTTATATGTATGTAATATGGTAGTTATACTGGTTTTATACAACCAGTCATATACTGCGTTTAGTTGATATAAATTCCGTTTGATTGTTGCTGTGACAACAATTCTTATTCAACAATTTTCTTCTTGTTTTTCCTTAAAAGTAATAGCATCCCTAATGCAGTTCCCTTGTATTTATGTGTATGTATATCACATATATCTACATGTCTACTGTTACTGAAATGAATTTTTTATACGATCTTGTATTGTCACCGTTGATGGTTTTGTTAGTTTGTGGCAGGTAGAATTTTCAGTTGCATATGCACTTGTGTCTTTGCCGTTCTATGATAGAAAAAAAAAACAACACTACATTTTTCGTATTACATAAATGTTGTACCAACTAAAGTAATGAAAATTGTGTACTATATTAAAGTTTTATCTTTTTTGATTGTGTGGTAAAAGCAAGAAAACTACAAGTATGATAAATTATTTTCTGATTGACATAAGTCACAACTACATACAATAGAGAATATATAGTTTTTGAAATGACATTTTAAGTAATGATACATACATTAGTGTGGTGTATGGAAAAGTTCAGTGTGTGTTGAAATTAGAATTTCGAACGCAGATTCTGGTTAAAAGTAAAGTATGCAATAATTTGAAAATGATTAAAAAAGAAGAAGTCATAGAGAAAATTTTATTGTTATTGACATTATGAAATTGAGTAAATTTCTGTAAGGAATATTTTTTTGGACCATGTGAAATGTGAGACATTAAGGAAATGTTAATGAAACTATACATCCAATGCACTCTATTTCTATACATGCATTGGTTTCAGTAACAAATTATCTATGTGTCTACATCTTAATAGCTTTGTAGCCTAAAATGTTGAAAAAAAATCCATTTATCTTTAGTGTTAGTTTGTTTTTTCTTTTAAGATATATACCAACATACATATGTTAAGTAGATGTTTTTTCTTAGACTTTGTTGGTAGTTATTTCCATTTTTCCTTTAATTTCGCCTTTAATGCGATTCGTAAATATTCCTAATTAATATTAATACTGTTGGTCATGACCTGTCACAAACTAATATCACTTGTTGTAAATTTATTATCAGCATGCGTGCGGCCTGACGTAAGGTCTTGATGAGAGGTCAATATTTTAATTCAATTGTAATTTGAAATTTTGATCATCGTTTAAATGAAATCATTTCCCACCAGGAGTGTCATAAAAATTAATTTCTTCTATTCTTTTCGAGGAAATTTTCATAATGCCAGACATAAGGATGATCATTAGTTAATGAAGATAGATGGCAAAATGAGAGGTTAGTTATTGTGAGTGTGTTTTATAATACATTTTAGGTTTCGTCTTCTTTTTTCCTTAGTCATTACATTCTTTATTCTTCATTGTTATTGTATTGATACTTTGAAAATGTGGTCAATGGATACAAAAGATAAATTGATTAGTATGTAAATGAATGTTTGTAATTTCCATTCTACTTAATTACAAAATTTTGATTTGCAGGTAGGCTTTTGTTATTTCCAGATCTTACAATTGGTCTTATACTTTGCACTAGAGAACGAAGCATAAAAAGTGTGGACCACGCCCAGTAAACTTTGAACCACCAAAACATGTAGTTACATTGCAAATATCATTTGCAGCAGTGATTTTGTATGGAAGCGACATTAGAATGTGACTTAAAGTGACGCTGATTAAGAATAAATATAATTTTTAATATCTCTGGAGCTTATTTCAAGTGATTACAAATATTTTACAAACATACATATACTTTAGGGGGAAGGCTGGAAAGTATCGCGTCTAACAATGAACAACCTTACTAAGATATTTAATTGTGTCTATATTTCAATATTTCAATATACTATATTTGTAGCTATATTTATAACTCCTCGATGCTTTTAGCAATGTACGATGTGCCCAACATCTTTAAATGTGGTCTCACCAAGTCGTCTAAATTCGGACATTGTTTTTTTATTAAACTCAAATATTCTTCCCTGGAACCATCTTTTCAAATTTGGAAACACATAATAATCGCTGATTCATTGATTTTTGACACTTTAACTAATGATTTGCGCTCTGGTGCATGTACGCACGCTTTTCATTAGGTGTCTGGTTGGTGCACTATTTTTCAACCATTCTTTATGATAAAGCAGATTCGCCATAATATTTATTGTTCTTTTGTAAGAAAAATGAAATCGACAGATCATTGGCTATTGTAGTACGACTACTCTTTGCCGATATCGCCTCATAGATGGCGTTAGGCGGCAGGGATGTCCAAAGCAAAGGAAAGGCTTTTACTACGGAGACTGTAGGATTTTGATTTCGAATATAATGTGAAGCATCTTTGACAACTAGAATGTATTGCATTTTTATAAAGCCAACTTAATATGAAAATTAATTTTAAGAAATGCAGAAATTAGTTGGTCATTAGTTGGTGCTTTGGGGTTACTGGAAAAATAATTCACAAACAATCCAATATCTTAAAATCAATATTCGAGATAAAATGCTTGCAATTGAATAGATAATTGTACAGAAAGTCATTGTACATAAATTATGATCTACGAATAATAGTCGTTGTGTAATAAAAGTCGTGGTGGAGATTGTTTTAATTGTTTAATTGTAATGGACCAATCTACGGTAATATGTTAAGAAGAAAATCTTACTTATAGTTCACAGGCTTTTCTAATCGAACGAAGCATGTAGGTATGGAGGAAATTGTCCAACAACCCAATCAGCGATGATTGGTACTTACACATATTCTTGTTTGATTTTTCTTTTTGTTTGATTGTTTCAGTTCTTATTGTGAAGTCTTTGTAAGCAACTATTAACATTCACTATTTATTTCCTTTGTTGCCTTTTTTATGCATGCACAATGAAATCATAAGAATAAGCATATTTATGTACGCCTTATTTATGTTATGTTTGATTTTCTTTCTGCTATTAAATGACTACACCCAGAAATATATTCCTACATTTCATATAATAATATATGTGTAAGTATGATATATGTACATACAGATATGATAATACGTAACTATGTTTATGTCCTAGGACTATTATAAATTATTCAATATGCCTGTAATTATATTGTAAATTGACTATTGAATACAAATAAATATACCATATGCGCTATATTAGTGTCCGAGTATTGTTGTATATAATTGCATATTGTATTTAATTGTAATTGTTAATCAATAATTCAATAATTCAATACAATGTAGATATATAAATAAATACATACATAAATATATGTGCATACATATATTCGTTATATACAATAGACATGTAATTATTCAGTAGTTGACCTGATTAGTTGACTGTTGTTCTGGTTTTTAGTATGTACTAGACTCCTGCAACGAGTCAAACATATTACGTTTCCAGACATTCTCTTAAAATTCAACTCTATGATATGAACCAAAGAGCTTGAAAACAAAGAGAAGAGCGTCACTTAAGTACTACACTGAACTAAAGATGGATGGTCTTATTGCAGTTATAACTCGAATGGCAATACACTCGAAAGGTAATTGCACCGCAGTCAACAATGACTGCGTATGATGATTTCAACAGTTCTAAAGCAAATACCTTTTTAATTTTATTGCCGAGCAACTTGATTCTACACTGCTACTTTGAATATAGCTCACTAGTTCTGAGCTGTTTGTATACGACTATGATAAATAATTTGTTATAATAAATATTTAATTAAAATTAACAATTCCATCCCCGTGCGGGGAACTTGAAACCCCCATCGGGCGCGTCCTATGGTGGCGGATCGAGGGAAGCTCATTGCTCGCCGCTCTGGCTTTTATTCAGTTGGAGGTCCGTGGTGCGGGAGAAGGGTAGGAGGGAAATAAAATACCTCCCGCGGACCAAAAAGAATGGGGAGTTAACCACAAAAAATCCTAAGTAGCAACCTACCACATTGGAATTATTTGGAATTATTAAAGCTTCGGATACAACAATAATAAATCAATAGTAACGGACCGGTACGTCACAGGTCTAAGACACTAAAACTTCGAAATTATTTGAGAATTGGATCCTGGAACATAAAATCCTGGATATATAAACATCAGGAGATAATCTTGGAGATGAAAGAAAAAGAAAATCAGCATATGCGCGCTTTCCGAAACCAAAAAGAAAGGGAAAGGAATCATAACTGTCGACGATTATATCCTTATATACAGCGGGGTCAGTAAAGATATGAGAGCATAAGCAGGAGTTGGATTGCTGCTGCGTGCAAAATTGAAATCTAATCTCAGCGATAAATGAAAATTTACTTCACGTACGGTTAAGAAATAATCATAATTATATTAATTTGATCAGCGTGCATGCCCCTGATTTTACAAAATCAAAAGAAAAACGGATCAAATTTTATGAAATGCTTCAAAATCAGATTGAAGCTATCTAAAATAATGAACCTATCATATTGATGGGGGATTTGAACGCTCAAACAGGCCGAACATCAGTGACTGGCATAAAACAAAGGTTTAATGAGGATGCATTAAACGACAATGGTGAGCTTTTAATAAATTTCTGCGCGCAAAATAATTTAAGGATTAACAACACCTTTTTTGATCATGATAAAAAATATAAAAACACTTTTGAAAATTCCCTTGGGCAACAGTCAGTTATTGACTACATAATCACAAGCAGGCAATTCAAGCCACAAAACATATTGGATGTGCGCACACTTAATTCGGTTAACATCGGGAGTGACCACTCGTTGGTATTATGCAAACTAAGAATGACAGATATACCAATCAAAAAGGAAGTACAGGAAAAATTGGAAAAATATAATTTATAGTCACTTGATAATGAAAACACAAACATTTTATTGAAAAGCTAAATGTCGCTTAAGATTACACAAAATATTTTAAGTGAATGTGAATCTTCTAATACGGCATGGGAGAAAATTAAATCAGATATGTTGGAAGCAGCAGAAGAAGCGCCTAAAAAACGACTAAAAAAATAAAAATAAATATGTGGCACTACAATCCCCGAAGGGCTCATTGGCCGAGCTTCTCTTCCATTACTGTTGTACGTGTTATATTTTGGACAGTATTAGAGGGACCTACTTATTTCAGCCGGTTCCGAAAGACAGAATTTTTGCGACATCACTTTTTCTGAGCTTTGTCGCAGATTTCTTTTAGAAGCTTTTCCATAGCAAATTGTTACTGCCGGAAGAATTGCCAATTGCTTGCCGACAGATGGGCACCGTTCGAAAGAAAAATCTCTTCGATATAAAATTTGTTATGCTTCAGCCGGGGATTGAACGCACGACCTACAGATCAGAAGGCCAACACACTAACCACTGAGCTACGGCACCCACTACGGGATACTGTCTGGAAAAACAAGTATATGAATATCGAGAATGAAACACGCGTGTACACAACAACAGTAAGACCGATACTCACATATGGGGCAGAAGCTCGAGCAGAAACTACCAAGACAAAACAACTGCTACGTACCACAGAAATGCAAGCGTTAAGAGTAATAGTGGGGAAAACTAGACTTGATCACATAAGAAATAACGATATTAGGCAGCAAACAGATCTAACAGATATTACAAAATTCATAAGGTCAAGAAGACAAGCGTGGAAAGAGCATGTGATGAGAGCCTCTAGTAATCGTGTGATAAAAATTACCAGGGATGGAATACCAACGGGAAGGCGACATCCTGGAAGACCACCAAAAAGAAGAGCTGGATTTCGACTTCGACAGAAAATTAGACTTAACAACAAATTGTTTTTTACATAATGTTTGAATGTAAATGTACAGATATTTATGTATTCGGTAAGTTAAAAAAAAAAAACAAACAAAAAAATTATTTTATCTAAAGTTTGTGTAAAGAAAAACAGGCAAAACATATAATAAAGGTAAAAGAAGAAGAAGAATAAGAGGAATTCCATCGACAAAATAAACAACAGACAAAATATCAAGTAATAAACATACAAATCAAAAACGCAATTCAAATATCAGCAATGAACCGGGACATTTGAATGATTCGTGTTCTTTTTGGCATTTTGTGTTGTTATTTCTGTTGTCTATCTCATGATTCGAAAGGCAATGAAAATAGAAATAAGACATGCAGTTCAAGAATGATAGAATTAGAGATTGCGCCTTGCGTGAACAGTTATATTTTTTGGTTTGAGTTTGACAGTCAACTGTCAAACGTCAAAATGACGTATGCTGACGTCATAAACGAAATGAAAATTACCCGAGAAAGGCAAATAAATTTTTATAATTCTTGCATTTGTATAGTACGCGGTTACCTAAAACAATTTTGATTGAAAAAAAGTGATTTTTATAAATTAAGTGTGCAGTGGCGAATTGCAATAACGAAAGTTGCGAAAAATCGTTATTAAAAAACTATTTTACCTTTCCGTGTGATACGGATTTGGCAAAAAAGGGGATTAGTTTCTTGTGTTGTGTTAGTTGTTGTCTTTTCTACCACAAAAGTAGTGTGATTAGCAAGGACCATTTCATAAATGATGACTTTATAAACCTCAAGCAATATGAAATGGGTAAAATTTATTTATTTTATTTGCACAGCTCTCGCATTTCTGAAATGTTTCTAATTTTCCAGGCTTTGCGTCGAAACTTAAATTGAAGCGCGGAGTTGTGCCAACTGTCTGCCGAGTATCTGGTGGGACATCTTTTCGGGAACAGAGGATTCAGCGTAGAGAAATAAGCACATCGTTGCTATGTTGTTACATCAATAAAGTTCGGAATGTTTTGTTACTATAGCTAATAATAACAAAACTTCGTTGGTTATTGTATGGAAATATTCAACTGTTTAAATTAACTTAATAACAAAGGTAGGATTATATAGTATTGAAGTTGACGAGAATGCTAGCATCATTACTGCAGAAATCAGCACGGTGATCGAGGAAAATAAGGAAAATTCGCCCTTCCACTCTTCAAATGTACTTGGAGAAGCCTCAAACTCTGCTATAAATCTGTATAACACTAGCAACTCGAAGAGGTGGAAGAATTACGAAAGGAAGTGTAAGTAAATCGCACAGTTGAACTAATATATATATATATATATATATATATATATATATATATATATATATATATATATATATATATATATATAAATATATATATATATATATATATATATATATATATATATGTATATATATATATATATATATATATATATATATATATATATATATATATTTTAATTACTTTTGTGGGCGTTTTCTAAATTGTCGGTTGTATTTACAGATTTTATATATACAGTGGCTCACAGCTTATTTCGTACAGTGTATATATTTTTATGTACATGGCTGCAACATCGAAACTAAAAAACTTATCGATAAGTTTTGAATGTAGATGTCTGTGTATGTGTTTAGTAAACCTAATAAGAAAACGGGGAACCCCAAAAATTGTTCTTTTTGTCATGCAAGAAAGAAAAACTATTGATCAGCTGATTTTCAGCTCACATCTTATTTCGTACACAAACTTCAATGTAAGTAAGTTTCATTCTGCCGCGCAGTTACAAAGTTTTTTTGAATTGTATGAGTTTTTGGACCTTTTTAACTATTATAACAATTTTTATTATTATTATTTTAAATAGTTAAAGTGCTGTAAATTAAACATTTAGCGTTATGGGCGTCGTACAACGATGGAACAGCGTAAACTGGTAATTAACCATTTTAGGAAAGGTCAGAGTGTGCGAAAAATTGCTGAAATGACAAATTTAAGTGCCTCAACTGTCCAATACATCATTCAACGCTTCGTTCGCGAAAATCGGTTGGAGAACAAGGGCAGAGAAGCACCTAATAAGATTTTCAACGCATCAGACGAGCGTTATATTGTACGAAAAATTAAGAAAAATCCAAAGTTATCCGCTCCGAAGTTGGCTGCAGAGGTTCAGCGTGAAATAGGAAATCATCCAGTGCTGAAACTGTCCGACGTGTGCTGCGCAATCATGACTTGAACGGTCGAGTAGCCCGAAAGAAACCATTCATTTCAAAAATTAATATACAACGCCGACTTGACTCCGCCAAAGAGCATATTATTAAGACTCCTGCGTTCTGGAATACCGTTATTTTCGCGGATGAGTCTAAGTTTAATATTTTTGGTTCGGACGGAATGTCATATGTTTGGCGTAAAGCGAATACCGAGCTAAACAAGGAGAACCTTAAGCCCACAGTGAAGCATGGTGGCGGTAGCGTGATGGTTTGGGCCTGTATGTCAGCAGCCGGAGTAGGTGAATTGGTTTTTATTGAGGGAACAATGGACAAAATGAAGTACCTCGAGATTCTGAAAAACAATTTACTTCAAAGTGCAGACAAACTGGGTTTGCGGGAAGAATTTCGGTATTACCAAGATAATGACCCAAAACATAAATCTGGGATTGTGCAATCTTGGCTTATTTGAACTGCTCACACTTGATGTCTCCACCACCACAGTCACCTGACATGAATGTGATTGAAAATCTTTGGTCTATTTTGGACAATAAAATAAGAACACACAAGATTTCTAATAAGCAAGACCTAAAGAAGGTACTGATGGAAGAATGGAAAAAAATCACACCAGACATCACTCAAAAATTGGTGGATTCAATGCCAAATAGACTCCAGGCTGTCATTAACGCTAAGGGATGTCAACTAAATATTAAAATCAACTTACTTTGTTTTTAGTTTGAACTTAAAGAGACTGTACGAAATAAGCTGTGACATGAATTTTCCTATTTTTTTCTTATTTTATTTTTTTATAGTGTCAAACACTAAAATTTTGAAAAAGTAAATTTTGGAAAATAAAAAACAAACCTTCCTTTCAAAAATGGCATTTATATTTTGTTCAAATTTTTGCTATATTAGGAATTACGACTGCAGCAATTTTTAAACTGTCACTGTACGAAATAAGCTGGGAGCCACTGTATCTATTGCATATATACGATTTATAAGTAGATTAAAAATGCACCAATTCTATCTTGAAAGCATCTCGTCGCAATATACATATTGTTTTTAATTTAGACGACACTAAAATCCGTGATAGACTTATTGTTTATGCATTTAAGGGGGTCCACCTGTCTGAGCGCGGTATTTCGAACGCTTATTCGGGAATTTTCGTTAGGAGAACTAATTCGAAAATAAGAATAAGTTTTACGTTATTTTGAAGTTTTGTGCTTATATTTCAATAGCAAATTTTTCCAATAGTGTAATCCGAAGGCTTGTACTCATTAAGGGCGTTCAAAGTGACCCCTTCAAAATGAAATACCGAAATTGTGGTCAAGATTCCGCTCAAACCAGTTATCTAAAACGCAAAAAGTAAAAAAAATCTTATTTCTGTTTATATCGTTGAGGTACTGACGTAGAATTTTGACGAAATTTTAAAAATTGAAGAAATGGCAGTTGTTTTTATAAAAATTATTCGTTTTCATGCTTTTTTTCCATATAAAAACTGCTATAAAATTGAAAAAAAAAATTTCGAAAAACCGCTACGTGGGTACCTTCAGTTATCTATATTAATGAGTCTGTCAAAATTTCAAGTCAATCGGTTAAGTAGATTTTTTTTAATCCTGCCCACAAAATTCAAAAATATGGTTTCGAGAAAAACGCTTTCAAAGTTTGGAAACACAACAAAACTTTGCATTATAGACTCACATTTAATCTGCAATACCAGGACCATAAACTTCCCCTTCCTCAACCTGTAGAAGCTCTCGTTAAAGATGCGAAAAATGTAAAAAAAAATCGATTTTTCGAAAATTTTACACAGGTGGACCCCCTTAACGAGTCTAAGAAGATCGGATAGATGGAGAGATTGAACAGAGTTCAAGATCAAAGCATCTTCTCCCAACAATCTCAAACTTGTTCGTGCAAAGGCTGGACAGTGACAAAGGAAGTGCTCCATTATATCCACATCCTCTAAACAAAACTGGCATGTCGGATCGGTGATGACACCTAAAGTGGCCATATGATGTACATAAGTGTCGTGGCCTGTGATGACCCCAATCAGCATCCTGAGGTCCTTCCTACTTAATCGTAGGAGAAAGTTCACCCGTTTGTTGTCAGGTTCATTCACAGAGCCTTTGGCATCACTGCATGTCTCCGAGGTGGACCATCGAGTCTTGTGGATCATGCACACAGAGTCTTTGATCCAACGCTGGATCCACGCAGAGCTCACGCTAGATATAGGTTTGGGACCCATGGGCGTACCAGCAGAGCCCTCATTGGCTAAACCATCCACCAATTCGTTCCCTTCGATACCTCAGTGTCCCGGAACCCAAATAAGACGAAGCATGTTGCGCTTTGGGACGGTATTCATCTTACATTTACTAATAATCTTTGCTTTGAGCTTTGAGTGCAGCCTGTCTGTTACTGCAAATGCCAATTCGCTTCCCATGCCATCTTCTCTCAAAAAAAATTCATCGCTACATGTGTTTGACAACATACTAAAATAATGTATATCGTATTAAGCTACCGTTTATTCCAATTTAATTCAACAAATTCGGACAAAATAAATAATATACATAAAATAAAAAAAATATTAAATAAATATTTATGAAACATGATATGATAAATTCCATTTTTCTTCGTGAAGAAAATTGATATTCCTGGTGAAATTTCACATTAATGGAGATATTCAGTTTCAATGAAATTAAAATTCATTTCAAGGTTGATCAATGTTGAAACAAGATTACCTTGTTAAAGTTGAATATTTTTAAGGCAACCACGAAAGTTTTAAAATTTATATTGTCATATAGTATATATTTTTGATATATTTTTTCCTCTCAGTGTAGCAGTGCTAAAGTTTTGATATGAGTCATATTTATTAGGCTAGTTAATAAGATACGAAAGATATTAGTGCCTTTATTAGAAGATAATCATATTGATGATGGGCGTGCAGTTACATTTATATGCATAAGAGATGAATTAAATTTATGATCAACATGTTCATAATGATCGTGTAATCATGATGTCTGACATCATCTTCTCATTGTAAAGAACTATTAGTGATGTTGGTTTTATTATGTGCAAGATGTAATTTGTATACCGTGGTATTGTTTTGTATATTTCTAAATAGTTTAGCAACGCCTCTTTGAATCGAATACAATATCGAAAAATGATCATGCATAACTTGTGAACAAGCGTATGAGTACGATAAGTATGTGTTTGTGTGTGGTCAATAAGGCGAGAGTGAGGTTTATTAGTTGTGTTTTTCAAAGCCTATAATTTTTAACTTTTATATATACACCAAGGTACAAATATATGTATATATATAATTTGCGGTAAGAAAAAAGTAAAAGCATAAGACTAACTGCGATTTAGAGCTATTATTTTTACCATATTTATGAGTATTGTACGTATTGTGGTCGCAAAATTATAATATAAAAACAACTTGTCTAACGATACGCTTTCTTGAATGACAGTAGTTAGGTATTTACATAGTTACACAAACAACCATTTGACCATATTATGATATGAAATGTTCTATAGTTTCAAGTACTAATCTAGACGTTCACATTGTTCACGTACATATTTCAGCCAATGATCACAAGATAGGCTGAAAAATTTATATAGATCGTTGTATTTTATGAGTTATTATAAGCATTGTTTTAAAGCAAATTCCGTACCACAGTAATCCTGCGTACTCGTAGTAATATAAACGCGTAAATTTTGAGTAAGTTAATTGACACATTAATTATTATTGCACACTACATGCGGTCGGGTAATATTTTCTGCACAGGTTACACTTTTTGTTTGCCACAGGCTTATTAAGTTCATTCGCATATTTTGTAAATGGTGTTAATTAAGTTAAAAATACAACAATGTTGAAAAGGGTAGAAGAATTTTAACACGTGTAACAACAGGGTGCCAATCTTATATGCTGGAATATCAAGAGATTTTCAATGAAACGAGTTTCATGGCTTGAGTTAATTGGTATAATCTGCCCTGTATGTATTTAGAAATAAATTCACCTTAAATTAAAGCAAAAAATTGTGTAAATTAAATTTGTGGTATACATAAACATATACTATAAATTTTATACATCTGTAAAGATGCATAAGGTCATATGTATGTATATGTATGATATTGAAGATATTCTTTTATATACTTGATTATATTACTTTGCTTGGATTTTTATTAACATTCATATGTATATTTTCAAGCTATGTTTCGTTTTTAGCTAAAGTAAAACGATTATGTTATGAAAATTGAAAGAAATTGAAAACTTTTGTTAAGTATAAACACAGGCCGTATAACGAAGGATGGGTGTAATTTAGTATCTCTGGATTCTGCATCCAGGTTTAGTTCTGATCACTCCTATGGGTTTTTTTTTATCTAAAACACGATACAGTTAAGTAAATTTTCGGAGAAAATTTCAATTGAAATTGCGACAAGTTAATAGCGCTAATTTCTTACAAAATTGTAATTCTAAGTATACTTAATAGAGCAAATTCATAAACGGACCCATTTGCTATAGATAAAACTTCATGGAATTCATTTTTAGGCAACTCAGAAATTAAAATATTTATTTAGGTACTACATTATAATTTGAAATTGAAATTGAATTTGAAAAGCAAATTTCTTTGAAATTAGGCATGTAGAGCAAATTAGTAGGCAATTTACTTTTTTTTACGGAAAATATAATTTACTTGCCAATAGCTTTCAGTAAGTCATTCAAGTCAAATTTTGGCTTGGTAAGTGTTATTCGGATTAGTGGCTTGTTGTCTTTAAAGGCGGACGTATAAACACCGATGATGCTGAACGCTCTGATCGCCCAATATTGGATGTGACACCGAAAAGCGTTAAAAAAATTCACAAAATCGTTTTGTCAAACCTTAAAGTGAAGTTGCAGATGATACCTGATACCTTAAAGGCATCGAAGGAAAGTGCATAAACATTTATCGCATGAGAAATCTGTTTTTGAAATAGGTGCCGGTTTGCTCACATTGGACCAAAAACAACAACGTGTCGATGATTCTGAGAGTTGATTGGCTCTATTTCGACGAGAGAGAAATTACTTTTTGCATCGACATGTAACAATGGACAAAACTTGGATACACGACTATACTTCAGAGCCAAATCGACTGAGTCAGCTTAGTGTACAGTAGCCGCGAACCTCGTCCAAAGCGGCCTAAAATGCAACAGTCAGCTGGCATGGTTGTGATGTCCGTATGGTATTTTGTTTATCGACTACATTGAAAAAGGCCAGACCTCCAGTAGTGATCGCCATATGGCCTGACTGGTGCGTTTGAAGGAGAAAGTCACGAAAAAGCGGCCCTATATGAATAAGAAAAAAAAGCTCTTTCGTAAGTCTTTGGTTACTATGACCAAATTGCACGAATTACACTTCGAATTACCGCATTCGGCACATTTAGCTTCCAGCGACTTTTGCTTGCTCTCATACCTCAAAAAATGCTTGAAAGAAAGAGATTTGATTCAAATGAAGAGGTGATCGCCAAAATAAAGGTCAATAATGAGGCCAAAAATATATTGTTCTACAAAAAATGCATTGAAATGTTAGAAGACAGAAGAATTTTGTCAAAAAATTATATTCTTTGCTCTCGTACGTAGTTTTCAGCCGATGGTTGCATACTGGTTAGACCGATTGCATGTATTGCATTGACAACGTAGATTGCTGTTGCGTTTTATCTCTAAACCCTTTGTTTATTGGACCTTCTTGACTGATGTAGCTTGCAATTCTATATAAATTTATTTCAGAAATATGAGCAAACTACATACATTTTTACTTTTAGAATTAAAAAAGTACTTTCTCGGTAAAATGCAATAATTTGAAATACTGAGCTTGTGTTTTTACCAGGGCTGCAAACCGGTTTTGAACCGAACCGGTTTTTGAACCGAACCGTCGCGTTTTGAGGGCTTCGAACCGAACCACGAACCGAACCACGAATTTCAAAAAAGGCCGAACCGAACCGAAAACCACTTCAAAAAATCGGTTCGGTTCGGTTCATAGTAAAATGAAAATTAGCTGTAAAATTTTTCTAAATTTTGCCTAAAAATGCAACCCTTATGGTAAAACTCTAAGATTTTTTTTATTTGATGGCAACTCCGCGAATTGTAATTTTACATTCTCATTTTGTAATGGCTTGGTTTGCGTGTTTTTTATCCAGTGTGAAAAGTCAAATAATATAATTATAAAAATGAGTGTAAATCCAGTGCATAAGAGTTTTGTGTATGACGCGGAGACCAATACAAGCGAGTGCAAGCATTGTAAAATAAAAATGAAAGGAAAACACACAGAAAATCTTACTCGACATGTTAAAAGAAAGCACGCAGATATTTCTGAGAAAATTTGTGTAGAAATTTCCAATAAAAAACAAAAAAAGGATGCAAATGAAAATAGCATAATGAAATACGTCGTAAACAAACCGCCAACAGTGACGGTAAACGTTTCCAAGAAATTATTCACGTGGACTCACAAAGTAATATATATTAAAAATTTTTGTTAAAGTTCTCATGAAAAATTTTGTGTTATTGTAATTTCATATTTTCAGTTGTTGACGAAGATGATGATGCCGAAGATGATGATAGCGGAGATGACGACGAAACTTTCTTTGACTCTATTCAAAATGACATATTTCAAGAACTTCAGCGGGACTTATTAACTCAGGATTCCATTAGTGTTATTAGGTGTGCCGCACATACCTTAAATTTGGCAGTGTCGGATTTTTTAAAAGAAATTTATGATGTTCGCAGTAAAGCTAGAACAATAGTAAAAAACTAAGAACACCAACTTTGTTAAATCTATTACGAACAGATAAACTGAAGAAACCTATTATTGAATGTGCGACTCGATGGGGGTTAACCTACAATATGCTTAAGCGTTTACTTGAATTAAAAACCTTTTGTTTAAAAAGCTCTGACGATATTAAAGAACTGTATATGAATGAAAATGACTGGCAGCAAATAGAAAACATATGTGAAATACTTAATCCGGCATACGATATATCAATTAAACTGCAAAGAAAAAATTTACTATTAAGTGATATGTTTTTTGCATGGTATTCTTGTAAATTAAAAGTAGAAAAAAAACTTGGATGGCTAAGTCTGAAGTTCGCAGCATCATTGAAAAAACGAGGAGAATACTTACTAAATAATTCGTGCGTTTTAGCTGCAGTTTATTTAGACCCAAGATACCAGATTTTACTGGCAGACTCAGAAAAAGATTTAGCAAAAAAGCATTTAATAAAAACTTTTGAATTTAAATCTAAAATGCAAAGTATGGGAACTTCGATGGAGTCTCCACAATCTAAAGTAAGCTCCGATGATGAACTGGAATCTATACTTGAGTTGTTGGACAGAAAGGAAACTTTACCAAATAGAAAAACGCTTGTAGATATAATTAATTGTTTGGATAACATTAAACGCCTTTCTCCAAATTCAGACGTTTTACAATTTTGGCACAACTATCCGGACAAAGAATTAAAAAGCTTAGCTGAAGTTGTACTATCTGCACCTGCAACACAAGTATCGGTTGAAAGAGCATTTTCAACTTTAAAATTTATTTTATCTGACTTAAGAGCAAGTGTAGATGAAGACCTGTTAGAAGACATTCTCTTATTGAATTTGAATACCGAATAATTAAACAATTTACATATATATTGCAAAAAATTTAAGAACAGTGCCTTCTACCTTCGTTCATTCAAGTAAAGATACCAGTTCATAATCAAATGCATCTTGAAATATTAATTCTTGTAATTAATTTAGTATCTTATATGTTTCTTTAATATTATTTTTGTCATTATTCAAATGTTTCTTGAAATATTAATTTTATCATTAATTTTGTAACTAAAATGTTTCTTTAATATTATTTTTGTAATTCAAGTTTTGGTACACAATATATTTGAATGCAATGTTAATAACAAAGCCTTGTATATTTAACGTAATAGTTATCAAAATTTGAACCATTTTGAACCGAACCGAACCGCGGTTCAGAGGTACCCATGAACCGGTTCGTGTACCGGTACAGGTTTCCTCTAAGTGGTTCGAACCACTGAACCGAACCACTTCGATTTTTGGAACGGTTTGCAGCCCTGGTTTTTACTTTGTCCTGGAGACATGTGCTTAGCTGAATGGTAATAAATAGATTTGAATATAAATAAATAGTTTATGAGCAATATGATTCATCATCTTAAGTGTGGCTTGTAGTTATGTATAATGTAGCCTGTATGATTTTTTGAAAAATATTTTCTTTTTTCAAGTATTTGCAAAAGAGAAATTAGCACATATATTTGTTGTAATACTCTTAATAGGGCCAAGTTATGACAAGTAAGCTTATTAGTATTATGAAAGCATTATCAAAATAAATATGAAAAAAAAAAACAAATGGTTTTCACCACTTAAGTGTATTTTAAGCAATTTATCTTAATATTTTGCCTACAATGCATACTTTATATTCCATAAGCATCATATTGTTTGTAAGAATCAAATAATTTGACTTGACCTTTTTATGTTGTAGGTGCCTACTCAAGACATTCTCTTACATATCATTTTCCATTTTTGTTTTTTTTTTGCTGTCATTTTAGCATTCTTGCTGAAATTAAGAAATTCCAGGTGCAAAACGTGATCAGCTTAAGCAGCGAAATGTTTTACCTTTATTTTCGAATTTTGCCTTAACCAAAAAAAAAAACATTGAATAATATGCAAATATAGAAGAATATGGCCACACGAAATAAGAATAATCACTAGAATAATAATGGCAAGTATACGAGTGACAGCAATTCAAGGTTTTAACTAGAATTAAGCTGAAATGGGACACATATTCATAAAGTGAAAATAAATGATCCTTTACATTTTTCTGAAGAAGAAGCATTGTGGCTAATATTTTAGTCAATTTTGACAACAGGTATAGTATTACTAGCGTGTGTTAAAAATCGAGTCTTCTTACTTCTTTACTTCTTCACAACATATCGAGCTCATAATTTTAGTATACTTACTAAAATTTATGTGGTCTTATACTCGTAACTCATCATTTGACAATGCGTTAAAAGAAACAACTTTCACTAAACGCCTGATAAGCGAGTGAAATTAATGCAGCGGCATTTTGGTATTGTTTCTGCATTAAAAAATTAGCTATTGTCAGAAAACAACAGAAGTAAAATGAAAATACAAAACATTTTGTAAACAAAACAATAGCCATTATGGCTATTAAATATGTCATCATAATGTTAAAGACACAAAAAAAAAAACATTTTCAAAGTAGCTTAAAGTAGCTTAGAGTTCAGATTTGTAGAGAAAATTTTATGTGGATTATATGACATATAGGCTTGTAATCCAGTAGGCGATTTGTATGTATTTTCTAAGAGTCTCTTAAATAAGGAACATTCTATGAGCAGTGCAGTCTTTCCATCAGCACCATCATCATCATTATCGACAGACATTACCACAAAAATATAATTTCTATGCAAATTTCTGAGCGCCACTGTTGTTATTGGCTTGTTATCGCATCGTTAAGTGAGATTGTGGATTAAGTGCTGCCACTTACAAATGTGTATGTGCTTTTAGAAAATATCACAATTTTATAATATGCATAGCATGAACATCATCTACAAGTATCAAATATCATTGGGTAAATCGTAAGTTTGTAATGGAGAAATATCATCAATAGACTTGTATTATTGCATACATCGCATTTGAATATTAAGAAAAATGTTGATTTAATGGAAAATATATGCAGTGGCATTAACGCTATCAATAATTCGTTGAGCAGTGAGTAGACGAGTAACTTTAATTTTTTTATTTGAAATGGTTGGAGTTACTAAATATATTTCCATCAAAATCGTGTGGATTAGAGTTACTAGGAGTTGATGATATAGATGTGACAATTATGTGAATAGATTCCAAATTATTTTTTTTACCAGGAAATAAAATGAATTAAGAAAGAAACTACCGATACTTCTAAGTATTTTTGCCAAAGAAACCAGGGTCCCAAATTAACTTTGACACTATCACAAAAAATTTTTTTTTGAGGAAGTAAATATATATTTGCTAAAATGCGACTGGTTAAATTTGATTTTAGACAAATGCTCATTGGTAGTGTCTTACCTACGATCTTTCACAAGACAAGTGATTATTATTTTAGTAAGGAGGATTACGAAGCATCGCTGATCGGGAGTTGTGGCGACGAGGTGAAATCCGAGTTCGTAACTCAAGCCTATGTAAGTGTTCAGTATTCGCTAAACAATTAATGACTCATCTGGGTAGACATTTCAAACACGATACTATACCATTCTTCACCAGAAGTTTGAGATCTGAATGTGACTGCCAAATTGTGTCCCCGGAGTGAGACTGGTCTAAGTAATCTATCATGACATAAGCTAGCCTAATCAGTCCAACTGGATGAATAATTCAACAGCTTCTATTTCGAAGTTCGGTTGCTGATGGCATTGTGGCGCCGAAACACGCGGTCTACCGCGAATGTTGCTGCCCTTGAAAAAGGGTTGCACGAAAAGCCGAAACTCTCTTTGTCATTCCCAAACAAACGACAACCAACAAGAGTGCTCACAAATATGTCTTTTGCAGTGTAGTAGTTATTCAGCTCTTTTTTAGAAGCAACTTAGAACAGATAATCCTCAAGCCCTTTCTCAAAAATTGTTTAATTTTGGAACAAGATTTTTCAAGCAGTTCGTTGGGATCAGGCATTACTTGTGGAAGAGAGTATTGCAAATATGGACCTATGTTGGAAGTTCCAACATAGAAATAATATCGACTTTTTGTACAAATTGCTTGTCAAAAAGTCTAAAGTATCTTTTAACTTCGCAATTGCCAATAAATGTGTGCCATTGACTGGAAGTCATTTAATATGTACTCAATATTTTGGCCATAACTCACATGCAATTTGTGTTTTTCTATTTTAAAAAATCAAGTTCATTTAACATTAAACAAAATAATTTACTAATTTTAAATTATTTCGAGGAATTTTCAATTTTTTTATACCAAATTTGACAATACGGAATGAGATAAAGTATTCAACACTAGAAATGTTCACATGTCAATTAAACATTGAGATATCAAGGTTTACAATTATTTGAGTACCAATTTCGAAATTCAATAATATTCGAATTGAATATCTAAGTAAAGTATTTGTTTAATTGTCTAATTTTTAGAACCTACTACTTAGTATGTGCACAAATACTGTTACACACATTTTATGATATAAAATTTAAAATAATGAATATTTTTGGACCAATTTCTTTGCATATTTATTGGTATATACACTATTGTACACAAAAAGCAAAATATCCATTCGAAATGTCCGCCCTTCACCTTCATGCACGTCTTGAGTTGGACTTGAGTTGATTTGACAGCTTTAATGACTTACGGCGTTCGAACTGAGAGTAGACGGCCCAACCGTTGGCGCTCTTTAACATATGCAGTTCCCTCATGTGAACATGCAACTAATCACGAGTGGGCGGAGCATTTTGAAAATACCACATTTTTTCATTTCATGTGTAAATAGACCAGTCCATGCTGAAATCTGATATTTAGAATTCCCGGTACAGACTAACGATTTACAGGTTATATTTCATAAGACATGTGGTAATAACGGGGTATTGTAAATTCTTCTATTGGAATGGCTGTCTTCAATTTTTTAACTTTTTAACCGTATTTATGTTTCTACTAAGTATATCCTTTGAAATCTTGTAGATTTTTTTTTTTGACAAATCATGAAGTGCTAGGGAAAAGATATAAATAAAGTTTCACCATATGTTAACTGCAGTTTGGCGACTATGTCGATTAGTGTGGCATACCATAATATGTGCTTTCAATTTAAAAACATTTTCAATATTCCTATATATTTTTATATTTAATTTATTATATATGTGCATATTAAATTAATATAATTGCTGCTTATTACAGCACAATCAAGTCTATTAAGTGAAATAAATATTGAAAAATGTTGCGGAAATTCGTAAATATTATCACACAGCAAAAATCATTGTGGTATGATAATTTTATTATGCCAAAAGAACTTTGCCATTAACAAAACGTTAAGTTAAGAGAAATTGTTGAACTTTTGAAGATTTTACATACTTACACTGGTACTCGTACATTACTATAAAGGAGTATAGCAAAAAGGATACCTTAGCACTCAAGTGCCATACATTGCTCATTACTCTGCGTGAGTCGTGGTGTGAATTTATAATTATGTACGAGGTATAGCTTCAGCACCAACAACAACAACAACAACAACAACAAAAAAAAGGACTCTGATTTATGTTGCCTTAATATGTTCTCATAAAATATTTATAATGTTTCAGCGAATATAGCACATATTACTCCTACATATCAACCTATAGTATGTATACCGCATCGTGAACTGACTATATTATTTTGTTGTATGAAAGGTATGTACTAGTAGGTACTTTGTAATTTTTCTTTGCTTGATGAAATTGATTTAATAATATTCGTTATTACCTCTTAATGGTTTCATTTTCATTATGAGACTGAGTAAAATTACTTTGTAGAACAACTATGCTTTACATCAGATGAATAATATGAGATATCATCTTCATACTCAAGAGTAATATTACGCATATTTTATGCATTATGATTCTAAGTTATACCTACAATCATTTTGTACCGAACTACCTACAACATTAGTTTCTAAAGGCAAGTAAATTATGAACAATGATGGTACCATTCAATATAAATAATATTCGTAATAAATTATTGTTGATGATATTTTAGTTTACCTCAAAATTTTTAACGTATGATCTTCAAATTGAATTTAATCATGATAAAGATCAAATGAAACGCTGTTATATTATCCCAATCTTGAACATTTAAAAATTTCACCCGCCTTGGCAAAAATTAGTGATAGGTATGAGTGCGTTTCCTTCATAAGCATTCCATCATCTGCTTGCTTAGAGTAAACTTTTAGTGGGATCCTTAACAAATTCGCAATTCTGTATGTGCTATCAATTAAAGAAATCGTAATTGAGTATTTCTAGATTTTTATGTAACTTTGCCTTTTTTTATAATGTCCTGTAGCATAATAAAAGTTGTTATGGTCACCTGAATCCAGAGTAATTAATAAGATTCACAGCAAATTGATTAAAGTAAGCGTAAAGGTAAAGGTAGTAAAAGAATAGTAAAGTAGCTAGGGCATATTTATAATACATTTCACCTAATGGTTATATCCACAGAATATATTACAAGTTGTATACACAAAATGTTAAGTAGCTATTAATCAACAGCAACAAGTTACTTAGCACCTTTCATTTTAGTCAACAAATTGTTCATTAACGCTTTCTTGAATTTCACTGCGAAAACAAGAATTCTTTATATTTATTTTCTTTTCTTTTTTTCATCTAAGAATTTGTGATCCTTTTTACAGCCAGAAACGAGAAAGGGCAAAAAAAAAAAAGGAGCGTAATGTGTAAAGTGGATACCTTAATTATTCAATTTGCGAAGAATTATTATATCACATCAAATTAAGTAGGTAAGAAAAATTAACATGTTTTTTGTCAAATGTTTTCTGTTTAGGTAAAATAAAACTTTGGAGATTTTAATTGCTGCTACTCTGTTGGTTCAATTATATGTTTGCAATTTTTATTCTCAAACGTATTCCAGACAAGGTATTCTGCGTTTCCATTCCGGCCGATCTTGGTTCAGTGCTCGCTTCAGTTTGACGAGTTGTTGTCGGTAGCGTTTTCCATTAATTGAGTCACCCGGTTAGTTGCATATAGTACACCATAACCTTCTGATATACCCACCAAATATACAGCATTGAACTATGGATATTGGGTTTTGGAGTTGATTTGGCTCGGCCACACACTGGAAAAATCGCCAAAGAAACACTGACTCAGCTCGAATGGGAAACTCTTCCTCACCCAGTGTACTCACCAGGCATAGCGCCTTCTGATTACCGCTTGTTCAGATCGTTGCAGAACGGCTTGAGTGGGTCAAGTTCCCGAAATGTTGAAAAACTGTGATCATGGGTAAATGAATGGATTGCTTCAAAACCGACAGCGTTTTATCGAGATGGTATCGCTCATTTGCCAGAAAGATGAAAAAAAGTTGTAGAAAGTAATGGAAATTACTTTCATTGAAATAAATTGTATAAATCTTTTGGAAATGGTGGAAATTAATTTAAGAACCCCATTTCCCGCTTTATTCTATATATATATATATATATATATATATATATATATATATATATATATATATATATATATATATGTATATATATATATATATATATATATATGTATATATATATATATATATATATGTATATATATATATATATATATATATATATATATATATATATTCTTCGTCTTCTTATGTGGCCATAACAACCGAATATCGATTTAGGCCGAAAATAACATGCTTTGCCAGCCATCTCTGTTCTTCGCTAGCTGGCGCCAGTTAGAAATTCCAAGCGCCGTCAGGCTTTTCAGTACTTGGTCTTTCCACCTGAGGTTTGGTCTTCCTCTTCTGCGTCATCCTCCAGCGGGTTCCGAATATAACACCTTCTTACCTGGAGCGTGTTCTTCCATTCGCTCGACATGACCAGCCAGCGCAGCCGCTGGATTTTGATGCGCTTTACTATGTCAATATCGGCATACAGCTCGTACAGCTCATGGTTGTACCTTATTCGGTACTCGCCACCAACGCAAATAGGTCCAAAGATCTTGCGTTGGACTTTTCTCTCGAAAACTCCAAGCATTCGCTCATCCGAGGTGGAAATTGTCCAGGCTTCAGTGCCATATGTTAGGACAGGCATGATGAGAGATTTGTAGAGTGTAGTTTTCGTTCTTCGAGAGAGGGCTCGACTTCTCAATTGCTTACTCAGCCCAAAGTAACACCTGTTAGCAAGAGTTATCCTACGCATGATCTCCAAGCTGACGTCATTACTGCTGTTAATGCTGGTTCCAAGATAGACAAAGTCCCTTACTACTTCAAAAGCGTAGTTGTCAACAGTGACGTGCTGTCCAAGACGCCGGGACTCTTTGTTTGTTGACACTAGATGCTTCGTCTTGCCCTCGTTCACCGTGAGACCCATCCGACGCGACTCTCTTTCCAACTCTGAGAATGCTGCACTGACTGCTCGCGTGTTCATGCCGATTATGTCAATATCATCAGCATACGCTAACAGCATGACACTTTTGTTGAAGATAGTGCCTTTATGTCCTAGGTCAGCAGCTCGTATTATTTTCTCCATAATAAGATTGAAGAAGTCGCACGATAACGAATCACCTTGTCTGAAACCCCGTTCGGTATTAAACGGTGCGGAGAGGTCCTTCCCAATTTTTACTGCATATATATATATATATATATATATATATATATATATATATATATATACATATATATATATATATATATATATATATATATATATATATATATATATATATTTACGCATTTGTATATCAAGTTAAAATATATTTGAAAGTGAGGGTATGGTAGCTTTCAATTAGTTCATAGTTGGTTCATGGTAAAATATATCTTTTGCATTTGATATTTTTGGATCTAATATGTTTTTTCCACTTTACAAATTATCATATTATTTTAATTACATACAAGTAGCTAGGACATTGTGGTATATTTTATGACAACTATCATTCTATCATACTCTCATTGATGTCATTCATTTAAAAGGATTTTAGAGTTGCCTGTTCATATGTTCATTAGTGTAATTAATTCAGTTTGATAAAATGAAACGTGAGATGGTGAGTGAAGTTTCATTAATTTATGAAATAATTTAGATTTTTATGCATTTATAAAAGGATAATAAGTAAATAGGAAAATAAGACAAAATTTTGCATTTGAAATGTCCATTCTAGAAAAGAACTCTATGCTGATATTTTTATTTCCGTAACTTTTAAATAAAACGAAATATATATTGGCTTTAAATTTCTATAAGTTCTTGCAATAGTGTTTTCTTCACTATTCAAATCACGCAAATACATATGTAAACATAGCGACATTTTCGCACATACAAAAACCACCAACATAGACAAACAAAAGAATATCGTAATATACAATTGAGTTCAAATAAATGTGCTCATAAAATCAAATCTGTTTACAAATCAAATTTCGCAAAAAAAAAAAAAATCAAAATAGAAAAATTATGAAAAGAAGAATTGTGATAATAGTATTCCGAATATCCTTTTTATCTGCTTCAATAGTAAGGATAATACTTTGCTTTTTCATTTTCTACTTCTTTCCAGTTTTACCTACATATATTTTATGGTATACTACTCTATTGAAGAGTTTGCCAGTATGACATATTTAGCTTTTTGTCCACACAAATTTATATGTACGAGGTAATGTCAATAAGTCCTTACAGCATTGAATAGTATCAAAAGAAGTTTGAACTTGATATGCGAATTCCTCATTTCCTGGTTGCATTTTTACAATGTATATAAAGAATAAAGAATTACAGATATGGATGCCGCCACGTTTGTAATCGGTTGGTGTATTTTAGTGACGATTTGACACTTTTCCATTAGCATTTTGATAAGCCTTTGCGTCGGCATATCATTTCAACACAAAACTGATATTTCTTATTGCTTTGTAATAATTTATTGACTACCTCGTACATAATATTTGTAGGTATTCTTTACAAAATTATTATTGAAGTGTGAACAAATTTTATATTTACATTTACAATTTTTTAAATGAGTTTTGTATTGTAAAAAATCTGTAATTTTAATGCAATAAAGAATTACATAAATATTTTAAAGTATGTATTTTCTGCTCTATAGTCTACTACAATACATATATATTACTTTTTATGATTGACCTCGTCCTTAGGTTTGAGAGTTTTTAAAGATTGAATTCATATTTTTAAGTTTCATGCAATGCGTATCGCTGATAGTTGGAGTCCAGACTGGGGCCGCATCCAATAGCTTTATAGGTTGTAAGAAGAGTTTTTGCGCCAAGTGCTGCCAGCAAGCGCTTTTAGTACATTGTTAACCTTGCCACCTTATTATGCATGTTGGTGGTGTGAGCAGGAAATGTGTGAAAGCAATCAAAAGTGACACCCAATAATTTCAGGTATTACACTGGTGACTTATATATCAAGTATACTGCTGACTTCCCTCCTACAGGTGGTAAAAATGTGTAAGTTGACTTCTCGGCTAATGGCTGTAGATGGCGGCTTTTAAAAGATTTGGAAATCTTAATGAGACAGGCATTGGATGAAAGCTCGGTTATGCTGCTGCAAGTGGCAAGGACGGTACAATGGTCAGCGTATGAGACAAGTGTTTTGGTGCTTGGACTTGTCGTTCCTGAATTCAACACGGTCGTGTAAGCCCTTCATGAAGTTCGCTATACACCTTTTGATGGTGTTAGGTAGAGGCGTCTTATTGATGTCTTGTAGCAAGATAGAATGGATAACCGTGTCAAACGCCTTCGGCAGATCGAGTGCCACCATGACAGTCCTGTCACACCAGTTCCGCTGGTTCATACCAATAGATATTTGTGACTGAATCAAGGCTGTGCACTTTGCGAAATACATTTTGGGGTTGTGCAAGTAGCAGGTCTTCTGTTAACGTAGGTAGCAGGAGTGCTTGCAGTATTTTACCCATTGCGAACTTTGGTTTGATGATTGGCTCGGCTTGGGAATGGGGATTATGCGACCGATTTTCCATTTGTCACTTATGATGGTTGTATAGAGCGACGGTTTTCGTGTTCGTCTGCTGTCTTCAGCGCACCTAGTTTTCTGGCAATAACTTCCTTAGTTCTGTCTCTCGCTCTTGGGTACTTGATAAATTGCTGGTGAAATAAACGTGGGCATTTCCTATGGCCTTCAACAGTAGTAGCTTCAAAAGTATTTGCAGTTAGGTCTTTTTGTCTTCCTGGATTGGAAAGAGATTTTATGATTGATCAAAGTTTCTTTGAGCCATAGTCGCATTTGTCCAGATATCTTTACCACTTTTTCCTCCGTTGCTTGTCCACAAGCACGTGCTAGCACGTCATCCGCTTTTGTGAAGTTTGGTCTAATTTTCGGAATTCTTCAAGCTGGAATACATCGGGCTGCAGCTTTTTTAATCACATCTCGCCGACGCGTATATTACTGGTAGTTATTGTTTGGAAAAATATAATATTAGTTTAAGCTTTGAATTCTACCCAGTAAGCTTTGTTGTAGTTTGTGAAGGTTTTGTTATCAGCCTTCGCAAAATCTGCAAGTTTGTCGATGGTGATTATGACTGGTAGATGGTCCGATTGCTGCGATCTTACATGTGCTAGCAAAAATAGAAGCTTCGGTTATGCGGATGTTTGGAGCGCTTGTGAAATTATTGGTGATTCTGGTCTGTAGGTTGGAGTTGAGAGTGCCAAAGGTGGAGTTGGTAATTAGCTCGGCAATATGGACTTCATACTTGTCGTTGCCTAAATTCGACTTCCACATATCGTGGTGGGCGTTAAAATCATAACGATTAGACGGTTATCATCCACAAGGAGGTGATTAACCTGTGGCGGTAACTACTGTCGCAGGAGTTGTTGGGTGGTATGTATGTAGATATTGATTAATGCTATGTTAGTACCGCCCGAATTAATGCTGCTGAATAAAATTGAATCTAACGCTTTTTGGTAGATTTTAAAGTAATTTTTTAACGACGTAACCTCTGGGTTACGTTTCTCTAACACAGATTACGTTCATTGGAATTCACCAATATATTGGCGGAGTCATGTTAAGTGAATAAAGGTAGGTTTTCTATACAGGACCCATCGTCTAGATAGAAGAAAATCAAACCGCCGACGGAAGCAATGTAGTACTAACATCGCTTGTAATTTTTAACTAACTTTAGAATTTTTGCAAAAATTTATAAATATGAAGACTTAATAGTCAGTATGGATTCAGTTTTTATTTACCTAAATTAAAATTCTAAAAACCATTTTTTTTTGCCGATAACTTTGTATTAAAACTTAAGCTTTGTTCAAATCTTGAATAAATAAATCAGTAATGAAATTCAGAATGACCTATTTGAGTCTCAAATAGCTTTGACTAGCAAGAAATTTTGTGCTCATGTTCAAATAATATGTTCTACTCCTAGGTTATTGGCTTCTGTATCGATTGTAATGCAGCAATGATGGTAGGCCAGCATACTTATGTATCTACAAATGATATTGCAGCAACATAGTCATAGGCTTTGTGACGCCTTCATCATGTCAGTCAGCTTTATTACAATTGTACTTTTTTGAATGTAGCTATTTTATATATATATTGTTCAAGCCGATTATTGCCATTGAAAGAGCTTTTGGAAATTCTTATAAAATATAGTAGTATTTAGTAAGAATGAGTGAATTCTACTAGTACACGCGTATGTAGACCTAATGGCATTTTATTTTATTGGCTCGAAGAAATTCAATGTAAAATGTTTGCCAAATAACGAGATATTTCTGGCGCCAGTACTAGGCGTTTCTACGAGAATTTGTAGTTTTGTGTTTAATTGAATTTTGGAATTTTAATTTTTCGATCATTATTAAGTACTCGTTCAAGGTTGATTATGTCAATATACATTCAGGTAATTTCTACTTGTTTAAGTTTAAATGAAAAAATAAAAATTCATAAATTTTACTAATCAAACTTTCGACATCCTTACGATGCATTGCCATACCAAATTCCTTTTGAAAAAGAAATAAGAGAAATTATATGTGTTTGATTCACTATATACACACAGAGTATCAACAATTGTAAATGAAGTTGATGCTGGAAAAGAATGCATTCAATCATTTATATTTTATCATCTTAGGGTCACCTTGAAGACGTGTGAAGATCTGAAGACGTGTGTGAGAACGAAACATAGGAATTCTGATTTCTATCTCAATCAGATACTCAGCGCTTACGGATGTTTATTGGAATACCTTAAGCGTTTCCAGTTAGCAGATAGTGCTTACTGTCCGAACTGCCCCAACAGAGTTGAAAATGCAAGGCACGTGGTCTTCTAATGTGATTGCTTTAGCGAAGAAAAAAAAAAAATCACTCCTGCAGGTCCTAGGATCCTCGTTGTTCCCTACCAACATGGTGCAGGAAATGAGAAGCTGTGATGATGTTTACAGACGAAATAATATCGAGTCTCCGATATATTAAGTGGGAGCGAAACAAAACAGTAGCAACAACAATAATATCAGTACCAGCAACAGCTTCGGATGATGATACGCATTCGCTTCGCATTCAACCTTAGACGGTGCTACATATGCAACCTCAATTGACTGCATTCAGCTACATCTATGAACAACGTATTGCATTGCAGGCATTTTCCATTCGTTTATGTTCAAGTAAGTATGACAACGAAGTGAATAATGGATTATGTGCCCATTTAGTCATTTACCATTACAAGTACGTAGTTCGAGTGTTGCATGATGTTGCTGCAACGCTAGCGAATTAAAAAATTTGGCCCTTTTTATTTTTTATATATTCAATATATGTATGTATTCGTTTTTAGTTTGTGTGTGTGTGTTTGGGATGTGTGCTGAGTTTGCAAATGTTACGAGTACTTGCTGCTGCTGTGTCAAACAAATTTGCAAACTATATACTAGTATACTAGTAACTGGGCATACAAATTTATGTATTCACTGCATTCGAATGAAAATATGCATACAGTCTGTAACAAATATTAACATTTAGTTGAGTTGAGTTGCTGGTTTGTTGATTTTAAAAATTTATTCTGATAAACAATGTAAAAGCGAATTTCATGAAACACTCTTATATAATAATAATTTGTAAACTACCTTTGCAGTGTACCTCGCAGTAATGATTTGGCGTTACAAGACTCAATAACTCAATAATTTGATATTTGTTCTTTCAAAATTTGTAGATAATTCGACTATTTGGAATAGACTCAATAACAATGAGATTAATCCTATCTCTACTGTCGATCAATAATCACTCCCGATTAAAGTCAAAATGAATTCTTAGGGAAGGTGCTCGATGTTCGTTGATATGCAGGCTTTAGCTCTAATTTTTATACCCTGCATAATGCAATATGCATGGTATATTCATTTCGGTCAGATGTTTGTGTCCACTTGAAGGAATCTCCGGAGATATAGACATAGATATATATTCGTGATCAGCGTCGATTAAATTTTCGATTTAACGATGTCCGTCCGTCCGTCCGTCCGTCCGTCCGTCTGTCTGTCACCTGGCTGGTTCGCACGATAACTTGAGTAAATATTGAGCTATTTCGATGAAATTTGGCATAAGTAATCTATGATCCAAGGGTACGGAGGGGATTGATATTGGGCATGATCGGTCAATAACCACGCCCACACCAAGCATTCAAAGCGACTAACCTCGAAATTTTCAAAATCTTTAACTTGCTATAACTCACATAATATACCACTTGGGACAACAATATTTGGCACATAGACTTATATTATACTACTATATAACTTCACCAAAAGTGGTTGAGCCACGCCTACTTTTTAGCGTAGCTCTCATACAAAGTGTCTGTACTTCTTTTAAATTGAAACAGCTGTAACTTCTACAATCTTCTGTCTAGAATAACCATAATTGACACTTAGATTAACACGATAGTCAGAAATAATATGGCAGAAAATCAATGTGCCACGCCCATTCCTTTTTGGGTCTCCCATACAAAGTTGCGGAAAGTAAAAACAATGTTACCGGTTATAACTTACAAACTATTCAGCGTAGAATAACGAGATTTAAGGTGTGGATTAGTATTGTACGAGCAACTAGGCTCACAGAAAATGGGCGCACCACGCCCAGTGTTTATCGTAGCCCCCATACAAATTTTAAATTGAAACAGCTGTAACTTCGGGAATCTTCTGTCTAGAATAACCATAATTGACACTTAAATTAATATCGTAGTCAGAAATAATCTGGCGAAAAATCAGCGTACCACGCCCACTTCTTATTGGGGCTCCCATACAAAGTTGAGGAAATTAAACAAAAATGTTAACCACCATAACTTAGAAACTATTCAACTTAGGACACCAAATTTAAGGTGTGGATTAACATTGAAAAATTAATTGGATTTACTAGAAAGTGGTAAGCCACGCCCACTTTTTATATAGCTCCCATACTAAGCCTCGGAATTATCTTAAAATCCTTTTACTTCGTCAAAGTCAACCATATTTCGGGTGTAAATTAGTAGTATATGCAAAAATTGTTTCTCGAAAAGTGGAAATAAAAGAAAAGTTGGATATTCGAGTAAACTTTTTATATATAAATCTACATATGCAGGGTATAGTTTGGTCGGCCCCAGCCGCCTGTAAGGAGATTTTTTCAAATTAAATTGCTTAAATGTGATTTATTCCGCAAAGTTTTAGTGTCCAGTATGATTTTGAAAAGGGTAGGCTAAAAAACAATTAATTTCAGAAATGCACTGCTTCTTCTCAGGCACACAATATATAGTATTTTGACGCTGACTGTAGGTATAATAATTCGTTTTATTCGAAAATTTCCTATGGAAAAGAATAAGAGATGCAAAACAAAAAAAAAAAAAAAACAAAAAAGAGTGTTGAAAGATATAGATCTTACTATGTATTATGTTGAATGCATATTTTCGATTTAGTCCTTTAATAATGTATGTACAGTCGGTGTACAGATAGTGACACTCCAATGTAGAGATATTCGTTAAATGCACATTTTATGAATTTAAATTTACACAATCTTTACGAAATTTTCAAGCAAATGAACAGTAATTTACGTAATTTTTCATAATGGAAAAATACGATACCAACCAATCGACCTTTTTTAGACCTGTCCAAAATTGGATTATGTACAATAAGACTGAAATATATTCTAGGTGAAGGTTTTTCAATGCTGTAAATATATGCATATGTTTGTAATTCGACATATCTAATATATGTATGTGGAATATATTAATTCATCGATTATGTTGTTTCATGAAACAATTCGATTTAAGGACGCCGTACTCAAACGCAAGGGTGAAAAAATGAATCAACTAACCATATTCTTTCAGCCCACCGTATTTTGGGGTTTATTTACTTCATTTTCTTTATTATTATTTTTTTAAATATGTTCAACTACTGTGTATCATTTATCACTGCCAAGAATGTCATAAAGTTAATTTTAATTTGATATTGCATTTAGATATGGGTTTAGTTATATGGATGTATGAATATTTGTAACAAGTAGGGAATTTCACATGCTCTACTACTGCATATGTCAGGCTCTGCAACTAACTACTTTGTAATAATTTTAACAATTTTGAAAGTGCCAAGTTTGAAGTTTTTTACCTAATTAGTAAGTCGTATTAGTTAAGTTTTTACAATCTATTTGTATTATTATTCTATAGAGAATTTTTCATTAATTAACATTAAAAAAAAAAAGAACCAATTCTTGAAGGCTTATTGTTTCTCCATTTTATATTTATATGTACCCATTGCGAAATTTTCAAAATCAATAACAACATTAATTTTCAATATCAGTGATTAATAACAATTTTTCAATGGTTAAATTTCTGTATTTTAAATGAAAATTGCTAAGAGGAATGACTAGAAAATTGTTAATTACGACGTATTATCACCTGCCATATGGTAATTTCATGCTCTCAACAGCGCCATATGGATCGACATCTTTAGACCCTTGGGTGCTGGTTTCGGGTCTCCGCATACATAATGAAAATCGTGAGCAGTTACTTGAGGGAACGCGAACTCATTTACGACGGGCCCAGGACAAAATAGATATCGTCGTCCTCAGGGATCATTCCGAGCATCAGAGCTCTAAAACGTTAACTACAATGATATATTAGAAATTAATATGCCAGACGAAACTCTTCTGGTGTCTGTTGCTGATGATATAGCCGCCATGATCCTCTCTCGAAGCACCGTCATGCTGAGGACGAGAGCCTGGCTAGATGATCACAGTCTAAATCTCACTACGGAAGAGATAGAGATACTGCTGCTAATGGAACTACATTTACCGTTAGAAGTGGAGAGACAATATGTGCGACAAAGGTTGTGGAATATTTGATATTGAGACTTCAAACTCACGTAAAAAATAAAAAAAAAAAACGGGGGGCACTTCAAGCCCCAAAGGGCTCGTTGGCCAAGCTTCTCTTCCATTACTGTTGTGCGTGTTAAATTTTTGGACACTATTAAAAGGGTCCTACTTATTTTAGCCAGTCAAGACACTAACCACTGAGCTACGGTACCTACTCACTCCAAACTCACGTATTGGGGCACTATTTTGGCATGCAGCTACTAAAGCTTTGGTAGGATTTGTGTAGAAAGATTTGTAGAACATGTTCTCACAACAAAAAAGCTTAGCTTGGACGTATGTCAAAATTGGTAAAATCTGATAAAGCCTCAACAGGGCTCTACCTCGAAGTAACGAAGTAATGGTTTAACAAAAATGTTTGTTTGTACAACGATAACTCTTATTTTTCCTACTTGGTCTATCTAAATAAGGTATAATCACACATGTTGGTATGAGTAGGAGACATTTTATTTTGAATGCATGTAGACATTTTGTTATATGTTATATACGTATGTTTGACACCCTTTAACATTGTCATCCTTATGATTGCAAGACAAATAAAAAGCAAATTTGTTCGAATAGGATTTTCAGAATCTTCTGCATAAAATAAAAAATATGAATTGGAATTGAAAAAATTATGATATGTGGAAAGAATACTACAAACAAATGTAATTATGACAAACATCTGGAAAAAACACATTTTTTAATCTTTTAAGAGATTACTTTCATAGCATTTAGATACAAGAAGGTACTTGTCTTGTAAATATTTCAATACAGTATTAGTGTACGAGTATGTCCTAAATGCTGCTTCAATTATTTTACTTTGAGTTTTGATTGAAATAAAGTTGTGAAGCAAAATTTAATAGGGACTTATGTGACAACTCTATTGGGTCCCAGGAAGCGCTAAAAGAGGTGTGTTCGAAGTTTAGTTTGGTCCAAAAAAGGGAAACATCATAATTTGTGTCCTACTATATATATGTATATCAGTGAGCCGGTTGCAAACATTGCTAGTAATATTTGTCAGCTTGTTGGATTATCTTCATTTTAATACCTTCTACAATCAGTTTCGTAGTTTCTTTTTTAAGATGGCCTAAATGGCTTCGTGACAGTCTGGACGATAATAACAAAAATTTTGTAATGCGTTGGAAATATGTGTTATTATAATAATCATTTTGTATGGATTCGAATTTAGAGTTGAAAAAGAAAATTGTTTGGAAAAAGTGAATAGAAGTGTATAAGAAAATTTTTTCTAACTATATATTTATTCGACATTCCTGGATATTTGAGTAAAAATAAACGGTTTTTGAATGCTGACAAGTACTGATTGACTGTCAAGCACTGACAATAATGAATCGATGAACGGTAACAGTTAACAGTTAAGGAGATGGAAACAGTTGTTAGTATATAATTACGCATATTATTGATAGTGTTTTCCTGAAAAACACAATCATTTTCATTTAAACTATCTCAAATTTTTTTAAAAATTTGTATTTAAAAATATCTTTCAATTTTATTTAAAGTAAACTTTGTGATAATATCAAAATAATATATTCATTAGTGATCGAAATGCCTAGTTAATTTGTCGCTGACTGTTTTATAAATAGCGTTCGACGATGACTAACACAATTCCTCGCTTAGGCACTCACTTACTGTTGTTCAATGTGATTTTATTTGAAAAAAGCGGTACAACTTATATCTAAGTACATATTTATACTACAGAGTCATTGGAAATATACCTCTATATATGGAAGTGTACCTCTATAAATTATTTGTGCATTATATCATATTACTATCTCGCTTTATTAAGTCATATGTACAATAGGTTATGGTGTTGTTGAATTTTATCTCAGAGAGAGAATGAGAAAGAGAATATTGGAAATAAGAATAAAGATTATTACAATAAGTTATATACTTTTAGTTATGTGCATAGTGTATATGCATGTTTATACATATATACGAAATATACATATATGAAAACGTAATATTTAACAATTACAATTTAAAAAACTTTATTTATTTTTCCAAATCAATTGCATCCTTTTCAATATAGTCTTCAGCCAATACAATACACTTATGAAAACGTTTTTTCCAATAATCACTTGTTAAATTCGATAGCCTCCAATACCCTCTTTGATTCAGTTTGTATCTAATCTATCGACTCAGAAAGGTGTCCGCGGAGTGGTCTCTTGAGTTTAACGAATAGCCAGAAGTCACACAAAGCCCTATATTCCAGCCTGGAATACGGTCGTTGCGCAATGATATGCGTCGAGTTTTTGGCGAAATAGTTGCGAAGAACGAGTCCTGTATGAGATAACTTTGTGATGACAGTGTGTTTTGACTGTTTTCACACGGAAATGGTTTTCCGTACGGTCACTAAGTGTTTTGATTTTTGAGCACCAATTCTTTGATTTAATTGCTGTGTTGTTCATCATTTGATGTGATTGGTCGTCTGAGACGTTCTGCATCTTTAACGCTTTCTCAACCCTCTTTGAACAATTTGTTCCTTGAAATTTCTTACAGATGATAGAAACAGCACCACCAATATAAATTAAAACAAGCATGATAATTGCCATAATTATATAGCTATCGATCGCTATAACGGATTATTTTTGCTAACGAACTTATGAGTTCGAAAATGGGTAATATCGTAGAGAAATCCACCCACACCTCCCACAAAAAAGTATGTTTTTAAATGTATATTTTCACACTTTGTATATGAAAATATAAAGTTATCAAGCTGAAACTCGGTATACAAGGTGCGACAATTATGTATTAAGACTGCCTCTAGAAAACACAATTAAAACACGATATCTGCTAATTTTTCGGTATATTTATTCGAAATATTCTCCTCCTGATTCAATTCACTTGTTTCATCGATTTAATAATGATTCAAACGCGTGTACGATGTACGTGTCGTCGTACGGTGACAAATCAGGTGAATACGGCGGGTGATTCAACACACAGACCTGATTCCAAGCCAAAAATTGACGAACAATGAGTGCTGTGTAACTCGGTGCATTATCGTGTAACAGAGACCAAGTTTTTGGATCGCGGTATTCTGGTCGAACACGACGGATTCTGGACATCAAACGCTTCAAAACTTCGAGGTAACATGTGGTAGTAACTGTTTGACCAGTTGGAACAAATTGTTTGTGGATAATTCCTTTACTATCGAAGAATGTGATGAGCATTGTTTAGATTTTTGATGGAACTTTTCGTGTTTTTTTGGCTTGTGGTGAGTTTTTTGATTTCCATTCCGCACTTTGTCGCTTGGTCTGGAACGTATTGGAAACACCATGTTTCATCACCCGTAACAATTGTTTTCAGGAAGTTTAGATCATTTTCTGCAACTGCAACCATATCTCTAGAATGACCGACTCTCATTAATTTTTGGTCCCCGGTCAATGTGTGTGGAACAAATCTCGCGCAGACCTTTGTTTTACCAAAATCCTCGTGAAGAATGAGTCGGATAGTTTCTCTGTTGATGTTTAAGGCCTCTTCCATCATTTTCACTGAAGCATTGCGGTCTTCTGTAATAAAATCACGAACTTTCTGGATCGCTTCCAGCGTCCGCACTGAAATTGGCCTTCCTTCTTTTATTTCATCTTCCAGCGACTCTCTGCCATCCACAAAACGTTTATGCCATATAAAAAAGCATTTGATATTGCTGCATCATTCCGAATGTTTTTGAAGCACTTTTACCAATTTTTGCGTGGGATTTAATGACCACTCTTTGCTCCATGTTAAAATCTCAACATCAAACGAATACGTGTTTTATAAAATGAATGTCAATAAAAATTAAATGTCAACCAAATGTCATGAAATTTTGACAGTTAGTAGAGGAAGGTTGAAGGTTCAAAACGCTTATACATAGATGGCGCGTTTGGTTGCTGAGATATGGTTCGAGTCTTAATACATAATTGTTGCACCTTGTATATGAAATATCTTTGTACAGTCGAACTTCTCTATAGTGAACTTCTATACAATGAAGCTCTCCCTATTATGAATTGATTTCAAACACACAACTTTTTCGTTCCAATTTCATTGTATTTTGATCTCCTTATAAGGTAAGGTGTAAATTTGACTCACATGCGTTTTTGTCTCCATATAATGAACAATTGCGAATTTGAAGATTATGTCAATGTTGATATTGATGTGCAGACCATGGGCATCCCGTCCGATGAGGATATTCTCATCAGTGTTCTGGAAACTCGTGGAGTTCCGGCTATGGCAGGTACATATTTATTTATTAGTTTTGTGTGCATACATACATATTTTAATCCTAATGCCAAATAAATGTGTGATGTACATTAATTTTACATTTATAGAGTCAGATAACGATGAAGAAGAACCGGCCGGTGAAGAATTGGCTGACGTCAATAAGACGATACCTACATTGGAGCACGTTTCTTCATCAATTGTTGTACTTCGAACTTTTGTGGAGATGAGGAGTAACGTGCCGACTAATGTATTTAAATCTCTTAATGTATTAGAAGGTTTTGTTGAGGAAGAGAAATGGAAGAGTGTAATCCAAACTAATATGCCTAATTATTTTAAATAAAAAGTGGGGGAAAAATATAATTTCTGTATAATGAAGTTTCTATATAATGAAGTGATTTTCTGGTCCCGTCAAGATTCATTATAGGGAAGTTCGACTGTAATTAATAGATGGGTTTAAGAATGACCGTAGTCTAATAAAAACCACGACTACCTCTCATATGAGTATGATTTCGTATGTCTGTTTTCACGCTATTTGCGCAAAAAATCAATACAAATACAAAATTACGCATAACAACAGCAGAAAAGTATGTATTTTTGAATGTGTAACGGCCTGTCTGTCATACTGTAGGGTAGGTATCTAAGCTTCGGTATTACTGAAATTAAAATCCAATTTTATCTCATTTTCTCCCCATACATTGTGACATGGATTAATGTATGTATAGGTAGGTATTTACCAAAGATTTATACGCCACATTACTCCGATGCACCCACAAAATACAAGTAAGCGAACGAACACACTAATTGATGACCACTTAATGTTGCACATGCTTGTACGTAGTATGTTGAGAACAATTCTATATGAGCAATTTCATAATGCAAGCTGGAAGCAAAGAGATAAGCATCACTCACTGCTGTTGGCTGCACTAATTACTGCAATTGTATTGTAAGTAGTGCAACTGCAATTGCTGTTCAAAAATGATTTTAATTTGTTCTCTTTTTACATTTCGTCGTTTACAATATATTCATTGCAACATGTGTACAGGTACATACTGTTACTGTTACTGTTGCATTACAACTATTGATATTACTCTGCTTATGTATTTATGCGTATGTGTGTATATATAATTTACGCTTAATTTTATTAAACAACAAAAACAATAACAATAAAAACAAACAGAATTACACATGAGCAACAGTTTTAAAAATATGGCGGCAATGTGCAATTTTTATGCATTCATACACATTTCCCCACACAAACTCATAAGTACTCGTAGGTACATACTAGTGTATATGTATGTTTGTTCATTGGTGGCAGTGTTAATGCCTCAATACACTCATATAGGTATGTATGTATACAATCATTTATGTTTATATATATGCACCTATATAAATGTACATATGTAGGGTTATAGGTAACACACAACATCGCAACAGAAGTAGTGAACAATATTCACGTTACTTGTGTGACATTTAATGGTTGCAAGTTGCAACTTATGATGCATGACATTTTAACGAGCTACACTTCTTATGAGTACAATGACGATAGTGACGCTATTTTAATAAAACCATAATGTGTTGCTGTTAACAAACGCATATGCGTATTTACACACACACACATGTAGAACCAAATATGTATAAACATGGGGATACACCTATCCATCCGTCATATAGGTAGTTACATATATACGCATACTCGTACTCACATATTGAATAATATCATAAAATAGTCACTTCAAATATAAAATTTATTTTATATACAAACATATTTACAATACATACTCACTTACAAGTTAAAGTCAAGTTAAAGCAAATCATTTCTTTTTTATTTTCAAAATATTCTGCTAATAATATAAAGCTGGTCTAATAAAGAGATTTAGAGATATATAGTACTTTGATAACATAGAGAACTTGTTAGTGCTTTGGTTTCGATGCGTTATCCTCAAAACGACATTTTCAAAAACGGTAAAAACTCTTAAAAAATCATCACGTACGACGACCTCATATTAATGGTGTTCGTGCAGCGTGCAGCGCACCCTTAACCTCGTAGACAATCCGCAAAAAAACAGAACTTGTCACACGGATGTACAAACCAATACTCCCAATTAGAGGAATTCGTTTGAGCCTCTTGGACGATACCTACACCTAATTAAAAAAAAAAATATAATTGAAAGTGTAACATCGAAGAACGCGTTCGGAAAGCTTTGTTTGCATTATATTCATGCAAACAAGCAATAGGAAAAAAATGTGGAATGAGATCCAGTGTCGTATATTGCTCTACACAGCGGTGGTGAGATCAATGCTGCTGTAAGGAGCCTCGATAGGGCCAAACGCAGAAACTTCGTGGAAAAGGACCAAAGATTAGCAGACACTTCTTACACGACCTTACCGAGATGGTTAACTGTCAGCCGGGAATATTCTATTCCTTAACCGAAGCGCGGGTTGGTTCCCTATGGGTAGCTCACCTGCGGCATTACAATGGAACTTACTTGTTTGACGAAATTGGTTTAACAATAGATTAAGAACAATAATTTGTTGATGATTGTGAGCGATGTTTGGAAATGTTTCAACGTGGTTTTGTCGGATACAAAGGGAAAATCAATAACAGGAAAATATTATCCATTACCATTTGAATGAAGAAATCAAACTGGGACATCTTCGTTTAGTCCATTCATCTGCTCACAAGACATTGGGCGACGTCTATCAATTCTACTGTATGAATGAGGTTTATGACCGTGGAACAATTTTTTGTTTCCAAATGTGTAGGGCTATTTCAAGGAAAATGATTTAGCTAAAAAAAAACCTCTATTTGGCAGACCTTTCGAAATCTCAAAATTCTGATGGCATTAACAAAATTGAAAGTAACCGAAAAAGGCGTGTCGAGCTAGAAGGAATGTATATTGATGGAAAAACAATTTTTTTTGCCAAAAGGAATGCGATTTAACTTTTATGTCTATAGTTTATCAACGCTTGTAGTATAATATGAAAGAAGAGATCATTTTATGACAGTTGAACTTGTTTTTGAATATTAAAGTCAACATTTAACTCTAGAACATTTAACTCATTTAAGTCAACATTGTTTTAGGGATGAAAAAAAAAAACAAGAATTATGTATACACCCTGACTTGCCAACAACAGAGAATACCACTATCGCAATGTTCGCTGATGATACTGTTGTTTCGGCAGGCCATGCTAATCCAAACACTGCCTCAATGTATTTCCAAATTGGCTTAAATAATATACAAATATGGTTGAATAAATGGAAGCTGAAGGTGAACATTTCCAAATCGGTTCAGGGGACATATACATAAGTAATAAGTACCCGGAAATTCTCATTTTTAATTTTCCCTCTGGGAATATTTCAAAAGATTTTTTTTCCCAGGTTGGCAAAACTGTCAGCCACTATTCTGTGAATTTTTATTGCTATGTGTCATTTAGTTTGGTTACGGCATCATTAGGAACAAGTCAACCTTTTGTGTGCGTTGCGATTTCTTCTCGCCCCTCTTTGAACGATTTATACCAATCGTAAACTTGAGTTTTCGACATGGTTGAATCACCAAATGTTTTTTTTTCAACATTTCCAACGTTTTGGCACAAGAAATTTTGTTTGAAACACAAAATTTCACACAAACTCTTTGTTCGATATTTTTATCCATAGTAAAAATCGCAACGCACACAAAAGGTTGGCTTGTTCCTAATGACGCCGTAACCAAACAAAATGACACATAGCAATAAAAATTCACAGAATAGTGGCTGACAGTTGTGCCAACCTGGGAAAACAAATTTTTTAAAATATTCTCAGAGGGAAAATTAAAAATGAGAATTTCCGATTTCCGGGTACTTATTTGACAGAATGTACAACACGCAGAAAATTGTCCACCCGTGACACTTAACAGTGAATACTTAAGTCACGAAGATAGCGCCAAATATCTTGGGCTGCATCCGTACAGAAACATGGCAGAAACATATTTTTACAAAAAGAAAACAGCTAGGTATAAAGTTAACCAAATTGGAGTCATTAATTGGACGCAACTCACAATTATTTCTAGACAAGAAACTACTTATTTATAAATCAGTTGTTAGGCCAATATGGTCATACGGAATCCAACTGTGGGGAACATCCTCAAAATCGATCATTGCCATCATACAAAGGTTTCAGTCCAAAGTGTAACGGTTGATACCAAACTCGCCATGGTACGTCACAAACTCGTCGTTTGAAGGATTCTGAACAAATTCTGTTGAATTGATCGCGCCGCGATTCGATGCAACTATTTGTAGAAGACCATTGATGAATAATGCATGGTCATTGTGTTATCGAAGTATTAAATCATTCATTAAGAATACTTAATTACGAGTGCTTATGATAAATTTATTCAAATCGAAGTATTTTTGCTACATGCATATAATATTTACCATTATTATTTTCAATAATTTTTGTGGTCATTGTTCAAGTACAAATGATATAAAAAAAAAAAAAAAAACATCAAATAAAAAAGAAATAGAATCAAACAAAACCATTAAAACCGTTAGTGTTAGTGAACTTATGAAAAGAAAATATACAAAACAATTGTTTTTATTGTTAAGTGATGGCAATTACAATCGATTATTTTTAATTCGGCATGGTGGTATTCTTTACTCTACAAATTCTAATATACAGTTCGGTGGGTGAAGTTTATTGGGTAAATTCAACTTGATACATCAACCAGCGGTAATTGAACTGAAATGGTGCGTGGTAATAAATGCTCGAACATTTATTAATTCAAATAAAACCATTCAAGTTCAAAGTGAACATTTTTATTAACAATAATATTACCTATAATAGTTGTTGTTGTTTAGCATTTTTACTTTTATGTGTTTATTATTATGTATATGTGTAGCTAGGTACAATTTAATCGATGTTGTAAGTTTATTTAACTTTGATATTAAGGATTTTATACATACTATGCCGTTTTTTATTATACTTGTTTAGGTTTTTGTGTATTTTATTGTCAATTTAATTATTTGTGGTCAGTATCAACTAAGTGTATACGTATCATTTATTTGTTAAGTGTTATAACATGTGAATTTCTATTATTTTTCTCCTTTTTACATTTTGTTCTAAGTAAGATATGATATTATTAATGTCTTGAAATTCTAACTTTTCATACATGTATATTCAGCTTGTTGGTAAAAGTGGTGAAAAAAGCTCTAGAAGTAGATAGAAATTCATAATTTATAATTTGATAGAAATTCTTTGATAATTCTTGTTTTTGATAAACTTTATTCTTTAATTTCTTCATATTTTGATGTATATTTTTAAGCGATATCGTCACAAAAGTGCCTTTAAGGAAGTTTAATTGAAAAAAAAACCTTATTTCACAATTCTGATTTCACAATTCAGATTATTCTTCATTAAGCCGCATTAAACAGTGTATTTTTTCATCAGTGTCGCTCCAAATATGACAATTTTACTCATATATTCACAACGACACCGAATCAGAAATGAGCCTCATCACTGAAAACAATTCGACGTTAAAACGTTACGTTACATTGAACACTGATTTTGGAAATAAATTACTACAATTTGCTTGTAAATCTTTGCATGATAAAATATCAAACAATGCTAATTAAAAAGGTGTTATGGCTTTCAAATTAACTGTTATAATGTTAGAGTTTCACCTTAAAAATCGAAACCACAAACGAATACATTTAGTATTGTGTATTTTTCGAAGTGGTGACTGATCTACCTATTTTTTAGCATTCATTTTTATTAAATTCGAATTAAATTGCAAGGACCCGGATATTCATTTCTACATTATAGTAATGAGTTGGGCATGAGTCGATTACACAAAGAATTCAAAATTTTGATTAATCAATTACTTATTTGAATAACTGAAATTTTACTTAACAAGTATCAGAATATTTGAGTAGGAGCAGTTCACTTTGGTTGTACCATACGATTTTGGTTCCTAACCCGCTAACTCGAACCTTTTGGAGCTCAGTGTGGGAGAACCGTTTCATTTAACATTGAGAAGAATGTGCGGCTATTTGAATTATAACATCCTAAGTATGACTTGCGCCTCAAAAGACGGCACTCACAAGGCGAGATCCCTTGAGCTCATCAAACTTTACGATCTTCTAGTTGTAAGTGAGGAGGCCCTGATTCTGTTTTGGAATCGTACATTAAAATTTTGGTCTTTAGAATTAGCTGGAATCCGGGTCCTTGCAATTTTGTCTCCGGTGGATAGATTTGCTTGGTACTACCTAAAGCCTTCCGCCTATACAGAAATCTCCTATCTTGGATATGGTGGTAGAGAAAATATACCGAGCCTGTTGATTGGCACATTCCATCAGCTTGACTCCTCCTCTACTACCTGCAAACCTCCAAAAAGATGTCCTCAAGGGAGTTTGCCACTAGCTTCCAGTTTGCTGTTGAGATGCTACCATCTAGATCCCACCGGTCTACGATCACCAGGCTGTCCTTCGCCGCATCATTGTATGAAATAATAGCTATAATACTAGACCCTACGGACCCTAATAAATTTATTTGCTTTAGGTCCGACTTCATCGTTCCACTTCTGTCTCTTGGTGGGCTGAGCCCCCAATGACTGTTCGCCCTCCTGCCATTTGAGTCGCCGATGCATGGGATGCAGACTCTGAGCTAGCGTCTGAGGCAATGCTTTGAAGGGGGAGGAGATTAGAGCAGTACCTTGGCTTAAGCACAGCTTTGATTGTCTCCCCAGAAGTTTCTTAGGAGCAAACACATTTGCATGGCTCACGCCTTCTTAGTTAGTTATTATTTGTCAGTACCCTTGTGGAAGGCTGGGAAAAGGATTTTCCCCTTCAAGCTTAATGCAGGAATTTGTGGGGTTTGAATTCATATCGTATGAGTGTTTCAAATCGCTGGGAGGGATGTTCTTTAGAATGCTGGTACAATCCATTTGAATGGCTTCTATGTCCGTTGAAAATATTTCCTCTCACCGGAAACTACATTTTACAGAACAGATAAGAGTCGTACTGTGTATAATCAGATGAATGCAGGGAATGATTGACAATTAAAATGCTCTTTTTAGATAATTTTACTATCATTAAATTTAAAAAATAACTTAATCTTCGTTAAATGTTTTCTAAATATATAAAATGTATAAAAGTATTAGCACATAATTTTACCTTACAACAAGGAAGATATGTAATTTGTATATCATTGAGTTTATGTCCTTCACTTAAATATGTAGTATATGCTGTATTCATATGGCATATATATTATTAATATTATTACCTTTATCAAAATCTCTAAAACAAAATGCATACCTAATTCGATTAAATACGGCATATATTCATTAAAAGAATGACATTTAAACGCCATTTTTAGTACATCACTGACCTTCTTTTGTGGCCTTATTAAGTTAGGTTAAGTAGTATCACATATTTATATAGAAAAATTCAATACTTTTAACGAATGATCTGATTTGAACTGTTTTGCCAGTAGATATTTTTTAACTACAATATCATTGAAGTAATAAGAGCTGTCATCAGAACATAATGCAAAAAAAGGTCAAAAATCTAAAAATAGATTACCTACTACATAAAATAAAAGCAAACAAAATAAAATACAAATATTGCTCTCATTATATCTGCTTATGTGCATACTTCGTAGTAATAATTCATGTTATACTTATTTACATACGAGTATGTATGTCTATTTCCTTAATAAACGTATTGAGCACATAAAATTATTGTTGACCTTGTAAAGTACTAGGTAGTACTTGTACATATGTATGTGCTTGTAAGTGCTTGTAAGTTGTGCATATGCCAACCAATTAATTGTCCAGTTCAAATGAAATAAATTACTATGCATACTCAATAATTATGAGACTATAGGATTTTAGTACGTACGCATATATTTCTCTATTGAGTTCTCAGTATAGTATTTATGTAGAATTAATGACACTTTAGTGTTCGCATTATTCTTAGAAATTATCAAGTGACAGGTGAGAAGTAATGCCTTTTTTCTGATACATGTAATTATGCTTTATATCAATATCAATAATTACATGATCCTACACATAAATATAAATATCACTTTCAAAGGGCTAAGAGTAGCAATCAGTTATTAGGATAATCTCAACAAAAATCAATTTCAATATTATAGTGTTTCCTACGATTTCATAAAATTGAATATTAAGAACAATTTGATTTATGAACCATGTCTAAGCATTAATTGAACATTATGCGTAGTAATTATGTTAAATGCTATTATGCTGTTGATCATAGTTTATAAATGGTGAGGAAAAGCTACTTTAACCTCATAATTTTGTAATTTCTATTTACATGTGTGATATTCAAGTCTTTATTATAATATTAACGAATTATCGTGAACTTTAAATTGAATGCTCATCAATCAATCAATGAAGACATATAGTTATTCTTAAAAATACAAGTGATTGTTCCTTAAGGTAGTAGTCCGGTGTGACGACCGAAATTACGACGTTTTTCCATGAATTTTTTTTTAACAAGAAAATAAAATGCGATCATTTTAAAATTTTTACATGTTGTTATTGGTGTTTTAAGTTAATTTTATATTAATTTGTTTTTAATTTATGACGTCAGAGTGGAGTCCTCGAAAAAAAGATGATGCACACAGCCTTCCGAAGTCATCTGAAATAAAAAATTCAAAAATATTATTATTCCGCAGACTTTATTTTAATGAACTAACCTATAATTTTCGAAAACATGGTTTTGAGAAAAACGCGTTTAAAGTTTTGACAACAGATTTTTTATAAAAAAATTATACTTACATTAATCAGCTATGTCTGGTGCATAGAGCAGTCCTTCCGTTTCCTCAAAGTTGTCGTTTTCAGCAACTTTGAGAGCCCTACGTAAGGTTCTGGCCTCTTTATAGTTGGCTTCTGCAGTTTTCTCTGCCCTCAAAATCCGTGCATTGTCAACAGTGTCAGCGTAGTCCCTGGATGTTTGTTCTATTGTAACGCCCATCACCTCCATAACTTTGAGAACAGGTAAAAAACCCTCATTAAAGATGCAAGCAGTGGTATAGGTAGCAATTTCCAGAACGTTTTTCCCAGTAAAAGTATACTTCGGAGCAAAATTCCATACACAGTGGTTAAAACTTTCGTTGTTATTTTGGGTGTTCCCGCCCAAGCATCTTTTCAATAAATCGTGGAACGCTAAAGTCTCGTACACTGGTTTTATAAGATATATAACTTGTTCGTCAAACGTTACTGGGTGTTCATAAGTGCTCTCTTGATTTTCCGCTTTGAGCTGTTGATACTTGCACCAAGAATCTGAGCAATAAGAGTGCTGAGGGTTTTCGTCTGTCGATGTCATGTGGTAGAATGTAGCCCACATGGCTTTCTTCATTTCTTCCAGAGATTGACAGTTTCTGGTGATTGCCAAACCGTAGTACGTAGACATTTTTAACATAATCTTATTAGTTAATTGCAACGGTTTAGGTTTTAATGACTTAGCGCTGGTCGACGAGTCTCTCTTTGTCCTACGCTTTTTCGGAGCACTTTCTTCGGTGCGCTTCTCTTTTGCGGCCATCTTTTTTTTCTCAGCTGCCTCCAATTGTTTCTGCACTTTTGGGTACTCGTTAAGAGTTTTTTTACACCTTGAAGTGCTCGGGACATTCTTTTCTTCATGTGCAATACGCATTCTTGCTTCTCTACTTCTGGGTCGCCACCGTAAGGTTTATCATCGATCAAATTTTTATGAGTTTTACTATCCCCATCTCCAATGTACTCCACATACTTAATACCATAATGCTGCAGATTTCCGAATCCCCTTGACCTCCATTTTACCACTACTGCCCTCGTGGTTTGCTGTGCATTTATCTTTGTGATCATCGTATAAACTCTCGGCTTCGATGGGATCTTTCGTTGCTAAATACTGGCATCCTTTACATATGCTTGACTTAAATATGACGTTAAAAATTTTATTATAAAATTTTCCTATCAATGACACAATGCCCAAGAGAAAGGAAAAATCTCTCTTAGCCCACGAACCATCTCCTGAAACAGTCAAGTGAGTTTCTGGGAAACCTTCTGCCACGTTCTTTTCGTTTTCTTCCTTTATTGCTTTTTTAAGCACAATATCAGCAACAGATTTGACAGCGACGCTTATTTGCTTTACCACTTGATAATAGAGAGACTTATGAAAAATATTTAAATCCATCATCGAGCAAAAAAGATTAATTCCAGCGAGGCCGATGCGAAGCAACCTCATTACATAAGTAAATTGTCGGTTAATTTCATGCGCATTTTTTATCATTGGACACGAATCAATCAGATATTCTCGGCCCGAACTCTTCACACATAATTTAAATCCTAATCCTCTAGGTGAATTTTTCAAAAATTTAATATCACTGTTGCAAAGTTTACATTTTAACTCTGATTCTAACGCGCCAAACACCAAAGCGAAACTGATTAAAACGTACTTGAAACTAGAGTCATGGTTTACTTCAAAGTCACTGTTATCTTTCAGTTTTGCTGCGCTTGTGCTCACAAAATTAGTACCAGCTTCAGCTACAGTAAATTGATTCCTCTTAAATGATCTCTTTCTTCCACCTTTATTCTCGTGTCGACCTTCACTAAAGCGCTTCTTTCCCATTTTAGAGCGGTGTGTATTCGTCAAGTGAAATACGTTTACTGATGAGCTGCTGCTGGCGTGTCACACGCTTTCGTACACACTATGGCGCACTCTCTTTTAGCTATAACTTTCAAAATATTCAAAATTTCGGTCTGAAATATTAAGAGTATATTTTTAAGATGTTTTTCTTGCGAAAAATGTAAAAAAAATAGATTTTTTGAACCCTTCACACCGGACTACTACCTTAAGAGGGCAAAATAAAAGAGCTTTCCCATTAACTTTATCTGCAAAATTCCATTTCTTAGTGGACGCCCATTAGAAAATTAACTTAAAAACATATGAAAGGCGTCAAATAAGTCCATAGCTACCTGGGAATCGCCTCTAGGAGTGAGCAATGTAACTCCGACTCCCAATTTGCCCCTATTTTTTATATTTTTCCATATGCACTTGCGTTTTATTTCCACTTCTTAAGGGGATTTCCGTACAAAATGAACAGAAAAATATTAGAAATTCGACAAATACCTACAAAGCTGCTCAGGAACCGTCTTTAGAGGAATCAAAAGTATGACTGACATCCATTACTTTTGCCCTCCACAACATTTCTGTAATTATATTTAACTGTCTCATATATTTGTTGTTTCCTTACGCATTTATCACAATATGTTCATGTTTAATGCTTATTTATGCGTTTATGATAATATAAATTTCCGTTTGTCATATGTATGTTATCATTTATTGGTTAGAGTGTTTCAAATGCAGCTAGTCATGCATTGAAAAACATACAAATATGGATTCATTCATGTGCGTTCAATAACAACAACACTTAGTTTCATTTGTTCCGGTATTCAGCATGTTGCATGTTATTAAATATGAATATTGAATATTCAAAATAATTCGATATTAATTAAATGCATATTTTCCAAATAGGAATAATAACAAACAAATTATAGAATAGTTTCGTTTATTTAGTCCCATAAAGTCAATGAATAAATCATCATTATTATACATGAATATTCTCTAAAGAAATTTCTAAATAAGAAATAATAACTAAAACAAATTGAAGAATATTTGTTGCCCCATAGCTAAAACAGCAGCAACTTATTTGAATATTTTCAAATCAATAATTATATATGTGGTTAACAGCATGTTAGAATATTCCTTTATAGTCGAATATTGTGCTTATGTACATATACATATGTGCGTGTGGTCGAATGAACATGAATCTTATTTTCATATTCATATTAAGTTAATTTAATAGATTCATAAGGTTTTCAAATTTATTCACTCATGTTTACAAACATACATATATCTAATACATGGAAATCATATTAATTTATATTTTTGTCTCAAGTAGATTATTTCGAACATGCAGCAGGTAGAACTGAAATGTCAAAAGTATGACAAATATCGATTCGATAGAAATGCATAAATCATTATTAGAATATGAAAATTAATAATATACTACATCAACACATAGCCATAGCTTAGTTGCTTAGTATATTGATTTTCGGTACATTTGTGAATATTTGTACTAAAAAAATTGTATTGGCAAAATATGAGGTTCTTTTTCACTAAGGAATTTATTAAATTAAATTTCCTAAAATCATAATTTTTATCTGAATATTTTATATATTTATAAGTCGTCACTGTTAGTATTAAATTTGAATATGTTATATTAAAGGGTTATCCATTTTGCGGTTTCAAAAGTAAATGTAAATAAAACACATATAAAATATTTTTTATCATGATATTTCTTTTTTATTATAAAGTTTGAACGTTGACATTATGTGTGAAATACTACATCATTTAAATGACCACCACGCGAATTGTTGCAAGCATCGATTCTTTTGAGGTAATTTTCGACCACTTTTTGACACATATTGGGCGGTATCTCAGCCATAACGTGACGAATGTTGGTTTTTAGGTGCTCAAAAGTTAAAGGTTTATCTGCATAAACACGGACTTTCGAGTAGCCCCACAAAAAAAAGTCAAGCGGTGTCAAATCGCCATATTCGCTCGAGTTGTGTGGCATGTGGCACCGTCTTGTTGAAACTACATATTCTCTAAGTCGTATTCTTCAATAGCAGGCAAAAAAAAGTCGGTTATCATATGACCATAATGCTCCGAATTGACGGTGACAGTCGTTCCATCGTCGTTTTCGAAGAAGTAAGGTCCAATCACACCTCCGGACCAAAGAGCGCACCAAGCAGTGACTTTTTGTGGATGTAGGGGCCTCTCTTCAATTACTTGAGGATTCTCAGAACCCCAAATACGACAATTTTGTTTGTTAACATACCCACCGAGTGAGAAATGTGCTTCGTCGCTGTAGAAAATTTTGTTTGAAAAATCGCCATCCACCGCCTGTTGTTCAGGCACCCATTCGACGTATCTACGACGTTGTGAATGGTCAGCTGGCTTCAGTTGTTGTGTGAGCTGGATTTTATATGGATGTAGGTGTAGATGTAGGGTGCCGTAGCTCAGTGGTTAGTGTGTTCGCCTTCTGATCTGTAGGTCGTGGTTCAATCCCCGGCTGATGCATAACAAATTTAATATCGATAAGATTTTTCTTTCGAACGGTACCCACCTGTCAGCAAGCAATTGGCAATTCTTCCGACAGTAACAACTTGCCATGAAAAAGCTTCTTAAAGAACTCTGTGACAATGCTCAGAAAAAGTGATGTCTCAAGTGTTCTGCCGTTCGGAACCGGCTAAAATAAGTAGGTCCCTTCTAATACTGTCCAAATTTAAGACGCACAACAGTAATGGAAGAGAAGCTCGGCCAATGAGCCCTTTGGGGCTTTAAGTGCCACATATTTATTTTTATTTAGGTGTAGATCCAAATGCAAAATACGCCATAATGTGCCGTAAGACAGTCCTAATTCCTGAGAACGACGAGGAATCGACTCATTCGGGTCTTCGGCAACACTTTCACTTACAGCAGCGATATTTTCGGTGGTACGAGCGAAACGATGATGCACAGGCTTTACAATATCTGTAACCGATCCAGTCTCTTCATATTTCTTCACAATTTTGCCAATTGCTTGCATAGTTGGACGATTATGTAAACCATAATCTCCTCTTAAAGCACGATATTTGGCTGTGGCAGAATCACAATTTTTGTAGTAGGTTTTTACAATTTTAATGCGTTGTGCGATAGTTAAGCGATCCATTTTCGCAAATGTCAGACTTTGAACTGAAAAAGAAAGAAATTGTTTTAACAACTCAGTTTGACAGATGTCGAATTCTAGCCCTATACTTTTGAAACGAAATGGATAACCCTTTATATTCTCTCGAAAATTCAGTACCTGAACCTTTCGGGATACAGGACTAAAAAATTGAATCGCATTGAATCAGAAACTAAATAAAAAGATGTAAACTTTAATCCACTGTAAATAAGCTTTCACCAAAATCAAAATCAAATTTTTCTGATATCTGTCAAGAAGATTTATTAATTTCGATAAAGAAAATTAAACAAAATACTGCCCATTGTTATAGATTATCTTTCGCCACTTTCCATATTCGTAGAATTTCTCTGATATCTGGCCGAAGTGATTTTCTGAGTCATCTTTGGACTCCAATTTTTTTCTGCTGTAGAGAGCGACAATGATGGATGGTAGTATGAAGATGCAATGTCAGGCCTATATGGTGGACGGATCAAAATTTCTCAACAAGGCTTCTCCAGTCTTCTCTGGGTCACCAAAGATGTGTGTGGATTCACGTTGACCCACGGAAAGATATCACTTCGCGTTTGTTTGATTACAGCGCTCAATTTTTTTAGGTGCTCACGTTGGAATTCGAAACTGATCGTTTGGCTTGACTGTAGCTGCACCTAATGGATGATTTCCTTACATTTTCCCAGTTCCGTACATTTATCGTAACATTCCCTTTCTATTCGTAAATCCTGACGAGTATTTATTTTGTATTTGATCGCTTCTTCCACTACAGCTTTCGTTGCACATTGTCGAGTAAATTTTTCTCACTCAGTTATGCGACGTCCACTTATCCAACTTCTTGATAAATCCAGCCGCATGAAAATTATTTGAAACTGTTTTCTGAGCAATGTTTAGTTCCTCTGTGTAGGAGTTTTAGTTTTTAGTTTTTATTTATTTAGTTTTAGTCAATTTAGTTTTTAAATAATTTAGTTTAAGTTATATTAAATGTACAGACGACAATATAGTAGTTGTTCATCAGAGAACGATAAGTAAAAAAGTGATTAAATTCTCTACGTATAGCTGACGACAGTTAGTTGTGCATAACTGTTTATATATGATGTATACATAATAGAAATGATTATAAGGAACCAGTGATGCCAGAATACATTATACATACATTGTAGTTTATAAACAATGTGAAGTATCCCCAACATTCTCCCCCACTAAGAACGATAGTTATTAAACACAGGAACTATATTTGCTTGCAATTGATTATCTGCAATGATGTGTCGTGTTGTTGATCGTTGACTGGGAGCAAGCAAACTTTTGAAATAGGTCGTTTCAGATCTTTCCCTTTGAAATTCACCGTAACCACACGGACTAAATTATCGGATCCAGAATGTACTTCCTTAACTCTTGCTAACGGCCAGTTTCCAGGAGTACCCTGTTCATGCAGCAATAGAACTAAATCGCCCACTTGAAGATTACGATTTATAGTGTTCCACTTAGGTCTGGCTTGAAGTCTGCACATATACTCATTTCTCCATCTTTTCCAGAAGTGTTGTTTTACTTTCTCTATTGCTTTCCAGCGACTGAGGCAACTTATTGTTGTGTCAAGTAAACTCTCATCCGGAGTACACACTGTAGGCTCACCTATTAAGAAATGTGCAGGTGTGAGTGCTTCGAAGTCCGATGTATCAGAAGAGAGTGGACATAAAGGGCGCGAGTTCAAACAGCTTTCAATTTGAGCAAGAAGTGTACTCAGCTCTTCATAAGTGAATATGCGATCACGCATTATACGACGAAGGTGATATTTAGTGGATTTTACACCCGCTTCCCACAATCCACCGAAATTCGGAGATGCTGGTGGTATAAAATGCCATGTAGTGCCTTGGTTGGAAAGCTGTTCTACCAAGTGCTCAGGTAGCGACATTTTACTGCGATGATACATAGCTTGTAGCTCTTTGTTGGCTCCTACAAACGTAGTCCCACAGTCAGAGTAAAGATCAGTACAGCTTCCTCTTCTGGCCACGAAGCGTTGAAAAGCAGCTATAAATGCATTAGTGGTTAGGTCTGTTACCGCCTCTAAATGTATAGCTTTAGTGCACATGCAGATGAATAGACATATATAGCTCTTTGATGTTTTTGAGGTTCGTAAAGTAGATTGTTTTATGCATATGGGACCGGCATAGTCAAGGCCACTATGTTTGAATGCTCTTGTGGGTTGTAGACGTACTGATGGCAGATTACCCATCAACTGTTGATACGCACGAGCTTTGTACTTAAAGCATACAATACAATTACGAATTATAGATTTTGCGAGATTACGCGCTGATAATACCCAATAACGTTGCATAACATATGATTGCATTAGTTGCAGTCCACCATGTAATGTGCGCTTGTGTGCATCTGCAAAAAGTAAACTGGACAACGGATTGTTTTTAGACAGCAATATTGGATGCTTTAATCGATACGACAAATCTGAATGGATGATTCTTCCTCCTACTCGTAGAATATGGTCGTCATCGAGAAAAGGACTTAGTTGTATTATTTTGCTAGATTTTGGAAGATGTTTGTTTTGTTGAAGACAGCTGATTTCTTCGCTAAAGCATACCATTTGCGTTAACCTTATTAGCCGTAAGAGTGCACGTTTCAGTTCATACGATTTAAGAAAACCTTTTTCTTTTTCCAAAGCTTGTTGCTTAAAGTTATGGTAGAACCTTAGAATATACGCTGTAACACGAATCAGAGTAGATAAAGAAGAGAACTTTAGTGTAATATGTGGATAATTTAATTCACGCGAATGTATTGCAACAGTATTCACAGTACGTTGAGCCTTTCGTATTTCCAGTTCAGTGTGAGCAACATCGATCGATCTTGGCCACGTGGAGCTTGGTTGTTTAAGCCAGGAGGGGCCCTGCCACCAGACTGTATATTTTGACAGTTGATTTGGCATTAAACCTCTTGAAGCACAATCAGCTGGATTGTCGTCCGTTGACACGTATTTCCAATCGTTTACGTTGGTTAGATTTTGTATCGTTGCAATTCTATTCGCCACGTAAACAGACCATTTGGACGATTGGCTCTTTATCCAACTAAGCACGGTTGTGCTGTCACTCCAAAACGTTATGCTGTCGATTCGCATGTCTATGTTGGTTTTAATCGTTGATAGAAGCTTAGCAAGTAAGACAGCACCGCAGAGTTCTAGTCTTGGTATAGTGACCGTTTTCAATGGTGCGACTTTTGTTTTAGATTGTATCAACGTGACAATCGTTTCCTCATTTGGAGTAACGACTCTGATATACACAGCTGCTGCATATGCCAACTGAGATGCGTCACAGAAGCCATGTAGTTCGACGGCACTCAGTTGTGTAGAACCAAACCATCGAGGAATGCGAATATGTTCAAGTTGTTTAAGACTGGAGCGATATTTATGCCAGTCTTTTTCTATGTCTGGCGGTAGTTGATCTTCCCAATCGATTCCTGCTAGCCACAATTTTTGAAAGATGATTTTAGCAGTAATTGTAACTGGTGCAAGCCATCCTAATGGATCGAAAAGTTTGCAGGCATCTGAAAGTAAACTTGCTTTTGTTAATTTATTCGAATATTGAAAGTTCACCTTGTAGGAAAACATGTCATTGACTGTGTCCCATGTAAGTCCTAACGCCTTCACGTTGTTTTCGTAATTCAGTTCGGATATGTCAATTTGTTCTCGGTTTTTCATTGGTATGGTTTCTAGCAATGCTGTAGAATTAGAAGCCCATTTCCTTAAATTGAAACCGCCAGAACATAAGAGACCATTAAGTTGTTGTTGTAGCATGATTGCTTCTTGTAAAGTATCTGCGCCTGATATGACATCGTCCACATAGGTGTCAGTAATTAAGACTTTACTAGCTAGTGGATACGTTGCTTCTTCATCAGTCGCCAGTTGTTGTAGTACACGTATTGCCAGATAAGGTGCTGACGTTGTGCCATACGTCACGGTACGTAGTCTGTATATATGGATGCTGTTAGTGACATAGTCTCTCCACAAAATGCACTGATAATTCTGATGCTCTTCACATATTTCGATTTGCCGGAACATTTTCTCTAGATCGGCTCGAAATGCGATTTTAAATCGTCGCCAGCGTGTGAGGATTGTTGGAAGATCATTTTGAAGTGCTGGTCCAGCTGACAGCTGCTCATTAAGAGATGTTTGTGGAGGTTTGTGATTGCCACCATCAAATACAACACGTAATTTAGTTGTTGAGCTATTTTCTCGTAGAACACCGTGATGTGGAAGAAAGAAACAGTTTACTGGTAAATCCTCGGGATACGTACCAATGTTTTCCATGTGGTGTAATATTTCATATTCATTCATGAACTGCTTATACATTGCTGCAAAATCTCTACGTCTTTCGAATGTTGCTTCTACTTGTTTTAAACGCTTTAGTGCATTGTAATCAGTTTCATGAAACACAGGTAGTTGATTCTTTGACAAAAGTTGTTTGAATGGTAAATGTACTTTATACCTTCCATCGGCATTACGACGATGAGTACTTGCGAACAGTTCTTCACAGGCATTATTTTCAGGACTTTCTTGTTTCTTATCTAATTGCTCTTCTTGTTCCCAAAATAATCGAAGCTGATTTTCTAATGAACAAATGTTGATGCTTGCTGTAGTGATAGCAGTGCTTTTTACATCAACTGGACCAGAAACCATCCAGCCAAAATGAGTTTCTTGAAGCAGTAGTCCTTGCTCATATTTCTTCATCTTAGGCAGCAGTATTTCCCCATAGATATCACTCCCTAGAATCAGATCAATCTTACATGGTTCTAAGAATGAAGGATCAGCAAGAAATATGTTTGATAAGTTAGGTAGATGAGTTATACTAAGATTGATCGGCTCATAGGACGTAAGTTTAGGTAAGATTAGTGCAGTACACGTTAGTTGATAATCAGTATCATATGCTGATTGTAGGTTAATGCTTACACTGTTTCGTGCAGTAAATGCAGAATTACCGCCAATCCCTGATACACTTACTTGAGCGCGAGTTTTTGACAGATTTAGTAGTTGGACAACGTCTTCTGTAATAAATGATGCTTGTGCTCCTTGGTCGACAAGTGCTTTAAGCGTGAACGTGCAGCTGTCAGTTTTGACGATAGCTTGTATTGTCGCAAGTAAAACTGATTTGCTTGTTCTGAAACGGAACGTAGAAATGTTTGAACTTACATTCGTTCGCGTAGTTAATGTATTGTTTGATGTCGGACGTTGTAATGTGTTATTGTGGAAAGTATTTCCAGCATTTAACTCATTATGTAAAATAGTATGATGCAGCTCTTGGCAGATGTGACAACGTGTTTTCAAGGTACACTCGTTGTGAGTATGACCGTCGCTGAGGCAGTTTTTGCATATTCTGTATGGTATCACAAGGTCTCGCTTTTGTGAAGATGTAAGCGCTGCGAACTTGAAGCATTTATATAGTGGGTGACGTTTCTGACAACACGGGCAGTTTTTAGTTTGTTGACTAGTCGTTGTGGTGTTTGCTTGTAAGCTCTGACGAACATATTTTTTAGAGTGATCAAATTTCGTTGACTTAGACTCGAAGGTGTGTTTTTTGATATGTACATCAGGTTGATACTCATCTAAAGATTCGAGTGTTCGAAATGTAGTTTCTAAGAAAGTTAGCATCGCTTTCATTGTAGGAACGTTTGTATTTGCATTTAGAGATTTTTCCCATTCTGTTCTAGATTGTCTATCAAGCTTTTGCGCTGTTAAAAATACAAGAATAGCGTTCCAACTCGAAACATCTATATTCAGACTTTTGAGCAGTGCTATACTGTTACGTGTAGTATCGAGTATTTGTTTTATACTTTCAACAGTGCCAGTAGAAATGGGAATTGCAAATAATTTTTTAAGTATTTGTTCCACCAACTTACGCTCATTGTGATACCTGCTGACTAGTGCTTGCCAGGCTAGTTCATAGCTTTTGTCTGCGGCTGGATACTCATTGATCATGTTTAATGGCGTTCCAGTGCATGAGCCTTTTAAGTAGAAGTATTTTTGCACATCGGTTAACACTGTATTGTTGTGCACTAATGATTGAAACATGTCACGGTATGAAATCCAATGCAAGTAATCTCCAGAAAAAACCGGTAAATCAATTTTTGGCAGCTTAGCACCTGCAGTAATAGAATCATTTTTGCTATTAGTCGCTGTGAAGGTGCTTGCGTGGACGACAGGCGACGTTGGACGATCCATCTCATTCTTTAAGTCAATTAATGTTGACTTAAAAGAAATGAATAAGTCATAGCCTTGATAAAATATGTCATCTTTAATGTAGGGCACGTCTTCACTTGCGATAGAATCTTCCTGAGTGATAGTACATATTTTCTCATGAGTTTCTTTGTACGATGCAAAATTGGATTCTATTTCTTCAAGTAGACACTGTACATATCCAACGGTTTTGCTAACGGATGATTTTTCGTTGAACGCTTTCATTAACCGTTCTAAATGATTAACAGATTTCTTTTGACGTTCAATTACCGTTACTAAGGTAGTCATCGTAGCACCGCGTGTTATTTTTAAAATATGTTTTAATTTAATTTTTAGAGGGAAAATTCCCGGGTTTCGGCACCAATTTTATGTAGGAGTTTTAGTTTTTAGTTTTTATTTATTTAGTTTTAGTCAATTTAGTTTTTAAATAATTTAGTTTAAGTTATATTAAATGTACAGACGACAATATAGTAGTTGTTCATCAGAGAACGATAAGTAAAAAAGTGATTAAATTCTCTACGTATAGCTGACGACAGTTAGTTGTGCATAACTGTTTATATATGATGTATACATAATAGAAATGATTATAAGGAACCAGTGATGCCAGAATACATTATACATACATTGTAGTTTATAAACAATGTGAAGTATCCCCAACACTCTGTGATTTTAGAAATAGTTGCATATGTATTTTCTTCGGCTTTTTATAGAATTTTGCCGACTTTTTCCATGATTGGACGATCAGGTCGAAGGACATCTTTGCCATTGAAATCTCCAGACCGAAATTGTTTGAACCAATGTTGAGCCACATGTATCGGTATGGCATTGTGTCCATCAGCTGTCCAAATTTGTTCACATAATTTCGTTGACTCTATTAAGGAAAAACTAAAATTTCACGAACTTCCTCATTAAAAAAAAAACCTCATTTTCAAACACGAATGATTTTTTAATTGTTAAAGCATATTACAAACTTGGATTTCCTGTTGCAAACGCGTCGAAAAAATTGAAGTGAAAAATCCTGACCAACATATGAAAAGTAGTAGAGATCGAGGTAGAAGAAATGAATGAGAACGAAAACGTATAGAGAAACGTTTACACGATGAGTATTTATTGTGAACAGTTCCAAGAAGATCGTGTAACTCAATAACAATTAAATTTAAAATGATAGAATTCTTTGAAGTACGCATTAAATATTAAAACTTCGTATTTTGCCAATGTTAAAGGTCATCAGGAGACTTCAGTTGAAAAGATATTTTGTCATAATTTCATTACAAATAAAAACATACAAAGATGATATACAAATGTCAAATATATAATATATGAACCTATATGAATAGGTGCACAATTGAGGGTCTAGTAGTGTAGTGGGTAGTGACAAAGTGATAGGGAGACTGACGAACATACTTACTAATGTCGAAATTTATGTATAATCACTGATAGTTACCAACAGCAAATAACATAAAAATGTGTATTACTGCTCATTTTAAATGTTAAACATTTATTAAATGCTTTGATGATATCCAGTTACTACGACAATAGAATGTAGAATGCTTAAGTGTGGCATTCGACACACTTAAGCCCTCTCCCCGCTTCTCTTCGCCATTGTGCTGGATGACGTCATGAGCAGCCTCACTCAGTACAAGAGAACTGGCATTGTGTGGAATCTCGCACGGCAACTTGAGGACTTGGACTTTGCCGATGACATTCGTCTCCTCTCGCACAAATTCTCCGATATGCAAGCGAAGGCGAACAGTTTAGTCGCGCTGGCACGCACCGTCGGATTAGAGATAAATATTGCGAAGACGAAAGCTATGAGAATCAATCATTCCAATAGAAGCCATATAATGATTGACGGCTGTGCGATTGAATTCGTCAAAAGTTTCTGCTACCTCGGTTGCACGATAGCAACAGACGGGGGAGTTGAGGAGGATGCTAACTGCAGGCTAAGCAAAGCAAAGACAGCATTTGGGCGGCTAAAATCAGTATGGGCAAATTCCCAAATATCCATACGCACGAAATTACGAATATTCTCTGCACGTGTGAAATCGACACTACTGTACGGACGTGAAACATGGCTGATCTCGAACTCCATCACGCAGAGACTGCAAGCTTTCGTCAACAAGTGTTTGAGGATCATTTGTAGAATTTTCTGGCCTAACACTATTTCAAACGAGGCACTATGGCGTCTGACGAGCGAAGAGCCCATACTGATCCAGATTAAGCGTAGAAAGTGGCGCTGGATTGGCCACACGCTAAGAAAGCAGTCAGATAGCATCACGCGAATGTCGCTTGAGTGGAACCCGCAGGGGAGCAGAGGCCGCGGACGACCAAGAAACACCTGGAGACGATCAATAGGTGAGCTAGCTGCTGCCGGCATCACATGGGTAGGCGCTAGATCAACTGCCCTAAACCGTGTGCGATGGCGAAGCCTTGTGGAGGCCCTATGCTCCAATTAGGAGTTTAAAGGAGAACAAAACAAAAAAAAAAAAAGGGCAATAGAATAGTACACAATTAAAATTTTAAAGAAATTTTTTGTATGTTTAATTTGTCAAAAAAAAGTTGATACTATTTTTGAGTTGGACATTAATTTTGACTATGAAAATATGCTATTGGTATTTATTGTTAAAATGTTTAAAGTAATGTCAATTTCACTACCACTTTATTTATTACATTATGCCTTTGTATGTAAATATGTACAAATTCATTAATTCAGTAAAAGTAGGAAAATTTAGGACAAAAATGAACATGACAGTTAAAATATTGGTACAGTTTTGTTATGACTGCTGATGCTTTCTATATTTTTATGATTTTTCTTTTGGTTTAATAAAATTCAACAGTCATGCGATTATGAAAATAGGTTGAATAAAAAAACTAAAAAATAACCTCAGTTAAACAAAAATGAAAATTTATAAAAGGACTAATGCAACGAGAAGACAGAAATGAGGACTGTTGCCTTGCTTTGACAACATATACACACGTACAAAGGATATTTTGTGTTAGTCATATTTATTGTTATTGTTGTTGTCATTATTATTGTAGCTATTTGTTTTTCATTTTTGTTTTAGTTTAATGTAAAACTTACTTGTCCAAAATTTCTATTCAAAAGAGTTGTTGAATGGCAATTTTTTGTTTTAGTTTTAACTTTTTTCCAACTGTTGTGACTATAAGTAGATGGGTTGGGTAGATATTTATGCATTTCCTTTATGGCGCCAACTAGTGTTCTCTTAACCTTTTCTATGGCTTTTGTATACTCATTCTTTCTCTCACTTTATGCCTTTGTTAACTGTGTAATAATTGAGTAGTAGTATTTTTTTGTGAATAGTAACAATGTCTATAGTAATAACAATAGACGTTTTTGATATGAGCGAGCACATTGTAAATTATTAATAACAATAAGGAAAACAAATGCAATAATAATAATGAAAATAAAATGAGAATCAAGTATGGTATTATTGTAGCAACAAAATTTCTTTAGCAAATATTCATACATGTAAATATAATGCCTTACATTGATCATCAAAATTGGGATATAAATATAGCAATCTAGTAAAGTTTATTTTATACGATTATTGTGACATTTTTGCAGGAAAACATAACAAAACAATATAAAAATTATACGAGTCAATATCTTACATCAATATCTTAATACAATCAAATGTAACTTCAGTTATGGTATTATGATTATTCCATTATAAATATGTATTGTCATAAAATTGCATGCGAATGTTGATTCAAAATCATAGAACACTGCGGTGTTACCATAATTGTAACTTTAAGGTTGAAAAATTCAACTTACAAGCGACGACATGTACGACTGACCGCTATTCATTCTTCTGATCCATAATCGTAATTGATACACTTTGAAGAAAAACTACTAGGGGCGATTCGTGGTGGCAATTAATGGTTTATTTGTAGATTTTCATGTGTTTTTTAGAACATTTTGTATGGGAGCTACCCTAGGGATCAAAACTTTGTTGCAGGAACATTCAGAAAATATATTGAATAGGTAGTAAAAATAAGTGAGGGTTGGCCAGATACCTAGGCCCTTTAGAAGCACTTAGAGAACGATGAGAGCAAGGTTTATAAAAACCTCAATTTTGTGGGGGAACTTTTGTAAGGTGGGATAAAGTGGTAAATATGTTTGGAAAAAATACTTATCACGAAATATTATTGTAGGTAAGTCATAAGTCTTACTCTGGGGCGATTCCTGTTCCATTATGTGGCTATTTGTCGATTTTAAAGTCCTTTTAATTTCATTTTACACGGAAGCTTCCCTAAGGATTAAAGATACGAAGTTGGTATATTAAGAAATAAAGTTTAATATTAAAAATTCTTGAGGATCGGTCATATATTTTACCCCTCCAGAGGTACATTGAGAATGGCTGGAGAAAATTTCATAAAAACGTTGGATTTGTAGGGAAGTTCCTTTAAGAAGGGGATTTACAAAATCAGGATGCTCAGAATAAGTATGCAGGAGAAAAATTTTAATAGAAGTCGATCATACACTTGGGTATTTTTGAATGAATGTTTCAACTTTCATACTTATTTTCGGTTAGGGACGAAACGCAAACTGAGTAAATCACAGAAGTGATAAACACGTCTATTAGATAAGCATTTTTGTCATGAGGCTGTGTATTTCATAGTTATTTAATTTTTTAGCTATTTTATACTTCATTACGTCGTTATTGAATAGCATTTCCTATAGTGTCATCTATCTCAACTAGAATTTTTAAAACTTAAGCTATAGTGGATCTTATGCTATGCACAATATAAATATCAGATGGGTGCTGATATCTACATATCCACTTATTCTGTAGCTCTCTTCAATTATACCAAAAACAAACAATGCAATTACTATCTGTTGCTAGACACAAAATCACAATTTTGCAGGTATCACAACCGGAGATAGAAACTAGAATATTTTTATCTGAAGCTTTCGGTAATTTTACATTTTCTGCAGAGTGTGGTTTTGGTGCTTTGGGTTGTGCGATAACCAAAGATTGCGAAGTTTAATTGTGAATAAAAGAATACGTTCCTATCAAACATAGAACTTGTATTCTTTACTCGGTGGAGAATTTCGTCGAAATTGATACCATTATGCTTTTCAACTGCAGCTTGCACTGAGTATTTGAGTTTGTCCCATGTCTCAATATGACGAACGTTGCATTTTTAGTGCTGTCGTTGTATGATATTAACATTGTTTGAAGCGCCTCAATTTACATAGTGCGACTCATTTTGATTTTATTGCAAGAAAAAGTCCTGGAAACGTGTAGTTTCAAGCTTTAACTATGACAACTGGCCTTCAAGATTGTGCAAGTTGTTACAAAAGTTACAAAACCGATTGTGTTTTCGCATACAAATCTCTAACCCATGAATATTTATAAAACATTGGGGTTTATCAGCCCAAAATATGCCATAAAATCCTTAAAAATTAACTTAAAAGGAACGTCTCTTTTCGACACCCTTGTGCTGGCAATTTGTTTGTGTTTTTGCTTAAATAGCAAATTTAGTCTTCGCAAATATAAATTATTTTTAATTGATTTCAAACTTGCACAATTTTAAGTTATTCGTGTTCAATTAAAAGTGTTTCCATTGTAAATACAATACAAGTGATTATTGATTAATAAAATTATTTTGTTGTATGATACAAGTTTAGTAGCAAATAATTGTTGCAGTTACTTCTTGACATAATCCAGTTAATAAATAAATGCAACACTGTTGATTAATATAAGAATTAAATGTTCAGAATAGAAACGTAAGAATGAAAGATGAGTGTGTCTAAAATATTCAAGAAATTTGCTTATCTTCTTGCTGTTCCTTTCGTTGCATTTGTTACAAATAATGAAAAGAAGAAAATGCCAATGAAGATAAGATACAGAAGATATGGAATACGTGTTGCACATTTTTGTTGCAATTCTTTTGTACTACTTAACCGTGCACTGAACGATACCCATACACCAGCTATTCTTCGTTTAAGTTCGACATGACAATGACATGTATTGAAACAAAAAATCGAAAATAAATGACTAAAACATTAAAAAATAATCAAATGCAACATGTAACATATATCAATGTTCAATGCGAGTGTATGTTAACTTATAATATTGTGTTTAACTTGGCACCACCATTGCTTTAGCATTTACTAGTTTCCAACATTCTGTAATATTATTGGTAAACGATCTGTAGTATTTTAGCTGTATGTATATGTACGAGTATTTACTATTCACATTTTACAAGAACCAACTGCTTCAGCTGTGATGCTGTCATTCGTTTGTTCTTATACTCGAACTATTCGCAGTCTATTTGAGTTTTTCAATAAACTATAGTAGATAGATTTTTATATATACGTACTTACATATGCTAACTTACATATAAGTTGCAAACGTATATCTATCTGAGAGAATTTGATTGTGAATGTAGAAACGTTTTCGAAGGAAATAACTAAAACAGAGGAAAAAAACGAAAGTTCACTTAAAGTCAGTTGAGAGATAAACGAGTATTTGTAAGTATGAGCCTACATACTTACTCGTATATATGCGTGAAGAAATGAATAACTTAATGGATAAATGAAGGAATGCATTGCGATTTGTGGTTAAAAGATTAACTGATTCGTTAGTGATATGTTGTAGTAACAATATGTATCTTAATTATTATCTGTAATTACTAAAAACATACAGAAATGCATGCTTGAAAGTTATTGAGATATATGAAAAGTCAGGATTCTATGGCAGATGGCCCACAACTTTTTTTCCTGTCTTCATTTGTTGTGAGAGAACCTGAATTGTCATTCTGCGGAGCTTTAGGAGATTTTTGATGGTTTTTCGAAATAAACCAACAAATACCTACCAACAAATGATAGTTCAATTTTAGAAAAGTAACAAACGACAATTTGCTTTCCCATCCTATGCGATCGAACAACTTTTGCGGACAGTGGATCATTTCGGAAGACCTGCATCGTCGACTCACGTTTGTTTCGCATAAATCCTCGTTCTGCCAGCTTATTTTGGAAACGCCATTAAATAAGCATATAATAAATCCATATACGGTATAATATGGGTACCGTAGCTCAGTGGTTAGTGTGTTCGCCTTCTGATCTGTAGGTCGTGGTTCAATCCCCGGCTGATGCATAACAAATTTAATATCGATAAGATTTTTCTTTCGAACGGTACCCACCTGTCGGCAAGCAATTGGCAATTCTTCCGACAGTAACAACTTGCCATGAAAAAGCTTCTAAAAGAACTCTGTGACAAAGCTCAGAAAAAGTGATGTCACAAGTGTTCTGCCGTTCGGAACCGGCTAAAATAAGTAGGTGCCTTCTAATATTGTCCAAAATTTAAGACGCACAACAGTAATGGAAGAGAAGCTCGGCCAATAAGCCCTTTGGGGCTTTAAGTGCCACATATTTATTTTTTTTTGTATAATAAACACAAATTTTATTGACCCAAACGACACGGCCCGTTGTTCAAATTCTATGGAACTAGAAGCTAAGATTGTTTGAAGTCATAGCTTCAAAATATTAATATGCTGAATAGTATAATTCGGGCTCATAATAATATCAAAATAATTGACCCAACTTATGATTCTTCAAATGCCGATTTTTTTCATTAACGATGCTCTCACATATATGGAGTTTTCCAGGAAAAAGGGCTGGTTTGGGCGACCTTTATCAAACTTGTTAACGAAAAAATCAAGCATAGGGCTAAACTTATTATTGAAGCGATAAATTATGGTATTTGAAGGTGCTTCAAACTAAGAGAAGAAAGCTGTGCGTTTAAAATCGTACATAATTGTGTTACGAAAAAGCAAAAGAGTCAAATTCGCTTTAGGAAAGCTTTTCTAGTGAATAATTCCGTCAATAATTACGCATACGGTTAATCTCACTACTACATCGATAAATAAAGGATTCTAATGATACCTCATTACTTAAAACAGAAAGATTCGCTATGAGTCTTTATTTGGAATCGTACAAAACTGTGCTAGAAAATCTTTAGAGGTCAAATTCGTATTAGGAAAGCTTTTTAAGGCAATGATTTATTGTACATATGAATTATGTAGCTGCTATCAAAAATTCACACCTCAGAGAAAACATTATCCGAGATGGTTTTGAAGAAAATTTGATGCATTCCATGACCCTGAATGGCACACATGACATTGCTTTTAACCCGATATCTTCTTAAGTCAACTTAAGCGCTTTTTGACAGTTGCCACATATTTGAAATGGCGATATTCTCAATGTGTTATTATACTTTATTTGCCTTCTGTAATTTTAATTTGGTAATATTTTATTATATTGGTATGCTGGTGATAGATATAAAAAACAACAACAATGTATCCACATTTAAATAATGTCTATATGCATATTCACATGTCTTGCAAGCATATAGTACACATATAAGGATAGGTACTTGTAAATATTACATACTCATACTTATGTTGACTTTGCTACTTTGTTCATTTTATTTCAAATATTTTAACAAATGTTGTAGCGGAGTTCACGATTCGGTGTATATAGAAATTAGTAGGTTATGGTTTATTACGAGTTTTTAGATTCCTTCAATTGTTGCGGTGGAAGTATAATCATATTTGAATTGGAATGGGATTGGGGGGGAGGGAGTTTTAGTTAGTTTAGTTTGTTTACGTCAAACTGATTTAAAAGTATTAATTGCTTATTTTTCCGTTGCCCATATAGAAATTGTTTTATCAGGATTAATAACTTCAACTTAGTTGCAATCACAAAAATAAAATGTGTATTTCTGCACTGGAAAGTGTGCAGAATCGTTCTATGTAGGCTTTGGTGACGTGGAACAAAATATAATTGATATTTCCAATATATGCAGTTTCGAAATTTTACCAGACCATATACACAAGATCGTGAATACCGCTTGTATATGCTTCTTTGCTGCACATAGATTGTAAAATTATATATAGAACATTTTATGAACGCATCCTTCGCTATACTATAAATGAGTATAAAATATTTATTATACTTATGTTTGAGAGCTATCTTCTATACTCGTATATAAGCAGTACTTATTATTTTGATCATATTATCATATATTCTGATGTATCCACAAAGGAGTTTAAAGTATGCACTTGAAGCTTGTAAAACGTATTATTCTATTTAAAGAAATACTCTTAATATAAATATCTTGTTAAAACCAAGACTTGTATACCATTAAAATATTTACGAACTTAATGTTGGGTACAAACTTTATGTTGACTGAGTCAGTTGTAGTATGAATTGTGGCTATTTGTCTTATAACTGTCCCAAATTTTAGTATACATTTCAGTGTTCGTGAATGGCTATAATCGAATGAAAAACACACCTACCTCTCATACAAATGTATGTTTTCGAATATATGTTGGAATATATAGGCTGAAACTCAGTTTATAAGATTATACTGACCCACAAATAAATATGCAACTCAAACAATGAGCGTAATCAGAAGACAATCACAGCTAGTTCCCATACAAATTGACGTTTTTGAAATTACGTTTTCGTGCTTTTCGCATAAATATATCAAGCAATTAAGTGGAAACTATATTTTTAAAACTGTTTTTACCGTCGAACTGAATATCTGGAGAACTAGCGTAATCGGATAAACATCATGCGTACCTCACGTACAAAAGTACGTGTTCGAATATGCGTTTTCAGATTTTGTGCATGACAATACAGAGCTGTCAGGCTGAAACTCAGTTTATAAGATTATTTTGACCTACAAATAAACATACAAATCATAGCTAGCTCCCATACAAAATAACATTTTCGAAATTACGTTTTCGGAGTTTGCGCATAAATATATTAAACTATCAAATTGAAACTAGATATTTTAAACTACTTTCATATATCAATTTAAAATTCATCACATAATTTGACCTTTATCAAAAAAATTTATGGCTTCAAGAATGGATGTAATCGGATGAAAATCATGCCTACCTCCTATACATAATAAGATTTTCGAATGTTAAATATTCAGGTTTTGTCCACGTAAATATACATACCTTAAACTCAGTAGAAACTCATAAGTGTGTACAAATGCAAACTACTTCTTGCGCAAAAATATGAAATTCGGTACGCGATTCTATCCAACTTCCTCTCTGAGTGCTTTTTGTAGCTCAGAGTGTTAAATTATCTATATTACCAAATAATTGTGGATGCCGTTGCACAGTGGTTAGTGTGTTGACCTTTTGATCTGATCTGTCCCCGGCTGAAGCATAACAAATTTCATATCGAAAATATTTTTCTTTCGAACGGGACCCACCTGTCGGCAAGCAATTGGCATTTCTTCCCTCAGTAACAATTTGCCATGGAAAAGCTTCTAAAAGAACTCTGCGACAAAGCTCAGAAAAATAAGTAGGTCCCTTCTAATACTGTCCAAAATTTAACACGCACAACAGTAATGCAAGAGAAGCTCGGCCAACGAGCCTTTCGGGGCTTTGAGTGCTACATATTTATTTTTTTTTTATATTATCAAATTAAATTCATTTGAAAATTTTGTTATTTCAGTTCTTTAGTTAATTTGTGTATTTTTTATCGTGCTCAACATAATCTCTATGACTTCTTGGCACCCTCATTTTGTCTCACAGTGTAATTAGCAGTAATTTCCTTGTGGTTTACTTTAAGTTTTAAGTATATTGGCCACCCATATTCAGAGTTCTTATTAAAATATGAATATTGGTATTTAATTTCAAGTGTGTACTCTACAGTCTCATCTAAATATTATTTTTTCTACGAAAATATTTTGGTAAATAAAGTGGCTACTATCAAAAATAATTTTATTCTAAACATTATCGTAATAAGCACAATTCTGCCCATCATCATCACTGGCAGGCTATTCTACATGCATACAGAACGCACCTCAAGTAGCCACAATTTTATTGTATTTGATCTTCGATGGTGTATTCGATTCTTATCGTTAAAATTAATATGATCACCATGATCATCATCTTTACCTTTATCATAAAATCAAAGTAAGTATATTGTTTTAACAGATATTCTTTGTCATTGTTTGCTTTTTTATCGATCAGTATCACGATCACAATGATTTGCATTTTTACATTGCATTATTACTACTTCAGCCTTTAATGTCAATCTATATGTTAATATATCTATATTGATATATAGATTGTACAATATATGAGATCGCTTTTATGATCTTCAACAGTGCCTAGAATAATCTTGAACGATTAGTGATCTCTTCTTAATATTTTTATTGTTATATGTGTGCATTTTGCAAGTCACTTAGTAATATCACGACAATTTGTATGTGATTTATTCGATAAAAGGAATTGTAGTTCTAGAATGAAGAAATATCGAATATTTATTTGATTTATATGTTTTTACAATTTGTGTACCGCACTCTCTTTGGTGTGTACTGATAATGACTATGATACTCGTATATGTGGCACTTAAAGCCCCGAAGGGCTCATTGGCCGAGCTTCTCTTCATTACGTGTTAAATTTTGGACAGTATTGGAAGGGACCTTTGTCACAGAGTTCTTTTAGAAGCTTTTTCATGGCAAGTTGTAACTGTCGGAAGAATTGCCAATTGCTGACAGGTGGGTACCGTTCGAAAGAAAAATATTTTCGATATTAAATTTGTTATGCATCAGCCGGGGATTGAACCACGACCTACAGATCAGAAGGCCAACACACTAACCACTGAGCTACGGCAGCCACTACTCGTATATGTACGAAGGTACAAAAATGATATAGCTTCCACTTATACAATACAATATTGCATCATAATGATTTTGTGATTTTTTAGCTCCCTCTTCTTCTAAGAATTATGGTTTTTAGAATAACATTTACTAGGCAATTGTGAGATAGAGCGGCGATTGTAAGTGGTCGAAATACAAGAATTTTCATATTATAGTAGATGGGTATAAACAATCGGTTTTCTATTCAATATTATTTTAAACTCATTCAAAATTGCTTTTCTTAATTTTTTGTTTAGTTTTTTGAATATTGCAGTATTTACTACATACTTACTACAGTTAACGTAAGTGATCGTAACACTTGAATATTCTGCTTTTGTGATGCATGGATATCAACGATATATTTTAAATGTATTTGTTTATGTTTCCAAATTACAATTATTGTATTTGCATTACTTAATGTGAATAATAATGTTATACTAAAATTTGGTCATGTTCACATAATGATGGGAATATTTCGAGTTATTTTTTTTTTTTAATATTTGAATTTACAAAATTACCTCTTATTGGATCTTAGAATCGAATTTTAAAACTAAGTGTTTTTCCAAATCGCCTGTTCTCAATTACCTTTCTAACAAATTAGTGTGTAAAATATGAAAGGTTGTAACGCTACCGTATGCGACAGAGCCGAATGACGTCTTTGAGTTAAGCCAACTTCAATCCTTTCGTTTATCGTGCCTTTAAAATGTGGGCCATTGAAATGTCAATGTTTCTCTACGACTATGTGAGGTTTTTCCAATCTCCAAATACTGCAGTTAAAAAAAAAAAAATAAATATGTGGCACTTAAAGCCCCGAAGGGCTCATTGGCCGAGCTTCTCTTGCATTACTGTTGTGCGTGTTAAATTTTGGATAGTATTGGAAGGGACCTACATATTTTAGCCGGTTCCGAACGGCAGAACCCTTGCGACATCACTTTTTCTGAGCTTTGTCATAGAGTTCTTTTAGAAGCTTTTTCATGGCAAGTTCTTACTGTCGGAAGAATTGCCAATTGCTTGCCGACAGGTGAGTACCGTTCGAAAGAATAATCTTTTCGATATTAAATTTGTTATGCATCAGCCGGGAATTGAACTACGACCTGCAGTTCAGAAGGCCAACACACTAACCACTACGGCACCCACTGCAGTTTGGTCTTGTTAAAATTGGTCGTGCAATGTGTATGAACTTCATCTGAAAATATGATTTTTTAAAATAAAATCGTCATTTCATCCCTTTAAGCTGTTCCAAACACCCCAAAGAAAAGCAATATCGAGCCAGATGGTAATTTTGTAGTGTCTTAAGAGACAATATAATACTTTTAGTGAATAATACGACTTATTTATGTAGAATTTAGTACTAAGTAGAATTTGGATTGGTTTGCTTTTTAGATTAGGACTGAAATTGTTCTTTTTCCGAGTTCGCACTGTTTTAGCAACATATCATTCATTTTGGAAATTGATTTTTTTATATTTCAAAATGTTGTTCAAGCATAAAGCGACAAGCTACGTATCGGGAAAATAAAATACGGCATAACTGTCACTTTTTGAGAACGAAACAACCGTCAGTGTCAAAATAGCATGGAAGAGCTTTTATACAATAGTTGGGACACAAATTAAAATTTTTTTCCTTAATTTTGGTACTACATACATATGTCTAGTTATACCCTGCATAATGTAATATGCAAGGTATATTTATTTCGATCAGATGTTTGTAACCACTTAAAGGAATCTCCAGAGATATAGAAAAGTATATATATTCGTGATCAGCGTTATTTAAATTTTAGATTTAACTTGAGCAAATATTAAGCTATTTTGATGAAATTTGGCATAAGTTACCTATGATCCAAGAGTACTAAGAGGGTTGATATTGGACATGATCGGTCAATAGCCACGGCCACACCAAGCATTCAAAGAGACTAACCTCGGAAATTCCAAAATTTTTATCTTGCTATAACTCATTTAATATACCATTTGAGACAACAATATTTAGCACATAGCGTTACATTATACTGCTATATAACTTTGCCAAAAATAGGTGAGCCACGTCTACTTTTTATAGTAGCTCCCATACAAAGTGTCTGTACTTCTTTTAAATTGAAACAGCTGTAAATTCTGCAATCCTCCGTCCAGAATAACCATAATTGACACTTAGATTAATATGGTAGTCGTAAATAATATAGCAAATAGGTGTGCCACGCCCACTCTTTCTTGGGGTTCCCATACAAAGTCGAGGGAATTAAACAACAAATTTTAAGCTCCATAATTTACAAACCACTTAGAACAACGAGATTTAAGGTATGGATTAGTATTGTAAGAGCAACTAGGCTTACAGGAAATGGGCGCGTCACGCCAACTGTTTATAGTAGCCTCCATTCAAAATGACCAAATTTCTTTTAAATTGAAGCAGCTGTATCTTCGGCAATCTTCTGTCTAGAATAACCACAATTGACACTTAGATTAATATGGTAGTCGGAAATAATCTAGCAAAAAATCAGCGTGCCACTCGTACTTCTTATTGGGGCTCCCATACAAAGATGCGTAAATAGAAAAAAAAATATTAATCGCTGTAACTTACGAACTATTCAGCGTAGGACAACCAAATTTAAGGTGTGGATAATTATTGTAAAGATAATTAGATTTATAAGAATGAAGCAAGCCGCGACCACTACTAACCCTTGGAATTATCTTAAAAACCTTTTAAAACACCCATAACTTACAAAATACTTCGTCAAATTCAACCGTATTTTAGGTGTAGGATAGTATTATAACCAAAAATTGTTCCTCAAAAAACTGGTGAGCCACGTGTACTTCTTAATGTAGCTCCCATACGAAATATTGGAAATAAAAGAAAAAGATGGATATTCAAGCAAACTTTATATACAAGTATATATATATACATATACCTACATGTGCAGTGTATAATTTGGTCAGCCCCATCCGACTGTAAGGTCATCTTTTTTTACTGATATTAATAAGATGCTCATTTAGTATCGCTTAGAATTTAGTAGGTTTATCCGCATTCACATACAAAAATGTTTTCTTTGCAAAACTGCTGCTACGGTGTTAAGCTTTTTAATGATCTCTATAACTTTATGCCAAATAAAATTAATTTATTAATTTATTTTTCAATATTTTTAATTTTTCATCATATTTTTCTACTTTCCAAAATTTTTGAGTAAATTATTTTGATCCTTCCCTTTTGAGAAAATCATCTCAATAATTCTTAAACTCAATTTACATTGCTTTTGCTGGATTAATTAATTTCAGTTCAATTTTTAATCACTGACTATGACTTTGAAAATAAATCTGGTGTCGCTTCGTACCGTTACATAACTAAAATAATAACTGTCATTAATTTCGAAATTGTATATTCTAAGCGCATCAACGCATCACTGTCATTTTCAAAAGATACAACACCTACTTAAAGGATTTTAATGGTTTACATTACCTAGAAAACAGGTACATAAACGTGCTATGAATTAAATACACAATAAATAGGTACGTCGTAACAAAACATATAGTGGCGAATGCAAAGAAAATGTACTAACGAAAGAATGGTATAAACAAAATTAAGAAAAAATGTTCATGTTGCTTCAAGTAAATACTTGAAGATTAGTGCATTGAGAGAAGCAACAAAAAGTTTAGAAATAAAGAAAGTTCTTTCGTTTAGCATAATATTTGTAATGGCAGAGTTAAAGTATCTTCGATATACGATGATATACTTGCTGTACTTGATGTAGTCGAAAAAACAAAGTTGATTTAACTTTTTTAAACGATTTTGTGCGTGATCAATTTTTATAACGAGCTTTGAATGCAATGGTATGCAAGTTGAACATGAAGCTTTCAAGTGAAAGTATTAAACTTTTGAGTATGTTTCATATAAAGCGAAAATATTTATAGATTAATTTTGATAGATTGATGAATTCATTTGTAAAGAATTTTTTAATTTAAGATAATATTTTGAATAACTCAAAAATGTCTTTGGATGACAAATCCTTAAGTAAATACTTTTTTTCGCCCTTCTACTTGGTTCTTCTGAATGAAGTAAGTATGTATGCAATGTGAGAATAATTCAGAGTGGTAGTTGTCGTAGACAATAGCAAAAATGATTTCATGATTTCATTTCTTTTAGCCTTTTTTCTTTCTAATGTATTTTTTAAGACTTTGCTACACGTTCAAAGCTTAGTATACATATGTGTACCATATACAACTATTGTATGAGTATATACAATACAATTCGTACAGCCATTAATGTTCTTAATGGAATACGTGTAAAATCTTTATAATTCCATGCTCTCATAACTGCAACATTACATGTCTGTACATCAGTGGAAGAGTTCCAAAGATGAATAAAGATTTGTTGAAAATATGTTTGTTCTGTGAAAAATATATTTGTGTACTACAGAATAGTGAAAATGAAAGATAAAATGATATTAAAGTATTCTTTAAAAATATTACTATCAAAAACTTGACCAATTCGTTGGTTGACTTGTTTGCTAGTTGATGAAGATAACAAGAATGGCAATGCAGATCATATTACAAGGACACACATTTGTTTCACAAAAATCACAAGAACTTGGAGTTATATGTAGGGTATATTAGGATTATTAGGTTAGGAAAACAATTATCACAAAACTATTTGAAAATGGTATAATATTTATTGTATAAAATACAACTATTTGAAGCTGAAAGCGCACCTGAAATTTGGCTTGTTTGTCCAGAAAACGTACATATTTGAAAAAAGTTGTAATCGGATGAAAATGACGCCTGCCTCCCATACAAAGGTTTGCTTCCGTAGGTTCTGAGATTAGTTATCTAATGTTAATTTTTTCCAGGAAACGGATATACGTAAATTTTTATGAAATTGGATGAAAATTAAAGTAACTTCTCATACAAAAATCTGTTTCTGTATGTATGTTTTAACGTTTTGAGCACCAAAATATAAAGCTATGGAACTGAGATTGATTGATAAGATGAAAAAGATGTATAAGAAAACAAATTTTAATGGGTATAGATGATTATGTTTACTAACAAATAAAAATCTATGAGTACGGGCGGAATCGGTTGAAAGCCAGACATACCTCTCATATAAAAGTTGAATTTCGGATGTGTGTTTACAGACTTTGAGTACACAAATATATAATTGGAGAACTAAAACTCGACAAATAGGTTCCAACAAACGTGCAATACTTGATAAAAATCACTCCTACTTGTCATGCAAATGTAAATTCTTTCGAACGTATTTCAATTTTAACCGATAATAGTATTTTAAAGAAAACATTAAACAAATGTAAACCTTCTCCCGCCTTAATTGACTGAAATGTACCCAAACATAGATAAATAATAAATATTGTCTACACAAAAGCATACAATGAGTAAAGCGTCCAGAAGACCAGTCTTCTTTCGCAGCATTCAACATAAATATTCCTGTAATTCCTTTTCTTCTACTTCATCTTTATCATTCTTGCATTTTGGTCGACAAGTACAAATTCTCATTTTTAATTTATGTGATGATGAAAGCATACGTACAACTACTATGCTTGGTGGAGCTTTGATACATGCAATATGTACATATATACTACGACATAACAACAACAAAATGCAAGTATCTATATCATCACGAAGCAAAAACAATTTAGCTTTTCGAATCGTCTTGTTGACATTTGTTGACAAATGGGCTTCAAGCAGTAACAGGACCAGAAGTAGATGCCCAACAATAATGACTAGCCACAGAAGTGATGATATTGTTGTTGATGTTGGTGATACTTTCATTGTTTGCTTGTTTCTGCTATCAAACCATATTCGATTTGATTGTTTACTCCTCACCAAAAAAAAAAAAAGACATTACAGTCGGACGGAGTCGACCGAATTATACCCTGCATGGGATGATACATGGTTGTCTAAGACGAAGTATTTTGTAAATTATGAGGATATTAAAATTGAAGACAATTCCGCGACTTTGTATGGGACCTACAATAAAAAGTAGGCGTGGTTCATGCTGATTTTATTCCATTTCGCCCATTTCTGGCAGGATGATGCAGCAGTATAACGTAACTCCACGTGCCAAATATTGTTGACTTACATGGTATATTAAGTGAGTTATAGCAAGTTAAATATTGTGAACATTTCAAGGTTAGTCACTTTGAATGCCCGGTGTAGGCGTGGCAGCTGAGCGATCATATCCATGATCAATCCTCTCAATTTCGTCAAAATAGCTAAATATAGGTTTAAATTAACGTTTGAATCAGTTAGGTGACACATAGACACACGGACGGACGGACATGCATTATGAAATCAACTATTTGGCCGACGCCGATCAGGAATATATTCCTTCAAGTGGTTACAAACATCTGACCGAAATGAATTTACCTTGCATATACTCATGCAGGGTATTGAAAGAGGAATACGTACGAACTATCATATCATAAGTTTTATTTGTTATCTTTTGGTTAACCTGCTGCAACTTAACTATACAGCCATTCTTATGCTCTCCCAGTCTTATTACTATGAGTCCATCATGATTGTCTTTTGTTCTTGTGTTGAATGTGAAGTTTCAACAACAGACTTTTACTCTATATCAGAGTGAAAGGCAAATTATTGTGTGTGCGTATGTGTTTTAATTATTTGTCACACTCAGGACATTTATTCAATTCAATTAGTGTAAAGTATAAAATAGAGAAAATGCATTTTCTTCGAGTTAATGTTGCGTTTGACTTTGCATTGTCTTTTTTTTGTTTGTTTTTAATATTTAATGAAGTTGTATATTTTGGTGACATCTTTAATTTATGGTTTTTTGTATATCTTGCATTCATTAAGTGTACACTTTGTTTTCACAATATATTCCTTTAAATTTCAATATTTGTGTGAGCATACTTTACATAGCGCCATGTATGTTAATTTATTCCAAGTTCATAATCATGAAATATCTCTTTTGTTGTTTTTATAAGCTTTTATATATTTACATAAGATGATACTTGTGTCATTCAAAAGCCATACTCTCATATATGTAAGTACATATGCTCGTGCTGTTATTTGCATAAGAACAAAATACCCTTACATACGATAACATGAGTATGAGAGTAATGTTAATGTTATTGTCTACGACCATGAGACATGAATAGTTTAGAGCTCATTTCATTTTTATACCATTCAACAACACTAGACTTGTGTTAGATGAACATATACTAAATATGTATTCATATAAATGTGTATGTGTTAGATTTGTCCAAAATTTCAGAATATGATCTCTCTGCCTGTTTGTATTTATATGTATCTGCTGCAGAGAGAAAAAGCTGAAAATTGATATCTAAGATTATTTCACCAACAAACTAAACAATTCATATATGGACGAAATCTTATGCAAATTATGTTGAAAGGATGTTTTCACACGTTTAGCACGAGAATATAAAGTTATCGAAATGAAACTTGGTGTATAAAGTTCATAGAACGAATATGTTGGAAAATAGACATAATCCGATGAAAAGCACGAATACCTTTCATATAATTGTCATAAATTCCGCAAGAAAATTTGAAATTATGAAGCTGAAACTTTATACGATCGAATATATTTACTAACTAATAGACATTTTTGAAAATGGTGGAGATCGAAGAAAAACACGGCTAAATCTCATACAAAAGTATGTACTTTCCACACGAATATCGTATATATCTTTTCACTTTTGAAAAAACCTTTAAAAAGGAAACTTCAGAAACTACAAAACATGACATTCCAAAAATTGCATACACCTTTGTATTGGTCTAATATATAGAAGACTTATAATGATGTGCATTTTCACACAATATTTTATCTTCATATTTTGAAGGTGTCACAAATGAGCAATATATCATTTATGTAAATGCCAGTGTACGTACATACAAAACCATACACGTATATACGATATTACAAATATACAGTTAGGCCTAAAACAAGCTAAAATAAATAATTAGTATTATCATATTGTTGTGTGTATTAAATTTGAACAGTCCACTTTATGTTCTGAGTTTTTTGCAGAAGTTTCTCAAAAGTATTTCAGCGCAACGTTTAATGTTAATGTTTCAGAAAACCAATGTACTACTCATTAAGAAATGGCACTTATGGAACGCCATATTAAAATGATGAGGTATTGGTTAAAATAATTTTAGTCTTTTCGTATACAATCCTAAACCAATGCCTTTTTAATGGATCTAAATTTACTTTTAGTTAAGTTTTGGCAGAAATAAGAGACCATAAGTTTGAACAAAATTGGTTGGTAAACAATGGATATATGAACATTTGAAGTTATATTAAATATATGAGAACGAAAAAAGGGATTTGCTTCATTTTACGATTGATAGAATAGGACATGAAATGACTTGTCAGTCTTTGTTTATGATTTGTGAAGTAAAAACATAAATTCCGAGTATTTCAAAAAACGTTTTAAAGTAGAGTTCTTAGTTTGATTTTTGTTAACGACTGTCCCAACTCTAAGCCAAGCGTAGCAACAACGTCACGTCAAGATTGTTCAATTCTTCGAACAAAATCCAAGTATTTCAGTACGTCAAGCTACCGAATACTGAAAGGTTTAGCAAAACTATGTCACAATGTTTGTGACATCGGAAATGGGCAATATATGTTTGTCGCTCTTTTCGAATACTGTCTGAATCTAGGTTAGGTTAGGTTAGCTAATTGTGGGTCTCTTTGAGAGAACGCACTTCGGACAGATAGGCCCATTGTGATAACATCGAGCTTCTCTCCCAGTACTGTTGCCCGTGTTTAAATTTAACAGTTTGTAAAAGACTACTTATATAGCGTTTTTCAATGAGATGTGTTATTTTAAATAAAAAACGCAATATTTTTGTGAAAAAAGTTGATAATTTTTGTTTAATCCAAAGTACAAACTTCATGCATATGGCAATTATTTAATGAAAATTTGCATCACATTTTCGTATAATTGCGATACTATCACAGGAATACCAGCTCTAATAGCTGGAGCATTGGCGTAGACTTTATCTTTAACGTAGCCCCAAAGAAAAAAGTCTAATGGTGTTAAGTTGCACGATCTTGGCGGCCACTCAAAGTCTCCATTTCGAGAAATCACATATCCAACAAAATTTTAACGTAATGGATAGCATTATTTTCACGTAATGGATAGCATTAATTTCAGGCCCAAAAAGGCAGTGAACATAGTTCCGCAACACCGGTGAGTATTTGAGCATTAGGTGGCAGTATTTTTTCTGAGCTTTGTCACAGAGCTCTTTCAGAAGCATTTTTCATGGAAATGTTACTGCCAGAAGAATTGCCAATTGCTTGCTGTAAAATCTAAAAATGTAAGTTACAATAATAATTAAGTTTTTGTACAATACATCTGAATAATTAACAAAATCAGAAGAAGTAGAAGAAGAAAATGAAGTATAATACAAAATGTTTAAAGTTTTGTACTTTTGTTTGCGAATAATTCAACTCAAAGCAAATATTCATTTTCATATGGTTGAGCATTTGAAGCAGGCTGCTGAAGTTTCTGACACCAACACAATCAAAGTAGGTAATTTAAGCAATTGCCTATAAATTTACATGCACACAACGAAGAATATTTCTATTGTACAAATATTGTCTCTATAAGTACCTATATATAGAAGAATATTGCATGTGTATAGTATGCAAGTATTTACAAATACAATGCATATACGTGTATATATGTGAATGTGGGTATGTGTATGTATTTGAATAAATGTTCTAGGTAAGAAAGGAATAACTTGTAAGGGATCGAAATCAATGTATGGGTGGTAATGGTGGTGTGGCAATGTTTAGGTAGAATGCACTCAACATATCACCAACCACTCATTTAGCATGTTCCGCATGAGAATTTGCCTGAGTATGCGATTTACGAGTACCTGTTTTTGCATTCATACACATATGTATTTATATGCACACATTCATATATATGCACCTACACATACATATACATATCCATATATATGTACTTGTAAGAATATGTGTTTGAATTGTTTTTGTATGTTTCTGATTTCATTTGTAATTAATGTTTAATTCACAGTTTTGCACATGGAATGAAACTAATGGCAAACAAGCATCAAGTTGTGCTGTTCTTCTTGTGGTTGCTATTACCAACACAACATTGTGTGATCAAATTTCTTAACGCTAGCATCACTCTATGTAACGTACAAGTAGGTTCTTTCCCCTCCCCCCTTCGCCTTTCTCTTCACTCATCAACTATTTTGTAATATGTACTTTCCACTTACATAAGTTAAAGCTTTTATATGCAAAAGTAAGTTATTCTTTTCTGGTTTTATTTTGCTATATCAGCAATTTAGTGTTCGTATAAATATATTCGCATGAAAAATAGTAAAAAATAAGTTACCTAATAGTATTTATAGTGATATATGTATATCGTGTACATATGAAATGGGGTATAGCACAATAGTTCGAGTCGGACGCAGCGCCATAGAAAGTAATTGTCTAGCCCTTAACAATCTAATCTAGTATTGTAAGAGCAACTAGTTTTACAAGAAACGGCCTAGCCACGCCCACTGTTTATGGTTGCTCCCATAAAAAATGACTGAATTTGTTTTAAATTTAAACCGCTGTAACTCCGGCAGTTTTTTGCCTAGAGCAACCATATTTACTTTTAGATTAATATCGTAGTCGGAAACAATGCGGCATGTATGTAGCATGCCACATCCACTTCTTATTGGGGCTCCCATATAAAGTTACAGAAATTTATAAAAGTTAAAACCGCTCTAATTGACGAACTATTCATTGTAGAACAATTTTTATGTTGTGGATTAGTATTGTAAGAATGACCAGATTAACAGGAAATGGGCAAGCTACGCCCTCTCTGTCGGTAGCTCCCATACAAAATGACTGAATTTCTTTTAAATTTAAACCACCATAATTTACAAATTATTCAGCGCAGAATAACCAGATTTAAGGAGTGGACTAGTATTATAAGAGCTATTAGACTTACAAGAAATGGGCCAGCCACGTCCACTGTTTATAGTGGCTCCCATACAAAATTACTTAATTTCTTAGCATTATGCCACGCCCACTTCTTAATGGGGCTACCAGTTGCCAAAAAAAAAAAAAATTAACAAGTAAGAGGCAAGCTATGCCCAGTTTTTATATAGCTCCCTTACTAAGCCTCGGAATTATCTTAAACCCCCCTTTAAATTATCCCCTTTAAAACCGTTATAACTGAAAAAATACTTCGTAAAAGTCAAGCATATTTCAGGTGTATATTAGTATTATAGGCAGAAATTGTTGCTCACAATGCAGTTGAGCCAGGACTTCTTCTACCTTACAAAGTAGTGAAAATAAAAGAAAATGATGTATATATATATATATATATATATATATATATATATATATATATATCTATTTATATATATATATATATATATATATATATATATATATATATATATATATATATATCTATTTATATATATATATATATATATATATATATATATATATCTATTTATATATATATATATATATATATATATATATCTATTTATATATATATATATATATATATATATATATATATATATATATATATATATATATATATATATATATATATGTATATATATCTACATATGCATTGTATAATTTGGTCTGTTAGGACTTTTATGAATCCAATCGTAGATTACATATTAAAAGCTTGACTTAATAAAATAACTATTATATTCGCCGCTATTATATTATATTCAGGGGTTAAGATATTCGAAGAAAATGTTAACGAGGAAAATTTTAAGTAAAATTTATGAAATCGTAAATTATGCAGGCAATGTAAGAGGTAGAGGTAAGAAAATTAAAATATTAATGCGTGTCAGCCATGCATTTTAATCTTCTATGGGCTATTTTGGCAGCGAAATTTATAATACCATCAAAGAGTTCCAGATACGGTGAAAGTAAGTTCGGAAACAATGTTGAGAAGAAAAGTATGCACGGAAAAAATGTTGAGGATAAGAAATTAATGATGGTTGGTCATACATTTCAACCCTCTAAAGCCGATTCTGGGTATTTTAATGAATCTTTTAAATTTTCTCATATTTTTGAGGATATAGATGAAGTACGACCTGACCGTTATAAAGTAATCCCGTATTTGAATTCACCGATTCCAAGTGTGCCTAGAATTGTTTATTTCGTTGTTCGACAAAGACCTTTTCTGATTTTTCGTGTTGCTACCTTACCATTGTTAGTATACTAGGAAATAATTTGTCAATTTATCGTACTTTATCTAGTGACCAAGTCGCTTATCTATGGCTCTGCTTTATTTAATGGTCAAATAAAAATCAAAATAATTTTTATGAATTTTGCTGACTTCCTTCTGTCTTCTAATATAAAAACTTCATATCAAGAATTATTGCCAGATGGGATGCTTTTATGATAGACTGATACAGTTTTTCCTTTGGTTGACCATGGCAGAACAAGCTCTCAATTAAGCGTATTATAATTGATCAATAAAATTAATAAAGCTATAAACGTATGCACTCGTATATAAAATAAAATTATTTATAAATTAAAACGTATATCAAAAATTGTGTATTATTAAATGTCGATTATAACAAGGGAATTCATCAATACTCGCCAATAACATCTTGTCATAAAAATTGCTTATACTGTTTGATTTGCACATATGAATATGATATTAAGGAATCATTTATTTTTGTGTGTGTTTATAAGTATAGTGGAAAAATAATACAGAAGAAATAATATAGAATTTAGCTTGTTATATCATAAATGACTATGGAATGATCATTTATTGGGAACTCCTTGCGAATATATTTGTTTGTATTTTTCTACTTTTTACGGCAAATAAATACATATACCGAATATAAGTTATGAGTGAAATATGGCGCCGCAAATGAAATCATATTAAAACAGAGAAATAATAATAATAAAAAAAAATAAAAAAAATAACAAATGAGAAATAACGATACAAGTGCTATAATCTTATGAGCAAAATAACATTTTATTGGCGCCTGGTTTTAACAAAATTTAGTTAAAATAATTATTTTGTTTGTAGATAAGATCTTGGTGCGATGATTTTCACTACAAAATGTCGCTAGTTTATGGCCAATGTGGATTAATTTATTCACAATTTTTCAAACCCTTGCTACCAGTCGGTAAGAAATCGGTAACTCTCAACAGGCTGATTATTTGTCTCCGTACTTGCACATCTTTAAGCAATTGCATTTTTGGAGCAAATCCCAATGGAAAGATAATTTTTTGAAACATTCAAAAGATCAGGTGAAAGTATATACCTAGCATATAGAAAATATCGGAAGTAAAAATGATACCCAAATCTGGTAAATCACCAGAGGAAATTTCTTCATACAGACCAATTTCGCTTTTACCAATTATATCAAAGTTATTCTAAAAACTGTAATACATTAGACTCATCCCCATAATTGAATCGAAACACCTAATTCCTACACATCAATTTGGATTTCGTAGCAATCATTCTACAATTGATCAAGTACATCGCATTATTAATGAAATAGAAAAAACACTAGAAGGGAAAAAGGGTGCTCTGCTCTTTTCCTCGATGTCGCACAAGCTTTCGATAAGGTGTGCCATAGAAGCTTACTTGCTCTTTCAGTACTACACGATTCTAAAATAATATATCACTACGTGATATTTCTACATAATGCAAGAGAAATAATAGCTGGTGTGCCCCAAGGAAGTGTACTTGGACCACTTCTTTACCTTCTCTTTACCTTAGATTTACCAATACCACCTGAAAGTAAAATAATAAAATTCGCCGATGATAAGGCAATATTAACAGTCGGAAAATCAAGGAAATTGCAAACAGCTAGTAATTCTATCGTAAACTGGACCAGGCGATGGCGTATTAAACCAAACTCAGTAAATGTTGAATTTACCAACAACAGAATTACACAGCTCCCAATCATCATACAGGGTAGCCAGGTAGGTACCTTTTGCAAACACACTGGTATAACACTAGACGCCAAGCACTGGTGGAAGGAACGAGCGTAGATATTATTCAGTGCTTTCAAAACAAAGTGCTTCGAAATATTGTAAGTGTGATATCCATCGCGACTTGAAGATTCCTACTGTTACTGAAGTAGTTCAGACTAAAGCAACGAACTACAAATCAAGATTAGAACACCATGTTAACGTTGAACATCTAATATCCTGAATTCTCTCAGACATAGCAAAGACTCAATTCTCAATACTCAATTCTTCTTACCTATCAGATATGTGCATGCTACTCGTTTTTATATGTAGCATGAATAGTCGTAGGGTTAACAAACACATGTTATGTAAATAAAATAATGTTTTTAATAGAAAAAAAAAAATGGTTATGCCCTGTCGAATGTACATATACTCAAGTCATACTGAATATTTAAGGTGAAGGGTATTTTGTTGAATGGATGTATTCACACTTCAATTGCGAAAACATAATAGTTATTATCGAACTACAAATTGGTGTATAAGGTTAGTCTTATCCCAAAATAGATATACGATTGTTAGCAAATGCACGTGATCGGATGAAAATCACACCTACCTACCATACAAAAGTATGTTGTTGAATGGATGTTTTTATACTTTACGTATAAAAATATAAAGCTTAAAAACACACCAAAACTTTGTGAAAATGGGGATAATAGGATAAACAACATGCCTACAACCCATACATATGTTGCGTGCAATAATATATTACCACCGAATTAAAATGTAGTAAATAAAGCGCATTTGATCACAAATAGGTGTATTTCACACTTTACGTGCGAAAATATTGACTACTATTGACTTCTTGACACTAAATGTGTCAAGTAGTGTTATTTTGCTCACAGAATATATATTTTTATAATTGGCGAAATTGGATGAAAAACAACACGTACCTCCTATACAAAAGTATGTTGTTAAATGGATGATTTCACACTTTATGAGAATAGGAGAAAAGTCATGTCTACCCCCCATACAAACTTACGCTTCCGTTTGTATATGTTCACATTTTTCGCACGAAGATAACATGTTATCAAGCTGAAGTTGAGTACATACAATTATATTTATTTAAAATTAGTTTAAATAGACTAAAAACTACACCTACCTCCTATACAAATTTATTCTTCCTAGTCTATAATTTTACACTTTGGGCACGAAAATATTAGGTTATGAATTGGAAACTTGGTGGATAAGATTGTATTTGCTATGAATTAATGTATCGGTTTGGAAATTAACGAAATCGAAAGAAAACCACTATTTTTTCTCACACAAAAGCATGTTCTCAACTATATTCTCACATGAACAGTTTGGGCCTTAGAGTAGCTTGAAATGGACACTGATTTTGCTTGAAAAAGCATATTTTCTGACGAAGCGCAGTTTTATCTCGGCGGCTATGTTAACAAGCAAAACTGCCACATCTGGCGATCGGAGAAACCGCACGTGATCGTTGAGAAGCCAAGACATCCTCAGAGAGTGACAATTTGGTGCGAAGTTTGGGGTGGTAGCATCATAGGCCCATTTTGCTTTGAAAACGCTTCTGGATAAGCAATTTCGGTCAACGGTGTTTGTTACCGGAAATTAATGACATGGACTTTGACTATCATCGGTTTCAGCAGTATGGCTCACCACATACACATGCCACAATCGATATCGGCGATATTAATTGACCACCTCGGAGATACGATTTTACGCCGTTATACTTCTTTCTGTGGCGTGCCATGAATGGTCGATGTTATGCGAACAATCCATTAACGATTCAGGCCTTTAAGGCAAATATTAAGCAAGCCATTCATGAGATAGAGCCAGAAATCGTCACCAAGGTCTTGGAAAACTGGGTTGCCAGAATGCGCTACTGCGAAGCCAGTCGAGGCAGCCACATAAATGACGTCGTGTTGTACAAATAATGGGAATGTTTACCCTTTCGAATAAATCAGTAATATAGACATATATATTTTTCTTCATTTTTTTGAATTTTAAAAAATAAACTTGTATATGGACCACTCTATATTGTAATGACATAATGTAAATGATATGTAAATTTGATATGAAATTTTTTTTCTGATGAAGAATATATGTCCATTTGTGTATGGTTATTGCTGTAGGTATTCGTATTACATATTGTTAATTTTACTATACTACATGTGTATAAACATGTGTATGCTGTCAAATTAAGTGCCCTTGAAATTGATTACACACCCTTTGAACTATGTATACTTATATTGTAGTAGTACTTATAGTTGCATAAGGTTCTGCTGAGAATGACAGTATATGCTGTGTGGTAAGTTATTCATTTGTATTGTGGTTAAAAAATTACAAGTGTACATAAATGGAGTATTTAAAAATTACACTATTTAATGTCAATAACAGAAAATGACATGTGCTTAAGTGTTAAATGCTCTTAGGAAGTGACAAGTGTCAATAGCAACGAATATATATATATATAGATTGTAATGGAACAATCCAGACGATTTGACAATACGATTTAAAATGGCGAAAAAAAAATTTAATCTTCTTTAAGCTCTACCCTCATACTAAAATAAAATTTAAAAAGAGAATTCAAATTTTAAATATTTAAAACCAAAATGTATAATGTACATTGATGGATATGACCCAAAATTTCATTTTAAAATGTATTATGACTGCAACGATATTTGACATAGATTAAAATTTTTACAGTTCACTCTTTACTCTTCAACATTAAAATGTGAATATTTTGCATCTGCAGATGAATATTGACATACTGACGTACATGATTATTAAAAATTGCTATCGAAGAATAAATTTAAAGTTGAAAATTTGAATAGTAAGTGCCAAGCTCACTAATTCACTAACATCCTGTATACTCATATGAATTCCTCAAATAGTAGTGACATATAGTACGTATATTAAATATTGTAGCTTTAAGTAACACATATTCATATGTGTTTTTCAATATATAAGTACTACGTATATACATATGTATATACCATCTTGATTAAAATGTTCCCGGAATAACCACCGTGTGGCGCTCCCATCGTTCCAATTTGAGTTCTGTTTTTTTTTGTTAAGTTGGTACATCTGTTGTTGATATTCCCTCTAAATCATAGCGTCATAGCTTGAAATTTGCAAAAGTTACGTAGCCAAGAGTACATCTATCTCAGTGCTTCCTGCGATTTTTCCATTACTTCCTCTCGGCTGCTGAAACGCGTTCCACGTAATGGTTTTTAAACTCGATTGAACAGAAAAAAGTCACAGGGAGCCAAATCAGGTAAATTCGGTGGCTGTTGGATGGTATTTGTTGAATTTTTCGTCAAAAAATTATGGTGCAAAATCCACGAGTTTTCTGCCCACAATTCTGGTATCTTTCCGTCTTACTCATAAACCCATGTCTCGTATCCTTTTGATGAATGTGGGATCGGATTCAGCCTCACAAATCATGTCTTTTGCGACATCAACACGGTCTCTTTTTGCATGAGATAGATGTACATTTAGCTACGTAACATTTGCATATGTCAAGCTATGATGCCAAGATTTAGAGGGAATATCAAAAACAGATGTACCAACTTAACAAAAAAAAAAAAAAACAAACATCAAATTGGAACGATGAGAGCACCACACGGTGGTTATTCCGGGAACTTTTTGATCAAGGTGGTATATATTTTTCAATATTATAGATTTGTGTATTTTAGTCTAGCATTTATTTTTCTGTGGTTACTGCTGACATATACGCACACTCATGCACGCACACTCGTATATTCACATTATCGTACATTGAAAATGGAACTTTTTGCTTGAAATCATTGTTTTTTTCAAACTTTTAGCAAAGCCAACATTTAATTATATGGTGTTGACACCATATGGTTTGGTTTTGTTAAACGTACAAATTGAAATATGTCACAAGTTTGATTAGTTTTTGGTAAATGTTACGATAAATGTGTTGTCATATTTAGCAAATTAGAGAAAGCATAGAAAGCGAAAGATATGCTTTATAGGAAAATGAGATGAAATAGATATAGAAACTTGCTCAAATGAATGTAGGAAAATAAAAATAGACTTTCAAAACTTGTACGAATACATACAATAAACAAAAAAATTATGAACTACATCGAGAATTCTAACAAAAATTCATTAAAGGTGTGTCTAAACAGTACGAATTCTCTTATGAGAATGACATATTTGTTGCATCCTGATCGTCTATTGCTGAAAATGGATTCTAAACTGAGAATTCTGTGGTTTCCACTTGAGAACAAATTCAGTCCTCGTTTTAATAGCGTGGGTGAGTATTCTCAATAAAACGTAATTTTCCATCGACGATACCAATGTGCTCTAGCTGAAGTCTTGAAAATAAAAAGCTGAAGTCTAGAATTTATAAAAATCGACAAATAAATAAAAATTGTGCATTGAATTAGTATTACAATGCCACTTATGAGGTAAAATATAAGATATAAAAGTATACAGAGGTATACTGGTGTCGCAGCTCAGTGGTTTATGGGTTCGATCTCCGACTGAAGCAAAATATCATAGTTATATTTCACCCTCCTTAAGGCGATGACTGGGCAGCAGACCTATTGATCTTTTTCGTTCATTTTGTATGACAGCCGTCCTACGGGATGGAGATAGGGCGTAAGTATATTTGTCAAAAATATTGGAAATGTAAAATTAAGGGGGATAGTTTAAGATGCAGATATATGTCGGTCCTATAATTTATCGCCATTGATCCAAATCTTAGTTATGTATTTGAATTAATGTTTCATTTTTTTGAGGTTAAGAACGAAATGCGAAATGAAGTCAGCAGCGGATTCGAATTGAGCGACACCAAATACGTAAGGACGTGTTAATTTCAACTACTGGATAGGAACTTTTTGCTTTTTCATATGTTTGTGCAATCAATATAAGTAAATTTCTCATATATATGTGAGATTATTATACCTAAATGTACTTAATGCATCAGATTACATTACATAAAATATATATAAAAATGAATAACATTTAATAATTAACACTTTCAACAATTCAATATTCACGCTCACAGAATACCAGTAGAAATCCATTCGCATGACACCGCAAACTGAAAACTGTCCACATTTACTTATGATAGCACAACTCAACTGATTGCTATGTTGGCGCCAAATAAATATATTTTAATATATTTGGCAGAGGAGCAACGTACACCAATGCTGTATAAATTGGTTTATGTATATGTATTAATCGTATGTATGACACAACAAGTGATTTTCGAGAATTTTCCTTAAGAAATTTGTAGATTTTTCGAACGATATTTCAATTTTTTTGGTTTTGTGTAATTGCCAAATATTCTGAATAGAAATAGAGCATTAATATGAGAGAGAGAGAGAGAGAGTTAAGTTTTGTTATTACAAAAAAGACAAAAATGAAAATCAAAAAAAAATATTTGGCAATAGCTTTGAAGAATTTTCTTGATAGGATTCGTGGAGCCAAGGCAAATTAGATTATTCTAGAGGAGTGTGTTGTTGTGGCTTTTATCTGCGTTGTCAAATAATTAAATAGAACTTATAATACACATTTCTCTTATCATATAGCGAAGCACATCTCCAGGATTCCAGGAACCACGCATATGAAAATGAATGCAAACACTTTACAAATTCAAGGTATCCCGTTTTCGATATATCGTTTTTTTCACTTCTGATAATGTACCTACCCATTAAAATATTAGGGAAAGAAGAGAGTCTGTCAAATCTGTTGTAATAAATAAAACGCTATTAAATTGAAATATGTCTAAATAGTGAAAACAATTCTACACACAAAAGCCTGTGAATGCTTATGAATTTGTGTGTACTCATAGGTATAAATATCGATTTACATATACAGTCACTTACAGATACACATCGTATCTGTAACTGACAACTTTTGTTGAGCTTATTGTCTATAGGTATATGGTATATTTTATATATTCCTACCTGTACTCATATAATCGCTTTTGTATGCAAACTGAAATTGAGCATATAAGCATAATTAATTTCATAATATTTTATTAGATACGTAAGTAAGTAGGTACACGTGCTCACTCACATGTATAGGAGTATGACAGCGATATATTGGTATAAATGCCATACATATATTTTGTGTATGTAGGCACTTGAAAAATATAATAATATAAAAACAGCTAAAGCACTATAAATAATTTTTATAAAAACATATAAATATGTACTCGTTAATATAATATTGTGTAACAAAATACAATATATACACCAGCAGATTAAAAAAAAAAAAAAACAAAAACGATTATATTCGTTATTACTAGATAAACAGAAATGGCTGTAATGTTGAAAATATTAGGTATTGTTTTGAATATTGTTATTATTATTACATTTATAATAATAATAATAATTATTGTTGTTGTGTGTATGAGGGTGTGGGTTGCAAATTTGATTTAATTGAAATTTGAATGTGTTTTATTCACACAAGTATCAAACAGCTACTATATTACTTATACGTCCCCGTGGATCTTACGTACTTTTAAATTTATTTGTGGTTGACATACTTATATATATTGTTTGAACAATTCTTCAATGAAAAATATTACATAATTACGATGAAAATAGTGGTAGAATGAATATTGTAGAATATTTTAATATTAGAGAATGCAAGAAGCCCTTTGAATAATATGGACATGGTGTCATATTAGAACAAGGGGCCAATATCGTAAAAATTAATAGTTGCATCGTTTTTCATATGATCAAAACTATAAATAGGATATTTTTGAAGAGTTTCGAATAAGTAGGCATTGCATCTCTCATTTAATCCTAAACATTTTTGGGGTATTTTTTCTAGTACTGTTTACAGTATGGCATTGATTTTTTTTTTTTTTTTTTTACAAGCCTTTTTATTGGATCTTTCTAAAATTACTTAGAAACTAACAATAAGTAATCAAATCTTACAAACTAAATAAAATTATGTGATATTCCCAACGTTCCATCACAATTTGTTGAGTCACGAGGTATAGCAATTTTACAGCATATTCAGTGTGTCTTTTCTTTTTAATCGACGATGCCCCGTGCTCAGCAACAATTGCCTAGCAAGGGGATTCGGATGACTGTGTAATTTTTGAATGTAGCTTCTGCAAGACGTTGCAACTTCCTCAGAAATTGTGGGTACATTTAAATCTCGATGGATGTTAACGTTCCTCATATACCAAGGCGCGTTTACAATAATTCGCAGACACTTGGATTGTATTCGCTGCAATTTTTCGATATTTGAGGGAGATGCGGTGCCCCAAAACTGAATACCATAAGTCCAGATTGGCTTCAGGATTGCTTTATATAATAGCACTTTGTATTCGAGATTCAACTTTGATCTTTTGTGTAACAGCCACCATAACTGATTCATTTTAAGCTTGATCTGAGTTTTCTTTGCCTCTATGTGATTTTTCCAGGTCAGCCTTCTGTTGAGGTGAATACCCAAGTACTTTGTTGAGGAACATTGTGGAACTGATTGGCAATTAATTTTAAGTGGGGGACATGTATCTGGCCTTAGCGTGAAGGTTACATGTACGCTCTTTGATTCATTGACTTTTATACGCCATTTTGCTAGCCAGATTTCGAGAGAATCGATATGAGTCTGCAGGAGTTTAGTAGCTTCTATGGGGTTAGAGCGAGAGCACAATATTGCCGTATCATCTGCAAAGGTCGATATAAATGTATGGTTATTGCTGGGCATATCTGTAGTGTATAAGAGATACAGTAAGGGGCCCAAAACGCTTCCTTGAGGAACGCCAGCGTGAATATCCAATGGATTTGTTGTGTAATCCTTGTGATGTACGAGAAATTGTCTTTTCGTGAGGTAGCTACTAAGCAATGAGGAGACATTTGCAGGCAGTAATAGTTTGAGTTTGTAAATAAGGCCATCGTGCCATACTTTATCGAAAGCTTGAGTGATATCAAGAAAGACAGCTGAGCAATACTATTTTTCTTCAAAAGTGTTCTTTATCAGAGTTACAATGCTGTGGACTTGTTCTATTGTGCCGTGCTGTTTTCTAAATCCAAACTGATGTTGAGGAATCAGTTGGTTGAGATTAATAAATGGAGTTATATTCATGACAAGTAGCTTTTCGAATACTTTAGAGAGTAGAGGCAGGAGGCTGATAGGTCTGTACGATGCAACTTTTGTAGGGTCTTTTCCTGGTTTTGCTATCATAATAATTTTTAAAGTTTTCCAGCATTTGGGATAGTGTTTAATACGAAGGATAGCATTGAAAATGTGCATGAGATGAATTACTGAAGCCGGAGGTAGCTCTTTTATCATTTTACCGGTAATTTTATCTGGACCAGGTGATTTTTTTGGGTTTAAATCTTTATAAATTGAATTATTTGAATATGTCCTTTTTTTTAATTTTGAGCGTTATTGAGCAAGGTTGAGAAGTTAATATTGGTAATGAGGACTGTGAAGAGGGTGGATTGGGTGTAAACACACTTTTTAGGTGGTTTGCAAAAGCCAAACCCTTCTCACAGTTGCTTCTAGCCCAATTACCGTCACTCAAACGGATGTTTACTTAACTTAATTACTGAATTCAATTAATTTTTTTTATTAATTACTTTTTATATGCTTTTATTATTTGTTATGTTGAATTGTAGAAGAAAAAAATAAAGTAAAATATGCTTTGTTTACTCTTTGTCTTAAATTCGATATAGGTCGTGAATGAATAACCCCACCCCCCCCCCCCTCCCTTCCCTCATCATTTTTAACGCTAAACACTCTGGGCTATTTAAAGTTTTGGGTTGTCTTATGAGAAAGTCAAATATTCGTCAATTTACACGAAAAATTTCGTAAATTTACCCAAAAAAAAAACGATAAAATTAAAAAATGAACGAAAGCGCCCTCTGGTGGTGCTCAAAAATAAAAATAGATCTCAAAAATGGATTCCTCGATCCAAAAACCCCCACATACACATTTGGCTAGAGAAAATAGCATTTTTTTTTACATCTATTCTTGAGTATTTGGGGAAAAAACCTATTTTGAAAAATCCGGGGGCTATGGTTTCTTTGGAAAAGTATCTTCAAATGACCCGTAGAACAAGAATCTCGATGAGCCCCTTAAAATTTTTTCGGCCCCCTACAATTTGACCCACCCTAATATATATATATATATATATATATATATATATATATATATATATATATATATATATATATATATATATATATATATATATATATATATATATATTCATATTTTTATATGGGAGGTAGGCGTGGATTCCATTGCATTGCACGTTTTTTTTTTATTTCTTATTTTTGTGATTCAATGAAGTTAATGTACCAAGTTTTGATTCGGGAACTCTATATTTTCATGCGCTAATTGTGTGAATTCAAATTGACCAAATTATTTAAGTAGCTTACTAAATTCTTGTGAAAATTACGACATAAGAATGGATGTGAAAAAATTATTTTTTAAATGCAGGATGCACTTTCGCATTAAACATTAAAATAAATCATTAAAAGAATAAAACCACATATCATATGGATTTTTCTTTTCAAATAATATATATTTCCATTTTAATCATAACGATACACAACCTCAGTTTTATTAATTTTACTAAGCAATAAAATTTCTAATACCGGTTTATTTAAATACGAAAGCCAACTCGTAATTTAGGTGGAATTCCAAATTGTTGAAAAAAGGTAAATTAAGTTATTTTTTCTAAATAAATAAATTATCTTTAACACCAAGAATCACGGTTATCCATATTTCATTTGACCCTAAAAAAAGTATGTTATTCCTATGTTTTCATAAAAGGCCTTATATTATTTCCCATTTGCCCGTACTTCCAAAGTACAACATTGAGCGTGGGGAGTGTCAAAATGTGCCTGTCACTATGTACAGCACCTTTAATTATTCCATTATGGGAAACATCTTTCTTATTTTTGTCAGAACTATGACTTTTTATTATATCTTATTGTATACATTATCTAAGATTCGATCTTATTGAAGTTAAATTTTACAAAATTGGTCATTTCAGATCAATTATAATTGGTATTACTTATTCTGAGGTTTGTTTTTCTTTTTGTGACAAATCGCTATTATTGGAAGAATTTGCAATTGCTTTCCGACATGTGGGCACTGTTTGGAAGAACAGATTTTTTTTTTTTTTTTTCAAGCTTTATTTATTGGATCTTTCTAAAATTACTTAGAAACTAACAATAAGTGATCAAATCTTACAAACTAACTAAAATTATGTGATATTCCCAACGTTCCATCACAATTTGTTGAGTCGCGAGGTATAGCAAGTTCACAGCATATTCAGTGTGTCTTTTCTTTTTAATCGACGATGCCCCGTGCTCAGCAACAATTGCCTAGCAAGGGGATTCGAATGACTGTGTAATTTTTGAATGTAGCTTCTGCAGGACATTGCAACTTCCTCAGAAAGTGTAGGTACATTTAAATCTCGATGGATGTTAACGTTCCTCATATACCAAGGCGCGTTTACAATAATTCGCAGACACTTGGATTGTATTCGCTGCAATTTTTCGATATTTGAGGGAGATGCGGTGCCCCAAAACTGAATTCCATAAGTCCAGATTGGCTTCAGGATTGCTTTATATAATAGCACTTTGTATTCGAGATTCAACTTTGAGCTTTTGTGTAACAGCCACCATAACTGATTCATTTTAAGCTTGATCTGAGTTTTCTTTGCCTCTATGTGATTGTTCCAGGTCAGCCTTCTGTCGAGGTGAATACCCAAGTACTTTGTTGAGGAACATTGTGGAACTGATTGGCCATTAATTTTAAGTGGGGGACATGTATCTGGCCTTAGCGTGAAGGTTACATGTACGCTCTTAGATTCATTGACTTTTATACGCCATTTTGCTAGCCAGATTTCGAGAAAATCGATATGAGTCTGCAGGAGTTTAGTAGCTTCTATGGGGTTAGAGCGAGAGCACAATATTGCCGTATCATCTGCAAAGGTCGATATAAATGTATGGTTATTGCTGGGCATATCTGTAGTGTATAAGAGATACAGTAAGGGGCCCAAAACGCTTCCTTGAGGAACACCAGCGTGAATATCCAATGGATTTGTTGTGTAATCCTTGTGATGTACGAGAAATTGTCTTTTCGTGAGGTAGCTACTAAGCAATGAGGAGACATTTGCAGGCAGTAATAGTTTGAGTTTGTAAATAAGGCCATCGTGCCATACTTTATCGAAAGCTTGAGTGATATCAAGAAAGACAGCTGAGCAATACTATTTTTCTTCAAAAGTGTTCCTTATCAGAGTTACAATGCGGTGGACTTGTTCTATTGTGCCGTGCTGTTTTCTAAATCCAAACTGATGTTGAGGAATCAGTTGGTTGAGATTAATAAATGGAGTTATATTCATGACAAGTAGCTTTTCGAATACTTTAGAAAGTAGAGGCAGGAGGCTGATAGGTCTGTACGATGCAACTTTTGTAGGGTCTTTTCCTGGTTTTGCTATCATAATAATTTTTGAAGTTTTCCAGCATTTGGGATAGTGTTTAATACGAAGGATAGCATTGAAAATGTGCATCAGATGAATTACTGAAGCCGGAGGTAGCTCTTTTATCATTTTACCGGTAATTTTATCTGGATCAGGTGATTTTTTTGGGTTTAAATCTTTATAAATTGCTTTGAATATGTCCTTTTTTTTAATTTTGAGCGTTATTGAGCAAGGTTAAGAAGTTAATATTGGTAATGAGGACTGTGTAGGGGGTGGATTGGTGTAAACACACTTTTTAGGTGGTTTGCAAAAGCCAAACCCTTCTCACAGTTGCTTCTAGCCCAATTACCGTCACTCAAACGGATGGGGGAATCAGTGAGAATTGGCCGATTTGAGTTTTTTGCTGATTTCCACAAAGAGTAGTCTGACGCTTCACCAGGTGTTAATTTCGCTATGTGCTCTTCTAACTCTTTGTTGTTTTTATTTTTTAAGGCTTGCTTTAACTTTCGAGTGCAGTGCTGTAGCTGTGTTTTCAGATTCGGTGATCTGAATTCTTGCCATTGTCTTCGGAGTCTTCTTTTCTGTCTTACTAGCAATTCAATGTCGGCTGGTGTGTATGGGCTATAGTTTAATTGCTTGCATACCTTTGTGCAGGTGGCTGAGCTGAGAGCTAATGAGAGCAGCTGGTTGAATTTTTCCAGTGCTGAGTCTACATCGTGTCCATTACTTAATACAGTACTCAGAGGAAGATGGGAATTTATATATTTCTTGAATTTTAACCAGTCTATTTTCTTTCTAACACAATTACTTTGGGGGCTTGGTGATTTTATAGATATTACCGTGGGTGAGTGGTCAGATGATAGATCATAATTACACTCTGTGGAGATATTTTCCATCTGCAAACCTTTGGCAACTCCAAAGTCTATGAGATCGGGTATTTTCCTCTTGTCCGTCGGCCAATATGTCGGTTGACCATTTGAAATAACATCGTAGCCATGGTTAGTGATGATTGAACATAGTCTTCTGCCTTTTGGAGTTATTAAGCGGGAGCCCCAGTGAATATGTTTGGCGTTGAAATCGCCAGCGACCAAGAATTTGCTACCAAGAGTTGAGAAAAATTCTTTATATTGCTGTTCGGTAATACTGTATCTTGGGGGACAGTATATCGCAGATATTACTAGCTTAGAGATGTATTCTTCCAGACATATAGATGTTGCTTGCAAGTAGACGCTACTAAAATCTTCAAGAACATGATGTTTTATTCTGCTTTTTATCAATATGGCAGTTCCTCCGCGTGCCTTACCATGCGGATGATTTGTGGTGTACAGTTTGTAATATGGTATTTGGTAGCAATTTTTGTCAGTGAAATGGGTCTCAGATATCATCATTATGTCGATTTGGCTGGATTCAAGGAATTGAATTATCTCCAAACGGTGCTGGCTTAAGCCGTTGGCGTTCCAGTGGCATATCTTGAGACAACTCATGGTCTCGATAGCAATGTTTGGAGTAACATCGATTGATTTTTCATCATTTCTTGCATCATTGTTTGCATTGAGTTCATGAATTGGTTCATATTCGGAATTAATGTTTGAAGCAAATGTTCAAGGATACTTGGCTGTTGGGTGGGCAGTGAGTGTTTCTGCTCATTATTTACATTGCTTTGTTGGTGTGGGTTTTGTTTTAACACGCTAGCGTATGAATTGGTTTGATTCTTGTTTGGGATTGCAGAGAAGAATTGTGTTGCATCAATATTTTGTCTCTTACTTGAGTTGGCTATCTGAGTTTGCTCAACTGGTTTTAGAGGTTGATTGCTAGCGGAGAAATTTAGCTTTAGGGTTGTATATACTAGGCAACCTCTATAATTTGCGGTGTGATTACCTCCACAATTGCTGCATTTTTTCATGCTAGCATCGCCTTTAGATTTTGGGCATATGTTTGATTTATGGATATCTCCACAAATCACACAAACAGCTGGCAGGGTACAATATGTCTTAGTATGTCCATATTCTTGGCAGTTACTGCACTGAGGAGGTCCAGTTCTCTTATGGGGTTCTTCGATTGTGATTTTGCGATGCAATAAATATCGAATTTTATATGGGGTGCACTTCACCTTTTTTTAGGGGTTCTGTTTCAGGCTGAAGCTCAATACGATATAACGGTTGAGGTATATTGCTCTTGTTGAGAATGTTGAATACTGTTTTGGCTTGAAACCCTTCTTCCTGAAGGGCAAGTTTGATTTCGTTAATGTCAACGTTGGGTTCGACGCCTTTGAGTACTACGATTAAGCCTTTACTACTTTTTAGCTGATATGTGTAGTAATTCTTTTTTACAGCATCAAATTCCGCAATTACTTTGCGATAATGAGTTTCGCTGTAGATTTGCACTTTCGTTTCCTCAATTTGGCCTTTGCGAATAGGAACAACGTGGAAATTCTTTGGTCCTATAAGACTTGTAATTCTGGAAATCAACTTATCTGAGTTGCGTTCTCTTAAGAAAATGGGTGGGGGTTTGAAATTTTTCTTGGAGATAATATTTTCGTCACTTTCATCACCTGAAAGCAAAGCGTATCTATTTTCCGAACTAATAGGGGCAGTGTTCTGCTTTTGAATTTTTGTTGAATTCATTTGTTTTGAATTTTGTGGACTTCTTTTTCGCTTTACTACAGTAATGTAGCGATCAATTCCAGTTTGAACAGCAACTGGTTCTTTATTAGTCATCGCACTAGTTTCTTTAACTACTGGGTCATGCACTTCAGTAGAAAGGCCGTTATTTGTTTGCTTTGATGTTGTAGCTGTTGGTGTTACAGCAGGAGAAGCGCATTGTACACTCCACGGTATAGAGGGAGATAGTATATCACGAGAGAACAAATTATTTTTTTTGTCTGTATTTATTGTTGTTGCAAATTTTGATGTAGTGTTAGAGTGAGGAATATGTACAGGCAAAAGATTTGCACTGTTACTTTCACTTGTGCAGTGTGTATCAACTGTTTTTTTTGATAATGCACTTATCGGGGGGGTTTGCGCGGGTGATTGCAAATTATTGTTTACACACACATTAACAGGCGATTGCCGTTGCCGGAGAGGAGAGCGCTGAACACTCATATTATAAACAAAATGTTTGCAAACGATATTATTTTGTTTATTTTTTTTTCTAAAAAAAAAAATCACCGAAATAACTCACTGAGTTTCTTAGCGTCTTTTCGCAAAATATTAAAAATTTTTTTTTTTACCGAAAACAATCACTTTTCCGACTCTATCAAACACGTCCACTCTTATTGGTGACTTTCACGGAATTGATTGACATCGGTATATAAACCAGGAATAATAATGCCATTTTACAGGAAGAATGTGAGTGTATTATGTGTCTTTCACAAAATTTTATTAATTTTTATGTAAATTTATGAAATTATACAGAGTTTTTAGAGGTTCGTACTGAAATTTAGTACAGAAATGTGAGTTGGTAATGCCACACTATTGGAATGATTGGAGCGTTATTGAAAATGGATTTAATAAATTCAATTTTTCGTATATCTAAGGAGCTGTTTAAGATGTAGCATTGAAATTTGGTCCAAAGACATAAGCAGAATAACTTCATTTTACAGAAGGAATGTGAATAAGATTAATAAAAAACGCAGTGGCACCTCACATACAATTTAAATACAATTTTTTGTATACCTCAGGACCTATTTAAAAATAGCTTTTAAATTTTATACTACAACAATCTATACTTTCTCTTTCAAAATTAAATTAAAAACACTTGAACTGGACTTCGACTGCCATAGAAAATATACATAAAACACCTCTCTTAAGGGGGTGAATAACATCTGAAAAACGATAAATTTCTAATGGGGGTGGGCGAAAATCGCATACTCCTATTTATTATTTCCTCTGTAATATTTTCCCAACACTTCCTTATCTCCTATCTTCACCCCCATAAAGTTGGTTTCCCTACAAAACCTTAGATTTAATAAAAATAGCCCCTAATACCGGTATGACTCTTTTATACGCCGTTTCAAAATCGGTTCAGGTGCTAAAAAATAAAATAAATATGTGGCACTTAAAGACCCAAAGGGCTCACTGGCCGAGCTTCTCTTCCATTACTGTTGTGCGTCTTAAATTTTGGACAGTATTAGAATTGACCCACTTATTTTAGCCGGTTCCGAACGGCAGAACACTTGTGACATCACTTTTTCTGAGCTTTGTCACAGAGTTCTTTTTAGAAGCTTTTTCATGGCAAGTTGTTACTGTCGGAAGAATTGGCAATTGCTTGCCGACAGGTGGGTACCGTTCGAAAGAAAAATCTTTTCGATATTAAATTTGTTATGCATCAGCCGGGTATTGAACCACGACCTACAGATCAGAAGGCGAACACACTAACCACTGAGCTACGGCACCCCATCGGTTCAGGTGCTACCGACACTAGAATCTTAAAACTCAAATTTTTTTCTTTCATTTACCGGCAAAGATACATTAGATCGCAAAGATAAATTCGTTTTGCCATTTTTTTTTTATTAAAAGGTAGTTATTTGCCAAGAAAAATAAGGCATTATTTTTGAAAATCGGTGAATAAATGCCGAAGTTATGATTTTTAAAGTGAGGGAGTAAAATTAAGAATTTTTCCGACTTGCATGTTCTTCTTTATTACTATTTCTATGTGCTTTGCTTCAACATAAAGCTAGATTGGATCTTATGATCTAACAGGTATTAGCTAAATATATATTATTCCAAAATTACTCAATCCTTGAGATAGCTCTTATGATGCCTAAATTCATCCCATTCGAAAGTGGACAACTTTGATTGTGTTTTGGTGAATATATGCTAAATATTGTAAAATCATAAATTTTAAAGGCTGTATTGGAACAGAGAAAAGTAAAGATATTTGTTTGAACATCTCTCTCGTAACATTATCAGTACTAACTAGGTATTATAGTTCACTTACCTTACCGTATATATTTATATTCTTTAATTAATTTCATTATTTGTTCAACTTTGTACTATATGATTGTTGTTCTTATGATAACCGCATCCATTATATCGACGAACAGTGCCACACAAAGAAAATTACTTCAACTAATATTCTTAAATTTACTTAAGTTTACGTACTTTTCTTCGGGATCTTATTGAATTATTTCCCTTATGTATTAATGTTGTACTTTGTACGTCAAGTTATATGCTAAAACCTATCTACCAGCCACAACAAGCAAAACCACAATTCATTGTACTTTAGCGCTCACGCACTTATAGCTGTTAATTAATTTATACCTACGCATTGTAAATGTACTGAAAATATGTATCTACCCAGTTGGAAATTGACTGATGAATGATGCACGTGACTTGCAAATCATATCATGAATATCACATCACATCAACTGATCACTTCGCTGATCAGTTTATGTGTATTTTGAAGACAATCAATCTCATACATTTTTCTTAAACTTTCCGTTTGTTATGAGAAATGTTTAAAAACTACAAGAATACTTACTTACTATAGTTGATATGATCGTTGTCAAGTCATATATATGTAAAACCATATTATTTGCATTCGCGCCATCAAAGATATACTTGATGTTACTGTAATCGAGATAAAATAGAAAACTTCCAACTGGGCACTTATATACAATATTCATGAACATTATATGAGCACGTATCCGTAAATGTAGCACATCCACATATACACTTAAGAGTACATGTTCTACAATCCTTTACACATCAATTATTAGTGACATTGTGGAGTATCAGATAAGTAAAGTAAAAGCGAATACAAAAGAAAATTGAGCACAAGAAAGTGTACATGCATAGGTATGTATATATCAAAATATGTATATACATACATAGATTCACTTACATACGAGTATAAACGTTGGCATTGCTATGTGCATATCGAGTCCCACGGCAAGGATGATTCAAAGCTTCGTTTGCGTGAAAGTATTAACAAGAATAGCTTCCAGCTTTCGAGAGAAATAATTATAGGCACTACTAATCCTTAACGACAATGGCAGAATCATCCAAAGCCATATCATATTGCAAGCTCTGAACGAGTGGTACTTTTATTTTGACGTTGACCTAATTGATCGCATTACTACAAAATAGCACGGCAGCACTGGTTAGGCTGCGTCTAGACAGTTCAACTGCTAGATACAAGATCAGACAAGATCTACATACTATACAGCACTATAGTTCCTCTTTAAAACCACATCTGCACCAAGCACTGAAATAATGAGAGACTTTGCTATAATAGTTACAAAGTCTAGAGTTTAGATCTTCTAGTAGGTTCTTCAGCGAGCTATTGAAGAAGTACCTTAACCGAAATTTATGTATATGAACTCCATAGTTGCTCAGAAGTCGCCCATAGAGAGATGTAGAGTGTGGCCAACCCCCACTACTTTTTCTTCCGAAAGATTGTCCCAAAACCACTTAACGCCTACCTTTAACCTTTATATGGCTTCTGGGACTTCAAAATAGGCTTCTGTTTCGGCGACCTTTACGTTCCAGCCAAATCTCTTTCTGGCAAGCATTTTTTTGAGGCCTTACTTACTTACTTATGTGGCCATAACAACCGAATATCGATTTAGGCCGAAAATAAAATGCTTCGCCAGCCATCTCTGTTCTTCGCTAGCTGACGCCAGTTAGAAATTCGAAGCGCCGTCAGGTTTTCCAGTACTTGGTCTTTTCACCAGAGGTTAGGGCTTCCTCTTCTGCGTCCTCCTCCAGCGGGTTCCGAATATAACACCTTCTTAGCTGGAGCGTGTTCTTCCATTCGCTCGACATGACCTAGCCAGCGCAGCCGCTGGATTTTGATGCGCTTTTGATGCTAGGAGCAAAATCTGGAGAATATGGTGGGTGTGGAATCAATTCGAAGGTGGTTTGTGCCATTTGTCCATAGTAGCCAACAACTTGAGGCACGATACATTGGCACGAAGTATTGGGACATTTCGCTATTTCTTTCTTGAAACGCACTATTTGGGACATGTCGCGATCGCTATTGTGATGGTCTGGATTTCTTCCAGATAATCGCCATCTGACTCTTGAGTTTTTGGTCAATTTGAGCAAGGTTCGCTGGCTGCTGTCCACTCAGTTGACTGCTGATTTAATTTTAGAGAGTAATTTTTCGACTATTTTTATATACTGATGCAAAAGGACCTTCTATCTCGCTCCAAACAGCTCTCAGAATCATGGACGTGTTGTTGTTTTTGATCCAATATGAACAAACACGGCATCCATTTCGAAAACAACTTTCACATGGACAAATATTTATGAAAAACTAAGCAGAAACATTTCTTCGATATCTTTGAGATGTCAGCTTTCTTCTCAACTTCACTTTAAGGTTTGCCATAACGATTTTGTGGGATTTTTTGATGTTTTCTGGTGTCAGCACCTCTATTGGGCGACCAGAGCGTGCCAGAGCAAACCACTTCTCAACAAATCGTCTCGATAGAGGGGATTCTGAAAAACCAGGTTAAGCTTATCCCATCAAAAATCAATAAAATCAAAACACGAATTTGCTGTGGATCAATTGTAGTGTTACTGAAACGACTGTAACTTGTGAAATAATGAAGGTTGGTCATCAAACAAACTTTTATTCCTATGTGCTGTTATTCGGAAATGTGAATTAATTCAATAGATAAAAGCGTCTCCTGATTTGGAGAGACTTCACAAAAACATTTCACTGGCCATTACTAGAAAAATGTATATCTGCGTCTATATAATATTTAATTGAGCAGTTGGGCAATATCTGAAGCCCAAAGATTACGAAAATCGTCCTTATTACTGACTGGGCTTTGAAGCAATTTGGGTGAATAAATCATCTTGAGCTACGAAGTACTGTACATTTTCTATTAAAAAGCTTGACTAATATACAAAATTACCACATTTGGGGCGACAGCAAGTTGCTCCATTGTATCCGGAAAATTTCAATGTTAGGTCTGAACTATGGTCGGACGCTGTTGTTGAGTAATAAGTCTTCGAGGTAAGGCTGTTGTGGATGACGAACGATATTGGGCGATGATAATCAACATTTATGTCATTGGACTCTTGGTTGGTTTTGGTTTTCTATAGCAAGAGTGACCGTAAATGGTGTCATACGATATTGGGTCGGTTAAAACTAATTTCCCGTATATGGGAAGAAACCCAACCTATTTTGTCCATTTTTTCTCATAATTGCACAAAAAAAAAAGTAATAAAGAGTTATACCATTATCTGAATAGTCCGCTTGACCTATTGTTTGACATGTGCTCACTTATATTCACTTGACATTTGCAACACTTTCGTTGTTGTAGTTGTCTAATTTTGTGACAAAAAGTATTAAAGAAGTATATACAATGAAATGTATGATGGAAAGTAAGTTGAAAATGTATTTATTTTATTTATATCATTTATATCATTAGGAAAAAATAAATAAAATCATAAAATAAAATCAAGAAAACTTATAAAATACAAATACAAAACCATATTCGTATTTGCAGTTATAAAGCAAAATATTGTTGCAAAAATCATACAATACCTTCAATATGCATAATACCTTTGTAGACATTTTTATATATAGCAACACGACCGCATATGAAGTTTGGCCTTGGTTTTTTATATTGTACTATATTCTTAAGTATGTACGTCTAATTCTTGTCCTTGCAATATTAGAATGGCAAAACAAATCATGAGATTTTATTACCCAATATACATTGGATTATTATTGTACCTATAATATTATTATGGCATATTCTGTATGTACTAAATATATAGTATACGATCATATACCCACGTCTGATAAATTTTATATGATTGCACTCATGTCACGTCAAACTGTCAACGTTACCGTCATCACCATCACCATCATCATCATCATCATCATCATCATTATCATTGTCAACATCATCGTCATCAACAACAATGATGGCATCATCTATTTTCACGTATCGTACATTTACTATACGTATGTGGATATAATTCTCATGTATTATGCCATGTGATAATCATAAAAAGCTTGTTTGATGCAATTGTTTCTTATTATTTAGTTGTAATCTGTAATGTTCTGAATTTCACTTTCGAATAAAGTCGATTTTACAAAATGGTAAAAATTCCAAATTGCTTGAGTATATAACAAAAAAATGTTTCTATTCAATATATTTCTGTATTCCAACAATGGGAATTCATAATACTCACCTTGCTTTGCAGAATGTGAAATTAAATTCGAATGAAAGTGAATTTCACAATAAGCTGAATTATTTTATTGTCAATGTTAGTGCTAATGATTTCATTTGGTGTTGAAGAGGCGCATTGTCTGAAAGTTAAGCTTCTAAATATGATTATAGGTTTTATGTCTATAAAATTATTGAGGCTTTTGATGATGAAACCGCATAAAGAGCATACGATTCAATACTTGAATGGTTCAATGGATTTAATTGAAGTTATAGTTCGCCGTGGCTCAGTGGTTAGTGTGTTCCGCCAGTAACAGTTTGCCATGGAAAAGCTTCTAAAAGAGCTCTGTGACAAAGATCAGAAAAAGTGATGCCGCAAGAGTTCTGCCGTTCGGAACCGGCTAAAATAAGTAGGTCCCTTCCAACATTTAACACGCACAACAGTAATGGAAGGTAAGATCCGCCAAAGAGCCAATCGTATGTATATATATATACATATATACACAAATTGAAGTTGCCACAACAACAACAAGGCACATATATATATACATATATATATATATATATATATATATATATATATATATATATACATATAAATATATATATATATATATATATATATATATATATATATGTATATGTATATATATATATATATATATATATATATACATATATATATATATATATATATATATATATATATATTTATATGTATATATATATATATATATATATATATATATATGTATATATATATATGTGCCTTGTTGTTGTTGTGGCAACTTCAATTTGTGTCGTCGTCAGCATCCACAAGCTATTGTTCGCTTGTGTGCTCGTGAAGGTCAAGTCCTAGAAATGTGGGCAGAGCTGTACGGGTATCAAATTTGTGGCGTGCAAGGGACAATTGAATAAGTGGACAGTGTCGTGCGGTGATTGGCCACAATCGGGGCATTAGTCCGGTATATTGGGATTAATTCTTGATAGATAATTATTGTGGAACTTACTGTATCCCGATCTGAGTTGCGCCAGGGCGCACCTTGTTTTCCTGGGCAGTAATTTTTCCACATTTTCAACAAGTGGTAGTCTTCCGTTAAAGATTTTGTTGGGCTGGTGCGCGCTCGTCGCAGCTTCTACCGCTTCTGCATGCAAGCATTTGGAAGAAGAGGAGTGCGAGTTGTGATCCAGCGAATTATTGTTCGTTAGTCTGTCAATGTCATCATTGTAGATTGCCAAGTAGTTCCTGATCTGCCTCCGGGGTGGCGGCGCAAATGTGAGAGCGTTGTTAGGGTGTCCTTTCATGTGGCAGGCCAGCCAAAATTGTTTGGCCAGCAACTCGTTGTGTTCTCGAACTTTTAGCAGCTGTGTGTCACTTATAGATGGTGTCCAGATGGGGGCTGCATAATTCGCCACTGATTTGCCTATCGCTTTGTAAGTTGTGAGTAGCGTTTCGCTGTCTTTACCCCATGAACTTCCAGTGAGGGCCTTGAGCACATTGTTGCGTTTGCAGACATTATCGCGAGTTTTAGCAGTGTGAGTGGAGAAAGTGAGGAGATTCTCGAAGGTTACGCCTAGGATCCTTGGGTTTTTTACCGTTGGGATAATTCGATTGTCAATGGCGATATCTAATTCAATCCCCACTTCCTTGGATCATGGGGTGAAAAGCGTTGCAGTTGATTTCTCGGGAGAGAGATGTAGGTTTCTACCACGGAGAAATTTCGCTATTACATGAAGATGGGCGTTAATGTTGGTGGATAGCTGATCAGTGTTCTTACCCGTAGCGAGGATTGTGCAATCATCTGCGTACGAGACGAGCGTAATATTGCCGGGGGGAGGCGGCAGTTTCGAGCAGGGAGATAGAACACCTTCCTGTGGAACACCTTGTTTTACACGCCTATATTTGGATTTTCGGTCCCTGAACTTCACATATGCGTTCCTGCCGCTCATGTTTTTGCCAGCCATATTTTTATGCTGTTGGGCAGCGGTGACTCATACACATCCTTAAGTAGAGTGGCGTGACTCACCGTATCAAACGCTCTCGCTCGGTCGAGTGCCACGAGCACTGTTCTGTCGCAAGGCTTCCGCTGGTTCATGCCGCATGCAATCTGGATCAGTGAGAGAGCAGTGGTGGTGCTATGCATCTTTCGGAAACGCTGAGTCGCAAAAGTTCTTGAGCATCACCATTGAGATCCCATCCGGACCTAGTGCCTTAGACGCTTTGGCGCCTTTGATGTCGTTATCCATCTCCTGTGCCGTAAAATCGATGATGTCGTTGTTGGCCATAGTCTTGAGGGCGTGAAGCTTCCTAATGATTGCCCTTTTTGATTTGTCGCTCGATACAGGGCGTTCGACAAACTGGCGGCAGAACAGACTCGTGTATCTCTCAGCACCCTTCACCACATCTGTGTTGAAAGAGATAGCTGCGAGGTATTTGCGTCTCTCTGGCTTAGAGAGAGAGAACAACAATTTCAACGTCGTCGAAGGCATGCGCAGGCATGTCCTCGTGTTTTTTCATATAAGTGCATTCCTCTTCGTTGGCGTCTCTTCCAATCGATCGATATCGCTACACTAGCACAAGATCCAATAGTAGCACAATAGTGCCACATACCATGAAACCTTAATGCACATATAGATGGCTCTAGCTATATAAATAAATTGAATAAATATTAAATTCGCTACGTCATTAGTTTTATATAATAACACATTTTTCCAGTGGAAGTTCTATCAAAATTGTACCTTCAAATTACGATAAGAGGATATAGTACAAAAGAAAATCTTTTCTGCATCCAATCGTTACGGGTGATAAAAAGTGGATTTCTTTCGTGAATCTAAATGAAATAATGCGTATGTTAGACCTAGCCGGAGCATTATTTTATAGGAAGGCATGCAACTAAGCAAGAAATTACAAAACCCAACTCCTTCCGAAGTTTTGAGGAGAGGCGGAATCTAAGTCCTAACTAAGTATTAGCTTATCGTGTTGCCACATTGTTAGCAAGTGAGCATACTACACTTCACCCGAAGTTCGAGATATTTTCGATCTGAATGGAGTTATTTTGGATAAAACATTTTTACCATGACCCATTTTACCACACGAAAAAATTGAAAACGCTATTTCGATCTTACCTTTAATATTTGATTCGATGATATTGACCTTTAAGATCAGATTCGTTTAGGAACTATGAGATGCATCCGCATAACACCCAATTTTTGTTTTGTTCAATAAACTCTTAAAAGTTCTTCAAACTTTGATAAATAAATTGATAAATGAATTGATAAATATAATTCCAAAAAAATTGTTTTTTTTCATCGTACTCATGAAAAAACCATGGCATTCTATATGCGATTTCTGTATAGCTGTTCGTTCACATTTTATATATACAAAATTATGTTGTATTAAAATTACTTATAATAAATATTGAAATTATTTTTAATTCTATTTCCTTATTTTTGTATGACACAACTCTACTTTCCTGATTTTCTCATAAAAGTAAACTAAATAGTTTCGGACGGTGTAATTACCTACTTATCAGTTGCAATAGTTTTCATTGGCTTACTTATATACTTCCTTCATAGCTAGTAATACTTATTTAAATATTATATACGGTTGATTTCATTCTAAACGTTAGTAAGGCATAGGTAAATGTAGGTAGACTTAATCGTGTTATATTTATCCGGTAACAATACTGACTGACCGAACTTAATTGAATGGTATTTAAAACAGTTTCTCCAAGGATAGAAATCGTATCCATAAAATTATATGTACCTATATTTACCTTGTGTTGGTATGCGATTATCGATGTGGTCATACCTAGCAATTATGGCGGCTTTATTGTATTTTTTTTTTCATTGTTGCTAGTCAGTAACCACCAATTGGTCAATTAACAAAATTAAATAGTTAAGTATGTCAATGAGTTATATTACTTTTAAGTGACATATATGAGCAAGTACCTACTACTTACCATTTCAAGTGTTATTTATTTAACTTCATTACAATCTTGGCATTCCAAATACAAAAACTGTATTAGCCACTAAATTAGTGGTTAAGTTAAAAATCTTTACAAACTATAATTATTATTTGATAACATCAACGTTATTGGTGTCACTGGCATACATTCAGTATCAGCCCCACAGTACAATGGATCGGGACAAGCATTGATAATTTCACTAGTTTACTTTGTATTTGTGACTAGTTCACTATTTGGTTACCATTTTGTATGTTTCTTTCTTTGGAGAAAATACATTCTGGATTCTACGCTGGCTTCACCGTCCATTTATTGCTGTCATACTCCGAATTCAGATGTGTGGTGGAAAAAAACCCATCACTGCTTTTACATGTGGTTTGGGATAAGTTCGGTGAGCCTCTATAAGAGAAATGCAGGTGACCTTATGAAGCTTAGTGGAATACTATAGGGTCATAATAGGGTTTAATATTGCAGTGTCGAGCTAGTGGATTGATTTTCGATTAAATCCCCAAGTTATATTAAAAAATTTTCTGCACTTAAGGAATTAATTTGTAGCCTTCATGAGTATTTTACGAAAAGGGATGTTCCTATGAAGTGTTACTATAAAACACATAGGTGGAACTTCATGTAAATATCCTACTAATTTCTATTGAAGTGTAATTGGATCCAGTTCGATGCAATCATTCAAATAAAGGGTCTATCGTGTGTAACGCACCGATTATGTATTACTTGAGAAGCGAATTTTATAGATTTAAGGGTTACGGTTACAAAAATCGCTGGTATAATGCTCTTATATCATCTATTTTCATCAAGACTCACAGTGTTTCATGGTCTTCCACAGAATGGACAGAAAATTAGTATTTTCAAAGCACTTCGAAGAAGAACAATAAGATACATTTCAAACAGGAATCAGAGCTATGGCTTACTGATCCGAACCAAATGAAAAATGGCAATGTTGGAGCTCTGATTGTAATATTAAATATCTAAAAAGCAATATGAAAGTAATTTCAATTCTTCAGGCGGAAGATCACGATTGGAGTTACCCATTAGGGAAAGCCTCCGCAGAGCCACTGGAATCAAACTATGTATTTCCTTAGACATTCAGGGGAATTTAACATCCCTAATGGACTTTTTCAATTAAAGTTGGTATGGCAGTGCTTCGATCTTTTCAATACCCTTCCAGTAATTGGGACATGTTGGCATAAGGTCAGTATTATGAAAAAGAAAACTTTACGCGACAAACACATGTTTTATCCAACAGTTGTTCAAAGAAAAAAAAAAAAAAAGAGAAAACGATGTAAACAGAACAACAATTCCTTCAACCTACTCCTGCTGGATTATTTGTAACCAGATGTGAACCAATTTTTAGGATTTCACATCAAATGTTCAGTAAAGTTCTCTCTTCTCTCTGCATTAATTTAAAATAGTTGTATGTCTAGTTTTTTGAAACATCAAATATGTAAATTCACATGTTCCTCTTGTAACTCACTCTATAACGAACTACATGAGGCAATTGACTCTCGCTTGAATTGGCGTGTCGGTATTTATGTGATATGCTTATGTACGAATATTATACTTGGCAACATTTTATGGCAAATAATCATATCATAAAATCAAATCAACTAGAAATAATCCAATATAGCAATGTAAAGAAAAACGAGAACAATGTATCGTAATTCGTCTATTTGTGAGGGAAGTAAAAATGATTTAGCGAAAATTTTCAACATTTACTTGTCTCATTTTACAGACATAGTTTTTCATTGTTTCTTCTTGTTTAATAAGAAATATGTAGAAAAAATATCCATAAACTTATGAAATCCCATTTAAAATGAATCAATTATTGGATAAACGCTGGTTGGAGCTCCGATGCGACCATTTCAAATAAAATGACGAGTTGCATAGTACGAGCTAAATTTGAGATTCTCAAGGTATGTGTGTATCTAATATTATTTCTTCTTAAGGTAAGATATTCACCCAAGCAACACAAAAATTACCTTAATACGATAAATTCTCATTGCACTGAATTTTTGTTTTTTCGTTGATGAACTTGTTGAAAGGACATTCATGCATTCATAGATTTACGTCCTATTTTAGTCATAGAAAAAAAAAAAAATACTTGTACAATAATATATTTTCTAACATACTTTCACCTATGAAATGTGTGCTTTAGTTGCAGCATTTTTGTATGTTTATCTTGAACTGTCTATTTGTGGTTGTACGCCATTGATGTATATTTAAACACATAGAAGGTCATGCGGCACATACTCGTGTATGGCACGTACAATTTTATACACGTCCAACTATACGTCTATATATATATACACACATATAAAAAGATAGAAAAATTGTTATATAAACTATACATCGAGCTCTTTAATTGAATTGTGGTAAATGTTTCATTTAAAAGAAGACCTATTTATGTCTCCACTAAATTTAAATACTGAGATAAGCTATGTGAAATTCGTACATTGGAATTCGTACTATTTTTAATAACACTATTAGTTATTGGAACGGACATTTGGTGGCACTTTTTAAATAATGCAACCGGGGAAACTGGACATACTAGTACAAATCAGTTCTGAAGTTGAATCGCATTGAAATTGAGTAATTTTTTTCATTGTAACTTTACATAAGTTGAACGATCTCACTCAAATAATATTTTCTGCATACATAACATAATCATCCTTCTCGAATTTTAATATATTTTCATCTAATTGTGATTGTATAAAACATTTCGTAGAAAAATTTGAATGGCAATACCACTTGAACTGGAAATTTGCTACAATACCTCAACAAATCGATCAATCAAAGCACTATGACTTTGGATGGTGCAGCTCCACCATCGAGGTTGGAGGTTGTAGATCGCTGGAGTGTGAATTAAAAGAAGGCGTTCCAAAATTGATTTATTTGCTTCTAAAATATTGATATCTTTATCGAACTACCTTAGACAAAGCTGGAGCTCACTTAGGTCAAAGAAAGCTCATTATGTAGCAGCTGTGATACTGTAATAAAAACTAAAACCATTCCGAGCTTCTGCTGAAGCGTAATAAATAAATTCGTTTATTTGCAGTTGTTTGTAGTTTTGTCCATTTTGTATGTGCCAATTTAATAAAAAATACACATTTTGTTGGAGATAAGAAGTAAGAATTTTCGACCATTCGCCTGATTCCTGGATAGCAATAGGACTTTTGTCGGTTTCTAGGTATTTCTACGTCAGAAGATAAAGTTAGCGGATAAGTGTGTTCAGGAAAAATCTCAATGGTGATTGACTTCACATTTTAAATCACTTGAGGCGATTTTTGGGGAACTATAGAGTTGTTTCCTGGGTAGGTAAAATAATGGGAATCCGTCTATTCACAACTATGGGGTGTTTTCGGTACCTTTAATTTGATTTTGCAGGAGAATCCCTCTAAGAGGCAAATATATAAACCATTTTGGAAAGAACATTACGGTGAAAAAATTAATGGGGATGATCATCCAGTTTATTCCCTAAAGCTGTTGCACACGAATATTCCAACTCCCATCGGATGTCCGTTTTGCTTCGAAAATTTGAAATAATTTACCATTGGTATCGCTTGTGTCATTGTGCATATTCTTGTTGGACCATCTGATATCTTGTTGCTCGGAATCGGGCATAGCAACGTATTCAAGGATTTTCGTGAAGTTCTTTGTAATGTAATGTACAGAGATGGAATGCACAGAAATGCCAATCGAATTTCAAAACAGAATTCCTGTGCATGTTTTGAATATAAGCTCTGTAAGAAGGTTTAGAGAAATTATATAATGAGTTGCGTCCTTCGAATTCGATTAACCCTTTCGCTGCAGATATTTGATTGTGCATCTGGTTTTTTCCATGGTATATTCTGCCCAATACTGATTACGATCGAACCGCAAAGAAAGAGATGGGGCTGTTTCGAATTTTGTCCGAGAAGTTGATGGACTGCTTATGTTATCCTCATCTGATGCAGTTTTTGGGCACCCGCGTTTACGAGTACATGCGTGCTGATTAGAAAGGGCTAAGAGACAATCAGCAACGTCATTGCGAAAATGTAACAGATCCAAACACTTCTGCGAATCCTTGTTGTACTTTTCATAATCTCTTTTGTAATTTAGCCATGAATTGCATATAGGCATATTAATAAAGTGGTCAAATATCTTAAGGGTCTACTATTTTGACTTAATTGAAATTCTATACACTGAGAGAAGGAAATCTAGTTTATCAACTCCTCCCATATTTTTATTGTACATAGCTACAACGTTGCGTTGTGATATAGAAATAGTTTCCTTTGTTTCAGAACGAAATCGAGACAGGTTGGTTGGTTGGTTGGTTAGGTTGGTTTCCATATATAAAGACGAAACGAGTTGAATGATGCCTCCGTCGAGCTATCTTATAAGAAGTATATTTTCTCCTCTTTCGACGCGAAAATCAAAACTTCCTTGTCCTTCGTTTTTCAATTCTTTCTCAGTTCGTAGAGGAATTTTACCAATTCGATTGCCTCTAATGGTACCAGTTACCCACATTCCCTTTTGATGTAAAAATAATAATAAATTAAGTGTTGAACAGTAATGATAAGAAATAAGTTTTGCCCCACTTGAGGGCTTTTTGGGAATATATTGTCTTAATGCAGTTCTACCTTTAAACGGAATCATTTCATCTATACAAAAATTTTCGTCTTTCGGAAGTGTGTAGGCTAAACATATTTATGAGCGGTCGAATTTAATAAAGTTTATCATTATCAGATGTGACTGATGTGAACTTTATATTACTACGCAAATAATGGGATTGAAGTCTTGACATATTTTTAGGGAACGTTGGAATTTCAGTTGGTTTTGTCCAATACATTTCCAACCGAGGATAAGAAATGGTTCCAATAATGATCTCCAAAGCTAAAAATTTAAGCAATTCTTCCTCAGTTAGATTGAAGGATTTTTCTGCTTTTGCCATTGAAGTTTGGTTGGTCGCTTGTACAACTTCATTTAGAAACTGTTTTATAAAGTAATCCAAAAAATATTTTACAGGTGCCTTTAATTTTTTACAGAAACGTATTTAGACACGTTTCTGAAAAATATGCCACTGAAGTTACTAACAAATTTTCTTCCACCGAAAGTCTTACATCTTCTTGAGATTAAAGTTATGAGTTTCATATGGGGATTATCAGTAACTAAATCTTCAGATATAATTTCGTCTCCACCTTCTCCAATATTTTGTATATTGACTTCATATTGATCTTCACGAGAAAGTTTTTCTTCCATAAACGTATCATTTTTATCAAATGCGTCAAGCAAATCATTTAAAACATCGGGTTCTTCTGAGTTATCTAAATCAGATAAATCTGAGTTTTCGAAGTTTATCAAAATTTCTTCGATTTCAATGTCCTTAAATTTCTTGCCATTATAGCAAATGTCCAATTTTTAACAAAGCAGGCACACGACCTAACGCAACGAAGTGCTCAAGCGAAATGAATTATGCTTGCTTTAAAACAAACGATTTGTGACTGTACAAGTAATTTGTTGCCATATGGCAACAAGCTTACTTACTTACTTATGTGGCCATAACAACCGAATATCGATTTAGGCCGAAAATAACATGCTTCGCCAGCCATCTCTGTTCTTCGCTAGCTGGCGCCAGTTAGAAATTCCAAGCGCCGTCAGGTTCTCCAGTACTTGGTCTTTCCACCGGAGGTTTGGTCTTCCTCTTCTGCGCCGTCCTCCAGCGGGTTCCGAATATAACACCTTCTTAGCTGGAGCATGTTCTTCCATTCGCTCGACATGACCTAGCCAGCGCAGCCGCTGGATTTTGATGCGCTTTACTATGTCAATATCAGCATATAGCTCGTACAGCTCATGGTTGTACCATGGTACTCGCCACCAACGCAAATAGGTCCAAAGATCTTGCGTAGAATTTTTCTCTCGAAAACTCCAAGCATTCGCTCATCCGAGATGGAAATTGTCCAGGCTTCAGCGCCATATGTTAGGACAGGCATGATGAGAGAGTTGTAGAGTGTAGTTTTCGTTCTTCGAGAGAGGGCTCGACTTTTCAATTGCTTACTCAGCCCAAAGTAACACCTGTTAGCAAGAGTTATCATACGCATGATCTCCGAGCTGACGTCATTACTGCTGTTAATGCTGGTTCCAAGATAGACAAAGCCCCTTACTACTTCAAAAGCATAGTTGTCAACAGTGACGTGCTGTCCAAGACGCCGGGACTCTTTGTTTGTTGACACTAGATACTTCGTCTTGCCCTCGTTCACCGTGAGACCCATCCGACGCGACTCTCTTTCCAACTCTGAGAATGCTGCACTGACTGCTCGCGTGCTCATGCCGATTATGTCAATATCGTCGGCATACGCTAACAGCATGACACTTTTGTTGAAGATAGTGCCATTATGTCGTAGATCAGCAGCTCGTATTATTTTCTCCATAATAAGATGGAAGAAGTCGCACGATAACGAATCATCTTGTCTGAAACCCCGTTCGGTATTAAACGGTGCGGAGAGGTCCTTCCCAATTTTCACTGCACAACGGGAGTTATGCAGTGTCATTCTACAAAGTCGAATGAGCTTTGCAGGAATACCGAACTCAGACATTGTTGCATAGAGGTAATCCCTTACCGGACTGTCGAAAGCGGCTTTATAATCAACAAATAGGTGGTGTGTGTCGATCTGTTTTTCTTGGGTCTTCTCCAGGATTTGGCGCAGTGTGAAAATCTGGTCGATGGTGGATTTACCAGGTCTGAAGCCACACTGATAAGGTCCAATCAGGTTGCTGAGCATAGGCTTCAACCTTTCACATAGTACGCTCGATAGAACCTTGTATGCGATGCTCAGGAGACTTATTCCACGATAGTTGGCGCAAATTGTGGGGTCTCCTTTTTTATGTACAGGACAGAGAACACTGAGCCTCCAATCATCAGGCATGCTTTCATCAGACCATATTCTGCTTATGAGCTGATGCATGCGGGTGAGCAGCTCATCGCCTCCGGTCTTAAACAACTCGGCAGGCAGGCCATCAGCACCTGCAGCTTTGTTGTTCTTCAGCCTTAAAATGGCCGTTTCAACCTCGTCATAGTCGGGTGGTGGAACATCAACACGATCATCTGTAATTGGGGTTATCGGGCAATCTCCTCCACTGGCGGAATTGTTCGTAGCATCGCCATTCAGTAACGTGGAGAAGTGTTCCCTCCATAGGCTCAGTACACTCTAGACATCTGTAACCAGATTCCCATTTCCATCACGACAAGAAGAGGCTCCGGGATTTAAACCTCCACTTAGGCGCTTGATCTTTTCGAAGAATTTTCGAGTCTCATTCTTGTCGGTACACATCTCTATCTCCTCACATTCACGTCTTTCCAACTCCCTCTTCTTGCGCCTGAAAAGACGTCTCTCTGCACTCCTTTTCTCTCTGTACCGCTCCTTAACAGCTCGCGTTGCGCCTGCACGCAGGGTTCTTCTGTAGGCGGCGTCTTTCTCTGCGGTAGCGTCGCGACACTCCTGATCATACCACTCATTCCTCAGAGGCCGGTAGTAACCGATTACCTCCTCGGCAGCAGTAGTCATGGAGTGGGATATATGTACCCACCGTGCGCATGTATCATCAAGTGGGGGAGTGTTCTGCATAAGCAGATCCGATAGTCGAGTGGAAAATGCATCTGCTGTCTCTGGTGATTGCAGCTTACTGACGTCGAGCTTTCTCTGTGTGGGACTTCTCTTGTTATTTGCGACACATAAGCGTGTGCGCACCTTAGCTGCAACAAGGTAGTGATCCGAGTCGATGTTGGCACCACGGATCAATTTCACGTCCATCACACTGGAAGCATGCCTTCCGTCAATTAACACATGATCAATTTGGTTTCTTGTACGATGAACTGGAGAGAGCCATGTCGCTTTGTGGATGTCGAGATGCTGGAATCTGGTACCACCAATTACCATGTTTCGTGCTGCGGCGAAGTCGATCAGCCTCATTCCGTTATCGGAGGTGTTCTGGTGGAGGCTGAATTTTCCGACAGTTGGACCAAAGGTACCTTCCTTGCCCACCCTGGCATTAAAGTCGCCAAGCACGATTTTGATATCGTGGCGGGGGCAGCGGTCATAAGCTTCTTCGAGGCGCTGAAAGAAGCTCTCCTTGGTCACATTGTCCTTCTCATCCGTCGGAGCGTGGGCACATATAAGGCTGATGTTGAAAAATTTTGCCTTGATGCGGATTGTGGCCAGCCGTTCGTTCACAGGCGTGAACTGTGAGACAAGATGTCGTAGTCTCTTGCTGACCAAAAATCCACATCCTAATTCGTGCCTTTCAGCATGGCAACTGTAGTAGATGTCACAGGACGCTCTTTTGGAGCAGCCCTGTCCTGTCCATCGCATTTCCTGGAGAGCGGTGATGTCAGCTCTGTATTTTTCGAGGACATCAACAAGCTGGATAGAGGCACCCTCCCTATAAAGGGATCGGACATTCCAGGTGCATATCCGTAAATCGTGGTCATTTTTTCGTTTCCGGGGATCATCAAAAAAAGCGGTAGTCCTTATCCGAGACATATTTGTTTTTTTCATTGGGGGGGTTTTTTATGTGGCGGGTCCCAAACCCAACGCACAACCTCTAACCGAGGAGATTTTCGCCACTCACTTCAGCCGCCTCCCAGCGGGTGCCAGGAAGACATTGCCCGGTGGTCGCCACATGGAGGGCTCCCATTAATAATAATGAATGCGCCGTCACATAGTAAGCAGAGCAAGCTATATGAGTACCCCTCATTAACAAATAAAGGTATCATCACATAGCGCTCAGATCAAACTACATGACAGCCAGTGAGTTGACTTGCGATGAGTTCAACAAGGATTGCGCTAGCCCCACCCAGTTGAGGCAGTTAGACACGTTACCTTGCGAAAAAACCACCAGACCACCATGGCAACAAGCATTGTTTAAAAAATCGCTGCGGCTGTAATTATTTTTCTAGCAATACCATTTTTATACAAAAATGAAAATGAAGCATTTCTTAATTACTTTTAGCCATAATTATTCAAAAAATACATATATTAGGATCGAAGTTAAAAAATTAAATTAAAAATTCTCTATTTTCAATAAAATTACAGAGTGGAAAGGTAACTTTCAAAAAGCGTTTATATTTTTTTTTTGTTTTAGGTCTAAGCATTCAACAACTGTTAAGACTTTGTGAAATTATAATCACCAAAAAACAAATTTAATTCTGCAATCATGCAGGCCTCAAGGGCCTTCAAAGTTGCATGTTGCCATATGGCAACAAAATAGCGAAAGGGTTAATATAAGTACATAGCTTCCTATATTTAGCGTATATTTAATGCCCACAATAATGCTAGAAGAGCAGCTCAGCCAAGATTCTTGATATCAAATAGTTTTTTATATATTCATTATTTTTTGTATGCAAAAGTAAAAGTAAAAGTTTTTATGATCAAGAATATTCTTTATTTTTCGTTGCGATTCAAATCAATCAATTTTTGAACCACACAGCTCTATGGTTATTATATGATACATAATTGTATTATTATCTCATAGCTTAAGTGTACTATAATAAATCTTCACATAAGAAGCGTTCATGAAATAGAAAGATTGCAAACAATTCAATCTTTCATCACGAGCGTCGTTTTTTGGTAAGATTAAAAACCAGAAAATTGGCTGTTGAAAGCACAGTGCTTACATATATGATTGTATGTATACATACTCATACATGTATATCACGATATGAGGGCGTGTGTGTATATTTTGTTGTAGAACGTGATGCAACATGCAAGACATAATTGATTTTTCTATTCGAATGTTGCTGCTACGTGAGGTGCACAGGAGAAAACATATACATAGGTATACACGCAAGTGCACAGCTACCTGCATATATACTTATGTAGCATATAAAGTTCATATACGAATGCGCACTCAAAGATATATCTAAGCACACCACAAGGATTTAGTTTGAGTAAAATCATAAAAGAAAACAACTAACTTTGGACGTCCAAAATACATAGAAGTAACTTTATGCTTGCAACAAAGGCAACTGTCACGTCTGTATGTAATATCTATCTATATACATACATCTCTCATTCTATATAGGTATACTCGTTATTTTATAAACTTAATATTAACAGAATGTTCTACTGTTGCTCTCGCATCTAAGAATAGTCAAGCACAATCCTTAAAAATAAAAAAAAAATAAAAAAATGAATGAAAGTGAGCTTATGTACTGGCACGTGCCTTTTTTGTGATGAATCGTACTACTCGCACACATGCATACATATGTATTCATATATACTCGTAGGTACACATACATATAAGATAAATGATGTGGTTAAGCTAAACTTAATTTTCCTTGTGAAGCATAAAAATGGCAATATCAGCAATGATAGCTTGAGTTACTTATGCACATATCGTATATATCTACATATTTGCCAGTAAGTACTACTTGCAGATCATCAGCAGTGGCGATAAATGTTACTAATTTATTGTGTAAATGGAGACAATGATAGAGACAGAGAAAAAGAGAAAGAACAAGTGAGACAGTATGATAGATTTTCATATGCGATTACTTAAAGTGGAGTTTAAATTGAAAAAGTATACTCTTACAATAGTTAAATGCTATTTAAACGATTATATAGTGAAGCTGAGAAATGAAGATACCAATATCAACACTGTTTCTTACCATAGGTAATTCGCCTCAAGATTAAATAGCGTATGAGTATGATTATTTCCTCGAAACAACAATTTTTTTCTTAGACGTACTGGAGAATACACAGGGTTATCCATTTGGTAGTTCTAAAAATACAACCCTGCCACTTGTTAACTGTCAAATAATGAAAGTGCAAACAAAAGTGACATTTGTTTAGTTGAAGCTTCACTATTTTACAATATGAATCCTTAAACCCCATAATATATAGCGTTGATATATTAAAAACTTGAAACGATCCTACCATTTGACAACTAGTGAGTAATAAAAGTGATATTTGTTTAGTTAAAACTCTTCAATTTTTTAATATGCATTTTTTAACGACTGCAGATCTCGTTGATTTTGTAGAAATTTTCAGCGACCCTGCCATTGGACAACTGTCAAACAACATATGTGACATTTGTTTAGTAGAAGCTCCACCATTTTACAATAGCTGTGTGTCATTCGACGACGTGCTATCTTGGTGCGATAAATAGATGTTGAATTTCCTAAACAGAATGTATTTGAATTTTATGTTGAATATAAATATAAATATAAAATGTTAAAAATTGATTAAATGTTTTAAAGTGAAATAAATTTATCATAAATGTCTGCCTTTTCCCTTTTTACTTAATTACAACATTATTAATGTTTATATAAAAAATTAAGTAACATCTCTGTGCAGTAGAAGAAATGAAAGCACATCGTTGTTGTTGTTTTGCCATGTATTTATCGGTGCTAGCTAAATACGAGTGTCGAATAAAACACGGTTAATATAAACGTTCAAATGACTGCAGATGCGTTGAAATTGGTAATATTTTCAGCAATGAGTCGCATTTCTCTATCAGTGAAAAAGAATTAGTAGAGGTCAACACATCCTGTGAAAATGATTGTCTGGTGTGAATTTTGGTCTGATGTTGCCGTATGCCCATATTTTTTTTTTTGAGTGTTAAAGGAATCTCAATTCTCAGTACTATGACCGCATAAGAACCAACTTTTATGGGCATTAAATTCAATATATGAATCTGAACATTATGGAGTTTCAGCTGAATGGTGCTACAAGTTATACAGTAGTACCATTTTGATTCTATGACAAGAGAAGTGTCAGCAATCAAAAATTACTAATATCAAGTGGCCTTACAAGTTATTCGATTTGATGCAGATGAACTTTTGTTTGTGGGAGCGTGTGAAATATTATGTTTATCCGGGTAAATTTTGTACTCCTGTACATTCAAACCTAACATTATTGCCGAAATATGCCAAAAAAAACTATCGAAAATTACATCCAACAAATCGAGTCCACCATACGGACACTCAGCGGTCATCTAAATCATTGTGTATTTCATACATAAGAACACTATCTAAGAAACCTATTTGCCGAGTTCGGTTGCAGATAATTATCAGATACCAAGAGATCTGATAATTATCAGATACTATCAGATACTATCATATGAACTATCACTACTATCATAAATGGACTCAGTTGGGTCTTTCACCATACAATGCATATTCCCATTTCATAAATCTTTGGGCTTTAAATTATTTTTGTAAATTCTTACATGGCAATTCTGCAGAAGTTTAAAGATGTAGTTCATAAGTGTAGTGTTCACGGAGTTTTGGTGTCGTATTCAATTTCGGGGTATCTGAAAAGCAGAAAATACTCATCACTCCAAATGAGGCACTTTTGATTATGTATATAGTCATTCGGGTGAGAAAAAACCAGAATCAATGGCCAATTGGTTTTTGTTCCAAGAAGCACACGTATGACGCTGGTTTTGACTGGTTAAGCAAATGTAGGACACATTTTTTCTTGACATTTTGCACAAAGCTGACGGAGCTAAAACTTTCGAATGAAAGTACAACCTCAGCTATGGTGGAAGTGTCTAATGCTTTGTTGAGAGATATAAGAAAATGTTTCGTTATGGAAGATTCTGAAGGTTCGTAGAAAAAACTCATTCACCGAATGGATGAAGTGAACATGTTTCTAGAATGAATGTTAATAACGCTAGCTTAGAATATAGCCTAGATTAAAAATGTAGTAATTCGTTTAGTAGAACAAGAATATATTTTTGGCAATGAGAGAGTGTCATGTAAGTAGGACATACTCTAAAGTAGATTTATTTGCAATCATCTCATCATCATTGTAGTATATACTCGTATGCTATATAAAAAGAGTTACTTATATTATCTAAGTGTACTTTAATGTTGTATTTAAAGTGCCACTCGATTATAACCCTGGATAATCTACATAAGCTAAGCATTTCTACTCTCTATAATATCCATGAGCGTGGAAATACTCTTATGCACATGTCTGCTTGTGTATGCTTAATCTAATGCAAGTGCACGTACATATTCGTACAAAATTCGTACAAATACTCGTACATAAGAATGAATATAAAGTGATTTCATTTTATTACACTCATGGCGCCAATATGAGAATCATGTATGAAGTCGGTACGTACAATGTACCATTCAGTCAGTGTATGTGTGTTTGGCAAGCAAAAGGCTTACTTTTTATAAGCTAAATACGACAACAACAACAAAAAATTAATAACAACGAGAATGTACAATGACCTCATCTAGTATAAAGAACTATAGTATATGTGAAATGACACACAAACAAACAAAAAATAAGTTGAAATGCTAAGAAAAAGGATATTCTTTTGTAATACATACGAGTACTCGTTACTATAGTACTTTCATGAGCTGGCGAAAAATGTTTATTTCTCTTTTCTTTTCTCATATACCTAGAATACTACGTTATCATAATGTGTACTCTACACAATAGTTGGCAACGAGTCAAAATTTAGTAATCTGGTCGTAGGTTTATTGTCGCCAATTTAGGCATTTATCTACATGTTTACTTTTTATTTTGAAATATTTTTTTCTTTACTCTAAACATCCTGCGAACCATAAACTTCTTAACCATCTTACCTACCTACCTACATCTTCCTTAGATTCTTTGTTAGAAACCTAAATAAAAATGCAGATTCTATTAATTTTAGTTAATATTGATTAAATTTAACTTTGCTCACAAGTACGAGTATTTTAATTCGGTTCTTCTTAAAATTCTATTAATTTCAGTAATATAAGTACAATTTAATAATAAAATGAATATAAATTATACGAGTATTAAAACGAACAAATAAGAGCAAAGCAGCTTCGGTAATGCTGCAACTTAGACACCCTACAATATGGTAGAAGTTAAGTAGCATTATAATTTTTTTACATGTCTAATGTGAAAAAATATGAATTCGAAAATATAGTTTTGTATGAGAGCTATGCTTGTATCTTATTCAATTATACTCATTCTTGTATATATCTGATTTTTAGTCAAATCAATTACTACTACTTACTTTACTTATGTGGCCATAACAACCGAATATCGATTTAGGCCGAAAATAACATGCTTCGCCAGCCATCTCTGTTCTTCGCTAGCTGGCGCCAGTTAGAAATTCCAAGCGCCGTCAGGTTCTCCAGTACTTGGTCTTTCCACCTGAGGTTTGGTCTTCCTCTTTTGCGTCGTCCTCCAGCGGGTTCCGAATATAACACCTTCTTAGCTGGAGCGTGTTCTTCCATTCGCTCGACATGACCAAGCCAGCGCAGCCGCTGGATTTTGATGCGCTTTACTATGTCAATATCGGCATACAGCTCGTACAGCTCATGGTTGTACCTTATTCGGTACTCGCCACCAACGCAAATAGGTCCAAAGATCTTGCGTAGGACTTTTCTCTCGAAAACTCCAAGTATTCGCTCATCCGAGGTGGAAATTGTCCAGGCTTCAGCGCCATATGTTAGGACAGGCATGATGAGAGACTTGTAGAGTGTAGTTTTCGTTCTTCGAGAGAGAGCTCGACTTCTCAATTGCTTACTCAGCCCAAAGTAACACCTGTTAGCAAGAGTTATCATACGCATGATCTCCAAGCTGACGTCATTACTGCTGTTAATGCTGGTTCCAAGATAGACAAAGTCCCTTACTACTTCAAAAGCGTAGTTGTCAACAGTGACGTGCTGTCCAAGACGCCGGGACTCTTTGTTTGTTGACACTAGATACTTCGTCTTGCCCTCGTTCACCGTGAGACCCATCCGACGCGACTCTCTTTCCAACTCTGAGAATGCTGCACTGACTGCTCGCGTGTTCATGCCGATTATGTCAATATCGTCGGCATACGCTAACAGCATGACACTTTTGTTGAAGATAGTGCCATTATGTCGTAGATCAGCAGCTCGTATTATTTTCTCCATAATAAGATTGAAGAAGTCGCACGATAACGAATCACCTTGTCTGAAACCCCGTTCGGTATTAAACGATGCGGAGAGGTCCTTCCCAATTTTCACTGCACAACGGGAGTTATGCAGTGTCATTCTACAAAGTCGAATGAGCTTTGCAGGAATACCGAACTCAGACATTGTTGCGTAGAGGTAATCCCTTACCGGACTGTCGAAAGCGGCTTTATAATCAACAAATAGGTGGTGTGTGTCGATCTGTTTTTCTTGGGTCTTCTCCAGGATTTGGCGCAGTGTGAAAATCTGGTCGATGGTGGATTTACCAGGTCTGAAGCCACACTGATAAGGTCCAATCAGGTTGCTGAGCATAGGCTTCAACCTTTCACACAGTACGCTCGATAGAACCTTGTACGCGATGCTCAGGAGACTTATTCCACGGTAGTTGGCGCAAATCAATTGTACATGCTAAATTTCAGTTGGATAGCTCAACATCTTTGTCAGAAAAGTCTGAAAATATGTGTTCGAAAACATGATTTCATATGAGATGTAGTCGTGAATTTCAACAAATGTCAACAATTCGAATAAACATTTATTCAATGGTAAAAAATTATATTCTGTACTGACTTTCAGTTTGATTTTACTGTGCAATCTATACCCATCGGCTGTAGAGTATAAAAATATATTAATAGAATACAATGCAGAAATTGTAATAAAATGTAAATTGAAACCATTTTATATCCATATAAAAAAGACATATATATATACAGATATATGTATGCAAGTATTGCATTTTTGTTGTTATCTTTTTTTACTACCTTTTCTATACCTACCAGCCACTCTCACTTATTTAAACATATATTGGCAATGCTCTCTCTCTCTCTCTCTCTCTTTATACCTCACAGATGATGTGTCATCATTATTTCTTATTTATATATCCTTTATACGAGTATAATGAAAATGTTTTATTGAAGATTGAGGCTATGTCATGTCTTAGCGATGGTTATATTTTTCTATATATTATGTACTGTCTGTAACAAGCTCATGTAATAAGTATAAAATATGAGCACTAGAACTCTATAGAAGCCAATGAAATATTTTGTGATTTTGTCTAGCAGTTCGTCGTAGTATTGCAATTGATATTGATGGAAGTAATTTTTTTATACAATTTTCTGTGACACAATTAAATGCAATCACCACAAGAAAAGCCGCCACTCCATTTTGATTAGAGAAATTCGTACTTTCTTTGAATGTAAACAGGTTTCAGAATTGAAAACCATATTTTTGGGATTGGCCGAAAATAATCAACTGGGTATTTCGAACTAAAATGTGTCGTCTATCCCGGAACCGGTTCTGCACTGCTTCAAGGAGGGGCTTTTGCTTCAACATTTCCTTACTTCCCTGTCCTCATATCAGATTAAGGATAGAACCTGTTTGTAATAGTGATCCTTCGCAATATCTCCAGGCTGACGTCATTACTGCTGTTGATGCTGATTCCAAGATAGACAAAGTGCCTTACTACTTCAAAAGCGTAGTTGTGACACACACACAGTGACGTGCTGTCCAAGACGCCGGGACTCTTTGTTTGTTGACACTAGATACTTCGTCTTGCCCTCGTTCACCGTAAGACCCATCCGACGCGACTCTCTTTCCAACTCTGAGAATGCAGCATTGACTGCTCACGTGTTCATCACGATTATGTCAATAACGTCGGCATACGCTAACAGCATGACGGCGGCTTTATAATCAACAAATAGATGGTGTGTGTCGGTGGTGTTTTTCTTGGGTCTTCTCGAGGATTTGGCGCCGTGTGAAAATCTGGTCGATGGTAGATTTACCAGGTCTGAAGCCACGCTGATAAGGTCCAATCAGGCTGTTGAGCATCAATCTTTCACACAATACGCGTGTATGCGGTGCTCAGGAGACTTATTCCACGGTAGTTGGCGCAAATTGTGGGTCTTCTTTTTATGTACGGGACAGAGAACACTGAGCCTCCAATCATCAGGTATGCTCAGGAGGCGAGCAGCTCATCGCCTCCGGTTTAAACAACTCGGTAGACAGCTTTGTTGTTCTTCAGCCTTAAAATGGCCGTTTTAACCTCGTCATAGTCGGGTGATGGAACATCCACACCATCATCTGTAATTGGGGTTATCGGGCAATCTCCTCCACTAGCGGAATTGTTCATAGCATCGCCATTTAGTAACGTGGAGAAGTTTTCCCTCCATAGACTCAGTACACTCTGGACACCAGATTCCCATTTCCGTCACGACAAGAAGAGGCTCCGTGATTTAAACCGCCACTCAGGCGTTTGATCTTTTTGAAGAATTTTCGAGTCTTATTCTTGTCGGTACACATCTCTATCTTCTCACACTCGCGTCTTTCCAACTCCTTCTTCTTGCGCCTGAAAATACGTCTCTCTGCACTCCTTTTCTCTCTGTACCGCCTGCACGCAGGGTTTTTCTGTAGGCGGCGTCTTTTTCCTGATCATACCACTCATTTCTCAGAGGCTGGTAGTAGCCGATTACCTCCTGGGTAGCAGTAGTCATGGAGTGGGATATACGTGTCCACCGTGTGCATGTATCATCAAGTGGAGAAGTGTTCTGCATAAGCAGATCCGATAGTCGAGTGGCAAATGCATCTGCTGTCTCTGGTGATCGCAGCTTACTGACGTCGAGCTTTCTCTGTGCGGGACTTCTTTTGTTATTTGTTAGGTAGTGATCCGAGGCGATGTTGGCAACACGGATCGATTTCACGTGCATCACACTGGAAGATTGCCTTCCGTCAATTACTACATGATCAATTTGGTTTCTTGTTCGCTGATCTGGAGACAACCATGTCGCTTTGTGGATGTCGAGATTCTGGAATCTGGTACCACCAATTACCATGTTTCGTGCTGTGGCGAAGTCGATCAGCCTCATTCCGTTATTGGAGGTGTTCGGGTGGAAGCCGAATTTTCCGTCAGTTGGACCAAAGGTACCTTCCTTGCCCACCCTGGCATTAAAGTCGCCAAGCACGATTTTGATATCGTGGCGCGGCAGCGGTCGTAAGCTTCTTCGAGGCGCTGGAAGAAGCTTTCCTTGGTCACATTGTCCTTCTCATCCGTCGGAGCGTGGGCACATATAAGGCTGATGTTAAAGAATGTTGCCTTGATGCGGATTGTGGCCAGCCGTTCGTTCACAGGATGCTCTTTTGTAGCAGCCCTGTCCCGTCCATCGCATTTCCTGGAGATCGGTGATGTCAGCTGTGTATTTTTCGAGGACATCAACCAGCTGGATAGAGACACCCTCCCTATAAAGGGTGCGGACATTCCAGGTGCATATCCGTAACTCATGGTCCTTATTTCTTTTGCCGGAGTCATCAACAAAGGGGGTAGTCCGTTTCCGAGGAATTTTCACATTATTCACTTTTTTATGTCGAAAATCTCCTCTAACCGAGGAGGACTGACATCAGTTTTCTTTTTTTTTTTGTTTTGTTGGGGGTTGTGTCTTAAATGATGACCATGAGTCTGATTAGAAATGCTGTCGGTTTTTCTGCTTTTTACGCTGCAACTCTAATACAAAATATAAGTAAAGCCAGCTCTGCGGAAAAAAATAGTCCTCATTTCCACTAATCCTTAATTTATTGGATGTTTGCTTAGAAAAATTAATTTTACGAATTTTATTGCTGGCAATCAAATACGACATCCTGGCTCACACACAGTGATTCAAACCATTTTGTAAATATTTTGCAATACTCTGTGGTAAAAAGAAAAAATAATTAAAATTCAATAGAAAGAAAGTTTTTAGGTTTTGCTTTCTCATGGTCTCATTCTTCCTTTTTTTACATCTAATTGCATCAATAACTATTGTAATACTACACTCAATGGCTTAGATTTGGTAACCTTCCTTATGTTGATTTTTTTTGCGAACTTTTCCTTCCTTTTTTATACCCTGCATAATGCAATATGCATGGTATATTCATTTCGGTCAGATGTTTGTGTCCACTTGAAGGAATCTCCGGAGATATAGACATAGATATATATTCGTGATCAGCGTCGATTAAATTTTCGATTTAACGATGTCCGTCCGTCCGTCCGTCCGTCCGTCCATCCGTCTGTCACCTGGCTGGTTCGCACGATAACTTGAGTAAATATTGAGCTATTTCGATGAAATTTGGCATAAGTAATCTATGATCCAAGGGTACAGAGGGGATTGATATTGGGAATGATCGGTCAATAACCACGCCCACACCAAGCATTCAAAGCTACTAACCTCGAAATTTTCAAAATCTTTAACTTGCTATAACTCATATAATATACCACTTGGGACAACAATATTTTGCACAGTGATTTATATTATACCACTAGATAACCTCGCCAAAAGTGGGTGAGCCACACCTACTTTTTAGCGTAGCTCCCATACAAAGTGTCTGTACTTCTTTTAAATTGAAACTGATGTAATTTCTACAATATTCTGTCTAGAATAACCATAATTGACACTTAGATTAACACGGTAGTCGAAAATAATATGGCAGAAAATCAGTGTGCCACGCCTACTCCTTTTTGGGTCTGCCATACAAAGTTGCGGAAATTAAAAAAAATGTTACCGGTTATAACTTGCAAACTATTCAGCGCAGAATAACGAGATTTAAGGTGTGGATTAGTATTGTACGAGCAACTAGGCTCACAGAAAATGGGCGCAACACGCCCAGTGTTTATCGTAGCCCCCATACAAATTTTAAATTGAAACAGCTGTAACTTCGGCAATCTTCTGTCTAGAATAACCATAATTGACACTTAAATTAATATCGTAGTCGGTAATAATCTGCACAAATCAGTGTACCACGCCCACTCCTTCATGGGTCTCCCATACAAAGTCGAGAGAATTAAACTAAAACTTTTAAGCTCCATAACTTACAAAGGGCAAATATGCACACACGAAATGGACCAGCCACGTCCATTGTTTATAGTGGCTCCCATACAGGATAACTGAATTTCTGTTAAATTGAGATAGCTGCAGCTGCTGCAATCTTCTGTCTAGAATAATCATAATTAATACTTAGGTTAATATGGTAGTTGTACATAATATGGCAAAAAATCAACATGCCACGCCCACTTCTTAATGGGGCTACCATACAAAGTTCCGAAAATTTTGAAAAATTTAAACCGCTATAACTTAGGAACTATTCAACGTAGGACAAACAAATTCAAGGTGTGGATTAATATTGAAAAATTAATTGGATTTTCAAGAAAGAGGTAAGCTACGCCAACTTTTTATATAGCTCCAATACTAAGTCTAGGAATTATCTTAAAAACCTCCTTTAAATAATACCTTTTAGAACCTGAAACTCATAACATACAAAGTACTTTCTCAAAGTCAACCATATTTCGTGTGTAAATTAGTAGTATATGCAAAAATTGTTTTTCAAAAAGTGGAAATAAAAGAAAAAGATGGATATTCGAGTAAACTTTTTATATATATATATATCTACATATGCAGGGTATAATTTGGTCGGCCTCAGCCGACTGTAAGGAGATTTTTTTTATATTTTATTTTTATTAACATTTTCTAAAAAACAATAAAATGTGTGTACTTCTCTGACCCTCATAGATTGTTATAATATCTAGCTTAAAGCAAGCATGCTGTACTATTATTGAGCAACTTGAAATGTTTATCACGTAGATCTGATCAATGACTTACGTGATATGTTGTCTTTTCGTATACAAAAGATACCGGTGTAGTTATGTGCTTATATTACTTGAGCACATGCCCAAGTTTTGTGTCATCTGTCAACTATATGCGCATATATTAAGGTTGGTCAGAGTTGTAAACGTTCTGACCCAGAGAAAAACATAAAATGTACATGATTTCAAGCATTTTTCTCAAAGAACCTGTTAAGTTTTTTATAAAGGCATTAGTTTTGTATGTTCGGAAAAAATTGTTAAAGAAAAAAAAATCAATGAGGCTCGGTCTTAGAGCCATTCCTGGGCAGCTATGGTACTATTTGTCAATTTTCAAGTATTTTCTTGTTCATTTCTTTCCGAAAATTATACCTGAAACAATTTGACCCACCTTGGTTTATATAGCTGGTTTCTTATGTATGTCACAAATGCCGGAAGAGGTTGCTATTTTTTCTTCTTCTTTATTGTATTGCTGCTATTCGATGGTGGAATGGGTTTTCTGAGAAAGTTTAACATAAAATTGTTTTAAAGAATCTTAAAATGATATTTTATAGTGAGGATGAAAATTGAAAATTTACATATATAAATAACTGCGTTAGATGGTTCATTACATATTGTTTGAAATATCTACACATTTTTCAGGTTAGGTACAATAAAAAGTCTCGGGGTTTTATGCTTTTGTAGGAGAAACTAAACTATATATGCTTTTGAATTAATTTTCAACTTGTAAAAGGGGGTAGAAGCTAGGAGGCTAGAACACAAGCTGGTCTGACAGTGGAAGTTGGGGTTTATAGGATTGATGCCTCAAAACTTCACACTTAAATTCTTATTGTAAGTCTTGCAGTCATCGTTGACAATCGTGACTGATGTTGTAATGATGGAATAAGAAATCATGATTAGTTCCGAAATATATTTTTCAGCAATCCAATGCAAATGTAATAGTTTTTCGCAGTCGAGTACATAATCAATCATGTGGCTACACGATAACCCTGCCTAATATAAGATTTCCTTGCAAATACACCGAATTCATTTAATCAGTTTCATAGCCGCTAGTCTTGGATTCAGAGTTGTTGGCACAGCTTCAACTTACTTCCATTATATTCTTCAATATTCTACGCACTGCGTCTTATGTGATCCATTTTGCACCACCTGCTACACACCGTTTGAAAAGTGTCTGGATATCATGGATTTTTAATTAATTTATTTTTTAAGCGCAAATATGTATTTCATTTCAATATATTCTAAATGCACATTCAAAGCATACAAACGTGTACTTACTAGTCTCTTTGATTTGCCTTTAATTCTAGTCACATTTCGTTTAAATTGTTGATTTTATTTTATTTAATTGTATTGATATTGATATCCATGTCTGATTGTGAATAAATAATTAAGAAATTCATTTGATTTCCTAAAATGGAAATCGATACGAGTATGTTCGAATTGCCATTGCATTTGAACAATTCGTAGACATATAATGAAACAAACAAAATAGAAAAATCAAGAATGATGATTGTCATGTACCCTGTGCTGATGGCCTGCATGCCGAATTGTTTGAGACTGGAGGCGATGAGCTTGTCATCTACATGCACCAGCTCATAAGTAGAATATGGTCGGATGAAAGTTTGCCCGATGATCGGATGCTCAGTGTTCTCTGTCGCGTATACAAAAAAGGAGGCACCATAATCTACGCCAACTACCGTGAAATACGTTTTCTTAGCATCGCATACAAGCGTACTGTGTGCAAGAGAAGACCTGGAGAAGACCTATTAAAATCAAATAAAAAAATGTATATCTCCCGCTATCCAGTGAAAATTGAGAAGGACCTCTCCCCGTCGTTTAATACCGAACGGGGTTTCAAATAAGGTGATTCATTATCGTGTGGTTTCTTGAATCTTATTATGGAGAAAATAATACCAGCTGCTGGTCTACGACATAATGGTAAAAGTGTCATGCTGCTAAATTCAAAATTTATAATCATTTAACGAATTCAAGAAATATACAACAATTTTCCATAAATGGGGTATTTGAGTTCATTAAATTTGTTACTAATTTGAAACGGCAACATTGCACTTATTAGGATGAAAATAACATCTTGTGCAGCAGTCTGCTACTGCTTCACAAAATTTCTTATAAAATTCAGTTCTGATGAGCTTATTTAAGTTTGAAAGTAATTATGACGTTGTTGAATTTTTGAGAAAATTTCATTTTTAATATTTGAAATCAGCTTAACATTCCTGTTGATTATAGCATCGCACCATCCACTCTTAGTTTCTTGTAATTCTATATTGTGCATTCGTAATAATTGTGTTGAGAGTAAATTGTTATTTAATTATACATGCTCGTCTTTTCATCTTTTCATATCTTAACTATTACTAGACTAAACCAAAAAGTATCCGTATTTGAAGACAGATGTCATCTGTCAAGCGGCACAAACGTGACAACCGTGAAGTAATGGTTCAATTACGGCATGAAGGGTCGATATTACTCTTTTTAACATTTGATTGTGAAATACGGAACGCATGTGATGCAATTGCCTGTCAAATAATACCTAATCTAAGAATCAGTCTGAAATTTAGTATGGTGTTCGTTGACAGAAGGCAGTACTCGGTTGCTAATATGAATTTCCATAAGCAATGCCAACTGACTTCAAATATAATTTCTTCTTGATAAACTCTCATAATATAACTGTGCCAGTTGCATACTGATGCAACAGAAGCATACTCGTACTTATATGTTCACTTACAAATAATTATTACTGCATGCTATCATTGGCAGCTTGAAAATGCTTATGCCAATTGAAATGGTTCATTTTCTTCGTCAAGCTCTTTTGATTAATTTTTCAGCAATATGTATTTGTACGAGATTGTATTCATTTAACTTTTAGATATTACCATTTGTCATAAATGTGTTTCAATTTGTTGCAAAAGCTCACGAAGTAAAGGGTAGAAGGAAGCAACTTTAATTGTAAATACAAATATTTCATATCAAATAGTACAGCGCTTGAAATTTACACTTTTCATTGCAAATATTTATAAGAAATTTTAACAGAAATACGCGTCATTAAAGGCAAGAGTTTTAAGTATTTTTAACGGCATCAATTCTAAGCGCAAAAAGTTCAAGCTAAGGGGGTACAATTTCGAATTGTAGCCTTGATCTCGGAAATTTTCGAATTAAATGTTATGACGTTTTGATTATTTTTAGAAAGATAAAAATAAAATTAAAAAATAGTGCCGAGATGGTCTCAAGGTAATTTTTCAATTAAGGAGTATACATTTGAAACTTATTTTTCTTGTATGTGAAGCGGCCAAACCTAATGTGCTTGCATATTAATGAATGTATGCAATTTCAAAATTATTTCTTATTAAAAAAAAATATTTTTCCAATTCATCTCATTTTCTCTACACACATAATTGTTCTTCATTTAATTATAAATTAATATTTATGTACTTATATGTGATAAAGTAAGCTGAAGTAGGTACCAGAAGAGGAAGCAGTAATAGGAACACTACCAGCACACAACCTATAATAAGCGTTGAGTTTTAATAATAAAATTGAATAATTTAGCATATTACCAAAGCCAAATGCCAGAGGTTAAATAAACAAATATATGCACACACAGACACATACATACGAGTACTTAGATATGGTGCAAATAACCCAGTGGGAAAATACTAGAATGCATGGTGAATTCACTGAAGTATTATTTTATGAAAAGGATACTTGTATTGTGACATCTTGCTTGTATCATCATCAGCCATTTTGTCGTTTTGATGGTAAGGAAATAAGATGAAAACGTATCAATGTGAGCTTTTGGGGGGATAAAAATAGTGCATACAACTGCTGGACTTTGTTGAAGAAACCTCTGCAGTGAACTCAACGAAACACTGGTGACCCTAGAAGCAGTAAGTTGTACCAATTACCAATTACCAATTTTGGCTTAGGAAAGCTTTGTTGATATATGATACATTTATCTACATTAGGGCGGATCAAATTAATATGGTGAATAGGCCAACATGATAAATCGTAAAGGAAGAAAATATATAATTGCCGGTAACTCCACGTATTGGGTTGGGAAAAAAGAAATCAATTATTTTTACTGTCCTATTTGGGCTAAATAAGCGCTGTGTTATTTTATAATTTGTTGCCATTTAAAAGGTATCCATTATCTTCTCACGCAGAAGCATGTAAATTGCTATTGGTGAAAATGTTTAATAAAAGATGTTCACAATCTTCTCTTGGTGCTAAATTCCTATCAAGAAGTTTTGCATTAAATGAACAAATAATAAAATGATTTAAAAAATTAAAAGTAAATTATAAAAAAGATGCTAATCACTTGGTCCGCGCAGCCAACCAGTCTCTTTGACCATGATCGTTTTCGCATAATAGTCTTGTGACCGATTTCTTATCCTCAGTCAATAGAACCATCTCTGGAAGTAGGTTATGGAGTGAGTACGTTTGGAGGAAATGTTGAGGAGGAGAGCTGAATTGAGGTCGGTCATATCGTTTACCCCTGTAGGAGCGATTCCTGGGTACTAACAACCTCAGGTATCAACCCTAGAGCTGTGAAATGGATGACTCACCTACATTAAATTTTCCCCCTCAACAATCTCTGCAAACAAATTTACACTCTTTCTTCGTACCTTAGTGAGACCATAAAAAATTACATCATAAACATCTGAAACGCAACAAGTATCGCATAGAGAGCTCATTATTTTCTTCGAACGTACTTATTCAATATTTGCACGCTTTAAGGTGACTGCCCTACAAAATGACCGAAAAAACTACTGAAATCGGTAATAATTGTCCGGGAATGGCCCCTAGAGCGGTAAACAGTATGTCGACCCTCATTCATTTTTCTTTTTCAATATTTTCTCTAAACATACATATGCAATATCTCCTCTCCTTAAGGCTCAACTTATGTATTTTTCGTTAAGCCAAGCTGTTTTAAAATTTGACTCGGCTTAATGTGTATGTACATTAAGGTACGTAAAGTATATTAAATACCTTTTCCTTCACATCAAAATGTTGAGATTTAATATTATTGTGATTGTTGTTGTTGTTGCTGTTGTTCTTACTGTTGTAGGTTTTTATTACTTTTATTAGTGGCACTTTTATTGCTCCATAGGAACTCATGCTGTGTAGAAAATTATTATAAATGATGCAACATTTGGTGCACTGCTGAAGGAATGAGTAGGAGAATAGTATTATATGGCTGTATGTGTGTCTTCCAAACAGATTAAATTTCATACAAGAAACCAACATAATTAAACATACAGATACATATACGTATGCGTCGCATATGTAAGTATAAATATGAATGAAACATTCGAAGCGAAAAAGTAATCAGAGATGTTTGCAAAACTAAGAGAAAAAAGTACACACATACAACCGACTCAAATTAGCAACAATAACAGCAGTAGTAGAGGTAGTAGCAGCAACAGCCACAATGGTTATACTAGCGAAATAAGCAAACAAAAGATAGAAAGCATGTATAGGGATATGTCTATCTAGGTACATATGTTTATATGCATTTGTATATGTAATACAATCAGCTGTTTCAAGTGTTCATGTATATGTGTGCTGGTGCGTGTGTATGTGTTTGTAACAATTGCACACAATCTTTGTAGCAATGTAGACTGTTATTTCACATTGTGGTGTTTTCGTTCAACGTCTTTTCTTTGCTTTTTATTCACTCAGCGATTACAATACATAGTAGATAGGTACATGTGTATAAACATGATGGCAAAGGCAATTAAAAGCAATGTTGCTTTAATTTTTTCCTAGTTGTTATTTTCTTTTTTTTGCTCACCACAACTAGCCCAGCACGAGTTTGCATTGTATTGCATTGGGGAGATAACTAAAATGGGAGAAATTGTGTGTCCCTTTGTATTTAACATTTAAAGATTTTTACACATCCCCTATATTACATATATCATATGTTTTTCTTTTCATATGACTATAAGAAATACTACATTTAACCACTGAACTGCTGTGAAAATGTGGCCATTTCGATTGTATTCGTTTATTGTCGCTACTAATTTTATTTTGCTTATTTTTTGTATTGTAATTGCATACAAGAAAGAAATTTAAAAAAAAATAAAAATAAATATTTGGCACTTAAAGCCCCAAAGGGCTCATTGGCCCAGCTTCTCTTCCATTACTGTTGTGCGTCTTAAATTTTGGACAGTATTAGAAGGGACCTACTTATTTTAGCCGGTTCGGAACGGCAGAACACTTGTGACATCACTTTTTCTGAGCTTTGTCACTGAGTTCTTTTAGAAGCTTTTTCATGGCAAGTTGTTACTGTCGGAAGAATTGCCAATTGCTTGCCGACAGGTGGGTACCATTCGAAAGAAAAATCTTATCGATATTAAATTTGTTATGCATCAGCCGGGGATTGAACCACGACCTACAGATCAGAAGGCGAACACACTAACCACTGAGCTACGGCACAGAAAGAAATTTTACTCATATATTTAAGATTCTGACAAATTGGCTCTTACGTATATCAATGAAAGGCTTAGTTACATGCGCATCCAAAAATCCAGACAGCAATTTGGAGATTCCACTAATATTTAGATGAGATTTGCTTACAACCAGTAAAACTCTGGTTTGAACAGTTTTTTATGCTTTCGAGTTCTGCTTGGGGCTGGTTGATTAATATGGTAGTTCATCTCCCGAGCCCAGTTAGAGCTCGATCTCCGTTTAATAAACATCTTCTCAATTAAATTTTGCTTGGATCTGCTGTGTGTCCAAACGAGACCTATTAATTTAATTTTGATTCAGTAGTTATCGAAATTTATCGAAGTACGGCTTGTTCAATGCGGTCAACCGTGCTATAAATAGGGCCGAACATTTGCAGAGAAAGTACCATCGTTCGCAACTGTTTTCGGTTGTTCGCAACAACGGCAGTAAATGTTGTGGGATACCGCTGCTTATTCTTCCTGTATGCCCTCCGACAGGTTAGAAACCAGTGACGATTGATAGCAAAAATACTTCTCCAGCCAACGAAATAGCCACTTTTATATGAATTTGAGTTCGCAGAATTCGAACCTTAGGTAGGTAGGTAGGTTGGACGTCGTCCATAACCACTTGAAACATGTTTTAGAGAAGTAGCCAGAATTGCCGCTAGAGACCTGAAATGTACGGCCGTTCTCTATTGATTTTTTCTTCTTCGTATTTTGTCTCAGCATACTTATTCCCTATCTACACCTGTTAAAAGTGCTCCTCTACAAAACTGGAGGTTTATAAATATTGTTTCCACCGCTCATAGAGATATTCTAGAAAGTAAGAACTTATTACTGATCTATTGGATTTTTCTTCCCAGCACAATTAGTCGCTTTCTCTATCTCTTAGAGGGGTTTCCACAAAAATATGTCGTATTTATCTGTACGTTTTAGTAGGATTAAACAGCTAAAATGTATGTCCGATCACCATTACTTTGTAGAGTTCAATATTTTCGCTAACCATACTTACTCCTTATCGTTGGTTTTAAAAGAGGTTCCTATAAGAAAACAACTAGTCTCCTGAAAATTTACAAATATTCTCAAAATTGTCTGAAAATCGACCGTAATAGCTTCAAATGTACAACCGACTTTTCGGTTTCTCTCAAACATAATTTCGGAGCTTACGCAGTCGTTATCTCTGCTCTCATAGGGATTTTCCCACGAAATTTGAGTTCTTATACATGTTGCGCTCACCGCTACCACAGTGCGGTAATTTTTAATTTTCCCTATTTTTAGGTTTTCCTACAAAATTAAATAAAAAGGTCTTGAAAAATGACAACCTTAATAACCAAGCAATCGCCCCTAGAGTATTGTAGTTCTTGACCGATTCTCATAAATTCTACTGCTCCAACATCTTCCTTAAAATGCTTACCTCTATATCCAACCTTTAAGAGGGCTGTCCTACAAGATCGAGGATTTTATAAAATTTAAATGCAAATTCTTGTCGAAGATTACAGCAGATTGTAAAATATAGATCTTTTAGAATCTGGGTATAAGGAGCGTTCGACTCAAGAACTTATCATTTCGGAAATAAAATTAGTTTATATATTTTACAAATAATTTTGTTTTAATTTGCCAGAAAAAGGTGTACTTGATATAATTGATATATGAACCTTTTTACTGTCCTATCGAACCAGTAAAGTAGTCAAAATTAAAATAGGAAAAAAAAATAACATCTTGACCAAGCAATGCGATCGTCTATCGGGAATGCCATTGAGTTGCTCAAAAAGGTTAATCCATCTTTTACAATACTAGATTACTGCTGTAAGTTGCGTTTCGAGTTCAATTGAGCGTGAATTCGAGGTGGAATATTTTACTATCACCTGATAGTCAATCAGTCAGAATTAAATCTTTAAATTCAGAGATAAAAAATATGAGAATACTACATACCATCCAGTAGGCCATGACTAGGCTTTATATTATTCACATGATATATATTCCAAGAAGCTTTAGAGAAGTATGTATTATTAGAATGGAGTCGGTCCAATAGTCAAGCACTGCGATCTACAGTAAAAACAAATTTTGTAATAAAAACTATTCGAATTTCTATTTTCAGCTATATACATTTTGTTTTTTTTTTTTTTCGATCCAAAATTGGCGGCTTCTTTTGCCACCACATAAATATGTGGAAGATAAGTAAATAAGTAAGTATCAACAAAATATCTTCACAATGTCGTCTGAGTCAATATAAATCTTCTTTTATTTAAAATTACTTTACAAAAAAATAAATTTAATGTCATCTAATAGTTATATATATATATATATATGTGGCACTTAAAGCCCCAAAGGGCTCATTGGCCGAGCTTCTCTTCCATTACTGTTGTGCGTCTTAAATTTGGACAGTATTAGAAGGGACCTACTTATTTTAGCCGGTTCCGAACGGCAGAACACTTGTGACATCACTTTTTCTGAGCTTTGTCACAGAGTTCTTTAAGAAGCTTTTTCATGGCAAGTTGTTACTGTCGGAAGAATTGTCAATTGCTTGCCGACAGGTGGGTACCATTCGAAAGAAAAATCTTTTCGATATTAAATTTGTTATGCATCAGCCGGGGATTGAACCCATGACCTACAGATCAGAAGGCGAACACACTAACCACTGAGCTACGGCACCCATAGTTAGTTGTATATATATATTGTATAATAGTTAGTTGTATATATTCTTGTTGTTCTGACCCTTACCTAATCATGAACCTTACAAATGTATAGGTATAATACAATATATATGGACTTTAAAGATTCCATGCCGTCTTTCTGTTTATTTGCTTTTCATACTGTCCAATGAATTTATGTCCATTTGATTTACCACAGAATACTTAACGGAAATCCATAAATTACTTGGAAATCCTTTTTCTTCTTAATATCCTTTTCTTCCATTCCCTTCTTCTCTCTTCTCTCCTTTATAATAAATAAATGTTTAGTAATAAGTTATAGGTGATTCTATACAAAAATATACACAAAAACACAAAAAATATGTCAACACGCTAAAGCATGTATTTACATTTAGGCATACACCCAAATCATTCGACCCCATAAAAAAAAAGAAAGAAAAGGATTTAAAATATGCACTATTATCGGTTGACTTTTGAATTTCACTTTTTGACAGGATACACTTGTACGTATGGGTTCGGCAACGTACTGAATAGTTTTTTTTGTTGTCACTACCTCGCTATCTCCTCCAAATCTTCTTCATTTGATTTTTACATATTGATTTTTGCCAAAAATTTATTGATATGGGAAACCAAGATTAACATTCAATTTTATAAATGTTAAATGTTGATTAGATTTAAATTGGTCAATAGCTACAACAAAAAATTTTGCTCAATTTCGAAAAGCAAATATATCAAATCAATATACTCTTCATGAAAATGACTTTTGATTAATATTGATTTAAAATCGTAAGAATTTCTCTGATTATTGAATGTCATTTGTTAAAATGAAAATATAATATAATTTCTGCATACAAATCCACTTCAAAGTTTAAATTTATAAGATTATTATTCAAATATGATGGAAACGTGACCCGAGTTCAAGATAATATCATCTAAATGGACGGAACATATAAAGTACCTTGTCCAATTGTTAATCTAGATTTAATATCAACCCTTAGGGTCATTCTAATAAGATGTGGTGTGAAGATTTTAATAGTTAGCTAGTTAGTTTAGCGGTTATTTTGATTAGAAATTCATATTGCAAATATATTTTTTAGTAACTATTGTATTTTGATTTTTCTATTTTTGAAAGAAAATATTGTTCAGCATTTTTTTAATTCTAAAATAAAGCTGAAGGTCGCTGGACGTAACCATGTTCTGGACATTCCAGATTTTAGGAGGAGGGTAATAACATTCCAGACATCTTTGCCTATATCATTCGAATTTACTGCCTCTCGGCATTTGTGCACTGGATTTTATGCCACATTTATAGTCATCAATGAAGTGCCAAGATGGCTCCGATGTAATGATGACAGTCAATCCGCGATTTAGTCTCTCTTACTTAAATGGCTTTCTATAAAATACTAATTTCAGATGGGTAAAGAAACCCTGTCTGCCTGGGTAAAGAGTTCTGCCGTTCGGAACCGGCTAAAATAAGAAGCTCCCTCTAATACTCTCCAAAAACTTAACACGCACACCAGTAATGGAGGAGAAGGTCGGCCAAAGAGCCCTTCGGTGCTTTAGATGCCACATTTTAATTAAGAAGCCCTTGTGTGCCATTACCTGTAGTGTCTAGCTTGGAATTGTCAGGTGGTTCTGAAGGTGAGGTGAGGTTGAGTTGGCAAATCGTGACATCATGTGACCTAAACATTTTATTTTTCTTACAAGAAGTACATGTACTATGTACATGTACAATTCTTTCTAACCATAATCAATAGAAGGTGGCGTAATAAGAGTACACCTATACCTCACTACACGATCTTGATAAGTGGGCCGTAAAACAAAAAGCCGAATAAGAAATCAATTACTTTTGAGATAAATTTTTATTAACTGGACACTAGACTCTATTTGGGACACCGAAACCTTCTGGGCCGGAAAATGCCATAATTAAAAAAAAGTCGTTTAAGAGCGGCGGTATAGCGAGGAATGAGTAAACTACTGTGACTACGAGAAAAGTAGTGACAGCTCTTGATTTCATGAAATTACTTCTTTGCTACCAGTGAGTCAGAGAACAATCAATGATGTGGTGTGCATCCTCCCATGTCATTAACTTGTGGGCAGGTAAGCTACCTGGCTAGGTTCGCTAGCATATCCTAATAGGGAGCTTTCCTTTGCAGCTATTTCTGAGTTAGAACCAGTTCATATGCTTCATGGTAAGTTAGGTTAGGTTAGGATATTGCGGTCGCTCCTTCTTTCTCTCGTTCTCTCTCTCTCTCCCTCTTTGAGAGGGCACACTCAGGAAAGGGCATAGCATCAAGCTTCTCTGTTATGTTTGTTAAATTTGGGAAGTATTAGAAGGGACGCACTTATATTAGCTGATTCCGAATGTCAGAACTCTAGTGAGATCACTTGTTCCGAGCTTTGTCCCAGAGTTCTTTTAGATGCTTTTCCATGGAAAACTGTTACTTTCGGAAGAATCGTCAATTGATTATTGGCAGGTTGGTATCGTTTCAAAGAATCTGTTCGATATAAGAGTTGGTATTCAGCCGGGGATCGAGTCCACAATTTACAGCTCAGGAGGCCAACACATTAACCACTAAGCTACGGCACCCACTCCCTTCATTAGAAAACCACTGTGATTCCATTCTAGTGAAGGAATTTAGTTTGTAAGCAGCAGCATCGTATATTTTGGCTGTCACAATGGGCCTAATATTTAGTTTTAGTTTCCCCCAGTGCATGGGTGGCCGCATAACTTAGCCTAACTTACGACAGAATGATAGAATTTTCCATTTTATGGAATGAGAATTTTTGAAATATTTTATTTTAGTTATTATACAGATGTTGCAAATTTGTAACATTAGATTGCATAGTTTGAGGAACACTGTGCAGCAGTATACATAAAAAACCACATGGGATCAATTTTTACCATCAAATTGCTATTGCTGATTATGATAAGTAATACGGTAAACATGATTTCTTTTTATATACCTATGGCAAAAAAAAAAAAATAATTATAATAACAAAGCACGGAAATCATCAACGAAAATTTGTAACAATAAATTTCAATATGTTCCATTGCTTTTCATGTTGAAAAATACCTTTGAGTATTAATGCCTAAAATAACAAATTTCAACTTTTGTACTCATGTAATCGTATGGAAGCGACATTAGATTCCCTTTGGGTAAATTCTAATCAGACTGTAGGTATTATGAATACCTTTCTACATTAATATATGTAAACTTTTCAAAAAACAAATAAATAGGTAAATCAAAAAAAGAATCGGTATCACAAATGAAGTGTAATGATTTATCGAAAATTGAGAATTTTATGAAATATGTAAGGGGGAAAATAAAAATTAAGTAGGATATGTTTATATTTATATTTATTTTTCCTAATTTTTGGGTTCATATATAGATTCGATAATCAAAAGGGACTTGTGATTGATTACTTGATTAGTTATGTTCTTTCTGTTTGTCTTTGCATTATTACCTTTGATCATTTGAAATTGTTAAGAAAAACGCATTTTTTAGAATATTGCTTGGACGTTGAATACAAAATCAAAAATTCTAAATAACAAAATGAGCAATCGGAATATTAGTTGTCACCACAATTTATAGGAAAGCAGTTCAAAAGTTAGATGTTATTTGAAGGAGTATTTTATTTCTCTTGAGATTGGGTATTATTTATGAAAAGCTTTGTGGGATTTATGCTATAATAATTCTATATTTACTTGAAATCATATTATTACACATATCTTATGGCCAGCATTTATTGTATTGTAATATTAATTGAGTTAATTGAAGTGATTTTTGCTAACGTGCGGTATATACTTATTGTATGTATGTATGATAAAATCAAATTATTACCAATGCAACTTACTATAAATTCGACCACTCGAATCAATCATGTAGATTGAACATCTTTTGATCTATTTTCAAATGCGATTACACCATACAAAAATTAATTTACAATTTGCTTTGTTCGCTTATGCTAAATTTATTGATAATTTAATATGACGAATGTACAGTGGCTCCCAGCTTATTTCGTACAGTGACAGTTTAAAAATTGCTGCAGTCGTAATTCCTAATATAGCAAAAATTTGAACAAAATATAAATGCCATTTTAGAAAGGAAGGTTTGTTTTTTATTTTCCAAAATTTACTTTTTCAAAATTTTAGTGTTTGACACTATAAAAAAATAAAATAAGAAAAAAATAGGAAAATTCATGTCACAGCTTATTTCGTACAGTCTCTTTAAGTTCAAACTAAAAACAAAGTAAGTTGATTTTAATATTTAGTTGACATCCCTTAGCGTTAATGACAGCCTGGAGTCTATTTGGCATTGAATCCACCAATTTTTGAGTGATGTCTGGTGTGATTTTTTTCCATTCTTCCATCAGTACCTTCTTTAGGTCTTGCTTATTAGAAATCTTGTGTGTTCTTATTTTATTGTCCAAAATAGACCAAAGATTTTCAATCACATTCATGTCAGGTGACTGTGGTGGTGGAGACATCAAGTGTGGGCAGTACCAAATAAGCCAAGATTGCACAATCCCAGATTTATGTTTTGGGTCATTATCTTGGTAGTACCGAAATTCTTCCCGCAAACCCAGTTTGTCTGCACTTTGAAGTAAATTGTTTTTCAGAATCTCGAGGTACTTCATTTTGTCCATTGTTTCCTCAATAAAAACCAATTCACCTACTCCGGCTGCTGACATACAGGCCCAAACCATCACGCTACCGCCACCATGCTTCACTGTGGGCTTAAGGTTCTCCTTGTTTAGCTCGGTATTCGCTTTACGCCAAACATATGACATTCCGTCCGAGCCAAAAATATTAAACTTAGACTCATCCGCGAAAATAACGGTATTCCAGAACGCAGGAGTATTAATAATATGCTCTTTGGCGAAGTCAAGTCGGCGTTGTATATTCATTTTCGAAATGAATGGTTTCTTTCGGGCTACTCGACCGTTCAAGTCATGATTGCGCAGCACACGTCGGACAGTTTCAGCACTGGATGATTTTCCTATTTCACGCTGAACCTCTGCAGCCAACTTCGGAGCGGATAACTTTGGATTTTTCTTAATTTTTCGTACAATATAACGCTCGTCTGAAGCGTTGAAAATCTTATTAGGTGCTTCTCTGCCCTTGTTCTCCAACCGATTTTCGCGAACGAAGCGTTGAATGATGTATTGGACAGTTGAGGCACTTAAATTTGTCATTTCAGCAATTTTTCGCACACTCTGACCTTTCCTAAAATGGTTAATTACCAGTTTACGCTGTTCCATCGTTGTACGACGACCCATAACGCTAAATGTTTAATTTACAGCACTTTAACTATTTAAAATAATAATAATAAAAATTGTTATAATAGTTAAAAAGGTCCAAAAACTCATACAATTCAAAAAAACTTTGTAACTGCGCGGCAGAATGAAACTTACTTACATTGAAGTTTGTGTACGAAATAAGATGTGAGCTGAAAATCAGCTGATCAATAGTTTTTCTCTCTTGCATGACAAAAAGAACAATTTTTGGGGTTCCCCGTTTTCTTATTAGGTTTACTAAACACATACATAGACATCTACATTCAAAACTTATTGATAAGTTTTTTAGTTTCGATGTTACAGCCATGTACATAAAAATATATACACTGTACGAAATAAGCTGTGAGCCACTGTATGTGTATTTGCAAATAACTACATATGTATGCATTACATGCAATCCTAATTAAGTTCATTGTACATACAATTGCAAATAGATGTGATTTACTAGTACACATCCTAATTGTCCTTTCAGCCTACGTGTACCATATACCATACATAAGTGATATTCCTTTCGATTTATTAACTAAATGTACTTATTTGTATTTAGTCATGCTTATTGTTGTTGTTGTTCTGAGATGATAACTGTTGTCCTGTCTTTGTGCTTGCAATTGTGCCAAATAATATTTTGTTATTATGTATTGGAGCATTGTTCATCATTTTCTATAGGTATTATCTATATGTACACGTAGAATTGCCTGTGGTGACCATAATCAATATTTATTTGATTGTTTGTTACTTGAAATTAGATCAATTAAATTTGCAAATATTTCATTGAGTTCTCTCAAGCGTGCTACTCTTATTTAATTTATATATTATACTATAATTTCTTGACTATTGTCGAATTCTCTTGAAGCATGCAATTGTTGATGCTGTGTGGACCGCAATATATGAAATAAAAAGACAACATTTTATACTAGAACGCCGAACGAAGCAGTGACTTTACATATGATGATTTTTTATCAGATTTATTACTGACTTTTAAATTAACCTACATATCAAATATGGTTGTCTTAAACTCAAAACTATCTTAGTTATGGGAATATAAGTTTTTAAGAAGTTCAATACTTTGTATGGGAGCTGCATCAAATAATGGGCATGGCTCCCCTATTGCTTGAAAATTTATTTCTTAGTTTAATACCAATCGATATCTAAAATGTATTTAGTGTAGATCGAAGTCTCGGTGTGTAAGGACGGTTTAAAATTTTGTTCAATTTCGAGACTTTATATTAGCGCTACATTAAAAAGTGAAGTGGCTCGTTGATTTTTTCGCAATTTATTAGTCACTATATTATCAATTCACGTGTCAAACACGGTTGTTCGAACTGAAAGACTATCGAAGTTATGGCGATTGAAAGGTTTAAAAAATTCCACTACTTTTTATGGGAGCTAATTTAAATTGTGGGCGTGACTTGCCCTTGTTCTCTAAGATAATTTTAAATTACAGCATTAAGCAGCATCTCAACTGTGGTCTTTCTAAGCAGACGATTTCGTAAGTTATGTCGTTTGAAGGTTTTCAAAAATTTAACTACGTTGTATAAGAGCTACAGTATGTAGCCGTAAGTAGCCAAGCTGTCTATGTCTTGTGAATTTATTATGCATTATAGAATAAATCTATGTGCCAAATATCGTTGTCGTAGATTAAATATTAAGTTATTTGTCGTTAGCCTCTTTCATTGCTGTTGGGGCAGGGTAATTTACCGATTATTCCCACTTTGTATAGGTACTACTCGCTTGTACCGTAAGCTGCTCGCGCCGAAATTCATCAAAATATCTCAACATTTGCTCAAGATATCGTTCAGACCATCCAGGTGAGAAGCAAATGGACGGATGGACTGACGGGCTTCTTGAAATCCCCTATTCAGGGGACGCTGCACAATAGGAGATATGCGATTTTATTATATTTTGGTCACAATACCTACAGGCTCTTTTAGAGATTTTGATGATGATCGAAAGCATACAAGGAAAACTGAGGACGGTGGCGAAAACTCGATGAAGTAAGTAGGATTTGGCGACTCAGAATCTACAGAATTTTACTACTCTGGTCCGTCGGATATTCTACTTTTGTTCATTGTAGCGTTTTGAAACCACAGATTAAGCTCGGTTATGTATTATATCCACGGTTCCAAGCTCAAGCTCTCTAATTGAGGAGATAGATTAAATTAGTTAGATCAAATTATCTGCTTAAATCCAACGAATGCACCACGGGAGTTAATATAAGGAGAGATATGAAAAATGGCATTTAGCAGCATAGAAGCACTCATCTACTTTATATGGGAGCTATATTCAGAAGTAGGCGTGGCTCACCAGTTTTTGAGCAACAATTTCTACCTATAATACTAATCTGCAACTGAAATATGTTTGATTTAGGCGAAATATGTTAGTATGGCTTAGTATGGGAGCTATATAAAAAGTGGGCATGGCTTGCTTCTTTCTTGTAAATCTAATTACCTTTGCAACACTAATCAACACCTTAAATTCGATTGTCCGACGCTTAATGCGTGCTTTGCTGATTTTATGCCAGATTATTTTGACAACAATATTAATATAAGTGTTAATTGTGATTGCTCTAGACAAACAACTTCCAAAGGTACAACGGTATAAATTCAAAGAAATAAAGTCATTTTGTATGGGAGCTGCCATAAACAATGGACGTGGCTAGCCTATTTTTTGTAAATCTAGTTATCCTTACAATCATAATTCACAACTTAAATATGGTTGTCCTACGCAAACCGTTTTGTTTTTCCGACTGCCATATTAATCGAAGTGCCTATTATGGTTGTTGTAGATTGAAGATTGCCGAAGTTACAGTTGTTTAAACTTAAAAGAAGTACAGGCGCTTTGTATGGTATGGGGGCCACTATAAACAGTGGGCGTGGCTGGAAAGGACTATGTAACAGTATAACATAATTCTACGTGCCAAATATTGTTGTCATAGATGGTATCTTAAGTGAGTTGCAGCAAATTAAACATTTTTCGAATTATGAGGTTAGTGTCTTTGAATACTCGGTATGGGCGTGGCAACTGACTAGTCATGCCCGTTATATACCCTGTGTACCCTTGGATCATAGGTTACTTATGCAAAATTTGGTCAAAATAACTTAACATTTGCTGAAGTTATCGTGCAAAGCAGCCAGCTGACGGACATATGGACGGACGGACATCGTTAAATCGAAAATTTAAGCGATTCTGATAACGAATATATACATTTTTCTATATCTCCGGAAATTCCTTTAAGTGGTTACAAACATCTGACCGAAATGAATATACCTTGCATATACTTATGCAGGGTATAAAAAGTAATAGATAACGATCGACAACACTTTTGATGACATCTCCTTTACTACATATATTTATTTTTAGTAAAATATTTATTTCTACGAAATCTAAGCCAGAAGTTATTCAGGTACAGCTTCTCTGAAATTCAATATTAGCAAAGAATAGACTACTTTCCTCATTACATGTAACGTAATAGGAAGAGGAAAGGCTTCTTGTCTGGGAGCTATTGGATCTATAAGTTAATTCGTGCGGTTTGCTAAGAGATGGCGTAACTTGATTATTATTCCATCGTTCCAATATTCCGAACATGCGTTGGAAAGCTACTGTCATTGTGCATCTTTCTTAGTATATGTATTTCATTTGAAGCATAAACAACAATAATTTTTTTTTCACTTAAATATGTCGAACTTTGTGCTTGAAAAAGTGTTTTTGTTTTTCTTCATTACTTTAATATGAAGAAAACTGCTGCCGAAAGTCATCGTATTATGGTGGAAGTTTATGGTGGACATGCTCTAGCTGAGCGAACGGGCCAAATGTGGTTTGCTCGATTTAAAAGTGGTAATTTTGGCTTGGAAGATGAAGAACGTCCTGGGCAGCAGCCGAATACACTCAAAAAAAATCTCCTTACAGTCGGCTGGGGCCGACCAAACTATACCCTGCATACGTAGATTTATATATAAAAAGTTTACTCGAATATCCAACTTTTCTTTTATTTCCACTTTTCGAGAAACAATTTTTGCATATACTACTAATTTACACCCGAAATATGGTTGACTTTGACGAAGTAAAAGGATTTTAAGATAATTCCGAGGCTTAGTATGGGAGCTATATAAAAAGTGGGCGTGGCTTACCACTTTCTAGTAAATCCAATTAATTTTTCAATGTTAATCCACACCTTAAATTTGGTGTCCTACGTTGAATAGTTTCTAAGTTATGGTGGTTAACATTTTTGTTTAATTTCCTCAACTTTGTATGGGAGCCCCAATAAGAAGTGGGCGTGGTACGCTGGTTTTTCTCCAGATTATTTCCGACTACCATATTAACGTAAGTGTTAATTATGATTGTTCTAGACAGAAGGATGCAGAAGTTACAGCTATTTCAATTTAAAAGAAATTCGATCATTTTGTATGGGAGCAACTATAAACAGTGGGGGTGGCCAGTCCATTTCCTGTGAGTCTAGTTGCTCTTAAAATACTAATCTATATCTTAAATCTGGTTGTTCTGCGCTGAATAGTTTGCAAGTTATGATGGTTAACTTTTTTTTAAATTTCCGTAACTTTGTATGGGAACCCCAAGAAAGAGTACGCGTGGCACACTGATTTTTTTGCAGATTATTTCCGACTACCATATTAATCTAAACGTCAATTATAGTTATTCTAGCCAGAAGATTGCAGAAGTTAAAGTTGTTTCAATTTAAAAGAAATTCGGTCATTTTGTATGGCGGCTACTATCAACAGTGGGCGTGGCGCGTCCATTTCCTGTGAGTCTAGTTGCTCCTACAATACTAATCTATACCTTAAATCTCGTTCTTTTACGCTAAATGGTTTATAAGTTATGGCGCTTAAAAGTTTTAGTTTAATTCCCTTGACTTTGTATGGGAGACCCGTGAAGGAGTGGGCATGGCACACTGATTTTCTGCCAGATTATTTCCGACTACGATATTAATTTAAGTGTCAATTATGGTTATTCTAGACAGAAGATTGCCGAAGTTACAGCTGTTTCAATTTAAAATTTGTATGGGGGCTACGATAAACAGTGGGCGTGGTGCGCCCATTTTCTGTGAGCCTACTTGCTCGTACAATACTAATCCACACCTTAAATCTCGTTATTCTACGCTGAAAAGTTTGCAAGTTATAACCGGTAACATTTTTTTTAATTTCCGCAACTTTGTATGGGAGACCCAAAAAGGAGTGGGCGTGGCACACTGATTTTCTGCCATATTATTTCCGACTGCCGTGTTAATCTAAGTGTCAATTATGGTTATTCTGGACAGATGATTGTAAAAGTTACAGCTGTTTCAATTTAAAAAAAGTTCAGACACTTTGTATGAGAGCTACGCTAAAAAGTGGGCGTGGCTCAACCACTTTTGGCGAGGTTATATAGTAGTATAATATAAGTCTATGTCCCAAATATTGTTGTCCCAAGTCATATATTATGTGAGTTATAGCAAGTTAAAGATTTTGAAAATTTCGAGGTTAGTCGCTTTGAATGCTTGGTGTGGGCGTGGTTATTGACCGATCATGCCCAATATCAATCCCCTCCGTACCCTTGGATCATAGATTACTTATGCCAAATTTCATCGAAATAGCTCAATATTTACTCAAGTTATCGTGCGAACCAGCCAGGTGACAGACAGACGGACGGACGGACGGACGGACGGACGGACATCGTTAAATCGAAAATTTAATCGACGCTGATCACGAATATATATCCATGTCTATATCTCCGGAGATTCCTTCAAGTGGACACAAACATCTGACCGAAATGAATATACCATGCATATTGCATTATGCAGGGTATAACAAGGAAATTGGGTGCTACATGAACTGAAGCCGCTAGACGTTGAAAAGCATGTCCGAAATGCTGCTGGAACTCCACAAAAAGAAGTAATTTATGCATCGGATTGTTACTGGTGATGAAAAATGACAACGTTCGGCTTCATGTTGCTACACCGATCAAACACTATTTGGAAAACAGCGGCTGGGAAGTTTTGGCTCAACCCGCCTTATAGCCCAGACCTTGCCCCGTCCGACTACCATTTATTCGATGCAGTCGATGCAGGACGCCCTCACTGGAATAAGGTTCACATCAGAACAGTGTATTAAAAATTGGCTTGATTCATTCTTGGCCGCCAAGCCGGCGCAGTTCTTTTGGGATGGAATCCACAAATTGCCAAAAAGATGGGAAAAAGTCAGAGCTTCAGATTTGAATACGACTATTGTACATGTTTTTCTTAAATAAACGTACAAATTTTGAAACAAAAACGCACAAATTGAGTTATAGCTCTAATAATATAAGCAAAAAATCACTCTTGATGTCACATATCAGTTGAAATAATAGTTTCTAAAATTAGCAAACATTAAAATCAAATCCACCATCTGCATTCTTTGGTAATCACAAATTCTGCCGAGTATATAGTACTTAAATATATTGTAGTTAGTACCTATCTAAAGCAATAATACATAATAATAATATCTGCATACCCTGAAGCATAATCACCATCACAGTAAATATCTCCCACTCATATGAGTTCATTTACTTTTGAATAATAATAAATAATTTGTAATGAGATAAAATTATAACAACAACAACCAACAGCTACAATCAACATGTTAAAGAAATCCTCATATCACCTATGTGAAATAGCAAAATACAGTGAATTTATAATTATTTTTTGTATGTACTGTGAAGGGGAGAAGTGCGAATTGGCTACAAAACATTGATTGCCTAACAAACTTGTGGTACATATATAGTTAGTTGTTACCTTATGGCAAAGGCATTGATGTTGTTTGCCTAGGGGTATTATTTGTATTCTTGCTGTTAATACAGTCAACAACCATAGGTAGTATGTAGGTAGTACGAGTATCTATTATTACCAGCTTATTATTATTATTTTTATGACGAAAACGAGACGAGGTATTGTGAAAAGCCCTAATATAGGTATTTACATACAAAGAGTGCGTCAGTAAAAGCTGTTGAAAGCATTTACATTTTTCCAGCTTTTATTTTATGTCGGAAAAGATTACAACGGCAAATTGATTATTTTATGGCATTTTCTCGTCGAAGTGAAATTACAGTCTAGGAAAAAAATGCATAATTTGTGTATTATTTAAGAATCTTATTAATAAGAAAAACACTCGAAGCAAATGTATTCTTCTTTTTTGCAACCAAAGAGCCCAAAATTTTGAAGTTATATTCGCCTGAGCAAAATAATAGCTTAATTATTTTTATAATAGTGGCTAGTCCGTTGTCCTTCTGATCTGTAGGTCGTGGGTTCAATCTCCGGCTGAAGCATGAGAAAATTTGATATCGAAAAGATTTTTTTTTCGAACGGTACCCACCTGCCGGAAAGAAATTTCAATTTTTCTGGCAGTAACAATTTGCCAAAAATGCTTCTTAAAAGAGCTCTGTGACAAAACTAAGTTAAAGTGATGTCGCAAGGATTCTGCCGTCTGAAACCGGCTAATATAAGTAGGTCCCTCCACAACAGTATTGGAAGAGAAGGTCGGTGGTATCACAATGAGCCTTTCTGGCCTAAGTGTGTCCTCTCAGAGAGAGGGCAGCCACATAAACTAACATAACCTATTTTTATAGTAAAGAAATTTCAACTTTGTTCCTTTTTTTTGCAAAAATTAAGTAGATAAGTTATCCATTAGCTAGTATAGTATAGTCCACGACTCTTCGAATTTGAAACACTTACGTAAATAATGCGATAACCAAAAAATGGTCAAAGTTTAAAAAAAATTTGATGCGAAAATCCATAAATATCCTCACAGCTCTCAAGAAGTCGACCCTGGAAGCGTAAAATATATGACCAACCCCAATTAATATTTTTTCGCCCACATTTACTCTCAATGGGGCTCCCATACAAACTTGAGGTTTTTTATATATAAAATTCACTGCCACCGTTTCCAGGAGTTGCTTCTAGAAAGATGAAGTCCATGAGGAACTCCCATTAATTTCATTTTCTTTAAGTATTTTTTGGAACATAATTATCATCCATCTTCAACCGTTATAGGGGTTATCCTACAAATTGACGTTTTATTAAATTCGGCTTCACCAAACCCCATTCACATTTTACCCTAACATTTCTTTCAAACTTGCTTACACCCTATCTTTACTCCTTAGGGTGGCTCCCGTTCAAAATGAAACTGAAAATATCTAAAAGTTGACCTGAGTAGGATTCAATTCTGAGGTAATAAAATGTAAGGACTTCCACAAAGTTATTCCGAAACAGACTTACCTCATGTCGCTATTCCTTAAATGAGCTCCTCTATGAAATTGAGGTCTTTTAACTCCCACTAATTTCAATTCACCATCTTTTTTTAGAACATACTTATCACCTACCTATACGACATAATGGCACTATCTTCAACAAAAAGTGTCATGCTGTTAGCGTGTGCCGACGATATTGACATAATCGGCATGAACACGCGAGCAGTCAGTGCAGCATTCTCAGAGTTGGAAAGAGAGTCGCGTCGGATGGGTCTCACGGTGAACGAGGGCAAGACGAAGTATCTAGTGTCAACAAACAAAGAGTCCCGGCGTCTTGGACAGCACGTCACTGTTGACAACTACGCTTTTGAAGTAGTAAGGGACTTTGTCTATCTTGGAACCAGCATTAACAGCAGTAATGACGTCAGCTTGGAGATCATGCGTAGGATAACTCTTGCTAACAGGTGTTACTTTGGGCTGAGTAAGCAATTGAGAATCGAGCCCTCTCTCGAAGAACGAAAACTACACTCTACAAATCTCTCATCATGCCTGTCCTAACATATGGCGCTGAAGCCTGGACAATTTCCACCTCGGATGAGCGAATGCTTGGAGTTTTCGAGAGAAAAGTCCTACGCTAGATCTTTGGACCTATTTGCGTTGGTGGCGAGTACCGAATAAGGTACAACCATGAGCTGTACGAGCTGTATGCCGATATTGACATAGTAAAGCGCATCAAAATCCAGCGGTTGCGTTGGCTAGGTCATGTCGAGCGAATGGAAGTACACGCTCCAGCTAAGAAGGTGTTATATTCGGAACCCGCTAGAGGACGACGCAGAAGAGGAAGACCAAACCTCTGGTGGAAAGACCAAGTACTGGAGAACCTGACGGCGCTTGGAATTTCTAACTGGCGCCAGCTAGCGAGGAACAGAGATGGCTGGCGAAGCATGTTATTTTCGGCCTAAATCGATATTCGGTTATTATGGCCACATAAGTAAGTAAGTAAGTAACTTATCACCTATCACCAGCAGTTAGGTGGGCTACCCTATAAAATAGACTGAATTTTAAAACTTCGCTATCACTGCTCTAAGAGTGACTATAGAGGGGTGAAATATATGACCAACCCCAATTTATTTCTTCACTTCAACAATTATCTCAATTAAATTTAATCCATATTGGTACCATTTATATGAAATGAACCATTTCCTATAAAATGAACCTAAAAACATCTGTAAAACAACAATGAGAACCAGACTGTCTAGGCATCGCTTCTAAGGCGGTAAAAGTAAGGCCGACCCCTATTGATTTTGCTTGCCTAACATTACAAAATTAATTTACATAGACCTGAAAATCGACAAAGAACACCCTTGGCGCTTAGGACTCTCCCCTTGGATGCTACGAAAGCAGTTGGACCCGGTGATAATATGGCTCATTTAAGATGTCCATTTCACACCTAATCTTCTCATATTACGCCTGTTATTGATGATACTGATGCTGCTACATTCTCTTGATGACATTTGATTATGATGACATCATAATAATAATGCTAAAATATGTTGTTGTTGTTGTTGACGATGATAATAATGATGATGATGATGACGACAATGATGATGAAGACATGTTTTGTTTTGTTTTATACGCACATTATGTATCGTATACCCTGCGGTGTTATTTTAATGGTGATGCATGTAAACAATGTAATTTTTTCTTAGCAGGATTAAAATTGTTTTCTCAATTTCGTAGTTGTTGTAATTTTCATTTATTGTTATTGCTATTGTGTGGTCTCCACACTGTCAACATAGTGTATAACGCACTGAATTTGAACACGATGGGAAACATCATCACAATTAGAATATATACGCTTAGTTCTATGTACAATACGATTACAATACTACTCTACCAGGAGCATAAAGGTGCAGTTAATGGGTGAGAGAACATTTAAAGTAACACAATGAGCTTACAGCATATAACTAGTTTCATAATATTAATAATATGTATATAGTTAGCGAGATTGAGGGAGACTAACTGTGAGTACACTGGGTCTCACCCATCCAAGTACCTGAATTGAGAGCACAAAAATAGTACTTTTATATACTTCATCTTGAAATTAGTTTTATGTTTCTATATTTTAATGCTTAGTGCAAAAATATGGATAAAAATAAGTCCAGATTACAGATGTTAAATAATAAATGACTTAAAAATACGGGGTGTAACGTAATCACGTAATCTTCACCATTAGGTAAGAGCTTGATTGGTTTGGGTTCAGACTTTTCATTGTCTGCCCTTAATGATCTAATGTATCTATGCCTCTCTATAACCTGGCTGCTTCTGTCCCCCACACGTTTGGTTGCACTTAAAAATTGTAACCTATTTATAACCAACCCCTCATTCTCTGTTTCTACCAATCTGATGCATTTAGCTATCATTGTATCTCTTTTTGTAGTCTGTTGTCTTCTGTTAGATGTTTGCAACTGTGATTTATATAACGGTACAATATATTTCAGATTCGCAGTACATTAAGAGAATCTCTTCAGTCATTCGCTCAGATTTCTATTCCTATAGAGGGAATTAAAGTTCAGGCTGCGATGCTATACAGATAATGGCATTCCTTGTATTGGACCAATATTTTCTAGAGGTCTTATCGAGGTTTTGTCAAAGCTTTAATGAAACTCAAAACGAACACTAATTGATTATTTCCGATTCAGATTCCTAATTAATTTTTCTTCATTTTAGACATGCTAGGGGTTGGGTGAAAAATGAATTGCTTGAAAGTTGTTACCAGCGCTAAGAATATCAAACGAAGCATCTATATGTCACTTCAAGAGCAAGAGCTTCTCGAACAAAGTGACATAAATCTTCCTGAGACTGGTAGCCTTAACACTTTTGGGTCGTATTCAAAGGCGAGTTGCGTCGAGCTTCTTCATCTTTAACAGGCTGTGGCCTGATTTCGCATGATCCATTTGATGTATTAGGAAATTAGTCTTTGTCCCAACGTCACGCTTCAACATTAATGCGAGCAGTGATCATGACATAAAATGGGAAGGAAAGTTTTTGGAACTATTAAGCCTTTGGTTGAATATTTTCTGATATGACTTCCAACTGCAAGCTCTATCGCTGTATTCACTTGCATGGTTTCTATAAAAATAAGTAACTTGCGGGAGCTTTAGTCAAGTTGATCCAATTAAACTCTGAAATATTATTTATATTTCTTTAAGAATACTTACAAAAAACACATATAATCATTCTCTCTCTCTCTATCTCTCTCTCTGTTGTCTTTCCTTAATTTGTAATGAGTAAGTTACTGTAAAATGGTAAAAACTTCACAAAATTTGACGCTCAAAATCATCTGTACAATTAGCGAAAAGAATAATGAAAATGTGTCCACTACATTTCTAATTGCTTTATGGAAAAACTACCATAAACCGTATATACATACTCAATGAATATTATAAACAAAAAAAATCTCCTTACAGTCGGCTGGGGCCGACCAAATTATACCCTGCATATGTATATATAAAAATACTTTTTATATGTATATATAAAAAGTTTGCTCGTATATCCATCCTTTTCTTTCACTACTTTGTATAGGACCTACATTAAGAAGCAGGCGTACCTCACCAATTTTGGAGGATCAATTTCTGCCTATAATACTAAACTACATAGGTTGCAATGGGTTGACCTAGGCGTATTAATTAGTAAGTTATGGGTGTTTTAATGTTTAAGATAAATCCGAGACTTTGTACGGAAGCTATATAAAAAGTGGGCGTGACGTATCTCTTTCTTGTATATCCACTTAATTTTTCAATATCAATCCACACCTTAAATTTGGTTGTCCTACGCTGAATAGTTCGTAAGTAATGGAGCTTAAAAGTTTTAGTTTAATTCCCTCGACTTTGTATGGGAGACCTATGAAGGAGTGACACTGATTTTTTGCCAGATTATTTCCGACTACGATATTAATTTAAGTGTCAATTATGGTTATTTTAGGCAGGAGATTGCCGAAGTAACAGCTGTTTAAATTTAAAAGAATTTCAGTTATTTTGTATGGGGGCTGCAATAAACAGTGGGCATGGCGCGCCCATTTCCTATGAGCCTAGTTCCTCGTACAATACTTATCCATACCTTAAATCTGGATGGGCTGGGAGCTTAAAAGTTTTAGTTTAATTCCCACGCCTTTGTATGGGAGACCTATGAAGGAGTGGGAGTGGCATACTGATTTTCTGCCAGATTATTTCCGACTACGATATTAATCTAAGTGTCAATTATGCTTATTCTAGACAGAAGATTGCCGAAGTTACAGCTGTTTCAATTTAAAATTTGTATGGGGGCTACGATAAACCGTGGGCGTGGTGCGCCCATTGCCCGTACAATACTAATCCACAACTTAAATCTCGTTATTCTACGCTGAATGGTTTGCAAGTTATAACCGGTAACATTTTTTTTAATTCCCGCAACTTTGTATGGGAGACCCAAAAAGGAGTGGGCGTGGCACACTGATTTTCTGCCATATTATTTCCGACTACCATGTTAATCTAAGTGTCAATTATGGTTATTCTGGACAGAAGATTGTAGAAGTTACAGCTGTTTCAATTAAAAAGAAGTACAGACACTTTGTGGGACAGCTACGCTAAAAAGTAGGCGTGGCTCAACGACTTTTGGTGAGGTTATATAGTAGTATAATATAAGTCTATGTGCCAAATATTGTTGTCCCAAGTGGTATATTATGTGAGTTATAGCAAGTTAAAGATTTTGAAAATTTCGAGGTTAGTCGCTTTGAATGCTTGGTGTGGGCGTGGTTATTGACCGATCATACCCAATATCAATCCCCTCCGTACTCTTGGATCATAGATTACTTATGCCAAATTTCATCGAAATAGCTCAATATTTACTCAAGTTATCGTGCGAACCAGCCAGGTGACAGACAGACGGACGGACGGACGGACATCGTTAAATCGAAAATTTAATCGACGCTGATCACGAATATATATCTATGTCTATATCTCCGGAGATTCCTTCAAGTGGACACAAACATCTGACCGAAATGAATATACCTTGCATATTTCATTATGCAGGGTATAAAAAGCCTACTCTACATAAATATACTATGTTAGTTTGCTACAATATTATCAATAAGAGTTAATCGATTTTGACTATTAGAGAAATACGATTTCGATTTACATTTATTTGGTATGTATGTGTGTCTATACATTTACAAATACCCATTGCAAAGCACAAAAGGGAGAAAAAGCTAAATACAACAAAACCAATGCAATACCACGAATTGTACCACAGTTTTACGTATAAGAATGAGGTCACACATGAGGCCAACAGCAGCAACAACTGTAGAAATACTACATAATTGAATTGTGTTGCATGCAACGGCAATAACAACAACAACCGCGATTATAATTCCTCTTGAATTTTATCGTTGTTTCGGGTTTTACTTATAGTCTCCGCTAATACCGACTCTATAAATACAAATGCAATGAAGTGCATTTGGAGTTGACGATGACCATCATTGAGAAAACAGAGTGTGCATATCGTTGTTGTTATTATACCCTGCATGATGTTATATGCCAGGTATATTCATTTCGGTCAGATGTTTGTAACCACTTGAAGATATATCAGGGGATATAGAAAATTATATATATTCGTGATCAGCGTCGCTTAAATGTTCGATTTAACGATGTCCGTCCGTCCGTCCTGGCTGGTTCGCACGATAACTTGAGCAAATATTGAGCTATTTTGACGAAATTTGATACAAGTAACCTATGATCTAAGGGAACGGAGGGGATTGATATTGGGCATGATCTGTCAATAACCACGCCCACACGAAGCGTTCAAAGCGAATAACCTCGGAATTTTCAAAATTTTCAATTTGCTGTAACTCACTAAATATACCATCTGGATCAACAATAATTGGCACATAGAGTTACATTATACTGCTACATAATCCTGCCAGAAATGGGAGAAACACGCCCACTATTTATAGTAGGCCCCATACAAAATTACAGATTTTCTTTTAAATTGAAACAGCTGTGTCTTCGGCAATCTTCTGTCTAGAACTACCATAATTAACACTTCATTGAATATCGTATTCGAAAATAATCTGACTAAAAATCAAAGTGCCACGCCCATATATTGTTGGATCTCTCATACAAAGTGGCGGAAATTAAAAAAAAGTTAAAACCGCCATAATTTACAAACTATTCAGCGTAGAATAACCAGTTTTAAGGTATAGGTTAGTATTGTAAGAGCAACTAGACTCACAAAAAATTGGCCAGCCACGTCCACTTCTTAATGAGCTCCCATACAAAGTAGAGGAAATAAAAGAAAAAGATGGATATTCGAGCAAACTTTATATATATATGTCTACATATGCAAGGTATAATTTGGTAGGCCTCAGCCGACTGTAAGGTCATTTTTTATTTTATTTTATTTATCTATTTTTTTTTGTTTTTCTAATGCCTCAATTGGTTTCATATATATAAATACCTTATATACTATACCATACCTTTATTCATATATGAACATGTGCATTTTGTTCCATTTTTTCCAGTACAATAATTTCCCAAATGACACTTGAAACTTCAAATCACTATGGAACAGTAAAAATCTATGGTATGGTACTTTTGCTGTTATTTTGATGTTTACTTTTATTATGTTAAATGTGCATTGTTGCATGAATGCATTGGTGCAAAAACCAGAAATAAATTTTTCCATAATTGCTCTTGATTTTATTAAACTTACGAAAACTGTATAAAATAAAGGCTTCATGAAAGTTACAAAAGCAAAGGTTTGTCTGCTTCAAAATGTATTTTTTTTTCAACATGTTTACAAAATATTTCATTTTCGTATGGAATTGGTGGTGAGTGTGAGAGCTCGAAGAGTTAAAATCGCGATTTTCCTATGAAGACCTTCATTGAATCCAAAAGTCAAAGGTATTTAGGACACTTGCATATAGTGTATCTTATCGTATCCGTAAATCGTGTTTACTATCTATTTTGATTTGGGGTTTAGGGTTTAATACGTGGCAAGTAGAAACGAGTGACAAAAAAAAAGGGTGCTTAATTTTTTACGATTCATCCTGTGTTTCTGAATATTCGTGGAATTCATAATTCTAATCGCAGGCTGTGACAGATTCAGGAGGAAAAATATCCAAGATTTGGGTGCGAGATCTAAATTCAATAATCAGTAATTTATTGCGAAAATGTTGATATCCCTTGATAAAGCATATTTTCTTTGTTTCTCACTAGCCTCCTCAAAATAGCTTTACTTAACTTTTCCCAGAATTACTGACACGCCTGCGACGGATGATGACTAGCATTTCGCAACAATTAGAAGTCGATTAACCGATCGATCTAAATGCAGGAGTCAGATCACCAAAATTTAATATACATTTTGAGAAGATGATAGTTCTAATATTACGACCGAGGTTGAACGAAGTTGTTCTTATTCAGGTGTAGTAAAAAAATATACAATATATTATTTCTTGCGCTAAATAGCGTTAGAAAGATACAATTTTGTACTAAACTTGTACTAAACTATACTAAACTTTGCAGACTCTATGGTATGGCATATTTACAGTTTTTTTTCGATAAAAGCGAAAACGCAAGCTAGGCGGCTAAAAATATGAATACTGTTTATGGTCCTGATACTGTAACAACCCAATCATGCCCAATGTAGATTTGTCGATTTCATTCCAGTAATTTTTGTGTCAAAGATTCACCACGCTTTGGACGATCAATTGTCGAAAATGTCGATAAAATCCTGGAAATCGTTGAGTCCGACCGACATGTAAACACCGTTATAAATACCCAGGGGCTAACCCAGGGGGTTTGGAACCCGTTGAATATGGCTGGATATAAAAATAAGCTCCATGTGTAAACGCACAAAAAACATTTTATGTACCGAATTTCCATCTACGAATTTCTGCTGAAGCTCAACAGAGTCAACCCATTTTTGAAGTGGATGGTGAATGGTGATAAAAATTGGATCACTTGCTACAGGGTCACGTAAAAACTATCATGAATCCAACTTGTCAACATTTGGATCCCATGAAGGAAGCAATCAACTCTTGTATTGCCTTTGGCCAATAGGAGAGGAATTGTGTTCCAGCAGGGCAACCCCAGGCTATACACAGTGATAATGACTTGCCAGAAGATCCGGGAACTGGTATCAAGTGATTACCACCTTTTCCTGTCTATGGCGAATGATTTTACTGGTGTTAAATTCGCCTAAAAAAAAAGGTTGTGAAAATCGACTCTCCCAGGGACTATCCAATAAACTAGGGTCTCTATGAGAGAGGCATAATAGAACTGGTTTGAAAATATCAACTTGGTATTGAACAAAACGGTGAATATTTGACGTAAATCGGATCATTCTAACTATTTGTTGGCCCAATACCGAAAATTGGATGCCGGTAGGTTTACGGTTATTGTGTTAGTCTTAGTTCATAAGATCGTAGGTTCAACTCCAGATTCAGCGACGATATCATAAAAACGCTTATTTTTCATGGAACAGCTTCTCTTTGTAGTTGGAAATATGCTGGGAGAAGCAGATTCAGTTCAATGAATTGAAAAGAAGCATAAAAATATTGGACTGAAACTGAAATATTTATTCAAGTTTCCATAACAGATGTAACATTTTACCATTAAATCCGGGATTGATTTGACTCGGTAAGGTCTCATTTCGTTCATAATCCAAAAAAAAAAAAAAAAAAAAAATTATAAAATTTGAAACGTACGTTAAACTGTCTAGAATCAGCTCTACAGATCAGATCAGATCAGACCTGCATTAATATTTACTACACAATATTTTTTGTGAAAATTTTACCCCTCTACTTTCGTTCTTGAAGGACTTTTATACAACAATGAATTTAAAATCATTTGAATATCAACAAATGACCCCAAAATTGTTTCTGCATCGCTCGTAAATCGTTGGAATATATGACCGACCCCCATTCATTATTCTGCTACAACATTTTCACAGTATATATGTACTTCGCTCCTTGTGGAGGCTTTCATATAAAATTAAAATCCTAAAAATAACCCCCTAAATGCTGAGAAACCGCCAATAATTCTTCTGCTATAACATTTCGTTCATCCATCTTATATAATATTAATGTTTTTGGAACTCTCCTTTGAGAGAGTCAAATATATAATTGATTTCAGTGTAAAAAATCTCCTTACAGTCGGCTGGGGCCGACCAAACTATACCCTGCATATGTAGATTTATATATAAAAAGTTTACTCGAATATCCAACTTTTCTTTTATTTCCACTTTTCGACAAACAATTTTTGCACCCGAAATATGGTTGACTTTGACGAAGTAAAAGGATTTTAAGATAATTCCGAGGCTTAGTATGGGAGCTATATAAAAAGTGGGCGTGGCTTACCACTTTCTAGTAAATCCAATTAATTTTTCAATGTTAATCCACACCTTAAATTTGGTGTCCTACGTTGAATAGTTTCTAAGTTATGGTGGTTAACATTTTTGTTTAATTTCCTCAACTTTGTATGGGAGCCCCAATAAGAAGTGGGCGTGGTACGCTAATTTTTCGCCTGATTATTTCCGACTACGATATTAATTTAAGTGTCAATTATGGTTATTGTAGACATAAGATTGCCTAAGTTACAGTTGTTTCAATTTAAAATTTGTATGGGGGCTACGATAAACACTGGGCGTGGTACGCTCATTTTCTGTGAGCCTAGTTGCTCGTACAATACTAATCCATACCTTAAGTCTCGTTGTCCTAGGCTAAATGGTTTGTAAGCTATGGAGCTTAAAATTTTAGTTTAATTCACTCGACTTTGTATGGGAGACCCATGAAGGAGTGGGCGTGGTACACTGATTTTCTGCCAGATTTTTGCCGACTACGATATTAATTTAAGTGTCAATTATGGTTATTCTAGACAGAAGATTGCCGAAGTTACAGCTGTTTCAATTTAAAATTTGTATGGGGGCTACGATAAACACTGGGCGTGGTGCGCCCATTTTCTGTGAGCCTAGATGCTCGTACAATACTAATCCACACCTTAAATCTCGTTATTCTATGCTGAATAGTTTGCAAGTTATAACCGGTAACATTTTTTTTAATTTCCGCAACTTTGTATGGGAGACCCAAAAAGGAGTGGGCGTGGCACATTGATTTTCTGCCATATTATTTCTGACTGCCGTGTTAATCTAAGTGTCAATTATGGTTATTCTAGACAGAAGATTGTAGAAGTTACAGCAGTTTCAATTTAAAAGAAGTACAGACACTTTGTATGGGAGCTACGCTAGAAAGTAGGCGTGGCTCACCCACTTTTGACGAGGTTATATAGTAGTATAATGTAACTCTATGAGCGAAATATTGTTGTCCCAAGTGGTATATTATGTGAGTTATAGCAAGTTAAAGATTTTGAAAATTTCGAGGTTAGTCGCTTTGAATGCTTGGTGTGGGCGTGGTTATTGACCGATCATGCCCAATATCAATCCCCTCCGTACCCTTGGATCATAGATTACTTATGCCAAATTTCATCGAAATAGCTCAATATTTACTCAAGTTATCGTGCGAACCAGCCAGGTGACAGACAGACGGACGGACGGACGGACGGACGGACGGACGGACATCGTTAAATCGAAAATTTAATCGACGCTGATCACGAATATATATCTATGTCTATATCTCCGGAGATTCCTTCAAGTGGACACAAACATCTGACCGAAATGAATATACCATGCATATTGCATTATGCAGGGTATAAAAATCTATTAAATTGCGAAAAGACGCTAAATAAAAACAACCAGCTATTTCTGTGTTATAGTTCAATTTCTTGCGCATACAGATATGTAAAAGAGAAAAATAAAATAAAAATAAAAGATAGAAAAAAAAATCTCCTTACAGTCGGCTGGGGCCGACCAAATTATATCCTGCATATGTAGATATAAAGGGTTATCCATTTCGCGGTTTCAAAAGTATAGGGCTAGAATTCGACATCCGTCAAACTGAGTTGTTAAAACAATTTCTTTCTTTTTCAGTTCAAAGTCTGACATTTGCGAAAATGGATCGCTTAACTATCGCACAACGCATTAAAATTGTAAAAACCTACAACAAAAATGGTGATTCTGCCACAGCCACATATCGTGCTTTAAGAGGAGATTATGGTTTACATAATCGTCCAACTACGCAAGCAATTCGCAAAATTGTGAAGAAATATGAAGAGACTGGATCGGTTACAGATATTGTAAGGCCTGTGCATCATCGTTTCGCTCGTACCACCGAAAATATCGCTGCTGTAAGTGAAAGTGTTGCCGAAGACCCGAATGTGTCGATTCCTCGTCGTTCTCAGGAATTAGGACTGTCTTACGGCACATTATGGCGTATTTTGCATTTGGATCTACACCTACATCCATATAAAATCCAGCTCACATAACAACTGAAGCCAGCTGACCATTCACAACGTCGTAGATACGTCGAATGGGTGCTTGAACAACAGGCGGTGGACGGCGATTTTTCGAACAAAATTTTCTTCAGCGACGAAGAACATTTCTCACTCAGTGGGTATGTTAACAAACAAAATTGTCGTATTTGGGGTTCTGAGAATCCTCAAGTAATTGAAGAGAGGCCACTACATCCACAAAAAGTCACTGCTTGGTGCGCTCTTTGGTCCGGAGGTGTGATTGGACCTTACTTCTTCGAAAACGACGATGGAACGACTGTCACCGTCAATTCGGAGCGTTATGGTCATATGACAACCGACTTTTTTTTGCCTGCTATTGAAGAATACGACTTAGAGAATATGTGGTTTCAACAAGACGGTGCCACATGCCACACAACTCGAGCGAATATGGCTTTATTGCAAGAGAAATTTTCTGGCCGCGTAATTTCTCGTCGTGGCGATATCAAGTGGCCACCAAGATCATGCGATTTGACACCGCTTGACTTTTTTTTGTGGGGCTACGCGAAAGACCGTGTTTATGCAGATAAACCTTTAACTCTTGAGCACCTAAAAACCAACATTCGTCACGTTATGGCTGAGATACCGCCCAATATGTGTCAAAAAGTGGTCGAAAATTACCTCAAAAGAATCGATGCTTGCAACAATTCGTGTGGTGGTCATTTAAATGATGTATTATTTCACACATAATGTCAACGTTCAAACTTTATAATAAAAAATCTCCTTACAGTCGGCTGGGGCCGACCAAATTATACCCTGCATATGTAGAGATATATATAAAAAGTTTGCTCGTATATCCATCCTTTTCTTCCACTACTTTGTATAGGACCTACATTAAGAAGCAGGCGTACCTCACCAATTTTGGAGGATCAATTTCTGCCTATAATACTAAACTACATAGGTTGCAATGTGTTGACCTTGGAGTATTATTTAGTAAGTTATGGGTGTTTTAATGTTTAAGATAAATCCGAGACTTTATACGGAAGATATATAAAAAGTGGGCGTGACGTATCTCTTTCAGGTATATCTAATTAATTTTTCAATATCAATCCACACCTTAAATTTGGTTGTCCTACGCTAAATGGTTTGTAAGTTATGGAGCTTAAAAGTTTTAGTTTAATTCCCTCGACTTTGTATGGGAGACCTATGAAGGAGTGGGCGTGGCACACTGATTTTCTGCCAGAATATTTCCGACTACGATATTATTCTAAGTGTCAATTATGGTTATTTTAGGCAGGAGATTGCCGAAGTTACAGCTGTTTAAATTTAAAAGAATTTCAGTCATTTTGTATGGGGGCTGCAATAAACAGTGGGCATGGCGCGCCCATTTCCTATGAGCCTAGTTGCTCGTACAATACTTATCCACACCTTAAATCTCGTTGTCCTACGCTAAATGGTTTGTAAGTTATGGAGCTTAAAAGTTTTAGTTTAATTCCCTTGACTTTGTATGGGAGACTCTTGAAGGGGTGGGCGTGGCACACTGATTTTCTGCCAGATTTTTGCCGACTACGATATTAATTTAAGTGTCAATTATGGTTATTCTAGACAGAAAATTGCCGAAGTTACAGCTGTTTTAATTTAAAATTTGTATGGGGGCTGCAATAAACAGTGGGCGTGGTTGGCCCATTTTCTGTGAGCCTAGTTGCTCGTACAATACTAATCCACACCTTAAATCTCGTTGTCCTACGCTAAATGGTTTGTAAGTTATGGAGCTTAAAATTTTAGTTTAATTCCCTTGACTTTGTATGGGAGACTCATGAAGGAGTGAGCGTGGCACACTGATTTTCTGCCATATTATTTCTGACTACCATGTTAATCTAAATGTCAATTATGGTTATTCTGGACAGAAGATTGTAGAAGTTACAGCTGTTTCAATTTAAAAGAAGTACAGACACTTTGTATGAGAGCTACGCTAAAAAGTAGGCGTGGCTCAACCACTTTTGGTGTGGCTGTATAGTAGTATAATATAAGTCTAAGGGCCAAATATTGTTGTCCCAAGTGGTATATTATGTGAGTTATAGGAAGTTAAAGATTTTGAAAATTTCGAGGTTAGTCGCTTTGAATGCTTGGTGTGGGCGTGGTTATTGGCCGATCATGCCCAGTATCAATCCCCCCCGTACCCTTGGATCATAGATTACTTATGCCAAATTTCATCGAATATTTACTCAAGTTATCGTGCGAACCAGCCAGGTGACAGACAGACGGACGGATGGACGGACGGACATCGTTAAATCGAAAATTTAATCGACGCTGATCACGAATATATATCCATGTCTATATCTCCGGAGATTCCTTCAAGTGGACACAAACATCTGACCGAAATGAATATACCATGCATATTGCATTATGCAGGGTATAATAATAATAACATATGTAGTTCGCAAACTGATTTTGTTTGTAATATAAGTGTTCGGCACTCTCCTCTCCGGCAAAAGCAATCGCCTGTTAATGTGTGTGTAAATTATAATTTGCAATCTTTGGAATCACCCGCGCAAAACCCGCCAGAAAGTGCATTATCAAAAAAATCATTTGATACACACTGCACAAGTGAAAGTAACAGTCCAAATCTCTTGGCAGCACATATTCCTTACTCTAACACTACATCAAATTTGGCAACAACAAACTCATGTCCAATCGTATCAAATGCAGGTAAACAAAATAATATGTTCTCTCTTGATGTTCTATCTCCCTCTATACCGTGGAGTGTACAATGTGCTTCTCCTGCTGTAATACCAACAGCTACAACACCAAAGCAAACAAATAACGGCCTTTCAACTGAAGTGCATGAACCAGTAGTAAAGGCGATGACTATTACAGAACCAGTTGCTGTAGTAATGTAGCGAAAAAGAAGTCCCCAAAATTCCAAACAAATGAATTCAACAAAAATTCAGAAGCAAAACTCTACCCCCAGTAGTTCGGAAAATAGATACGCACTGCTTTCAAATGATGAAAGTGACGAAAATATTATTCCCAAGAAAAAGTTCAAACCCCCACCCATTTTTTTAAGAGAACGTAACTAAGATAAGTTAATTTCCAAAATAAGAAGCCTCATAGGACAAAAAAATTTCCACGTTGTTCCTATTCTCAAAGGCCAAATTGAAGAAACGAAAGTGCAAATCTATAGCGAAACTCATTATCGCAAAGTAATAGCAGAATTTGATGCTGGAAAAAAAAATTACTACACATATCAGCTAAAAAGTACTAAAGGCTTAATCGTTGTTCTCAAAGGCGATATTAATGAAAACAAACTTGGTAACCTATTTTTGGTTGCTGGCGATTTCAACGCCAAGCACACTCACTGGGGCTCCCGCTTAATAACTCCAAAAGGCAGAAGAGTATGCTCAATCATTACTAACCACGGCCACGATGTAATCTCAAATAGTCAACCCACATATTGGCCGACGGACAAGAGGTAGATACCCGATCTCATGGACTTTGGAGTCGCCAAAGGTTTGGAGATGGGAAATATCTCCACAGAGTGTAATTATGATATCTCATCTGATCACTCGCCCACGGCAATATCAGCTCTGCCACCTGCACAAGGATATACAAGCAATCAAACTATAACCGACGCACGTCAGCCGATATTAAATTGCTAGTAAGACAGAAAATGAATTCAGGTCACCGAATCTGAAAACATAGGTCCAGCACTACACTCGAAAGCTAAAGCAAGCCCTAAAAGACAACAACACCAAAGAGTTGGAAGATCACATGGCCAAATTAACACCTGGTGAAGAGGAAAACAGATTCCCCCATCCGTTTGAGTGACGGCAATTGGGCTAGAAGTAACTGTGAGAAGGGTTTGGCTTTTGAAAACCACCCTCTACACAGTCCTCACTACCAAAATTAACTTCTCAACCTTGCTCAATAACGCTCAAAATTACAAAGAGAGACAATTTACAAAGATTTAAACCCCAAAAAATCACCTGGCCCAGATAGAATGACCAGAAAAATGATAAAAGAGCTAACTCCAGCTTCAGTAATTCATCTTATGCACATTTTCAATGCTATCCTTCGTATTAAACACTATCCCAAATGCTGGAAAACTTCAAAAATTATTATGATAGTAAAACCAGGAAAAGACCCTACAAAACTTGCATCGTACAGACCCATCAGCCTCCTGTCTCTACTCTCTAAAGTATTCAAAAAGCTACTTGTCATGAATATTGTATAACTCCATTTATTAATCTCAACCAACTGATTTCCCAACATCAGTTTGGATTTAGAAAACAGCATGGCATAATAGAGCAAGTTCATCGCATTGTAACTCTGATAAGGAACACTTTTGAAGAAAAAAAGTATCGCTCAGCTGTCTTTCTTGATATGACTCAAGCTTTCGATAAAGTATGGCACGATGGCTTTATTTACAAACTCAAACTATTACTGCCTGCAAATGTCTCCTCATTGCTTGGTAGCTACCTAACGAAAAGACAATTTCTCGTACATCACAAGGATTACACAACAAATCCATTGGATATTCACGCTGGCGTTCCTCAAGGAAGCGTTTTGGGTCCCTTACTGTATCTCTTATACACTTCAGATATGCCCAACAATAACTATACATTCATATCGACCTTTGCTGATGATACGGCAATATTGTGCTCTCGCTCTAACCCCATAGAAGCTACTAAACTCCTGCAGACTCATATCGATTCTCTCTAAATCTGGCTAGCAAAATGGCGTATAAAAGTCAATGAATCAAAGAGCGTACATGTAACCTTCACGCTAAGGCCAGATACATGTCCCCCACTTAAAATTAATGGCCAATCAGTTCCACAATGTTCCTCAACAAAGAACTTGGGTATTCACCTCGACAGAAGGCTGACCTGGAACAATCACATAGAGGCAAAGAAAACTCAGATCAAGCTAAAAATTAATCAGTTATGGTGGCTGTTACACAAAAGCTCAAAGTTGAATCTCGAATACAAAGTGCTATTATATAAAGCAAGCCTAAAGCCAATCTGGACTTATGGTCCAGATTGGCGTCATCATCCCCTCGAATATCGAAAAATTGCAGCGAATACAATTCAAGTGACTACGAAATATTGTAAACGCGCCTTGGTATATGAGGAACGTTAACATCCATTGAGATTTGAATGTACCCACAATTTCTGAGGAAGTTGCAAAGTCTTGCAGAAGCTACATTCAAAAATTACACAACGTTCCGAATCCCCTTGCTAGGCAATTGTAGCTGAGCACAGGCTATCGCTGACTAAACAAAATGACACATTGGATACGCTGTGTAATTGCTAAACCTCCCGACTCAACAAATTGTGATGGAACAACGGGAATATCACATAATTTTAAGTTACTTTGTAAGATTTGAATACTTATTGTGAGTTTCTAAGATGGTAGAAAGATTCAATAAATTCTTAGTATTTAAACCAAAAAAAAAAAAAATCCATCTTATATGAGGGCTTACGGAAGAAATGTATGTTATCAAATTTTATGAAAACATAAATTTTGTATGGGAGTCCTCTTGAGAGGCGGAGATAGGGGCTACTAAAGATAGGGAAGGGTAAAAATTATGGAAACTCTGAAAGCGGAGGTACCGAAATTTATAAAAAAAAACTCAATTTTGGAAACGATCCCCTTAAAGTGCTAGATATAATGTTGAGGGGAAAAAATTAATGAAAGTCGGTGACACATTCTGAGAATTTTAATGAATATGCCGAACCAACCCTCTATTCCAATTCAATGACCCTAAATATGTAAAGGTATGTCGACCTCAGCTAGTGGACAATAGCATTTCGTTGTATGACTGTGTTATTTTCACTTATTAATACACATTATAACATTGTGTAAATATTTAAAAACATTATTTTAATTGAATTTAGCATCCTATTTAAATGCAATTTATCGCACTATTTATATGATGATATTGTACTAACAACTACGAATACACATAAACACTTAATTATTTGATAGAATTTGTTTATATTGTTGTTTCATAATACAATATTAAAATTGTTGGATAATAGATATTTACATACCACCCACAACGGCGAATGGGAAACTTTCAATTGATACTTGCGTATGACCATTCGTATGTTGGCGGTAGTGGACCATATTTAATGCGGTTCACATAATATCTACCAGTAATTATCACATAATTTACAATGTATGAACTATTTTACACATTATATTAAGTAGTATATACTATATATGTATCACATGTATCATGTGAGTACATTAGATCTATTCGAATAAATTTTAGATTACTATTTTTTCTACAGTCGTTCTGAAATTCTTTGCTCAAAAGTGTTCATTTTTTGAGATTTTCCTTAAAAGACATTATTCATTTTTCCATATGCAATATCAATGGAAAACATTGCAAATTTCTATGTTTAACCTAACTAACGAGTTTCTGGAAATCAAAATGATGTAAAATAGAAAACCTAAATAAAAATTAAAATACCAAGACTTTTTTTTTTGGCACGCCTAATGAACATAGTAGCATTTATTGCATTTAGTTTAATGGGATTTTCATTGTTTATCTGATATTCGCTTGTAGTTTGTAGTTTTGTATGTGGTTTGGTTTTCGTGGATTATTTGGGCTGTATTTGTTGCGGTTGTACTTCCATTTTTCATAATCTGCAAAATTATTTAATTAAATTAGTTAATAAAATAATATTTATGTTGTTAACGTAAATAATTTGATTAAATTTAATTATTTTTAATTTATAGTCGTATTATAAATATATCAAATTTAAACGGTGAATGTTGCCAGGTAATTAACTTCCGGCAAATGCCGCAGTGCAAAGGAATCCATTGTTTATAGAAGTTTTAAAAAGCACTTACCATAGTTTTCTCTTCTGTACACTATTTAAAATATGATCTACAAACTGAGTTCAAGCAAAATTAAAACAAATATCAAAAGTAGCTTTCGTAAAAGATAGAAAATATACGTTGAGTTCGCATGACGTTCGTGCCAAATGAGCACCTATCTTTTGAGGCGAAGCATACGAATCGTACATAGATGACACTTTCATAAAATTTATTTCACCGAAGCATCGTAATCTCTTTAATCAAATTTATAATATTCAATAAGAATAGTCATTCATAACTACTTTTAAATAATGCTTTAAAACGAAATTACTTAATACCGTACAATGACTTTTGCAAAAAATTGCTTTTTTTTCAAAATAAATAATAATTTTACTTCCAAAACCGTGTATTCACCAAGGGCGGCAAAATATAAAAAAATGGAATTTTAATTTCTATATAATAAATAATAAAAGCTTCAATCGACAAGGGACTTGTTAGGCGCACTAAATCAGCACGTTGACACAATAATCACATGGGTTTTTGCCTACAAGAACGTTGACGGTAATAAACAGGCTTTTTATGACACATGATTAGAGGTGCCTGTCTTAGTTACTCCTCATCAAGAGGAGCACATATCTACACCATCATCAATTCATCAATTGACTAATTGACGATGGAAGTCACTAACCTGCCCTCGTCATATAACGACGGTAGATTTCGTAAATATCTTACTAGGGAGCTTGACGATGTTCCTGGGCTTTTTGTTTTGTTTTTTTGGTCTATTGTACTGCGCTCGAAGTTCCATTTTATCGTGTGTTAAATCTACTCGTTCTCCGGAGAAATTGGAATAGATCCTGTGGTGCTAAAGACCTAAGAGCTCTTAGCACGTCAGTCCCAGAGACCTCAAACCCGATTCGAGCCAACGCACTGCAGACACATAAAAAGTGGTCCGCCATCTCATCTTTTTTTCACAGGCTGGGCAAAGTGCACTGCCTCCTAGTTCTACCTTTTCCATGTGCTTTGTCCATAGAAAGTGGCATGTTACCAAGCCGTGTAGCATTCTACAGTCACCTCCACCTAGAGATAGGAGGAAATGCGACTATTTACCCGATATTTTAGGTAACATGGATTTCGTCCACCTGCAGCCTCTCTCGGCATGCCAGGTCGACTTATGGACAAGATTAACCCAGGTGTTGACACCTGGGTTGTCCAAGGCCAGTAGCGCAGCCTGACTGTCACTGTAGACACAAATAGACTTGTTTTTCAGCCTCTTGTCCAAGATATAATCCATCGCCTTCTGTATTGAATACACCTTTGCCTGAGAGACAGATGCATACATACCAAGGGCAAAGAACAGTTGAGTTCCTTCAGTTTCCACGAAGACTTCAGAACCAAAACCTTCTTCAGTCCTGGAGCCATCAGTGAAAATGCAGAAGCAAAATCTACCGGGCTTCAGCCTCAGGGTCTAGGAGCTAGCTGCAGGTAGATCTACTTTATACCGTTTTGCTAGTACGATCGTAGACGGTCTGGAGTCCCAGAGCATAGACAGAGCTAGAAAGTTTGCGCCTGTGCCACTGCTTTCCAGAACCGGAATTGGGCTATACCAGTGTCCGTTGTTAATCAACCTACTGATTGCCTTCGTGGACTCTCCTTGGATGAAAACATAAAGTGGGGGAAGATTCATCATAGCATCAAGAGCTGGGTCAGCTGTGGTAGGGAAGGCCCCAGTGCAACATAAAGCCACAGTGCATTGTAACCTTACTAAGGTTCTCTTTACTTCCACAAAGAATAGACGACTCATTTAGGCTACCGATGCATAAGAGATGATTGGTCTTATCATAGCAGTGTAGAACCAAAGGACCTTGCTAAGGGAAAGTCCCCACGTCTTGCCAAAAACAACCCTGCATTGCCAAAAGGCAGACAATGCCTTAGATGTTTTCTGCTGATCGTGTGACTTCCAGAGAAGTTTACTGGCCGTGTTTGCTCACAATAGAACAAAAACAAAGTCGGGAAGATGTTTCTATAGAGTGTTTGGCGATGTTTCACAGTAATAGAGACGAATTTTCGAGTCGATTCGTAACCATGGATGACACATGGGTCCACCACTTCACACCTGAGACAAAGGAGCAGTCAAAACAGTGGACTGAAAGGGGAGAATCGTATCCAAAGAAGGCAAAGAAGACAGTTCCATCTGCAGGCAAGGTTATGGCGTCTGTTTTTTGGGATGCACGTGGGATAATTTTTATTGAATATCCTCAAAAAGGAAAAAAAAAATCAACGGCGAGTATTATGCTAATTTGTTGCAGCGCTTAAGTGATGAAATTAAAGAAAAAAGGCCGCGTTTGCGGAAAAAGCAAGTGTTGTTTCATCAAGACAATGCACCAGTTCACACATACACTGTTGTGATGGCCAAAATCAATGAGTTAAAGCTCGAATTGCTGAAGCATGCACCTTATTCGCCAGATTTAGCTCCTTCGGATTATTTTCTATTTCCATTTGAAAAATGGAAGAGGTGGAGTCTGCGGTAGATAGCTATTTTAATGGGCTAGACAATTCATACTATAAACAGAGTATCGAATCTGGAAAAAGTGTTTAGAGCTGAAAGGAGATTATGTTGCGAAATAAAGAAAAATTTTCCCAAATTTGTTTTCTTTGTTAGATCGGGTAATTCTGGGAACGCCCTTGTACTCTTCAAGTCTTATTGCACTATTATATTATGCTCATATGTTACATATGGAAGTTAATAAGCAAGTACTTACTCAATAATCCATAAATGAAATAGAAATGGAAGTATGACAATTGACTAAAAAGCACATTTGCATTTCATATGGAGATATACAATCTGCAACAGACATGGATAGAAATGAAAAGAAAGCATGTGATTACACAACGAACGGGTGTGACTTGGATAGCATAGCATCATAATCCATATTCATATGCCATTTAGGTGGCACTAATATGCACTAATATAAGGATAATAAATATCTGTATTCCCATAAATCTGCATTGATCAAGTGTAATAGCGTTCTGATAGATTTGTAAGCAGTATGAATATGGGCGATAAAAGCTCACTTTGAATGAAAGATATAGATAAGTGGAAAATTGTAAGGATTTTCATACGACAATGGGCTGTGTTACACAGATGGGATATCAACTATCATAAATATCTTCAATATTCTGCTATGTTGTTGTGTATTCATACCTAGTACATACTAGTATATGCATACCATATGAATCATAATACAGGAAGTAGGCACTTCCGATTACGAGTAAACACTTCTATTAGTGTAAAGAATAAAATGGAGTATATGAAGAATACGAGTACATTAGCAAGCACTGTATTGCCATATTGTATGCACTCGTAAGTATGGTACACGGTGACCAGACGTTTCTCTTTTTGAGATTGAAGATTGGCTTATTTCTGTTTAATTTTCCCAACCAAGAAAACTTTTTTATATCATACCACCACACTTGTCTTTGGTCTTTACTTATTCATTTTGTTCATTAATGATGAAAATCAAAATTTTGAAACCGATTTCTACTACTAAATCTGATAAAAATATTACATTGAACTCGCTCACAAGCAACAATGTTGTACAAAAAATGTTCATTATTTTTCATCAATAACTCTCATCTCTAGAGTGGCCAAATACAAGCATATATCACTGACATTTCTGGCGTTGGATAAATTTGATCCGTTTCGTAGTGTTTCTTAAAGTTTGAAATTATTGTTATGGGGCAAATCTGTCTCAGTTTTTGCAGTTTCAAAACGTCTAAAAATAAAATGACTCTGAAGAGTTCTTTGGCGAGCTTCTCTTCAAGTACGCGTGCGTGTGTTAAATTTTGGACTTATTTTACCGGTTCCAAAAGGCAGAACCCATGTGACATCACTTTTTCTGAGCTTTGTCACAAAGTTCTCTTAGAAGCTTTTCCAGGGAAAGTTGTTACTGCCGGAAAAATTGTCAATTTCTTGCCGACAGGTGGGTACCGTTCGAAAGAGAGATCTTTTTGATATTAAATTTATGCTTCAGCCGCGGATTGAACCCACGATCTAAAGATCACAAGGCCAACACACTAACAACTGAGCTACGGTACCCATCAAAACATCTGGTCACCATAATTATATCATATATGACTTGATGTTCCATTCTCTATACTCAACAGTTTATTGCTTTCGCAATAAACATGAAGCACAATTGTTCTTTTCTGATGAAGGATATAATGGTGACATAGACGAAGGTGTAAAATACTTATCGAGTGATAATCCGAGTAATTCTTTGTTTACCATATTGACAATATGTACAATTATACAATAGTAGTAGTATGAATGTGGTATAAATGGGCATGTGTCGTACCATATGCCTTTGTTAATAAATATTATGAGTATCGACATAAGGAAAAGTATATATATATGAGAAATGCATTGTTAAGTATCTTTTATCATATAAAACTTTTTGTAATGGAGTAAAGTATATATTATATATGAATTTTATTTAATAATTTTCTTTTTATAAAACTTATTTTTATATGATTTTTGCTTTGAAGTGTGGGATCTCCAAGATCCCACCAGAAACCACAACAAAGATGGAGAAAAATAGAATCGACACTAAAGAGAGCTGCCGTAAATTTAGCTTAAAGGCACTCTCATCAGAATACTTGCTACGGTATAGAAATAATCCGAACGAAATTTTTCATAAACACTTAAAAATCGTCAAAATTGTATAAAAATAACAATATTTTCAGAGTATCATTTCGAAACTTCAGCAATTTCACTTTTTCATTAACACATATTTTTTACAAAATTTAATGCAATTTTGTTCATAAATATATATAGTTGCCATATAAAAATTTCCAGTTTTTATTTAAAAATCTACAAAAATTGTATGGAAAGTAACGATATTTTCCAGTGTATGCTTTTGAAAATCTCAAGTTTTTATACCCTGCATAATGCAATATGCATGGTATATTCATTTCGGTCAGATGTTTGTGTCCACTTGAAGGAATCTCCGGAGATATAGACATGGATATATATTCGTGATCAGCGTCGATTAAATTTTCGATTTAACGATGTCCGTCCGTCCGTCCGTCCGTCCGTCCGTCTGTCTGTCACCTGGCTGGTTCGCACGATAACTTGAGTAAATATTGAGCTATTTCGATAAAATTTGGCATAAGTAATCTATGATCCAAGGGTACGGAGGGGATTGATATTGGGCATGATCGGTCAATAACCACGCCCACACCAAGCATTCAAAGCGACTAACCTCGAAATTTTCAAAATCTTTAACTTGCTATAACTCACACAATATACCACTTGGGACAACAATATTTTGCACATAGAGTTATATTATACTACTATATAACCTCAACAAAAGTGGATGAGCCACGCCTACTTTCTAGCGTAGCTCCCATACAAAGTGTCTGTACTTCTTTTAAATTGAAACTGCTGTAACTTCTCAATCTTCTGTCTAGAATAACCATAATTGACACTTAGATTAACACGGTAGTCGGAAATAATATGGCAGAAAATCAATGTGCCACGCCCACTCCTTTTTGGGTCTCCCATACAAAGTTGCGGAAATTAAAAAATGTTACCGGTTATAACTTGCAAACTATTCAACGTAGGACACCAAATTTAAGGTGTGGATTAACATTGAAAAATTAATTGGATTTACTAGAAAGTGGTAAGCCACGCCCACTTTTTATATAGCTCCCATACTAAGCCTCGGAATTATCTTAAAATCCTTTTACTTCGTCAAAGTCAACCATATTTCGGGTGTAAATTAGTAGTATATGCAAAAATTGTTTCTCGAAAAGTGGAAATAAAAGAAAAGTTGGATATTCGAGTAAACTTTTTATATATAAATCTACATATGCAGGGTATAGTTTGGTCGGCCCCAGCCGACTGTAAGGAGATTTTTTTTCTATATAATAGTAGGTACTCTTATAAAAGAATATAGTTACAACACAAAAATGCAATTATTATCATTACTTTTGGACAAATTTGTATGGAATGTACCATAATTTACCAATATAACAGTTTGAAACTGGTGCCCATTCAATTTTTTCAAAATTTGATGGTACTGTGACTTACAAAACCGATCACGATATAAGGGCAAGCCAATTAAAGCGCCTTGTATAGAAAAATGCGCAGCAAAACCGAGAAGTTTGATTTGTTGTTTTAATGCTTATAACCTTAAGTAACGGAGGGTGTAACGGTTTTGTAGTTGTTGCCTTTAATCCCTTTTCTTTAATTTTTTCTTTGACTTAAAATGAAGTAATCACTTTTGTGAGTTTCCCTACAAACTCCGGCAGGTGGAACTGATGAGTAGTTTAATATTCGGTGTATCCACCCTTTGCTTTCAAAACCGCCTGTATACGCATAGGTATACTGTAAAAGGTTAAATGAAGATGTAGTTGAAACTATCGTATTTCAATATACTTTCAATATACTTTTTAATATGGTGGCAATAGTTTGGAGCGTTAATCCAGATTAACGGAGTACTTAATCCGATTAAAATATTACGCCGAGCAGTTACAATTCGTAGCTGCGCTGTTAATACAAAACAACTATTTATGAGGAATATAATTCGAAAATAACTTGCTTTGAAGGACCGAAATGATACTTTTTGGGAGTTTGACGTTTTTAGAATAGATGACAAGAGATTCAAGGAAAACATTTGTCTCAACAAAGATGCCTTCAAATGTGCAAAAGAGTTTGAAGAATGAAGAAAACAAACACAAACACAGGACTTTGCATTCCACTCTAAAAGAGAGCGCCTATTGCATTTTTGAAAATAATTGTTTAGAAGGCTCCCAATACATGTTCAGAAAAAGGAAATTAAATGGTATCGACTATTATTCAGTTGTTTTCTTTGCAAGTTGTGATTCTTATAGCTTATTAAAAACATTTACACTTTTTGGCATATAAAAATTTACCTATATTCACGTTGGATCAAGTAAAAGAAACGATGATTTTTACATTTCTTTACCATATTGCGCAAATCAGTCAGTAGTGCATGGATGAAGGAGCAGGAAACGTAACTGCACAAAGTCAAGCCAACCATACGACAAGAGCTGGTGGAAATGACGTGACAGCATCATTAAGTTTTTTTTTGGGATGCATGCGTTGAAATTGCCATCGATTGTATTGAAAGTAGTAAAACGATTACCGTTGAATATTATTCATAGCAGTACTTTTTGTGTTCGATTAGTTAAAAAAGATCTCATCCAATCTACGAGCTTTTGCGGGACACCAATTGAGTCTAACTTCTAAATTAGTGAGTAATCATTTAATCTATCAAAAGCTTTATTAAAATCAGTAAAGATAATCTCTGTTTGCAGGTCAGCAGTAAAAAATTTTATTATGGGAGTCGAAAACTCAAGTAGATTGATCGCAGTTGATTTTCCTTTCGGAAAACCATGTAGACTGGAAAGTATTACAGATTTAAACGAAAATACGAACGGGGGTGTGATTATAGCTTCAATAATTGGACACAACTGATTTAGTTTCGTTTTTATGAAGGCAATAACCAAGAAGGTTTGTCTACTCATGAACTCTTTGGTTTGTTTGTTGGTAAAATAATTGTAAAGAGTTATCCAATAGGAGGTACTTTTTCCAAAGTACCTCCTATTCTCAGATTCTCAGATTCTCAGACATTACACACCTAACAACTGTCATGTTCATATGACATTTGTATTCATTATTCATTGACATTTCACCATGAAAAGACTTACACCAGCACCTTTACAAATTGTGGAAATTTATTTCCAAAATCAGTGTTCAGTGAGAAATGTTTTTCGTGCTCTTCGACCACTTTATGGTGTTCATATTGTATTGTGGTGTGTTTATGGTATTCAGGTCTTGTGATCTGATGCCGTTGGATTACTTTTTATTGGGGTATGTGAAATCACTTGTTTATGTCGATAATAAACCACAATCGATTCCTGCATTAGAAGTGAACATAACGCGCCTAATTAACGAAATATCGTCCGAAATGCTCGTAAATAGGACCCATAGAGCAAGTTGTGAACAACATTTAAAAGAAATTACTTTCAAACATTAAATTTCGTAAATCAAACTTACTTCTCAAATACAAATTTTGATTATTACATTTATTTTCATTAGTTTTATTAAAAAAAAAAATCCGGAAGCTCTTATTGGATCACCCTTTATATACAAATTTTCAGCTTATAATAGTCTTTGTGTGACAGTCAGATATAGTTAAGTGGAGCCAGATCTGTCACCTCTCCTCATGATTGGTACAAACGGAAGCAAAAACTTTATTTATATGATACCTAAAAATATCACGCCTTTATTTTAAGTATGTTAACATGTTGACATGTTTTTTCCAATGTTTTACCATAATTAAATTAAATTTTTTAATTATAGCAAATATTAAAGTAAATATTCATATTCCAAAGTATGGGTATCATCTTTTATGCCCCATTGGGGTATATACATAATATTTGGGTGTGTTTATAATGAATGTACGAGTATATAGCGCCAATATATGGTAATACACACATCTATCTAAATTGCATACATAATGGACATATGTATGTCCGTATAGTGCCATTTATTATGTGACCATATAATGGCAGGCTATCATAAATTTTCCATGCACATAGTGTAAACTAATTGTTGCAGTTGTTATGAGTGTACACTCTACACACGATCTTACATGTAGGCACATTATCAATGCAATCGGCGTACCAGAAAAATGCTCCTGCCCTCGTCTCTGTTCGCAGACACATCCTCAAAGCCCACACAAATGCTCACGTATATGAATACTATGTAATATATGCATATGTAAAGGTCTTCGATGTCTGCTTAAATGCCATCTGTTTTTTTTTTTTTCTTTCTCGTCGATTCTCATCTCGCATGTGATGTCATTATTAATTCAGAAAACCCCTTTGGCATTCATAACTTTGGCGTCCATATCAACGTTCAGTGGTTGTACACACTACCCTATGGACATGTACGACATGCATAAGTATAATATTGCAGATAAGCAACATAATTTTCAGCATGAAAAAGATTGCAGTGAGAAATAATGACAACGAGATATGTTGGTGGGCGAGAAAGAAAACACAAGTAAAATACTATTAATATTAAATGATTACAATTTGATATTCTGACTTCTTGTAGACAGCATTCACATACGTACGAGCATACCTACTAGTAGTCGTACTCGTACATGTCGAAACAGATGTAGCATGTCAAGTAGGAGGATGCCAAAAAAAAAAAATAAAAATAAAAAATAAATAAATAAACAGAAGAATTCACTTACCTTTCCAGTTTCTCGTGAGAAATCGTTCATCATATAATGTGTATACCTAAGTGGTCCAACACAACAGCACCACTTCAATGATTAAGTATTCCATTCGTAAGTACTAAATCCCAGTTTATCCATCTCCCTCTTTCTCTCCCTTCTCACTTTTTCTCGCTTTCCCTTTTTATTTTTGGTTTAGTCTCTGTTGTCCCTTTTTTGTACACTGCACTGACTAATTAAACTATTTGTCAACAGTGTTGTCTATCTGTTCATTCCGCTCTTTAAATTCATCCAACCAGTTTTTTGTTGTTTTTTTGCATGTGTTTTTTCCTCTTGGCTGCCACAATTTATCCGCACAATAAACTCTGAATTCTGAACCTCTCACTCAGGAATAATGGAAGGAAGGAAGCCAGGAAGGAAGAAAGCATCCCTCTCAACATGGCTAATACAAAGTTTTAAATGACCGGAAATATCCCGTTGAAATTCTACAATATATTGTTTGTAAGAGAGGGTGAGAAAGAGAGAGAGAGAGAGAGAGAGAGGGAGAAAGGAAGAGTGACAAAATGAAAAGGGAAAGAACAATTCACAATGACGATTAAAAAGTGTTAGTAGTGTATCAGGTTACATGCAACACTTGATGTTGCAACATGATGCAAGTGAATGAATGAAGTGGCATAGAAATACTAGTATATATAGGGGAAGCAGAGTAAATTATTGTGGGAAATATTTTGGGTTCAAGTGCAAAATAATATTAATTTTACTCAGATGCTTAGAATAAATTGAAGAAGGCTCCATAGCTTGTAGACAATTATCTATTAATTAACAGGACTAACTCGGATTTTTTTTTTACTTTTATGAGATGAGAAAGCGATAATACTTAAGGAGCGCTTTAAAGTTAGGAAGAATTTATCCGTCCAGTTAGTATTGGCAATTTTATTGCTTACATTTGATGGCACTGGCTCTTAATGTAGCTCCCATACAAAGTAACGGACGTTTTCAAATATTTAAACCATAATTTCTTATTTCATCTTCCATTTATAATAACCATTGTTAACCATACAAAGCCACGGTAATGTTTTAAAATTTAAAGCATCATAACTTAATGAAACTTTTATCTCGAACAAGTGAACTACAGCTACAATTTCATATAGCTCCCATACAAAGTCTTGGAAATTTTGTTAAAACTTATGAAATATGTTATAACCTCATAACCAAAACGACGACATTTTCAGTATTAATACTAAAGTTGCCAGTATTTAACAACATGGGAAGAAATTGATGTGGAACAATTTTCAACATCCCACAATTTTCAACGACCCACAATTGTTGACTCTACCCTATTCATACTCATTGAATATGAAACCAATTCGTTACAGAAATAGGCTTTAAGTATATTTGAGTTGGGAAATTATTTTCTACCTAGGCATATGCATATGCATATGTAATATGTACTACAACATGTCTGAACCATATTTGGCTGTTTGTTATTGTTGCAAAATCTCATATTCGCAATATTGATTTATTGTCTCTTAGCTACCAGTAAATTGACTATTGTACTAGTATAAATCAAGTATTCTGTCAACATTTTGTTAGGTCTACAGCAATTAGAGAAATATTTAAACGTAAATTGATTATAAGTAAAAATGTACTTATAACCTACTAGATATTGAATTATATTTACCATATCCAATTTATCATATACCGCAAGATGCCTCACGTGTACAATCCTTTAACTTTTGCAGTCGCCGCATAAACTTGAAATATCTTCGAGCTATTTTTTTTCTCTACAGCATTCTGTGTGTATAAAGTGAAGTGGTAAAGTGAATCGATGGTTGAAATAATTCGTTCATCATACACTCATCATATATTTATATGTGGATAAGCCATACGATTGATTGCAAAATCACTTAGAAACCGCAACGTTAACTATTTATTCATTTAAATTGGTCAACTTCATTATAGACACTACACTGAAATGATTTGGTATCTATGGTATATGTAATCTATCCTGGTAAGACAAGGAAGATGTGTAGATTAGAATGTCTCATAGATGCAAACATTTATTTTTGAAATAAATTTGATAAGCATGGAGTCCAATTTTTTTCTATTTATATAGTTCAAAATGCTTGGCAATTTAGGAAAAAAATGTTTGAGAAAAACTGAAAATTTTTTATGGGGGCTCAAAGTTGATTTTCCTTGAAAGTTTGATATATAATAAATTTCGCTTTGAACATTATTTTAAAAAAATTAAATGCTTATTTAAATTTGTTATTGGTTTATAATAGGCGGCACTCTAATGTATAAATATAAATGAAGAAAATGTATTTAAAGCTTCGAATGCGGTAAAAATGTTGGTTAAGATTTATCCATGCGAAAAAGGGACTTATACGATGAGAGTAATGATGATGATTATATTTTTTTCAGAGGATAATATTGTTTCTATCAGTAATATGAACGACGGTGATAATGTTAATTACATTTAATATTATATATATATATTTAGTGTCCATCTCCTCTACAAAACGTAATGATGAAAAGGATAATCATGTACATACATACGTGTACGAGCTATGCTGATGATAATAATATATTTACCAGATATTGATGTTACTCTGGTTAAAATGTAGCATAATGATCTTTACATATGATTGTTAATGGAGCTGTCATATCATTGCATGTAGACGTAATATTGCATGCATACAACTGCAGACATTCCATTTTTATTAATTAAATCAGAGTGTATGCGTGTTGTTGTATGATACTGTCGATTCCCAGGTAACCATTTTTTTGGCTTTTGTCTTTTGCTTCTTGATTTCATTCGGTTTTATTTTATTTTTTCTTTTATTTTATTGCATTTCCGTATGGCAAAAGCGATTAATATCTGAAAAAGATGTAATTGCTGAAGGGAGAAAAAAATGTGTAAGTACTTGTGGTGGAAAATTAAATCATTATTCAGTGTAAAGTTAAAGTATCATATTATTTCCAATAAAATCTTCAAGTTGGAATACGAATTAAATACACATAGATTTAGACCTAGCAGAGATGGTATATAAAAGGACGATGGACAGCGTTGCATATTGTGTACCAACGCTAACGATGTGTAACCACAGTGAACAAAAAAAAAAAAAAAATAATAATAATAAACGACAATCTTCTGCAATGCTTGCTCATCATTTCACAGTTCACAGTTTTTATAAAGTTAGTTTGATCACAGAAATAATACATTAATAAATCAACTTAATTTAATGAATATCCAACCCAACTCCCATACAAAAGTGTGATGTTGAATACAAGTTTTCACATTTTTTGTGCAAAAATATAACGCTATTGAACTAAAACTTGGTATATAAAGTTGCTCTAACATCAAAAATAATGTATTAAAAAATAGGCGTAATCGAATTAAAATCACGCTCACGCCCCATATAAAATAGGCGTAATCGAATTAAAATCACTCTCACGCCCCATATAAAATTATGTTGTTGAATGTATTTTTCACACTTTTTGTACGACGAACTTGCTATATGAAGTTTCTCATCCAATAACATTAATATATTGGAAAATGAGCATAATTGGTTAAAAACTAAGCCTACCTCCCATACAAAATTATACTTCCGTAAGTATGTTTTCGCTTTTCGCACAAGAAAAAACGCCTACCTTCAGAAATTGCCCAATTTTTTAGATTTAATATTCATTCTGAATAAGTAAATTTGAATTGGTTGAAACTATGAAGAATATGCAGAACAAATGCGGTTGAACGATTATTTCGGAATTGAACGTGCGAGGAAATCAAATAAACTCTCAAAAGCCGTTTATGACAACCTTTAAGATATTGCATCAAAATCTTCACTGCACCCACCACTATCGTACCTTTGGACGTATGTCTTTTACAACTTACAGGAAATCTCCTCAGGCATGTTGCATAATTCAGATGAAAATTGAATATTTAAATGCATCAAAATGAAAATATATCTCAGACAATTTCACTAATAATCGGAAATCGAAAGATTTTGTAATTGTGTATTGAATTTATATTTATGAATTGAAGAAGGGAGAACAAATACACAATACATATTTCCTTTGCATATACTAGCAAAGTTTGAAAAAGCGAACTTATTAAAAACAAAATATATATTTAATAATTACATAAAGACAACTATCTCAAATAAAATGCCATTTCTTTATTAGATAATTCCTATAGTTAATAATATCCTGTGAGTAAACCAAACAAACGAATAACACAAAAAAAAACATAATAATAAGCATTATTCGGCATTATTCCAAGCGCCAGTACAACGCCAAGAATGTTGAGTATGCTCCCAATACCGTTGATTACCATGCCACTGGGGACAATTTAATTTTTATTGTACAAGTATGAATACTATGTATTCTCATTCGAACCTCTTGCGAAACAATAAATTATTTCATTTAGTCCTGCAGCATTGTCCTGATTCATAGCAGTGTATACGTAATGGCAGTAACTGTAGAAAATGCGGCAGCGATAGTAGCAGTTTCATAGCACAAGCAGTGACAAAAGCACATAATGCAACACGTACGAATATAATAATATTGTGCAACTCTTTATGTGCACCTACCTATACTATAATGTATGAAGAACAGACACCGTGGTACTATGTAGAATGCTCAATTTTCGTATTTCCTTTCATTTTTATTTAATTTTACTATCTTTTTTAATTTTTTCTTTTTTTTTTCATTTCAATGCAGAAATAATAAATTTTAAAGCAATTTTCTTATCAATTACCCATTTCTCCATTATACGTACTATCTATATATATATGGTTTGTATATTGGTATGTGGATACATTGTACATATTCGCGAGTAATAATTCATAGAAAAATTTGTCACAAATTTAAATTACAATATGAAAATTTATCAAATAAACGTGGTGGTAGACTGCAATCCATATACATATGAAATGAACAGTATATGTGTGATGGAAAATATTATGAAATTGGCATTTAAGCATATACATATGTAGATTCCTTTTTTTTTGGAAGTTGGTTAAAATATAGATATATCGATCTCAAGTGGTAGAGCCGAACGTTATATGAACCGATCACTGCACAGTTCGATTAACTCTACTCTTTGAAATATCTCCGCTTTGGCACTAAAAATTGAGATACATCAGAAAATGGAGTTAATCGAACTGTGAACTAAAAACTGTCCATAAAAATTGATTAATACTTCAAATATGAAGCTACATCAATTTTCTGATAAAATAATTTCTGCTTATAATACTAGTATAAACCTAAAATATGGTTGTCATAGGCGAAGTATTTTGTAAGTTATGGGTGTCTCAAAGTTTAAGATAACTTCGCTATATTGTATGAGAGCTACATTTTTATCGCAAGTTCCGATAACGGAATGAGGCTGATCGACTTCGCCGCAACACGAAACATGGTAATTGGTGGTACCAGATTCCAGCATCTCGATATCCACAAAGCGACATGGCTGTCTCCAGAGCAACGTACAAGAAACCAAATTGATCATGTGGTGATTGACGGAAGGCATGCTTCCAGTGTGATGGACGTGAAATCGATCCGTGGTGCCAACATCGACTCGGATCACTACCTTGTTGCAGCTAAGGTGCGCACACGCCTATGTGTCACAAATAACAAGAGAAGTCCCACACAGAGAAAGCTCGACGTCAGTAAGCTGCGATCACCAGAGACAGCAGATGCATTTTCCACTCGACTATCGGATCTGCTTATGCAGAACACTCCCCCACTTGATGATACATGCGTACGGTGGACACATATATCCCACTCCATGACTACTGCTGCCGAGGAGGTAATCGGTTACTACCGGCCTCTGAGGAATGAGTGGTATGATCAGGAGTGTCGCGACGCTACCGCAGAGAAAAATGCCGCCTACAGAAAAACCCTGCGTGCAGGCGCAACGCGAGCTGTTAAGGAGCGGTACAGAGAGAAAAGGAGTGCAGAGAGACGTCTTTTCAGGTGCAAGAAAAGAGAACAAGAAATACGCGAGTGTGAGGAGATAGAAATGTGTAGCGACAAGAATGAGACTCGAAAATTCTTCGAAAAGATCAAGCGCCTGAGTGGAGGTTTAAATCCCGGAGCCTCTTCTTGTCGTGATGGAAATGGAAATCTGGTTATAGATGTCCAGAGTGTACTGAGCTTATGAAGGGAACACTTCTCCACATTACTGAATGGCGATGCTAAGAACCGATAACCCCGATTACAGATGATGGTGTTGATGTTCCATCACCCGACTATGAAGAGGTTGAAACGGCCATTTTAAGACTGAAGAACAACAAAGCCGCAGTTGGTGATGGCCTGTCTGCCGAGTTGTTTAAGACCGGAGGTAATGAGCTGCTCGCCTACATGCACCAGCTCATAACCAGAATATGGTCGGATGAAAGCATGCCTGATGATTAAAGACTCAGTGTTCTCTATCATGTGCATAAAAAAGGAGACCCCACAATTTGCGCCAACTACCGTGGAATAAGTCTCCTGAGCATCGCATACAAGGTCCTATCAAGCGTATTGTGTGAACGATTGAAGCCCATGCTCAACAACCTGATTGGACCTTATCAGTGTGGCTTCAGACCTGGTAAATCTACCATCGACCAAATTTTCACATTGCGCCAAATCCTGGAGAAGACCCAAGAAAAACAGATCGACACACACCACCTATTTGTTGATTATAAAGCCGCTTTCGACAGTCCGGTAAGGGATTACCTCTACGCAACAATGTCTGAGTTCGGTATTCCTGCAAAGCTCATTCGACTTTGTAGAATGACACTGCATAACTCCCGTTGTGCAGTGAAAATTGGGAAGGACCTCTCCGCACCGTTTAATACCGAACGGGGTTTCAGACAAGATGATTCGTTATCGTGCGACTTCTTCCATCTTATTATGGAGAAAATAATACAAGCTGCTGATCTACGACATAATGGCACTATCTTCAACAAAAGTGTCATGCTGTTAGCGTATGCCGACGATATTGACATAATCGGCATGAGCACGCGAGCAGTCAGTGCAGCATTCTCAGAGTTGGAAAGAGAGTCGCGTCGGATGGGTCTCACGGTGAACGAGGGCAAGACGAAGTATCTAGTGTCAACAAACAAAGAGTCCCGGCGTCTTGGACAGCACGTCACTGTTGACAACTACGCTTTTGAAGTAGTAAGGGACTTTGTCTCTCTTGGAACCAGCATTAACAGCAGTAATGACGTCAGCTTGGAGATCATGCGTAGGATAACTCTTGCTAACAGGTGTTACTTTGGGCTGAGTAAGCAATTGAGAAGTCGAGCCCTCTCTTGAATATCGAAAACTACACTCTACAAGTCTCTCATCATGCCTGTCCTAACATATGGCGCTGAAGCCTGGACAATTTCCACCTCGGATGAGCGAATGCTTGGAGTTTTTGAGACAAAAGTCCTATGCAAGATCTTTGGACCTATTTGCGTTGGTGGCGAGTACTGAATAAGGTACAACCATGAGCTGTACGAGCTGTATGCCGATATTGACATAGTAAAGCACATCAAATTCCAGCGGCTGCGCTGGCTAGGTCATGTCGAGCGAATGGATGAACACGCTCCAGCTAAGAAGGTGTTATATTCGGAACCCGCTGGAGGACGACACAGAAGAGGAAGACCTAACCTCTGATGGAAGGACCAAGCACTGGAGAACCTGACGGCGCTTGGAATTTCTAATTGGCGCCAGCTAGCAAAGGACAGAGATGGCTGGCGAAGCATGTTATTTTCGGCCTAAAACGATATTCGGTTGTTTTGGCCACATAAGTAAGTAAGTAAGTACTTCATGCCAAAAATAGTTGTTGAAAACTGCGAAGTTATGATGGTTTAAACATCAAACAACTTCCGACGCTTTGTTGAGCTGCATAAAAAAGTGGGCGTGGCTTGTGTCTATAGTGTAAATGTAATTATCTTTGCAATATTAATCCACAACTTAAATATGGTTGTCTCACGGCGAATAGTTCGTAAGTTAGGGCGGTTTTAACCTTTTTTTTTCATTTCCGAAAGTTTGTATGGGAGTCCCATTAGGAAGTGGAGGTGGCATGCCGATTTCATGCCAGATTATTTCCTACTACCTAGACAGAAGATCGCGAAGTTATTGCGGCTTAAATTCGAGAGAAATTCAAGCACTTTGTATGAGAGTTCTATAAAAAATAGGCGTGAGTCGGAAGACGGACACAGATAGACAGATGGGCGACGCTGATTAGGAATAAAAATAGTTTCCTATATTTCTGGATATTCCTTCAAGCGGTTACAAAAATCTGACTTAAACGAATATACATACCTTGTATATCCTCATGCAGAATATAAGACTGACATTTTGGATGGACATTTTGCTGCTGAAAAAATTAAATGATGCCAAAATCTTTTTTTATTGACAGACTCGAATAAAAATATGAAATGAATAAGACATTTCTCAAATGATGCAAATGGTTACACCACTCTCTCTCTCTCTCTCTCTCTCACTCACTCACAATTGGTGTATGGTGTATGAAATAGTGAATGACCAACCACTAAGCTACAAGTAGGGGAATTAAATTGTCTACTAAGTACATAGTTAGTCAATTTGTTCGGCATGCCATTTGCCATTTGGGAACGAATATTTATAAATCTAATGTTGCTATTTGCAGTACAATTTGGCATTGTTGCTGTGATATTTAGCTGCACCCTTATTAAATAGGTATATGTTATGCTTGTAGCACCAATTTATATTCGCCCATAGTATTGTCTAACTACTTATTTAGCCCCTTGAAAGTTTATATAATCATAGGTTAGAGCGTGATTGTAAATGGGAATGTAAAGTAATATAAAAACGAACTTAAGGAATGATTGAGCGAATGTGAATTGTTAAGCAATTGAAAATAATTGCAGGAAAATAATGATGATATTACATACTATTAAGGAAATATGCAGCGATAATGTTTATGCTGCAACTAGCCACCGACGTAAAAACGTAGAACGTGTCAGCTGACACGACCTATCTTATGGGAATGTCGTGTTAACGAAAACTCACCAACGTAGGACGGTGACGTAGACGTTGCTCGTAGCGGAGAGAATCAACAGCAATTTGATTTTTTACGTAAAAACGTGTCAGCTGATCGCTCTATATGTGTACAGGGTTACCAGCTTAGACTTTTATAAATGAATAAAAACTTAACTAAATAAGATTAGTTTTTTTTTTAATTAATCAAAACTATCATCGTGTTTAGTAATTTATTAAAATATACTTCACGTATATTAATTTTTTTTTTAGTTTATAACATATATATTATGAAATTTGATCATGAAAATGGTAAGTGTGATTAAAAGCATGCACGCACAGTGTTACATGGCAACATTGTTATGTATGTATATAAGAAAGAACAGTCGATTTCTCCGTCGCTGCTACGGGCATAACTTTTGACAAATTTTTGCTCTTACGTACGAACGGTACGTACGTACGCTACGTCGGTGGCTAGTTGCAGCATTAACCAAAGAGTGAGCGATAAGTGTAAAGAAGAATAAAGGCAGTAAGTCGTACATATAATGCTGTTAAGTTGCTAGAATGCAAACAATATTCTCAAGTTATACTAATAACGCTGCCATTTAAAATGCATTCTTCCATGCTTTTAAATCCAACTTAGAAAATATAGAGAGACTGAGAGAGAGAGAGAGAGAGAGAGAGAGTGAGAGAGAGTGAGAGAGTGAATGGTAGTGATTTACTTACAATGTTAATGCTCATACATTTTAAAACCATTTGAGAATTATTAGCTGTCGGCGTAATGACTCTTTAAATAATTTGCCACGAATGGGGTTCGCTTATGAAACGAACAAGTTTTTGCAAGTATTTATTATTAGTTACGAGCAAGTTATTTAAAAACAATTACTAAGCATCACCATCATTATGAAAGTACTATATCGTACGTACTCGTACCAAGTAATTGAAATGTTAAAGACCTTTGGTGTATGCAAAACTTATAGTATGGTGATAAAACTTGCTCTTCATCGACATCATCCAGAATATGTGGTGAGCGGTTTTCTACAGAGTTTGCAGAATTCCAAATATTCTACTTTGATGATGTTGCAACCACGTGGGAGTATTACATACACGTGTAAGATAAATAAAACTCTGTTGAGGTCATAGACGAAAGCATCTCGATTGCTTGTTCATTATTATCTATTATGCCGAGAGTTCAATGTATGTTGGAATATTTCTAATAAAGTCATATTATATGATGAAAAATAGCCAGCAAAATATAAGCCAACTTAATCAGACAGCCAATAGACCCAAATAGAACGTACACGGACAGAAAGTACAATAGTACTAACAAAGCATATGCTTTGACTAACATTTTTAGCAAACTAAATTAAATTTTAAATTATTTATATGTACATAAGTGCATGTACATAGAATAGAATCATAAGAAAATAAATTGGCTAATCAAGCAAGCAACATACCAGACAGGCAACCAATTCTCTTTCCATCGAAATATTTATTCAAGTCAAAAAAAAAAAACAAAAAAAAAAACCAAAAAAAAACATGTGTAAAATTCCTGCGAGAATTAACTAAAGGTAGGATATTTTAAATTCTTTAAATAAGCTCCATAACGAATGTAAAGAAATATTATCATACTTATGTAGATACAAAGTACATAGCAAAAATGAAGAATCTCTTAGAAGAGTGAATCGACATAAGATAAAGCAAAAGCCATGTAAACAAATCTTCGCAGAAAAGCTGAAGGATTAAGAAAACAAAATACAAATAAAAAGAAGAAAAATCGTAAATAGGCGAACTGGGAACAATTCCATAAATACAGTATATGGCGTACATTAAGGCGCGTCAAATTGTTATTAAAAGTTTTGAATTATTGTTTGTATTAAATTAAGACATTATTGGAAGAAATCTACTTACATTTTCCCAATGGGAGACCCCGTGTGACTTGACTTTCATAAACATGTTTCTTCATGGATAATGTTGCTACCGTACTATCTTCTACACGGCAAATTTTGAATTGCCAATGCCTTATTAAAACATCCATACCAACGTAACAACGGTATTTTATAATTCAGCAATTTTTTGGATTCACGGTCCACAACATTTCGTTATACGGGCCAAAAAATATGCTGTTGGGTCGGTTCGGGTTCGAATGTTGAAAATACTTGATTTGCTATGACGAAACGTCTCTAGGCTTAAATGTATACCATCTGAAAAAATTTTGTTTTCAATTTTACTATCCGTAGAGTGTCTTTTCTTTGTCTGTATGCCTGCCTTTCCATCTGTCTGCCCGCATCTCTGTCCTGCCGTAGTATAGAGCGATCAATTTCAAAATTAATATAGCAAATTATATTCCCCAACGAACTCATCAGTCGTTCGTTAATGGGCAAAAACGGATGAAAACCACGCCTAGCTCCCATACAGAAGTATTATTTTGAATTTGTATTTTCAAGCACATCAAAACTTCAAACTTGGTGCGTGAAGTTAGTTTGATAACAAAATCGATATACTAGCGAATAATCGAATGGAATCCGTGCCTGCATGCCTGTTAAGTGTATTTTTTCACACAATTAGCGCATGAAAATATAGAGTTCCCGAATCAAAACTTGGTACATTAACTTCATTGAATCACAAAAATAAGAAATAAAAAAAAAAAACGTACAATGCAATAGAATCCACGCCTACCTCCCATATAAAAATATGAATATATATATATATATATATATATATATATATATATATATATATATATATATATATATATATATATATATATATATATATATATATATATATATATATATTTACATTAACTACTAAACATATTTAAAAATGGATTGAATCGGATCAAAATTATGCCTACCTCTCATACAAATTTATGCTTCAGTGTGTATGATTTCACATTTTGCGCTGGAAAATATGCATTTATTAAATTGGAACTCAGTACATATGATTATATTTGCTCACGAATGAATGACCGTGATAACGGCCCGAATCGGATGAAAACCACTCTTGCCTCTCATACAAAAATATATTTTTGACTGTACTTTGCATATCTCTGGGATATATTATCCCACAAGTTTTAGAAGCTACACCAACACTAAATTAATGAAAAATTAAGGAAATCCACATGTGACTCTGTGCCATAAAAATAAAAGATCAAGATTTACCTTCAAGTAAATGTACTTTACCGACGAGCATCTAAAAGCGATTATGATTTTTCATGACGACATTTTGCATTGCAGACTTCAAAGAAAATTGTTCTTGCAAGGACTAGTTTCCCTTCCATGTTTTACTTGTTAAATGTTGAAAATGTGCTTGTTAATTAAAATGGATCTTCTTCAAATTACAGAAATTTTGCATTAACACTCCTTTTGAACCCTTCCATTGAGTCATATTCTTCCAGAAGTTTCTTTCTTAGCCCAATTTTTACTGTAGATGGAACTCTGAAGTCCTTTCGGCAGGTGAAAGAACAAGTTTTTGTTATTAATTCGTGGATCTTGGAAATTTCACTGATGCCTTGTAACTACATTACATACATTTTTTCCATAATACAAAATCTTTAGAGTAATTCACATGTTTTGCATAAAAAAAATCCAAACATTTTTTCTTGCTCATAAACCTTTAGAGAATTTTATTTCTCCCAAGCAATTTAAATCGGAATATTCCTCAAAAGAAGCTCAAAAATAAACTTAAATCTATGGTTCCATCGACACCGGCCCTCAAGTTCATATTTGCCAATAAAATGTTTAGCTCACCTTAATATTTATTGTGTATATGTAAAAACCACAAATGTACTTACTGTACGAAATATAATTTCAAGAAAGACAAGTAAAAGCAGGTAGGTACTAGCAATAAGTAAAATAAAAAGAAAAAAAAAAGAATAGACAAAAAAGAAGAACACAATCAATATCGTCACAAGAAATAACTGCTATACCTATACGTAAGAGTCTACGAATATATGTACTCATATATAGCACATCGATTAGAAATCCTATTGTAAGCTACTCTCATGCAATGTGAAAAAAAAGAAAAATCGATTATAGTACATATACGTACATATTCCATAAGGAGAGACGATCAACAATAACAACAAAACCAATAAAGTTAACAATGCCATTGTGAATTTTTGAGCAAAAAAAAAAAAAAATTTGGGAAAGAAGAAAAAACAAAAAAAAAAGGCATGAAATTCTAACCAATATTTTTTATTTATTTTTTATTATATCCATATTGCAATATGACAATAAAAGGGAGAGTGTAAGAGTAAGTGTACTAGCAAGAGATAAACATGAACGATAATTTGTGAAAGGAAAGATAGTAAAGGAAAAGAGAATATTTCGGAAAAAATATCCAACTGGAAAATCAATAAAACTTCATGCCTCGAAAATACTTCAACTTCCTACAAGTCGTAAAAGAAAAAACGCTGACATCAACGATAGCGGTGGAGTATTGCTGAGGGTTTTTATAAAATATTTAAAAATAAAAACTGATTCTTGAATTCTCTCACGCCTTCTAATTATATTTACCACCATCACCATCATTACCGCCACCATATTTTGTGGTTAGTGGAGCAACATAGATATGTCACTTGAGGCTAAAAAGTCGTCTTTGCTCTTTTACGAGTAGGACTTATATATGTATCTTTATAAAGGGTGTGTCAAATTGTATGATATTTTGACACTAAAATTATAAATTTGTTTGCACTCAAAAACGTTATCGAAACTTGGAAAAGTGGTGTGCATCTGACAAGGTTCTGATATAAAGTATTCGAAATAAGGACTAGGTGTCAGATATCAGCGATAGGCGTGTGGTATAAAGTACCAGGTGCTAGGTGTCAGACATCATGTATGAGGTGTCAGATATCTGTTTTCAGGTATCAGGTGTTAAATGTTGAGTATCATGTGTCAGCTATTGTGTATCAGCTGTGATTGTGAGGAAGCTGTTGCTAGGGTGTCAGCTGTCCGGTTTAAGGTACCAGGTGTCATATAACTGGAGTCAGGTGTGAGGTATCAGGTATCAGATATCAAATATCAGGTCATTACGTCCAATTCTACAAAATTTGTTTGCACTAAGTCTTACATCCGTATTATCAGCTGATTTTGTGATGTCGGCTGATCTTCGCGAAGTATGATTTGGCAGCATTGGATTTTTTATTGTCGGATGCCATTAATAATCGATGATATCCTGAGAAACCATCTACAATTTGGAGATTTAAAATTAATACTGTAGAGCTCTTTATGAAATATAGCCGCCCTTCTTCGAAAGTGTGCTGTGAAATTGGGTTACATGCTGGGTTAGAGATAAAAAGTGACTAAGATAGACTCTAGGCCACAAATACTGTAAAAATGTTAATTCTGCATGTGTTACTTTCAGGTCACGTAGGTAGTCGATAGAATGAAATTATGTGTTATATTCAACAATTAAAAGGAAGACTTATCATAATGTATCTTAGTGTTTACTGCGTCGATTTTCTGTACGGAGGCTGTACTGGAGGCTGATGCGACCACCTAAGCAGTATTTGAAAGATGATAAAACTCAGATAAAATTGAAAATTATTCAATTTTAGGAAAGTAACCAGCGGAACAGTTTACAGTCTATAAAATTTTCAAAAAGAAATCAGCCGATGGCATTTACTTTACAAAACTCAATACCAGTTCTTTTGTCTCTCACACTCTCATGTGACGCAGGTGTAGGTGCTTTCGAGCAATTTGATTTTTATTGCAGTTGTAGATGATGTTGTTGCTTTTATCGCAGTCCATGTTGTTGTCGGCCCAATCGATTATGACTTTATGGTGCCATTTAGTTAGACTGACTATGGCCAAATGTTAGGTACAAACAGGAAGGTAGACATATTTTCCATAGTATTGCTTAAATAACGCAGTTAGTAAGCCAATCGGTTAGTTGATTGCCCATTATTTTCGACTGGCTGCTGTTTCATTGGTTGACTGAACGTATGTAGTATGTGCGCTTGATTTATCTCTTGCCTCTTAATGTCAATGCCTTTCAGTAAGCTTCGTTACGCTTCAATTTGCCCTGATGTTATACTTAAATCAAGATTGTACATTTGATAAATCTTCTTTAATGGCATTGACAACACTGATGAAAGTATGAATTTTTGTGGTTACTGGTTAGTGTCTAAGGTAGCTGAATTGCTTGGCAGTAGAAAGGTGATAGAAGTAGATAACATATTGTAAAGTACCTTGTATACGGGAAGTGGAAGTAAAGAGCAACTAAAGTTGATAATTACATTTTCTTAAATATTTTATTACAATCTGATGATATGCTTATATATGGTATATAAATAATGACCTTGAAATTGATGAGAGATTATTTGCTCAACACTTTTTGAGATAAAACTAAGTTGTGGTGCGTTGTCTACTATACATACATGCTCCTGCTTATTGAATGTTGGTATACGAAAAAATTATCGACAATGGCAATGAATAAATTTACTGCATAAATTATTTGTGCTGTAGTCTGTGGCAAAACCATAAATTGCTATGTTTTCTTTGTGAAGAAAGTCCTGTAGGTTAAGGTGCTTACATGTACATATATATGTAAATGTATTTGTATATACATATATTCTCTTAGGACAATACAAGAAGTACAAGTACAAGTAAGAAAATACAACTTTACAAGCATAAATTGACAAAAGGGCGATTCTGCATTGACCATCTCCTACAAAATGTTGTTTTTCTATATCCTCTTACAAGTAGATATTTACATGACAGGTAACGATATATTTATAGCAAAAGATTTGTTACACTACAAGTAAATGTAGTTGTGTGATATATGTATATAATGTAGTTCCTGGCAATAAAATATGGAACAGTAGATATCTACTCTATGGAAGAAAGTGACTTATAAACTTCGTCTTTGAATTTTCACAGCATTCGCACATTGTACATGTGAATTGTTTCTAGTACTTGCTTTTAAGCTAGATAATGAATAAATATCAAGTATGGATCGATTGAAATAATAATATTTGTTAGCATTCAAGCGATTGGCTTATTTTTTTATTTTACATAGAGAAGCCAAGATGTCACATAGTATTTACCCTGGTTTATTTTATCTATTAATGAGTATTCAAATGAGTTTGAGTATAAAATTTATCATTTATTAAAGTAAATAGAAAATTTTTTTTACAAAAAATCAGGTCCGTCAATGAAAGAAGAAGACTTAATAAATAACTTCTTTGTGAAGTCGGCGTCAACGAAATTACCATTTACTAGCAAATTTGTTTGTTGGCTTGAAGTTCAAGTTTCTACTTCCTATTGAACACAACAAAAGGAATAATTGAAATCTCCCAATTGAGTAATCCATCACCGCAAAATAATATTTGTGCTCCTTTAAGTTATATGGGAATTGACACACCAATTTTGTCTATATCACAAATAGGGATTTATTCATGCAGTACACCGGCCTAATAACATTGCATTTGGGTATATAACGAAAATTATCAGCTGTAAATCGAAAAAGTGGGTGCCGTAGCTCAGTGGTTAGTGTGTTGGCCTTCTGATCTGTAGGTTGTGGTTTGTAACATAGGCCTCACATTTGCCTTATTAATTCGTATTTATCAACTACATGGTTTGCCCCACCGTAATTGCGCTGGAATATTAATTGCCTGTACCAATGTTACGTATTTGTTCATATATAGGTACATAGGTGTGTATATCTCCTTATGCTCGAAAACTTATAATCGAACTCAATTAATACTGTACTTCAAAATAATATAAAAATTTTCGTTAGAACAAATGTAGAAAAGCAGCAGATTAATTTTTGTCGTACAATGTAGCGACGAGTACCGCGCTTTGGTTATGATTATAAAGAGTAATTTTTTTTGGCATCAACGGACATTTGAATTGAGAGATATTTGCACATGTGTAATGCCATAGAAGAGGAGGGCAAATGTAGGTGTGTGTATATGCGAAAATGCGTGAGATGCTTGCTATGAAGTATGAGTATATTTGTAACGTAACTCTTCCAAGAAATTTCAACGGTCGGATAGAAAAGTATAAAAGGCGGGTGTATGGTACAGACCAGGGAAATAAAAGAATAAAAAATGAATGATTTTATTGAATTGTTAATGCGTCATTAGTAGTAATATGCCAAATTTTTTTTTAAGTCGATTTAAGTAATGATTAATAATAAGTAATGATTAATACTGTGCGTGTAGTAACTGTAGAGCTATTTACCGACTTTTAACGATTCTGGACAATAATGATTACATATATCTATTCATATATTTATATATATAAGCATAAATATATATATATATGTATAAGGTATATAAGTATATGTAGAATTTACTACTCGTGTGAAATATAAAAACATTTTTTCTACAAACAAAAGACAATTATAAATTCGAATTAAAAGCGTCGTGATATAAAATTAAATTTAAATTAAAATAAGCATTCCTACATACTCGTAGATGTACTGAATGTGTTTATAGGAAGGAACAAATATTCCCAGCAATCAGAGATTTTAGAGACCTAGCTGAGTTCAGATAATATGGCCGAAATCCAACTGTAGTGGAAAACATTTAAGTTAGCTTATGTTGAAGGTTAAAATCCTTCAAATTCACAAAAAACACAAACAAAAATTCACAAAACCTCACAGAATAGTATTAAATATAGTAGCACTTTGAACTTCTTGGAACACAACTTTGTTTTAAATCTTTCATAATCTGTAAAGATATCCAAAGTTTTCAGAAAAATTCATGTTGATATTGATCACAAAAGACTGAAAATATTGTCTTATTCTAACATTGTATTGATAAAATTATTTTTTTCTAACAGATTATATACCTACATACATATTTCGAATAATATTGCACTGTGAAATCACACAAATAAGTGTAGACATATTCATAATGAATTATTTATTATCATGGCTTTTCAAGAAATAAAATGGTTTTGTAAAGTACATAAATAAAATTTGATATTCCAGTAACATTATGAATTTATAATGTAAATATTGTCTACATCAATACTATGTATGTATGTATATTTAAATACATTTTTCACCATGATATTGACATTTATAAGTACGAGAAACATATCCCTCTTTGCATTCGTTGATTTTATTATTTGTTTACACAAGAATTTACGTGAATTTAGAAAATTGCTATGTGTGATGAAAACCATAAGCCAATATTACATATAAATATTTATATAAGTACTTACATATGTAGGTATGTATTGCACAATAATAATTCAAATTTCAAAAATAATATGTTTTGTTGCTACGTATACGATATATTGAATGTTGAGTATCGTGTTTTATGTACCTAAATAAATGTTGCTGATACAAAATCCATTATTTAAATACTCACACCACAGACCAAATTGAATGAATTCTGAATACGTACATAGTTATGTACATAGTTTAATATTTGATATGGTACTCGTATTGTAACAAAACTTCTGATATCTAACATATAAGGCTCGATTTAAAGTTCATAGCTTTCAATAGCTAAATTATGTTTTTCACGAAATCGGTTACATTTAATCAAATTTACTAAGGTTAAACTCATTGGAATTAATCATGACAATTAATTTTCCTACCCCGCATTTTACTCGAACATATTTACTTCCACCATCAACCGTTCTGGAAGTCCACTTACAAAATTTAAGTTTTTATAAAATTCTTTCCCACCACTCCCAGTAACCGTCACTAGAAGGATCGTTTATTATCAAGTCCTTTTAATTTTACTTCCACAATATTTTGCAGAAACATACGTATTCACTATCTACACTCCTAAAGGGGAAATATAATTGACAGTTTTATGAATTATAGTCCCAGCTCTCCAAGATGGCTCCTAGAGGAATGAAATATATAACCAATTACCATTCATTATCATAATATTTTGTATTGAACACTCGGCCTATGTACGCACACTGTTACCTCGCAGAAGGTCCAAAGAAGTTGAACTGTGTACGTCGGCCGTGGCTGACCTACGTACTTAATAAGGCCAAAAACTCCTCAGAAGAAAATACCGTCTCTGATCGAAACTGACGAAGATATTGATTTCTCCATAATTTATTTTTTTGCAAGTTTTTGGCCAACCCTGTCTTCCTCTATTAAAAAAAAATTACTAAATAAAGCGTTATTAAGAGGAATCCGCTGAATCCAAAAATGATAGTCCCATATTATAAAAGTAGAACAGTTTTCGAGATATTTTAAAAAATCGGTGTTTGAGCTTTGGAAAAGGTAAGGCTATTAAATTTTCGATATCATTGCCCTACTGAATCGAAATTTAAGCTATTTTATTATGCTTATAAAGAATTAATTTTATATAAAGAATTAAATAGCCTTTATTCAAATCGGCTGAGCTATGGAGGATCAAAATTTCATTTTTATGCAATTTTTTACTTTTCTCAGGCATTCGCCTTTTTCTTTATATTTTTTAAAACGAAATATAAAATATTTTTGCTCCATAGGTCGATAGCCTGTTTTATAGAGAACGTTTTGCGTTTTTCCGAATCATAATCGGATGAAAAACAATAATGTGATAGGAGATATAGTGAATAAGCCTACATTTACCTTTTTATTGATTTCTTAAATTTGAGACATTTTAATTATTTATTTGTTCTGAATAATCTGAATAATGATTTTCTTTTACAAAATACCGAGTATAGTACTGTTTTCGAAAAGAGAAGTGGATCAGGGATTTGGGGTCAAAATTACGGTACTACATATCTCGTCATTAACGTTTTGAGAAATACTACTGTACTCCAAGGGAGATAATATTTGCTATCGCAATGATATACACTATTTGTTCAAGGAGTTTGGTGAAACACATGATCCAAGTGAATGGAGCTTTTTTATCGACAGCAGCAAATTGAGGCACGGTTATTGTTGATGTGACATTGACACTAGTTTGTTCACTTGTGATATGTGTTGGGTTCAATGTGTTGGCTTGGTTTCTCATTAATTGTGTGTGCATTTGGATATGCACGAGCAAAAAACATACTCTTGTACAATAAATTCTGGATATATAATCACTATTCTATTTGCAACCAATTCAAGAATAATATTTTATTAACGATTATTGAATACACCTCACCTTTCTTCAATTTTAATAGTGTTAAAATAAAACGAATAATATAACAAAAATTAGATCAAATTAGGTTGTAATATTGTTCACGTTTATTTGTGTTGTATTTCTTCTTTTTTTAGCTACAACTGAATTGAATTTTATCTGAAAAATTTATTTATTGCAATGGATTGAATTGATACGCTATTGAAAATTGTTCGCCTGAAGTAATTTAAATATATATTTTTGTTATAAATCTATGGTAATATCGATGGAATCTTAGAATGGTATGCTTCTTCGTTTATAAACTAGTCGGCAAGTTGGTTTCTCAGGTGAAAGGCTCTGGCAGGATCTCTACGTACCGCTGTCCGCAGAATGTTATCAATTTCACCGCCTGTTATGCTTTGGGTAGTATCACCACTGATGGTCTTCAACATAATGAAATTATGTAGAGCGATGTACACACCATTAAAAATAAAACATTCTATATTCTGTACCATTCGCCAAGGTCACATCAATATCACTCACACCAAACGGTCCATTAAAAGTATACCATTCACTCGGTTCATTCAATACACGCATACTCTTAGAAACCATCCGTTCACTTAGAACGATGACTATGGTTTTGATATCCAGATGATTGCCGGGAAATCTGATTGAACCATAGCGAGAAAGAGGCGATCGCATCCATATCAATGATAACTGGCGTGCTACTCTCCAGAAGCAGCACCGTATCAATGTAACTCAAATAAGGCTCAATAAGATCACCGAATTACAATAACAGCTGACAACGACCACACTCCCTACTCAGTCGCATTAACCATTAAGCATTCGATGCCGATGCTGTTCACCATGATTGCAGCACCGCACCTAATTTCAGGTATTAGTCGCATTGAGTCGGGGAGTACCCGAATCTTGCTATTGGTGGAAACCAGTACTTGAATCATCGCGATGCTGCAACCTTCATCGATAATATCGCACCCAAATTGCACATAGCGGAGTAAGAGCTTTGGCAATTTAGCTGAAAAAACTTCACAGACATTAATGTCTGGCATTCGAACACACAACAACGGCCACATACACCGGACAATCCAGTGACATCACGAGATGGTCAGCTGGCTTGCCTTTGAAGGCGAAGTTGCGGCATTGCACTGCATTACGGCAACTCGCCACGCGATTCCACTGTTGCAAGCACCGGCGAGAGACATGCTCTTTTACTGTGATCGAAACTCGTACACATGAAGCACTCTGGCATCAGGTTCCTCGAACTTGGCCACTCGATCGCGTCTCGCGACCTAAGAGGTCCGAATTATCGCTCCGCCACTCTTAACTGGAAGCCATTGAGTGCTGACCCTGACTTTAAATGTGGGACCGACTTCGTCAACCATTTTCTTCACCACTTCGTCCGGTGTCACATTTTTTACTTCTGACCACGAGCGACCACATCTTCACCGGATTAGACGTCTACAATGCCCGTGTAAGGGTGAAAATGAAATTACACGTTGCAAGAGTACATTACCAACGTACCCTCATCGACTGTACAAACTGATTTTAATCTGATTTTAAAAGTTTAAAACCTTTAGGTTTTCCAATATAGAAAAAATCAAAGAATTAAAAAATTTTTCAAAATAAAATTTTTTTTTATTTAATTTTTTATTTATTTGAAATTGAAGAACTTTTAAACTATGAAGTTATTAAAGGATCAGCAGAAATTCCATTCGAAATGTGCAAGACACACTACAAAAACCTAATCCGTCTTTGGAGACTTGACAACCCATATTCAAAGTGTTTGAAATTAATTGGAAAACTTTTCTGCTAATTTAAATAGCTAATTTCTTTTGGTGTTGAACTACAGGTTTCGCGTGTTTCGTCGTGCCATACCGAATAAAGCTCGCATTTTCGCTTGGAATATCTAAGAACAGTAGTTTTTAACTCGCCCGAAGCATCTGTTATTTCTTACAATACAATGAAGCTCTTCATTGTCGCGTAGCCAAGCGGACGCTTTCCACTATAGTTCAAAGTCAAGATGACAAGAGTCTGAAATTCCTCGTAAGGTACAATTAGCTGGACCGTTATGCCATACGTTATGTGGTAGTGTGTCCAAAAATTCGCTTGTTATATTAACGACGAAAGTCTTCAGCTTCGAAGGAGGAGTCGGTAGCCATGAAAATTCGACTGTCGAATTGCACCAAGTAACCATGTTTACAGACTTATGTGGTAATGCATCGCGAATTGTTATTAGACGTGCACAGAGTTTAAGATGCAGTAACAAAACTGTCTACAAAGATCCCAAATCCACCTGCCTCATATTTGTAGTAGATAGTAGAAGACTGCCGAATAGTATGTAATGGAAGTGTCCAATAACCCATGGTTTTCTATCCCTTCTAATGAAGTTATATATTTTAAATGTGCTGCACTTTTTGTTAGGTAAAGTTACTGAGGCTGCACTCGGAAAGCAAAGATTTAAACCAGAAAAGCCCTTTTCGATACCACCGAGTTTTTCTTCCTGTCTTTTTGTTAGCTACTGATTTCTTCGTCAGTCGAATATTGTATGCTAATAAATTTGTTTCCGGTTTCCGAAATAACTCTGACATTTTTGTCATCTCGTCAGCTAGAGGTGCATCACGTCTCTGAAATAACTCCTCCTTGGATGTAGCAACAATCAGAATACCATCTACATAAAAACCATCTAATATATGCGTCCAGCGCGAGGAAACTGCTTCTCGTAGTCTCTAGCAAGTTGTTCCAGAACTCATATAGTTAAAAACGGTGCACACATTGCCATTGTAAGTAACCGTGCACAACTGATAATGTCTGAGTGGATGGAAGGGACTATTGCTCCAAACAATTCTTTGAAAGAATATTTGTACAATGTCCGCTCTAAACACGAGACTATGAAGCCTAAATCGTAAATATACTGCAAACAGGTTGCGCTGGATGCTAGGTCTAATATAACATACATATATAAGGTGTTGTTAAGAGGCTTCAGCTTGGAATCCTCAAATAACCCATCGAAAACAGCTCTTAATACCTCTTAGCCAATACCGACGCCGGTTAAATGCATCTTGATATGCTTGAAAAAAAGATCAACAGTGTATTTGCCAGCAGTATGGCGAGAATGGGTGGGCCTAAAATGTTTTTCAAAGAAAACATCGTCTACAGCTGTAGGTGGCGAAAAGCTCGGTTCCCAAATCTCTCAAAATAAACGAAGCGATGCAAATACTACAAAGTTGGCCATCTTTTGCACATTGCGTTGAAGGACACGGAGTGATTGGGAATTGGGTGTGAAATATTCTTTTATTCAAATAATATACTAGTCCCTACTACTTTTTCACGACATACATATCTAACTGAATATAACTACTTCCTTCTTTAGCAAAGTCTTTAGCTCCGTTTTTACTACTTACGTATACAATTTCGAATGCCATTTAAAGAGATAAGCAACTTGGAGCTATTTCAATTGACTGCCTTGATTATGCCTTAATTATTAATTTATGAGTTCAGGGCATCACAACATAACAAACGAATAATATAAAAATATAATATTCCGAAATTAAGCTAGAAATATATGTACATACGTAAAGAAAAGGCAAAAGAGGAGTGCAAAAATAATACTGTAGTAATAATTTATCGTCAGTGATAATAAACTTTATAGTGGCAAAGCTTTGTATACCGCAAACATAAGACTGGTTGGTCCAAGAAGAAATTCCTGCTATACGGGAAGCAAATATTAACAGTATTTTTATGATATTCCACATAATAAAATTACTCTTTAGTCTATTGAGTGAAGTGAATATTAAATTATACATACACTAGCATATGTTTCGAATAAATGAAAATATTTAGGTATCTACTTAAATGTCAATGAACCAAGATAGCAATATTAATCGAGGAACTAAATGATGATGATGATAATGGGACAAGAGTATAATTTGACAAAGATAACTCAAAGTCATAAATGGGAACTTTGACTGGCAGGCAGTAAGTAGTCATACATATTGTATTTGTCACGTGGTTGATTGACGATTGCTATTTATTATTAATTTTATAATATAAGTATTTATTTTGAATAAATACCTACAATTTAATTCGACATAAATAGCTGATTTTTGCTTAGTTAGAAAGCTTTGACATTTGTCAACCATATTTAGTTTGTATTATATTGAGTTTTAAACAACATCAATATTTTTTCTTGTATGGATGGGCAGTGAGGTAATTTTTCCTTGTTGAGGCATGCTGAAGTCGCTGAGTCACAATGTTCTGGAAAATTGTTCAGGAAAATTGTTCAGGAAAAATCAATAGGGGTTGATGGCAATTTTGCCTTTGTAGAGCTGATACCAGAGGGCGGGGAGAGCAAATTTCATGTAAACATCAATATTGTGTGAATGGAAATTTATTTGGTATCGGTTACACATTTCACCGCTCTAGTGATGACTCCTGAAAGCGGAAGGAACGACTTTTAGAAGAAATTTAATTCTGTACTAGAGCCCACTAAGGGGTGGATATAGGTGGTAAGTATGTTTCGAGAAAATGTCAATGGAATTAATTAATGGATATCGGTTATACATTTTACCCTTGTGTGGGTGGTGAGAGTGTTTATTAATTTTATACCATCCCAGCCCACCCACACAATTTTTTGGTTCGATCATATTTTGTAGTAATATCACAAAATAGGGAGGTCTCATGTATTAACATCAAAGAGTCGTATACCACTGCAGATCTAGTATACCCGTAAAATACCAATTTGATTTCGGATCGGTAAAAAATAGATAACGATGACAAGACGAAATACCTAGTGTCAAAAACTAAAGGGATCCGGGCCTTGAACAGCATGATATTATTGGCAACTACGTTTTCGGAGTAGTAAAAGACTTTATGTATACTGGAACCAGCATTAAAATCAGTGATGATGCTATCCTAGAGATCAAGTGAATGATTACCATTGTAAAGATGTGCCATTTTATACTAAGCACCATAAGCAATTAAGGGATCGAGACGTCGCTTGAAAATTGACAATCAGTCTCTACATTTCTTTTGTTATGCCGTCCTTACATAAGGCACTTATGCAAGATTGCGAGGGGTTTTCAGTAGAAAAGTTCTAAGCAAGAACATTGAACCTATATGCGTTGATGGTGAGTATCTAATAGAGTGCGACTATGATCTGCATGAGCTATATTCCAATATTGATATCGTCAAGTCTTTTTTTTTTTTTTTTTTTTTAGCTTATTTTTTTTTATTGAATCTTTCTTATACAAGAAACTAACAATAAGTATTAAAATCTTACAAACTAAATAAAACTATGTGATATCCCCTACGTTCCATCACAATTTGGTGAGTCGCGAGATGTAGCAATTTTACAGCATATTCAGTGTGTCTTTTCTTTTTAATCGACGATGCCCCTTGCTCAGCAACAATTGCCTAGCAAGGGGATTCGGATGATTGTGTAATTTTTGAATGTAGCTTCTGCAGGACATTGCAACTTCCTCAGAAATTGTGGATACATTTAAATCTCGATGGATGTTAACGTTCCTCATATACCAAGGCGCATTTACAATAATTCGCAGACACTTGGATTGTATTCGCTGCAATTTTTCAATATTAGAGGGAGATGCGGTGCCCCAAAACTGAATACCATAAGTCCAGATTGGTTTCAGGATTGCTTTATATAATAGCACTTTGTATTCAAGATTCAACTTTGATCTTTTGTGTAACAGCCACCATAACTGATTCATTTTAAGCTTGATCTGAGTTTTCTTTGCCTCTATGTGATTTTTCCATGTCAGCCTTCTGTCGAGGTGAATACCCAAGTACTTTGTTGAGGAACATTGTGGAACTGATTGGCCATTAATTTTAAGTGGGGGACATGTATCTAGCCTTAGCGTGAAGGTTACATGTACGCTCTTTGATTCATTGACTTTTATACGCCATTTTGCTAGCCAGATTTCGAGAGAATCGACATGAGTCTGCAGGAGTTTAGTAGCTTCTATGGGGTTAGAGCGAGAGCACAATATTGCCGTATCATCAGCAAAGGTCGATATGAATGTATAGTTATTGTTGGGCATATCTGAAGTGTATCGTCAAGTGAATCTAAATTCAGCAGATGCGTTGGCCGGTGAAGTCGAACTTAGGGAGGAAAGGGTTCCAGTCAAGAAGGCGTTATATTTGGAACTAGTTGGAGGACTTCGAAGGAGCCGACGGTTTATGGATATGAGAATCTACCAGTTTATAAAATTTGTAATTGGCGCCAACTATCAGAAGACAAATCACAGCCACAAAATAAATGCAGAGTAGTCAAAGCCGTAGAGTAGTAGGTGCCGTAGCTCGGGGGTTAGTGTTTTGGCCTTCTGATCCGTAGGTCGTGGGTTCAATCCCCGGCTGAAGCATAACAAATTTGATATTGAAAAGATTTTTCTTTCGAACGGTACCCACCTGTCGGCAAGCTATTGGCAATTCTTCCGGCAGTAACAGAGTTCGCAAGAGTTTTGCCGTTTGGAACCGGCTAAAATAAGTAGGTCCCTTCTAATATTGTCTAAAATGTAACATACACACAAGTAATGGAAGAGAAGCTCGGCCAAAGAGCCTTTGGGCTTTAAATGCAACATATTTATTTTTTTTCAGAAAGAAAGTGATTTTGGGTCGCTGAATCCGAATCCCGATCACCATCCTCAGGTTTCTCTCTAACATCAACAACCATCAAATCATGGGTTCGCATTAAGAAACCCACAAACTATAGGATGTACCTACTCTAGAAGGTCGGGCATTGTATTTTTTCCGGGGTATACCACTATCTTGATTTCGACGACTAATATATTTATAAGACATTTTTGAAGAAATTATAAAATAGAATTCTTTCAAGAAATTTTTTCTTACAGCTGCATGCTTTTCCAAATAATATTACGATAGTCTATGGAAATTTATTTGATAAAATTACAAAGGCTAACAACTCATAAACTTCACCCATTCAAAATTCAACAGTCATAATTGATATGACCTACGACGTGTCCTACCTTTATAATCCATCTTCGTCTGTAATTTAAAATATTTAGGAGTACTGTTGCTGTTGCTGTTGCTGTTGCCCTTGAATTGAATCATGTAATATAGTATATGTGAACAGAAGGAATAACAAACAATCCTTTTTCCAAACTCAAACCCCTATTAAAAATCGAATATAAATTCGTATACACGCATATTCAGTTACATTGGTATATTTTGGGTAGGTATCACTTATTCGAGTATATTTTGATATTCAGTTGATATTTCTAAGCAAATATGAAAACATTTTTATTACTAAAACGCACATATAAGCATTATGAAAATTTTGCGTGACTTATGACACGAGGTTTTTATTATTATTATTATTATTATTATTTTTTTTTTTTTGGTATGCCGACAAAGTCAAGGAAGCCAACAAGAGCAAATGCTTAATTTTAATGGAAAAATCAATTTTTTAAAGTGTCGTCATTGTGGCGCCCCACTAATTTCTACGACAATTTCTTAAGTTAGTCGAATTTCTACTACGTTGTTATAATAAAATATCTTGTGGCATTTGCAATATTGTTTGTAAGAATACATTGGTAATTTGATATTTTATTTTTTTTATTGCGCGAAAGTAATCTCTCACCATTTAATAGAAATTACTGTCCATAACGTAATCCCCACATAAGTTTTAACATTAAGCTGTACAAGTAGTAGGTACCTAGTATGTGTACCAGTGAAATAGTAGTTTATACCCATTGCTATGGTTTCATGACGTTTTTCATACTTGACGTTAAATGGTGGAAATATTGGCAGGCAGGCTAATATTAACTAAATGAGTGGTTTGAACGCTTGTAGAGCAACTACGTGGAATTGTAAAATTTCACAGCGGGTGGAAGAAAGTTTCCAGTGACTGTATGAAGGCGCACATACTTACAAGTAAATATAAATTTTAATTAATCAGTCTATAGTGTATTAAGTATACCTACTGGGGATCTGAATTAATGACAATTCTCAAGGTAACGTATAAGTCGATTGCCAAAATAAATGAGAATGTCTCTATAGATAGGTAATTAAAATAATGCCCGGCATTTGAGTTACTCGTATAACAGTAATTTCTGTAACCATTGTGTATAAGCACTGAAAATTACACACAAATATATTAAAAGTGTGTAGTAAAAAAAAACATATTTCGACAATAATACCTTAGGGTAGAATTAGGATTAGGAAGTAAAAGTTGAGGAAATTTCCTTCCTGTATCGCAACCACTAGCGTCTATTGTACATACACACTCTATAATTTCTACCTCTTCTATGTAAATTGTGTTTGGGTGTTTTATTATAACCGGAACTTGTATTCCTAAGCAATCTTCTTCCTCTAACACGTGCTTTCTTTGACAAAAGCTGGGAATTTTGCAAGTATGTGCTCCATTTTTTCATATTTCAATAAGCAGGATTTACATAGTGTAGAATTGCCGAGGATCCTCATCTTGTGTAGGTGGTAGTTGCAGTTTCGGTTTTTTATTCTCTCTTCTTCCACCATCTGATTGATACATATCGAACGCTGTGTAAGATCATTTTTTTTGTACATCCACATAGAGATTTTGGGGTTAAGGTTCCACGTTTTGCTAAGTAATTGTTTACATGCCCACAGTGAGTTTATTGCCTTTTGAATTACTTAAGTGCGATATTTCACTAGATTTTAGGATATATTTCTTCAGTAAGGCTGTGCAATTAATCATAATGTTGATTGTTTTAATAAATTTTTTTTTTTTTTTTTTTTTTTTTGTTAGCTTATTTTTTTTTTATTGAATCTTTCTTAAATACAAGAAACTAACAATAAGTATTAAAATCTTACAAACTAAATAAAACTATGTGATATCCCCTACGTTCCATCACAATTTGGTGAGTCGCGAGATGTAGCAATTTTACAGCATATTCAGTGTGTCTTTTCTTTTTAATCGACGATGCCCCTTGCTCAGCAACAATTGCCTAGCAAGGGGATTCGGATGGTTGTGTAATTTTTGAATGTAGCTTCTGCAGGACATTGCAACTTCCTCAGAAATTGTGGATACATTTAAATCTCGATGGATGTTAACGTTCCTCATATACCAAGGCGCGTTTACAATAATTCGCAGACACTTGGATTGTATTCGCTGCAATTTTTCGATATTAGAGGGAGATGCGGTGCCCCAAAACTGAATACCATAAGTCCAGATTGGTTTCAGGATTGCTTTATAGAATAGCACTTTGTATTCAAGATTCAACTTTGATCTTTTGTGTAACAGCCACCATAACTGATTCATTTTAAGCTTGATCTGAGTTTTCTTTGCCTCTATGTGATTTTTCCATGTCAGCCTTCTGTCGAGGTGAATACCCAAGTACTTTGTTGAGGAACATTGTGGAACTGATTGGCCATTAATTTTAAGTGGGGGACATGTATCTAGCCTTAGCGTGAAGGTTACATGTACGCTCTTTGATTCATTGACTTTTATACGCCATTTTGCTAGCCAGATTTCGAGAGAATCGACATGAGTCTGCAGGAGTTTAGTAGCTTCTATGGGGTTAGAGCGAGAGCACAATATTGCCGTATCATCAGCAAAGGTCGATATGAATGTATAGTTATTGTTGGGCATATCTGAAGTGTATAAGAGATACAGTAAGGGACCCAAAACGCTTCCTTGAGGAACGCCAGCGTGAATATCCAATGGATTTGTTGTGTAATCCTTGTGATGTACGAGAAATTGTCTTTTCGTGAGGTAGCTACTAAGCAATGAGGAGACATTTGCAGGCAGTAATAGTTTGAGTTTGTAAATAAGGCCATCGTGCCATACTTTATCGAAAGCTTGAGTGATATCAAGAAAGACAGCTGAGCAATACTTTTTTTCTTCAAAAGTGTTCCTTATCAGAGTTACAATGCGGTGGACTTGTTCTATTGTGCCGTGCTGTTTTCTAAATCCAAACTGATGTTGAGGAATCAGTTGGTTGAGATTAATAAATGGAGTTATATTCATGACAAGTAGCTTTTCGAATACTTTAGAAAGTAGAGGCAGGAGGCTGATAGGTCTGTACGATGCAACTTTTGTAGGGTCTTTTCCTGGTTTTGCTATCATAATAATTTTTGAAGTTTTCCAGCATTTGGGATAGTGTTTAATACGAAGGATAGCATTGAAAATGTGCATCAGATGAATTACTGAAGCCGGAGGTAGCTCTTTTATCATTTTACCGGTAATTTTATCTGGACCAGGTGATTTTTTTGGGTTTAAATCTTTATAAATTGCTTTGAATATGTCCTTTTTTTTAATTTTGAGCGTTATTGAGCAAGGTTGAGAAGTTAATATTGGTAATGAGGACTGTGAAGAGGGTGGATTGGGTGTAAACACACTTTTTAGGTGGTTTGCAAAAGCCAAACCCTTCTCACAGTTGCTTCTAGCCCAATTACCGTCACTCAAACGGATGGGGGAATCAGTGAGAATTGGCCGATTTGATTTTTTTGCTGATTTCCACAAAGAGTAGTCTGACGCTTCACCAGGTGTTAATTTCGCTATGTGCTCTTCTAACTCTTTGTTGTTTTTATTTTTTAAGGCTTGCTTTAACTTTCGAGTGCAGTGCTGTAGCTGTGTTTTCAGATTCGGTGATCTGAATTCTTGCCATTGTCTTCGGAGTCTTCTTTTTTGTCTTACTAGCAATTCAATATCGGCTGGTGTGTATGGACTATAGTTGGATTGCTTGCATACCTTTGTGCAGGTGGCTGAGCTGAGAGCTAATGAGAGCAGCTGGTTGTATTTTTCGAGTGCTGAGTCAACATCGTGTCCATTTCTTAATACAGTACTCAGAGGAAGATGGGAATTTATATATTTCTTGAATTTTAACCAGTCTATTTTCTTTCTAACGCAATTGCTTTGGGGGCTTGGTGATTTTATAGATATTACCGTGGGTGAGTGGTCAGATGATAGATCATAATTACACTCTGTGGAGATATTTTCCATCTGCAAACCTTTGGCGACTCCAAAGTCTATGAGATCGGGTATTTTCCTCTTGTCCGTCGGCCAATATGTCGGTTGACCATTTGAAATAACATCGTAGCCGTGGTTAGTGATGATTGAACATAGTCTTTTGCCTTTTGGAGTTATTAATCGGGAGCCCCAGTGCTACCAAGAGTTGAGAAAAATTCTTTATATTGCTGTTCGGTAATACTGTATCTTGGGGGACAGTATATCGCAGATATTACTAGCTTAGAGATGTATTCTTCCAGACATATAGATGTTGCTTGCAAGTAGACGCTACTAAAATCTTCAAGAACATGATGTTTTATTCTGCTTTTTATCAATATGGCAGTTCCTCCGCGTGCCTTACCATGCGGATGATTTGTGGTGTACAGTTTGTAATATGGTATTTGGTAGCAATTTTTGTCAGTGAAATGGGTCTCAGATATCATCATTATGTCGATTTGGCTGGATTCAAGGAATTGAATTAGCTCCAAACGGTGCTGGCTTAAGCCGTTGGCGTTCCAGTGGCATATCTTGAGACAACTCATGGTCTGGATAGCAATGTTTGGAGTAACATCGATTGATTTTTCATCATTTCTTGCATCATTGTTTGCATTGAGTTCATGAATTGGTTCATATTCTGAATCAATGTTTGAAGCAAATGTTCAAGGGTACTTGGCTGTTGGGTGGGCAGTGAGTGTTTCTGCTCATTATTTACATTGCTTTGTTGGTGTGGGTTTTGTTTTAACACGCTAGCGTATGAATTGGTTTGATTCTTGTTTGGGATTGCAGAGAAGAATTGTGTTGCATCAATATTTTGTCTCTTACTTGAGTTGGCTATCTGAGTTTGCTCAACTGGTTTTAGAGGTTGATTGCTAGCGGAGAAATTTAGCTTTAGGGTTGTATAATATAATATAATAATAATATAATATAATAATATAATTTTAATAAATGACTAACAAAACATCACTAATCAGATATTTTGATTTAACAATTAATTTTATATCCATTCTTGAATTCAAAATTAAAAACTGATTTGCGCCATCGAGAAAATCTTTTAATAAAATTAATTATTTTATGCCACAATATGTACGAAATGGTTAGCAAAAGAAAGCAGTTAATCTTGTTGAATTATGTATTTGTTCCATTCTGCTACTATTCTTAATTCCACTCTTCTCTTACCATATTGAAATAATTCCATCATAATTTTAAATAATTTCTATTACTCTGAAGAAACAACCTTTTCATTTTGGCATATCATTAAAATGTGCACTAAAATCAAACTTGAATAATTTGAATGGTGAAAAACATGTAGTTGAACTCAATAATCATTATTCATTGTATATAGTCGTACATATCTGTGAGTATATTTAGTTAGAATAAAAAATAGCGAAACTTTGGGCTTTGGGTTTAATTTTCAATTGCAATTGACAATTTAATTAATCACTCTTAATAGCAAAAAAAAAAAAAAAAAAAATAAACAACAATATTTAATAACATTATTAATGGAGGTAAGAATATAGAAGGAGGTATACATTCTGTCAAATAAGTACCCGGAAATTCTCATTTTTAATTTTCCCTCTGAGAATATTTCAAAAAAATTTTTTCCCAGGTTGGCACAACTGTCAGCCACTATTCTGTGAATTTTTATTGCTATGTGTCATTTAGTTTGGTTACGGCGTCATTAGGAACAAGTCAACCTTTTGTGTGCGTTGCGATTTCTTCTCGCCCCTCTTTGAATGATTTATACCAATCGTAAACTTGAGTTTTCGACATGGTTGAATCACCAAATGTTTTTTTTTCAATATTTCCAACGTTTTGGCACAAGAAATTTCGTTTGAAACACAAAATTTCACACAAACTCTTTGTTCGATATTTTTATCCATAGTAAAAATCGCAACGCACACAAAAGGTTGACTTGTTCCTAATGACGCCGTAACCAAACTAAATGACACATAGCAATAAAAATTCACAGAATAGTGGCTGACAGTTGTGCCAACCTGGGAAAATTTTTTTTTTAAATATTATCAGAGGGAAAATTAAAAATGAGAATTTCCGATTTCCGGGTACTTATTTGACATAATGTATTTAAGAATATAATAAAGAAAGAAGCCAATAAATAATAAATGGCCAACATTAAAAATTCGCAAAAGTTTGCTATAGAAAGCAATTCATATTTTTACCTAATTTATATATTTAGTATTCGAAAAAAGACTAATTGAATGATTTAAATCGATAACAGAGTGCAACCTCATTTTTTGTAGAGCCGCAATCAAACTAGTTTCGAATAAATGTAGGAGAAACTGGGAGACTTTTCGTGCATTCTGTATGGGTACACTAGTTCCTTTGTTGGGGAGGAATTTTGTAAGGAAAAACCAAATGGAAATATACTTGATTCCAATAGAGGGTGCCGTGTTAGCTAAATTTATTTAAAAAAGACATCAATTGTGTACAGGAGCCCTCCTAAAGCATGACGATAGAGACTAAGCACATTCCGATAAAATGTTGAAAAACCAAAATGGGAGTCGATCGCACAATTCTCCCTTCTAAAGGTGATTCCTGGGCAACTATGAAGCATTTGTTTTTAAGTATCTCAATTCTCGTATTGTAGGGTAGCCCCTAAAAGGAGTGGAGATAGGCGTTAAATATTTTCCAGTAAAATGGTCACAAGAAAAAATTAATATGGGTTCGACTACTTAGCAAAATGCGATCCCTATGCAGCTATGCAGAGTATGTGTTGATATACAGGTATTTTTATGTCCATTTTGTAGGGATACCGTCTTAAGGGGTGAAGAAATATACTGGGAGCAAAAATAAGTAGTGGTCGAGATATATTTGATTCCTCAAGAGGCAACCCTGCTTTTGAGAAAACAAAAGCGGAGCTCCTATAAGGAGTGGATATAGGGGATAAGCAAATTCAGGTAAAATTGTGATAAGCAAAAATAAGCGTTGATCGCTGATATGTTTGTACCCTCTAGAGGAACACCCAAGGAGTGGAGATAAGTTCTAAGTAAGATTGGAAACAATTTTTGAAGCACAAAATTAGTGAGGGTGAGTCATACAGAGCAGTGACGGATAATCCACTTCACTTGTGAAGATCAGCTGTTGTTGGCTTCACACAGACACGAACGCATCGACACGGCGACAGCATTCAGTTGGTGTGGAACATTCATACGGGAAGGTTGTGCTCGCGCTTGATTATTTTGTTAAAAATGTTGGACAGCCAATTAGAGTAAAATGTATTGCTTATGCTTATGCTTGTGTCTTTGACAGAGAAGAAGAGAGATTCACATCGCACAATTCCCTCTCTGTACTACAGCACACGTAAAATGAAATAGTACGTGTTTGCCCACCGCTGCTCTAGAGGCAATTCCTATGAAGCTATGTTTGTTGAATTTACGGTGTTTTTATATCCATTTTAAAGGGTAACCTCGTAAAGGGTAACATATGTAAGTATGGTAATATGTAAATTTGTTGAAAAGCAAAAATGAGTGGTGGCCGGTGATGTGCTTGAACTTTTTATCAAAATATAAATGCTGTAGGGAAGTCCCTCCAAAACAGTGAACAAATGGTTTAAGTATGTTGAGAAAACATTAATGGGTGTCAGACATACATTTCATTCCTCTAGAGACAATTCCTGAGAAGCTGAGCTAAGTTTTTGGCCAATTTTCATTTTATTTGCCCCCAGTTTCCCGTAAATAAGATGAAAGTAAGCCTTTGCTTAAATATGTCATAATAATGTATTCAGAAAATATTCAAATTTATTCACTACAATGAAAATGTCAATTGTAATAAATCATTGCAAACGTTTTTCGTATAGAATAATATAAAAATTACATATTTATACCGCTGATTGGAGAAATTAAACATCTTTCTTAATAAATCTATGCACTTTTATACATAAGCTTAACAGTTGTTGAAAAGTGTTTTTTTTTTTACATTTCTTTACCGAACTATAAGAGGTTGGTCTTTTGGTTGTATTCTAAATTGTAAACTGCTCTGAATTTACAAAATATTACTCAGAATGTGTGCGGTATGTGTATGAGTGTTGCAGCTCCGTGGTTAATGCGTTGGCCGTCCGTTCGCGGGTTCAATCCTCGGCAGAAGCATAACTTTAATATCGAAACGATTTTTCTTTCGAAACTAGAAAGCACAAATTAAGACACATCATAAATTATTCGATTCTCTTCATAATTAAAGTATCAGCATGTCCATCACAATAATCATGCATTATAATCACAGTTGTATTTATTCATTGTTCTTTGCTTATACTATTTGGTCATTTAGAAATCAATAATTATGCAGGCATTTATAACAATTTCTTCCGCTGATATTTTGTTATATTGTATATAAATCGTGTTGATGAAATACTAAATTCGAATTTTGCCTTTGCTCTCGTTGTATATATTGTATTACCATACTACGTACATACTCCTGCTCCTTCTCCTTAGCAATGCCATAAAACATCTTATTTATCGCAACATTAACTCTTAACTGGGGGCTATGGGTATCGTCCAACATACTTGTACAAGTATTCCAGTGTGCTTTGGATGGTGGAAAACTTGTTGCAAAAATGAATCGAACAAACAAAAGTGTGCTGCAAAATAAGTAGTAGGTAATCATTGAAGCATTTAGCTAACTGATTGAATATTAGCACTGTGTGCTATACTCAGAGCATTGTAAAATTATTGCATTATACATACGTATATGGTACTGTAAGATTACCACATAGTACAAGAGTATGGTACATTCATTGAATACCAACCACTTTGATACCATAATTGCCCACTCAGTTCAGATTGGACCATGTTTTATCTACGTACATTCTGTCTGCTATGTGTTCAGCATATTAAGTAGCAACAGTGTGATCATTATCTTCAATATACGCTAATAATATCTTAATGGTGGTATGGTAAGAAGGCAACAATTTTTTTTTTTCTTATTATGGAATGAATTTTTATATGCTTGAGTATAAGAAAATCTATCAAATTGATATTTAAAGGCGAAAGTAAACCGAAAAAGAAATTTTATTTAGAGATGTTTATTTACAACGTCCGATAAGCAACGTGAAGGTAACACACACAAAAATAAAATAATAATAAGGTTCTTATCACAATTATGTTCTAATGATTAGTGATAAGTGTTAACTGATGGATGATAATGATTTCCGCTGCAAAACAAGTTTTGATAGCGTGAATTGAATGTTAAAAAATATGTTGATGAAATTTAAGCTTGAAAGTGTAAGGCAAATGTACGCGTTATTGACACGCAGTCTGCCAATGTATCGAAGGCCTGTTTAACTTTAGGTAAAATAACCAAAAATGAGGCCAAAGGGTCGTCGCTGATCAGACCAGAATTGATACCAGGCGACACTCAAGGGCTATGAGTACGAGAAGTACCAGGCGCCACACTTAAAAACCGGGAAGATGATGGAAAGGAATCGGTCTCAAGAGGTCCACCTCATAGAATAGCGCTTCAACGAGTGCCATTGTTCCAAAATAGATAGAGAATTGGTCAAAGGCATTGAGAGTGGACCACATTGGTACAGATATAAACCAGTCACTTCCTTTACCGAATGAGACCACACTTTTTTAGGCAATTAAAGAGACATGTCGGCTAATTGGAAACTGTATCAAGGTTAAGTATAAGATTTTAATATTTTAATCTAAGCTTTAAGACAACAAATTGTTCGGCACTATTGCAAAAACTGTTTTGACATTAAAGTGGGTAAATTTTCATTAAACATTTAAAATTTTTTAATGGCACCCATTTTATTTATGAAATAACCTGTTTTGCTGCAAAGTACTTCTCTAGCTGTACTACGAGTGTACTCGTGTCTTTTTTACTTAGTTTCATGTTACCACAAAATTAATGAGAGCCGAAGAAATAATCGCAAACAGTAAGCAAAAAGTATATTTATAGAGTGTATTTAACATATATATAAAGAATATGAGAATGTCTATTACAATGTCTTCTGAAAACATGCGTAACATACTTATGTGTTTGTTCTCATTTATTAACACCCATGAAATACTATATAAAAGTCATGTGCAACCAGCAAACGAAGCTAAATTGTAATATGAGTACGATTACAAGTACATGTGGATGGTTACTTGTTTTGGAACAAAGAATGTATATGTAGTATAAAACCAAACTATGACATGTCACATTATAGAGTATTTCAACCTTTACATAACATACACACTGACGGAAGTTCTTCTACAGGAAGAGAGTACCTATGGTGTGTACGATTCTTAATGGCAAGTGAGTGTCGTTATTTTTTTAATTTTGATTTTTTTCTTATATCTACCACTTGAGAATATTTGTATCATGTGTAGTAAAAGATGTCCTTGACTTGTCTGTAAGAATAGCAGGCCAAGCAATGCAATGCATTCCATTGCATAGTCTCTGCTTATAGAATGACATACTTTCACTTGTATGTACTTCATTCAAAGTATGAGAAGCGTGAATGTGAATTCTGTGCACATAGACATTTATTTTATTTTTTGAAAATCAGTAGGCTTTGAAATCTACATTTAATTTATATACAAATTTTATCAGCTTTACGTGAATTTTTATAGTAGGAGTAATCCATGAAAAATTATATTCGATTCATCAAATTACAGAATTTCTACTGTTGAATGGCGTGAGTAGGCGCGGCGGCCATATGCCCGAAATCATATTCAAGCACTAATTGCCAATTTTTAGTTCAGAATATTACATTTTGTATTTTTTTCCATGAATGATAATTGCAGCCAAGCACGTCACGTGCTGCCGCGTAACCGGCAACCATCTGATCCATGGTATCCATTCCGGAGCTATAAAATTTGAAGGTGGAACATATATGTATTTGCAACTAACTTCATCAACGTAGAAATTTATATTTGTGCCGTTGCAGTTGTTAGCTGAAATACTGAAAATAAAATAACATTTAAGCTCTTGTCAATAATGCCAAGTTGTCAAAGTAAAATATTTCTAGTTAAATTTTTATCATTAGTTAACCATTAGTTAGCCACCTTAACCTAACAGTAAGGCTTGTAAAAGCACTTATTTTGTGTTTACAATTGTTTTTTGAGTACTATAAAATATTCACAGAGAGATCCAACTTCAACGAGGGAGAAATAAACATTTGCGCAGTTTCAGATATTGATTAACTAATGGTTAATAAGTGATTTGCGGTAATCTTTTGTACCAATAATTAACTAAATACTGAAAGTATTATATTATTAGTTGAACTTTTGTCATTAGTTAATCAATGGCTTCGAATTCGATCTTGAGATTATTAAAAATAATAATTACAATTAAAAATTACACAAATTATGTTTACCACAATATTCGCTATCAAATATTGTTTATTTAGTCATTAATTAGTTCAGCTATTTAATAGTGTGTGACATATAATTATATTTAAAAGGTCAACATCCTTTAAGTTCACCACCAAAAATGACTTTGACATTCATCTCAATTGTTTTGCCTAATTATAATCATATTAATCATATCAATCATGTTATAATTATATTGAAAGAGAAGAAAGAAACCATTAATTCAAATTCAATTTTCGCCTACTCTTGCTTGCTAATAGTCTTGAATTGATGCTATAAAATAAGTTAAAATTAACAATATAATGTAAAATAAAGTGTAAATTATACAAAACCACAAGGCTTACCGAGACCGAGGCAGGCAGACAGACGAATTATACCAAAAAGCAACAACAACAAGTTAAGTTAAAAAAGCAGAAGGTCATAAAAGTTTAAACCACAAATAAAAAACAAACAAAAAAGTTTCGCATCTTATACAGGCATGCATAAAAGACGAGACAAAATATCAAAAAGTTAAAAGTCAAAGTCAAAGTATCTGAAAAACGCAAAAGTACATTGGGACATATGAGGGGGAACCAACAATATAGAAGGTTTAACTCAACAAAAGGTAGGAGAGTGGATTTATTTAAAGATTAAAAATATTGTGGTTATACATTTAGGAGGAAATTTTAATATACCAACATATTTGTTGTAAACAATCTTTCATATTTAATTCACACTTAACACATTTTACTGATTATTTCGTACCTAACTAAATGCTTGCTGGCGCCAGCAACTACAACATTCCTCAAAACATATTGTAATCACTTAAATTGCTCAAGCGTATAACTTTTAAGGTTGCTCATTCATTGCATAATGCTAACATCACCCGCTTAAGTATTACTTAAGATAACAGGTTAATGGCCTACAAAAAGACAGGCAGGCTGGGTCAGCAGCATATAGTCAATAGTAGCAACCGTGTTCGAATATGTTTTTCTATTCCAAACACTTACACACACATATACTTTTATGTAATATTTTCATCAGGTGAATTAAATTTAGCATATAAATTTAAATTTCAAAACATTTAGAAGCTTCCCTTTTAAAATAGGAAATAAAATAGAAAAAAAAAATGAAAAGTATTGAATAAATAAAATCGTATAGCATAAACTGGGTCAATTCAGCGGAAGAAATGTTTCCATCAAATATCCATTTATTAATTTTTCATGTACACGATGTTTATACATACATATATCCATATATAAATATGTGTATGGATTTGTAATCATAAATATTCGGTTTAAAATTGGGGAGAATAAGGAAATAAACCCTTATAGATTGATATGATATGTAGGTATGATACACGTATAAGAAATTAATGTCAATAAACACATGTATGTTGTACGAGTATCAAATATAAATGGAGTATAGCAGTATTTACATGTCGTACAATACTAAAAAAAATATCAACAAATATATATACAGAGAGTGACATATGAATATTTCATGCTGTAATTATATATATATATATATATATATATATATATATATATATATATATATATTTATATATATATATATATATATATATATATATATATATATATGTATATATATATATATACATACATATATATATATATATATATATATATATATATATATATATATATATATATATATATATATGTTGTTGTGTGTAATTAGAATAGTATAAATATTTACAAATATACAAAAATATGTATATTGGTATATTATAAATATATGTATCAATTTGTGTTCCGAAGGGAATAAAATAATGTATACAATACGTCTTATTACACCCTACATTCATAGAGTCAAATGTATACTTATTAAGTATATTTGTGCTTTAGTATGTAGCAGCCAAAACGAGAGGTAACAGGTAAGGAAAATTATATATATTTGACGCGTTTGAATCACTATTAAATCGATGTAACAAGTGTATTGAATCAGAAGGAGAATATTTCGAATAAATATACCGAAAATTAGCAAATATCGTGTTTTAATTGTGTTTTCTAGAGGCAGTCTTAATACATAATTGTCGCACCTTGTATGTACCAATCGAGCCGAGAACTAAAACGATTACTAATTAATGACGATATCAAGCTAGATTATAATACAAAAAATTTCAGGTTGAAGTAAATTATGTAACTACATTGGAACATATCTGCTCTGTCCGAAAAATCGCAACTGGGCAAATTCTTTTTTTTTTATCCTCTCTATTTTTCTTATGCCTATATGACAAATAGAAATCATCTATTCGGCAATATACTTTTGTATGTGAGGCAGGTGTGATTTTTATCCGATTTAATAAATTTTAGATTATATCTATTAATTAGTAAATGTGATCGTATGTACCATGTTTCAGCTTGATAACTATAAATGTTCGTGTGCAAATGAAATAATACATTCGGAAGCATAAGTATGTATAGGAGGTAGGTGTGGTTTTTATCCGATTTCATCTCTTTTAAAATATGTCTATTAGTTAGACAAAATAATCGTATGTACCAAGTTTTAGCCTAATAACATTGTGTGAAAATATACATTTGAACACATTCATTCATCCGAATACACCCATTTTCGATTTTGTTCATTAAAGTCCAAATATAATCATATTTACTTAGACTCGCCTTAATAAGTTTATATTTCTGAGCAAGAAGCGTAAAACAATTTAAAAAATTGGCATTTGAAAACGACTTTTATGTGTGACGAAGGCGTGGTTCTCACCCAATTACGCCCATCTTTCAGCTGATCCATACATTAGTATGTATAGAATAATATGTACTGAGTTTCAGCTGGGTAACGTTATATTTTCGTGCGAGAAGTGTGAAAAAATGCATTTGAAATCAAAATTTTATATGAGAAGTGGATATGATTTTTATCCGTTTTCATACATTCGCAAACAGACATGACTAACTTTACTAGGATAATGATTCTGATCAATAATATATATAATTTTCCTTACCTGTTACCTCTCGTTTTGGCTGCTACATACTAAAGCACAAATATACTTAATAAGTATACATTTGACTCTATGAATGTAGGGTGTAATAAGACGTATTGTATACATTATTTTATTCCCTTCGGAACACAAATTGATACATATATTTATAATATACCAATATACATATTTTTGTATATTTGTAAATATTTATACTATTCTAATTACACACAACAACATATATATATATATATATATATATATATATATATATATATATATATATATATATATATATATATATGTATGTATATATATATATATATATATATATATATATATATATATATATATATTTATATATATATATATATATATATATATATATATATGTATATATATATATATACATACATATATATATATATATATATATATATATATATATATATATATATATATATATATATATATATGTTGTTGTGTGTAATTAGAATAGTATAAATATTTACAAATATACAAAAATATGTATATTGGTATATTATAAATATATGTATCAATTTGTGTTCCGAAGGGAATAAAATAATGTATACAATACGTCTTATTACACCCTACATTCATAGAGTCAAATGTATACTTATTAAGTATATTTGTGCTTTAGTATGTAGCAGCCAAAACGAGAGGTAACAGGTAAGGAAAATTATATATATTATTGATCAGAATCATTATCCTAGTAAAGTTAGTCATGTCTGTTTGCGAATGTATGAAAACGGATAAAAATCATATCCACTTCTCATATAAAATTTTGATTTCAAATGCATTTTTTCACACTTCTCGCACGAAAATATAACGTTACCCAGCTGAAACTCAGTACATATTATTCTATACATACTAATGTATGGATCAGCTGAAAGATGGGCGTAATTGGGTGAGAACCACGCCTTCGTCACACATAAAAGTCGTTTTCAAATGCCAATTTTTTAAATTGTTTTACGCTTCTTGCTCAGAAATATAAACTTATTAAGGCGAGTCTAAGTAAATATGATTATATTTGGACTTTAATGAACAAAATCGAAAATGGGTGTATTCGGATGAATGAATGTGTTCAAATGTATATTTTCACACAATGTTATTAGGCTAAAACTTGGTACATACGATTATTTTGTCTAACTAATAGACATATTTTAAAAGAGATGAAATCGGATAAAAACCACACCTACCTCCTATACATACTTATGCTTCCGAATGTATTATTTCATTTGCACACGAACATTTATAGTTATCAAGCTGAAACATGGTACATACGATCACATTTACTAATTAATAGATATAATCTAAAATTTATTAAATCGGATAAAAATCACACCTGCCTCACATACAAAAGTATATTGCCGAATAGATGATTTCTATTTGTCATATAGGCATAAGAAAAATAGAGAGGATAAAAAAAAAAGAATTTGCCCAGTTGCGATTTTTCGGACAGAGCAGATATGTTCCAATGTAGTTACATAATTTACTTCAACCTGAAATTTTTTGTATTATAATCTAGCTTGATATCGTCATTAATTAGTAATCGTTTTAGTTCTCGGCTCGATTGGTACATACAAGGTGCGACAATTATGTATTAAGACTGCCTCTAGAAAACACAATTAAAACACGATATTTGCTAATTTTCGGTATATTTATTCGAAATATTCTCCTTCTGATTCAATACACTTGTTACATCGATTTAATAGTGATTCAAACGCGTGTTCCAGCTCATTTTTCGGAATTGCCTCCAGTGCCCTCGTCGAAGCCCGTTGTATGGTCTGAATGTCATCAAAAAAGCATCCTTTCAACTTCAATTTCAGTTTTGGGAACAAAAATAAGTCGTACGGTGCCAAATCAGGTGAAAACAGCGGGTGATTCAACACACAGACCTGATTCCGAGTCAAAAATTGACGAACAATGAGTGCTGTGTGACTTGGTGCATTATCGTGCAACAGAGACCAAGTTTTTGAATCACGGTGTTCTGGTCGAACACGACGGATGCTGGACATCAAACGCTTCAAAACTTCGAGGTAAAATGCGGAAGTAGCTGTTTGACCAGTTGGAACAAATTTTTTGTGGATAATTCCTTTGTTATCGAAGAATGTGATGAGCATTGTTTTGATTTTTGATGGAACTTTTCGTGTTTTTTTGGCTTGTGATGTGTTTTTTGATTTCCATTCCGCACTTTGACGCTTGGTTTCTGGATCGTATTGGAAACACCATGTTTCATCACCCGTAACAATTGTTTTCAGGAAGTTTAGATCATTTTCTGCAGCTGCAACCATGTCTCTAGAATGACTGAATCTCATTAATTTTTGGTCCTCGGTCAATGTGTGTGGAACAATTCTTGCGCAGACCTTTATTTTGCCAAAATACTCGTGAAGAATGAGTCGGATAGTTTCTCTGTTGATGTTTAAGACCTCTTTCATCGCATTGCGGTCTTCTGTAATAAAATCACGAACTTTCTGGATGGCTTCCGGGTTCCGCACTGAAATTGGCTTTCCTTCTTTTAATTCATCTTCCAGTGACTCTCTGCCATCCACAAACCGTCAACAAGCATCGCCATACGCTTGCTGCATCATTCCGAATGTTTCTGATACACTTTTACCAATTTTTGCGTGGAATTTAATAACCGCTCTTTGCTCCATGTTAAAATTTCAACATCAAACGAACACGTGTTTTGTAAAATGAATGTCAATACACATTAAAAGTCAACCAAATGCCATGAAATGTTGACAGTTAGTAGAGGAAGGTTGAAGCTTCAAAACGCTCACACATAAATGGCGCGCTTGGTTGCTGAGGTATTGTTCGAGTCTTAAATTAAAATTAATTTTAGCTCTCTATTGACTTGGGCTTAAAACCCATTGTTCATCGTTATTTGCGACAATACTTTCATTTGAGACCTCAGATCCACTAATAAAAAATTATATGTGGATTTTTTTTTGCATTAGTAAGTTCTTTTGTCTAGGTTATGTTAGGTTGAGGCGAACACACTTTTTATCAGGCCGCTTTGAATGAAGTAAATTGGACTTTCCTATCATCACACAAATCATACCGAACTTTGGGAGAAGCGATTTTGATCATTTAGCTGGAATCGGTCAAACGTCATAGTGGTCCGTCGAATGAGGTGAAGACTGTGGAAATTTTGAAAACAATCAACAATATATTTCTGGAAGATAAAAATATTACACGATTAAAAGTGATAGGTATGTGAAATTTTATCACTTTCAAAGCTTTGTCGCTGAACTCTTTCAGGAGAGTTTTCATGAGTTTTATTTTTTTGCTACAATATTAAATTTGTCATAGCTTGCATTCGAACTCGGGACCCATGCACTCAATACTAACCCACTACCCAACTGAGTATGTATGTTGGAAAGCTTTGCACGAAATCAGTGCTACGTTTGTTGGGAGTGAAACTAAAATAATGTCATGAAAATGCTTCAATCGAACATTTGGCGACATTTAAGCACATTTTTTTGTATAATTAATTAAGTGAATTGGTAAAATACTTAAAAGACAAAAGTTTCAAAACAATTTTTTAGATTTTTAATTCTATGAACAAGAAGAAAATGTATATTATGGTGAACGAATGGAACGTCGAACATTAATAATACCTAAGCAGAAGATAAAACTCAGACTTTGTCAACCATACACTTATACGTTATACGACCAAGAGATCATACGTAAAAGTAAAAGCCGTATATCGAATTAGTTGTTATCGACATTAATTCATTTTGCTTTCGTACAGTACGCCGGCCTAACAACACAGCATTTGGGCCGTATAATTTCTACTCAAACAAATGATCGAGTTCTAATAATGCAAAGGAAATGCCACCATCACCACAAATAGCACTAAGAATCTCCAAGCGTGTATGCATGTACAATATGATATATTTACATATTCGTATGCACGAGTGTTCTGACACAGAGTATGAGCTTGCATTGATTTTGTAGCAAAGTTTTCCCCCATAATAAATGCCTCATCATGGTCTTGTTGAATGTTGAAAACTTTTTGATTCGTTTATATTTCCTATACATACATATGTATGACACATATAAATACGTACGTATACTTATAGTTGAAAGTTTTGCCTAATTTGCCACAACAAGATCATCATAATCATCATTATCATTGTTATAGTTGTATAAAATCCATAATCTTTTAGTTTTTCATAGCCTCATAAATGGTTACGCGATGGGTGTACGATAATTGTATGCGATAGGCTTTGTGCTAATTGCCTAATTTGGTAAATGTATGTTTTGAAGCATGGAAGCATGTTTTGAAGTTAAAAAAAAGTACAAGTTTATACAAATGTTGGTATACTTGTAGGTTGCCATTTTAATTAACATGTTCATGTACAGTGAACGTAAGCAATTTAGTATAATTACAGAATTACACAGACGCTCAGCAAAGATGGAATCACTACCTGGAAGATGACAAAAAGGTGATCAATAACGATGGCCAGTATTTTCATTTTCTTTAACGAAAATTCTGCAAATAAATACACCAACTTATAGAAAAATTTTATATTTCACTTTACCCAAACATACTAGAAATGTTATTGTAAGTGGAAATATTAATATTGTCATTATTGAAGACGTTCCGGATAGTGACATTATACAATCTTCGGAAAATTGCAGTAGTTTCAGGCAGAAAAATGCGGATAAATGTAATTTGTCCCCTATAGGGAGTTTTGAAGTGATCAGAATATGTAGTAATCTGAAGCTTCCATATCGGGATTATGGAGCTGGGGTTGGGTTGATGTACCAACTCTTTTCAACTAAGCACCTTGAGATTTTCGCGTGTCACCAAAAAATCTGACATCACGTTGTCTCGCTACACTAGAGCTGGCTCATAATGGATCACTCACTTCCAGCCAGACTAGCAACGGGGAATAGCCTTCTTATTCGTCAATCGTGGCGTCGTAATTGCTTATGCCACTTCTGATCGTGTCTTCTATGACCCAGTTATCATTGTCGGTGACAACTCGCCTACTTTCGAACCGCTTCAGAAAGTTCTTGTAAGCTCAAATGCGATCGAGAACGTTTTTTCTCATTTTTTGACGTATTCAGTCATATGCAAAGCATTTAATATAGTTCTCTGAGTAATGTTTAGCTTCTACGCGAGTAATGTTTAGCTTTCCATTGACTTTTTTCGGAATTTCGTAGAAATTTTCCGTGATTGGACGGTCGAGCCGAGGTGCATCGTTGGCATTGAAATCTCTAAAACGACGTCGTTTTAACTAACGTTGACCTATTTGAATCGTTACAGCATATTGCCTATAAGCTTCACAATTTATTTCACATTATTTTTTTTCTCATTAGAGAACTCCATTTTAAACTTTCGCACTTTCTGCGAAATAAAATATCAAACGTAGTATAAAATGGCCTGTTGCTATCAGTGTGACCAGATAATCGGCATAAATGGTATCTAATAAAATGTCAACTTGTTAAAACTGATATGGGCAGTCTCTTACATATTTTAAAACATCAATTCATGGTCATGACGGCATTAAAAATTCTAATTTCTTGTCCTGTGTTTCATTGATGGAAAATAATAGCATACACTTTTTAAAAATATTAATAGAAAATATTAATTTCCTTTCAAATTCAAATAGAAAAAATGAGAATGACCGAATTTCTTATTTCCTTCTTTCCTTAAATACAAAAATTTTCATAAATAAGCCTGCGAAGAAAAACCAGCAAATGTTTCGTTTGAATTGTTCTTGCATTTTTCTATAGCACCAAATTGCTTAGTTTGTTGTCTTGTTGTTGATAAACTTTAATTAAAATGGCAACCAATACCAACATTTGTATAAACTTCTGCTGCATATCGTCGAGTACTATGTGTATTCTTTATAGGTGTATTCACGCACAAAATAAAGTCGAATGCCGACGACATGCATAAAGTAAGTGAAGTTGTTGGCTGGATGGTTGGACCCTTTTTTTCAAGTACGCAAACTTTTGCATTGCTAATTTCAGCGAAAGTAAGTAAAACAACAACCAACAAAAACAAATTATTCCACTCTCTTGTACTAGACTATAGTTACTTAAATGCAGGCATGGGAGAGCATAAAAAGTCCACAAGTGCATTTCATTATTATTACTCATAATATTGTGATGATTTCTTCGTTCCTTTATGTGGTGGCAATGCAAATGCAAAATATATATTCTTGCAACAATATATGGCTCATAGGGTACATAAGGATTATATATGGACGACAAACGAAAATAAATTCTAACAAATTTAAACGGCATTGGAATGAAATGATTATTCGCCTAGATACATTGTGCATTGCTTCCTGTGTTCATTTAGAAGTTCCTGTGCTCCATGCGAGTATGTTTAGATGCGATTTTATTAGATGCACATAAGGGATGATTCATTTAGAAGGAAAAGAAAAAAAAAAATTAATAAATATAAAAGCAAACCAAACAAATATAATAAAAAAAATTAAATTCCTCAATTTCAGCGGGTAGTGTTCAATTTGTTAGCTTGATCTAACATAAAATACCTACTGAAAAAATTTTATTTTCAGATAAATATGTCAAATAGTTTTGTTGTGACGATGCGTTCTCTTGAACGATCCTTCTTTACAAGCATAAACAATTTTTGTTTACTGAACAGCACATCCCAAAAAAAAAGTATTGAAAAGTGGGGACGCTGCACCATCGATTGGAACCATCCACCAGCACAAGTGACGTGGAATTGTAAAATGTGTACAAATTTTTTAAATAAGTTGAATAATTTTTTAATGGGTGCCGTAGCTCAGTGGTTAGTGTGTTGGCCTTCTGCGCTGTGGGTTGTGGGTTCATTCCCTGGCTAAAGCATAACAAATTTAATATCGAAAAGATTTTTCTTTCGAAAGGTACGCACCTGTCGGCAAGCAATTGGCAATTCTTCCGGCGTTAACAATTTCCCACGCACAACTGTAATGAAAGAGAAGCTCGGTCAAAAAACCCTTCGGGGCTTTAAGTGCCACATTTGATTTTTATACCCTGCATAATGTAATATGCAAGGTATATTCATTTCGGTCAGATGTTTGTAACCACTTTGAAGGAATCTCCGGGGATATAGAACAGGATATATATTCGTGATCAGCGTCACTTAAATTTTAGATTTAACGATGTCCGCCGTCCGTTCGTCTGTCCATCAACTGATTAGTTCGCATGATAACTTGAGCAAGGTATTGATTGATCCAAGGGTACGAAGGAGATTGATATTGGGCATGATCGGTCAATAACCACCCCCACACGAAGCATTCCATGCGACTAATTCGCAATTTTCAGAACCTTTAACTTGCTGTAACCCACTTAATATACCATCTGGACCAACCATATATTTTGCTACAAAAACTTGCCGGAAATGGGCGAGCCACACCTACTCTTTATAGTAGCTCCCATACAAACTGTCTGTACTTCTTTTAAATTGAAACAGCTGTAACTTCTGCGATCTTCTGTTTAGAATAAGCATAATAAAGAAAAAAAAACATAATTAACTCTTAAATTAATATGAAAGTCAGAAGTAATGAGGCAAAACAACCAGTACAACCAGAATTGGCACTTGGATTAATATCGTTGTCGGAAATAATGTGGCATGAAATTAGCATGCCACGACCACTTCTTAATGGGGCTACCATACAAAGTTGCGAAAATTAAACAAATTTAAACCGCTATAACTTACGAACTATTCAGCGTAGGACAACCAAATTTAAGGAGTGGATTGATATTGAATTAGATATACAAGAAAGAGGTAAGCCACGCCCAATTTTTATATAGCTTCCGTACAAAATCTCGGATTTATCTTAAACATTAAAACACCCATAACTTACTAGGTCGCCTAGGTCAACCCATTGCAACCTAGGTAGTTTAGTATTATAGGCAGAAATTATTCCTCAAAAATTGGTGAGGTAGACTGGTTCTTAATGTAGCTCCTATACAAAGTAGTGGAAGAAAAGGATGGATATACGAGAAAATTTTTTATATATACCTCTGCATATGCAGGGTATAATTTGGTCGGCACCAGCCGACTGTAAGGCAATTTTTTCAATTGAAACAGTTGTAACTTCGGCAATCTTCTGTCTAGAAGAACCAGAATTGGCACTAGCATGCCACGACCAGTTCTTAATGTAGGTCCCATACAAAGTAAACTTTATAAATATATCTATTATGCATTGTATAATTTGGTCGGTCCCAGTCGACTGAGAGGTCATTTTTTATTTTTTATCATGCAATGGCCATCATCATACGTAAAATTATCTTTTTTGGATTAAAATGATTGCCGATAATCAAATGAAAAAATCGGGATAAATGTAAAGCGTAAAAATATAAATAAATGTATATTTTTTGCGTATGCCTCGGTTTTTGTACAAAGAAAATGAGGTAAAGACGAATAAAATTTATCGATAAAAATTCACGCTATTCTATGAAATTATCTGCATTTAAAATTTTTAATCGAAACTCGACAATAATACCCCATGGCTTCATAAAAGTCTCCTGTAAAGGGAGTAAATGTATGAGAAGCCCCTATTAAGTTTACGCCTGCAATATATTTTCTATGTAATTGGCACCCAATTTCTTCATACGATTATCGAAAAAAAAAAAAAATAATGATACAGTCTCATCAAAGCAATGGTTATATTTGGTATATATAGTGTAATTATTTTAATATTAATCACCATTCATCTTTTAATGTAGGTATATTAATATATAATATCTCTATATATATCCATTTTGAACTTTTAATATTATTTATAAAATCACACAAAATCCACAAGATGTCTTGTGACAAGATACTATTATCTACGATCTACTCATTTTATGATTTTCCAATATGTGTCAATTTTCATTTAATTTTGTCCAATGCATTGTTACGAGTAGGTATTAAATAAATGAAATGAGATTAAGTATTAGACTGTCATGCTTGTCATTGTCAGTCATTCAAGTTGTTGCTCATGTTGGATAACCTCACACATTGTAATACCAACAGTATTATTCTTTGCCTATGGTTTTTGTTTTCTCTACTAGTAATTTTGCTGTTGTATGTAAACATATATACATAGAAAATATTACTTACTAAATGTAGCAGGTAAATTATTTCTTCATTGTTTTATACCATTTAGCAACCGTTAGGTGTTGCTATAATGTCTCACTATCCCTCACTGTCTCTCCCTCTCTCTCTCACACGATTGCTGTTCTTTTGTTTCATTTTAACAATATTAACACGTAACGTGCTGTAGTTGATGCATTGCATCCAAAATTCAATAAAGTTTAAACTAATAACAGGAATCTTATTGTTGCGGTTGTCATCTGAGAAAATTGTCAACCATAGACCCACATGAATACATGGACTCGTATGTATGTAACTACTTACTTTCTTTCCAGCACTCGAGTAGCATTTGAAAAGTTTTGAAAATAATCAAATTATAGAATATACTTACGAAATAGATATGTATATGTATACACATTCTAAACACACACATCGAAAGAAATACAATTACTATCGTAGTAGTATTGATGCTGCGTTACATAAGTGTCACAAGCAATTTGTGTCATTTCATTGTTTAAAATCTTATTAGAAGGCAAAGAATACATGGCAAGGACAAGAAGAAGAAGACAAATTAGGAGAAAAAGAAGAAGAAGAAGAAGACGACAAATAAAGAGAACGAGAAGAAGAAGAAAAATACGAGTAATAAGAATAAATATGAAAATGCAGAAAATGATAAATAGCACAATAGAGAACATTTATTAAGGTGTGCTAAATTGCATGAAGCAAAATTTTAACTATTTGGCTCAGTGAAAAACATAGTAAATATTTGGTTCATTTCAAGCCTTTCCTTTCCAAGATAACACAAGAATAATGACCCGTCTACATTTTCAGTTTATTATTCATTTTTGTAGATCAGCACTATAAGAAGTGGAGAAATCGGCTAAAAAAATATTGAAGAGGAAAATTGGCATTTGGAGGGACAATTCGTGAAGAGCTATTACTGATTTTTAGGTGTGCAGATAGCGTATAAGTATGTTCGGAGGAAATATGGAGAAAGAAAAATTGAATGGGGCCAACGAAAACCTGTGCTAATGGTATTCTAATACGAATCTTCGAAAAAGTAACTATATACCTTAATGAAGCATTATATTTCCATTTTCATTCTTCGAATAGGATATAGAATGTTTCACATCGAAATCTAAATAAAAAAGAACGCTTCTTTTTTTCTCTTAGTTTTTAGTTTCCAGTGCAAAAACAAACAATAGATTGATTTATTTCTATCATCATTGAATAATTACTATAAGGAGTGCGTCATTAGAAATTAGTGAACGTTAAAAAATAATGTAAAAATAAGAAAAACTATTTTTTTTGGTTTTTAAAAAATGCTCATATTTGTGAAACCAAATTGAATAAAAGACATACCAACTATATTTTGATAAAAATTACTTATTTTTGTTTATTATTATTATTTTTTTTCAATATCTCGCTAAATGTCTATTATGGCGCCTTTATTTTTATTTTTATATAAGATTGATCTTTTTTTCTTTAGTCCATCTTTATTTGGGATTATTTTCAACAATTTCTTTAATTTCTTTACACTTATTTCTTACTACAATAAACTGATCTGTCTTTAATTAAAATAAATTTGACATCTATAAAAAAAAAATTATATTCGAAAATGTGTGCACAAATTTCAAATGAAACACTCGTTATACTTCTAAATAAATTGCAACTGTTAGTGTTGATGTTATCATTGTGGCTTCTGATAATGATAGCAACTCATTTTCACTGCAACTGCATAACTACAGCAACTACCAACAACAATTATATTAAAAAAGGAAAGTAAAAACACAACGATGAGAAACTAACTGTTTTAATACAATGGAACCAATCAAGCAAAGCATCAAATCAATCATTTTTTTAGCTCATCAAAGTGAGTTTATGTGTAAAGCCTGGTACATACGAATTTATATCCGTATTTATACCAGGTGTACAAGCTTAAATCCGTGAGCCTATTGAGCTATTATCGACTGTGCATACTTTTTCTTATGAGTTCGACACCTGTTTACATCAATTAGTAAACATCATCAGTGATTTCATACAACAACATACATTTTTCCTCCTGTAATCATGTCTAGTTTCGTGACAGAAAAATAGCATATGCGGGAAGCTGTACTTTTTTCTTCAATTTGAAGAAATCCGCTGCTGAGTCGCATCGAATGCTTGTGGAGGCCTAGGGTGACAGTGCGCTATCGGAAAACACTTGTAGAGACTGGTTTCGTCGGTTCAAAGAAGGCCATTTTGACTTGAGTAACAAGAAGTGTGAAAATAGTCGCAGAAAAGGTGAGGACCATGATTTGCAGGCTCTTTTGCATAAGGACGACACCCAATCGCAAAAAATACTTGCCGAACAGTTAGGTGTTACTCAACAAGCCATTTCCACATGTTTACGAGCTATGGGGAAGGTTCAAAAATTTGGAAAATGGGTACCCCATGAATTGAACGATAGGCAGATGGAGCGACGCCAAAACACATGCGAAATCTTGCTTGCTAGACAAAAAAGAAAGTCGTTCCAGCATCTTGTGGTGACTTGCGATGAAAAGTGGATATACTTTGAAAATCCTAAACGAAAAAAATCATGGGTCGATCCCGGCCAACCAGCAACTTCTTTTTCAAGACCAAATCGCTTTGGATGCAAGACGATGCTGTGCGTTTGGTGGGATCAGCAGGGTGTCATATACTACGAGCTGTTGAGACCTGGTGAAACTGTCAATGCTCACCGCTACCACCAACAACTAGTGAAATTGCGCCGTGCTTTGGGTGAAAAACGGCCTGGTTGTGAACAAAGACATGAGAAGCTGATTTTTCTCCACGACAACGCCCCATCGCACATGTCAAAACTGGTCCAAAACTACTTGAATACACTCAGACCTGGCTCCTTCTGACTATCACCTGTTTTCACTTCGATTCGTATGAAGACGTCGGAAAATTGCTTGACGAGTGGTTTGCCTCGAAAAATGAGGAATTCTTTTGGCATGGTATACACAAATTGCCCGAGAGATGGGAAAAATGTATAGCTAGTGAAGGCAAATACTTTGAATAAATTAATTTTGGGCTTTCTATGAAAAAATGTGTTTTATTTACCGAAAAACAGCAGATTTCAGCTTGTACACCTGGTAATTACCATTTAGAAAATACGAATGCGGAATACATAAATATGTTTAGATTAATTGATGTAAAAGAAATTGTTGACAATTTGTTTCTATTATCTTTATGAATTGGTTGCTGGACATGGATCAAATGATTTGATACTATCGTATTGTTGTATTATCGCCAAAATATATAAAATATGTCAGTGCTGGACTCTCAGAAGCTTCAAATCATATTTAAGTGATAAATTGTATAAAATTATCTACCAAATGTAGTCAAAATTCTGATCATATATCAGAAATGATTGTGTATATTTCAATTAAAAATTACAACTACAAAATTGTATTGTATTTCTGAGTAGCACAGAATTGCATGTCTTTCTAAGAAATTCACTCTAATCAGTTTAAAGTACCTAACCAAATGTGAGTTTTCATTGAATCTATCATTCTCTCTAACAAATAGTGTAAAATTCATGTAATTATGTGCAAATTACAAGCATATAAAACCCTTACTTAATTACCAATCCCAACAATTAGTGGGTATACTAAAGGTTTATGTGACTCAAATAAAAATCATTCATTTGTTATGCTTTTGACAGACAATTAAACATTTAAGTGCGAATGCCGTTGACGCAATATCTACTTTCATATAATACACTAAATACAATACAATAAAAGGACAACATAGTACGAGTATACCTACAAGTAGTACATAGCATACCTACTTGTGAAATACTTATTCTCTGTATGTATATGGATGATATAAAGAGAAGAGGCAGGAAGAATAACATTTCAACCGAATAAACATCTCAAGTACACACTCATTGCATAATAAAATTACAAAATTGTTGACACAACAATTGTACATAGTACCTACTATACAATTGACTATGAAATAGTAAGTACAAAGTGTGATGAGTGAAGAGAGTTCTAAATGAAAAAGACAATACCTTATAACTACATATAAGTACTTAGTATGTGTATGTGTAAATACAATATAAATTTCTTGATAATGTAGTTATAGAGTAGAGTTACAGAACAACCTTATAATAAGTAGTATAATTAGCAATCTTTTGTAATTGAATTAAATGAGACGAAATGATAATAAACAGCGTAAACGTACAAAACATACATTTAACAATAACCATCAACCATTGTGTGGTGCTTGGCTAATATACATAATATTTAATTGGTAACCCGAATTATATAGACCCGAATTATATATATGTATGTAGAATAAAATTGTGTTAGAAGTAAAGAAGCCATATAAATGGCTTCATGCATTAAGATGTGTCGTTTCTGAAAAACGAGGGAACACTACAGCATCGATTTGGAAAAATTAATATGTTCCAGTGCAGAAAATTTATTTAAACAAAAAATATGTATACCAAATTATATTGCTTCAAAGAGGAGCACAGAACAAGTCATAAACAGCTTCGTTATCTCGTCAAACATAAAATGAAATGTGTCGCCTCTGGAAAATGAGTGAACACTTCGGCATCGACGTGAGAATTTTACCAATAACCATCACCAATTGGTACTACATTAATGGAATATTTAATTTTTAATTTAAAATTAAATTTTAAAGATTATATTCGAAATATATCTATTTCGAATATATTCTTTAAAATAATTTACAAACATGCATTGAAATGTGTGCTCTTTGGAAAATCAGTGAACATTCCAGTATGGGCTTGAAATTTTAAGTAGAAGTCATGGATGAATATTTATGAAGTGTTGGAAAGTTGTCAAATAGGATTTCCAGAATTTTTTGTTCACTTCCCAATGCGTGGAAGACCATGAAATCCCATGGTATGGCTCTAGACACTGGCAATGACGTTTAGAGAATATTCTGCTTGGAATTTCATTTCCACCTATTTGGCGATAATCTGAAACACAAGTCAGAATGACTTTCGTTAAAACACACAGATGCTCTAGTGTATCACCTCTCAAGCACTCTGTTATAAGCTTGTAAAGCAGCTTGACTATCCAAAGTCGAAAGCAATCACTGCTTTCTTTTGAGATCTTTACCAAGGATTATTTTTGCAAAGTTGCAATTACTAAGATTTCAGTTTGGAAGACACTCGACCAGATACCAAGAGAGTTCAGAGACCCTGGTTAGGTTAGGTTAGGCTATGTGGCTGTCCTCCTCTCTCTGAGAGGACACACTTATGCCAGAAATGCCAATTGTGATACCACCAAACTTCACTTCCAATACTGTTGTGCGTGTTAAGTTTAGACAGCATTAGAAGGGACCTAGTTCTATTAGCCGGTTCCGAACGGCAGAACCCTTGTGACATCACTTTAACATGGTTTTGCCACAGAGCTCTTTTAAGAAGCATTTTTGGCAAATTATAACTGCCGGAAAAATTGCCAATCCATGCCGGCAGGTGGGTACCGTTCGAAAGAAAAATCTTTTCAATACTAAATTTAGTCATGCTTCGGCCGGGTGTCGAACCCACGACCTACATATCACTGACCACTGAGCTACGGCACCCACCAGCGACCCTGATGCTCGAGTCCAATATACTCGGACAAGTGCAATCGTTCCAAACCTTAGACTCATTGGTGTAACAATCGAGATTAACGGGTATTCATAGGAGGTAAGGTATATCCTTTGTTTATAATTTTTCATGGGGGGAGCGGCTGTACAGGCATGATCATCTCAAGTGAATGGAAGAACACACTCCAGTCAAGAATGCGCCGTATTCGTAAACTACTAAAGACGCACACGAAGAGGGGATGCAAACCTCCAGGCGAAAGAACAGGTACTGGAGAATTTATCAGTTCTTAGAATTTCTAACTGGCGCCAGCTAAAGAAAACCAAAGACTTCTGGCGAAGTATGCGATTCTATCTATATTTTATTAGAAAAATGACTAAAAATCTTATCAAAACAAAAAAGCTTATTCGTTCGATATGTCACTGTTACACGTTTAAATTATAAAAAAAGAGGTTCAAGAAGTGCCAAGAAGTGTCAAAAATGTTCTAAATACATACATATATTTCTGTGAATACAAAATTTGAAAAAAAAAAAACATGTTTGACAATCAATTTTCATTGTCACATATTCCAATGCACAATTACCTACTAAAATGAATTCATACAAACAAAACCCATGAATACGCCTTTGAGGTATTCCCTTTGCCTATTCTCTTCAATATATTACTATATATGTATGTATGTATGCAGATACTAGTATATATTCGAACAACTCATACGTCCTGCTGTCGGTGTTGCACACTGCACGCATCCATTAACGTAATTAAATTGTGCATGTGAATGAAAATGTAAAGGTGTGCTGTGCTGTGCAGTGAATCAGACACAAATGCATACTTTTTACGAATGATTTTTTTAGTTTTTGGTAACTCTTTTACACTCGTTCGTGTTCATTATGAAGAAGTTTAGTAAGTACTTTTGCAATTGGAATGAAATAAAAAATAAAATGAAACATTACTACATCCTTTATTACGAGTCAGTTTTTATGCACTTGACAATGTGTAGAAAAGTACCTACCTGTGCAGACAAATATTGATATGCCTTTGTATAACATCTATGTGGATATGTACCTACTTGCTGTATGGTGTATGATGTATGTGTTTTATTTGATAGAGGAATTTGAAGAGGAATTTTAATCAAAATAGTGGCATATTGCCATTCTAACAATTTTATGTGATTATTTATTAATTTTATTTTAACATATATGAATTCGCATTCAAATAATATGTAGTTTTAAATAGAGAAGGCGAAACTCTGTGGAGTTGCATTAGGTTCATTGCATTCTAGAGGAAAGGGCTAACTTAAATGAAAACAAATCAAATTGTGGTAGCATTCCCAATCCCAATATCAATCCAATTTATGTTGAAAGTTTTTGGTTCTATTTCAGTAGTGCCTGTCTGTAGTTCAGTAGTGCACCATGCAATAACCAGTCACACGATGTCAATTCGAAGCAAAAACGCTGCCAATTGACATCGCTAAGACGCCTATTAGCACGATTATCGGATTCTGTGAGTTACATATCTATTGGTTTGCCATGCAAATTCGACAACCATTTTGAGCAGCTCTAAGTAGCTTCAAACTGATAAGCAATAGTGATTTGCCTTCAATTGCTGAGTCACTTGGATGTTGGACTACGAAATCATTCTGCGAATTTCTATTCAGGTGCTGCGTAGTAAGTGGAGATGTTGAGGTCGTTCACGAGTAGATGTTCCTTGATTGAATACGTTTGACTACAGCAGCAATATTCGAGCCGATACTTGAAATACGATGGCAGAAATCATGTGTTCATTAACAAGACAATTTCACGGTTAGTTAAAACATTTGCCAACATATGAGGCTTGCGATTTATGGTTATATTGCGAAGATCGACAAAATTCTAGTAGAAATATATGTATGAAATTGTTAGTCGCCTCATGAACAAACCAACCTCGTATGTAAAAATACTGGTTGATTAAATTTTATAAAAATATCTCATCATATTGGATTGACTCAATTATAGATTCTTTAAAAGTTAATTGTCTTCATTAAGAATGTTTACAATATTTTGAATCAATGGAGAGCTAAGGACTCAAAGTTCTACTTGGCATCATCATACGAATATCGTTGTGAAATATATTGCTCTGTGCGACTAAACTGTTACGCTGCTATCGTAAAAGAAATTACATGATTTCAGTCCCGAATAAAAACTGGTGATTCTATAATAAAAAATTAATTTATAAATCTAATTAATGAAATAGTGTATATTGAGAATAAATGACAACTAGATACTGTACAAGGTATGATCAAACCAACCAGTCCATTGCTAAACTTTGTTACAATTCATCATTGCTTGTCGTCTAGAATCAACCTCACAAATGGATGAACAAATACCACGAATGAATATTCTTCCAATTGCCTTGCCATACATTCGAAAAAACAAATGGTAGAATTGAAACAAAAGTAGGTACCTACCTAATAATGAAGTGTGCATTCGTGCACTCTCCCTTGGTTGCATTGCACCATGAGAGAGTGGCACAATTTGTCCTCAATATGGTTGTTATTGTTGTGTTGTCGAAGCTGTCAATGCAAAAGTTTGCAGTTGTGAAAGGAGACCACTTCACTTACATTTATAGAAATGAATTGCCATAGCTGCAGCAGTAATACTAGCAATAGAAGTTATTTGTCCCACAACTATGTTGCTTGCGTGTTTTTCATTCATGTATGTGTGTGTGAGTATGTTGTGTGTTCTTTGGTCGCCATTTTAATTAAAGTTTATCAACAAACCAAGTCAAAATAAGTAATTTAATGGAATGTAAAGTAATGCAAAAAGAACAAAGTACGCTTAAGTAAGGGGTTTTTTCTCTATATACTTCCCTTATTATGACTTTTTCGCAGTGTATTTGCACCTTCTATGGATTTATAATTCCATATGGAGTCATACATATTAATTATGTTGGGTCGATCCTCATAAAAAAGAAATACGCTTGAAATGTCTAACACTTAATTGAAAGCTTACTTTGGGAGCATCTGGACACTGCTAAAAAATATCTTTTTCGATCACGCGATTGTAATTATTTTATATTGTTAAGAATATGTTTATGAGTTCTTTATCTTCTTCTAAGACATAATTGACCTCAGCGGATTCGTAAATAAAAAATATTAAAGTTAGGGGACCACAAATGATATAATGAGACCTTTTCAACGACATATAATATTTATAAAGGACCATTAAATGGGTATTTGGGTATTATTTTATACCTGATCCTTTTTTTACGCGGATTATTTGTACGCGGTTTTTTTAAACTTATCCCAACTATTTTTTTTCGCGGTTTTTCCTTACTCACAAATTTCCTTTTGCTTCATTTATGTTAGTTTTGTGAACATACCTTAAAAAATAGCCCGCCGCTCTACATACAATAAAATGCGACTCTGTAGCCCTTGAGAAAATAAATAAATAAGTGTCAAAACCATATACGTAAAACAGAAAATTACTCGTAAAAATTAAAATTTTGGATCAAATAAAAAGCGGCGAGAAAATTGCGACTGTTGCGAAACACAGCAAAGTTAACGAGTCTACCATTCGAAAAATCCAAAATAATGAAAAGGCCATTCGGAGTGCAGTTCTAACCCGTGGAATAGATGGCTCAAATACCTTCTATGATAGGAAAATAGTCTTGGTCAAAATGGAACGCGCATTAGCTTTTTGGGTAGAAGACCATATCCAAAAAAGAATTCCTGTGGATACAAGAAGTATTCAGCAGAAAGAAAAGCAATTTCACCAACGCATAAGAGATGAAGAGCCATCGACTTCGCAGGCAGCAACCCGTTAGATCAAAGGGTTTCTGCAACGACATTCACTGCATAACGCAAAAATACTTGGTGAAAATGCATCAGCAAATGTGGAAGCAGCAAAGGAATTCCCGAAATTCTTGGGTAAAGTCATTGCTGCCGGAGGATATCTTGAAGACCAAGTATTTTACGCCGACGAGACAAGGCTATTTTGGAAAAAAATGCCAAGTCGCACTTATATCGCTAAGCATGAAAAATCGGCCAAGGGCTTTAAAACAGCAAAGGAGACAAAGTTTTGAAACCGCTGCTTGTCAATAAGTAGTTCAAGCCAAGATCTTTAAAAGGTAGCTTTTTCATTAAACAGATTTTACAACTAGGTACATACATTAAATGTTTTCCTGTTTTATAGGTTTGGACTTGGAAGCATTGCCAGTTCATTGGATGGCAAACCTAAAGGCTTGAGTAACTGCCTCACTCTTTAAGACATGGTTCAAAGAATGCTTTGTTAACATTAAAGTAATGTTTCTACCGCCGAACACAACGCCACTTATTCAGCCACTTGACCAGGGCATTATTGCCACATTTAAGTCCTACTACATAAAGAATTCATTTCAGTATGTTTTGGACCAAATAGAAAATGACTGCGAGTTGGACGTTGTTTCTGCGTGGAAGGTCTTTACAATAAAAAACTGCATAGGTTGCTCTAAGCACGCCTTTGCGGAAATTAAAAAAAAGCACTCTCAACAAATGCTGGAAAAATTTTTGGTCGGATGTCACAGTGCAAAGTGAAAGTGAAAGCGTGAATTTGACAGCAAATGCGGATATTTTTGAGGTGGCCAGAAATATTGGAGGCGAAGGATTCGAGGATTTAGACGTTGCAGACATCAACGAACTTTTTGAAGATTGCATTGCAGATGACGATGATTTTTTTATAGATCGTGATCGTGATTGATCGGTTGACTCTATTTCGTCGTGAATTAAAACGAATAATGCAATGCTATCACGACCTGTATGATGAAGCCAAAAACAAGATGCCCCAGCACTTGATGACCGACTATTTGAAGACTTAAATATAATTTATGATCTCATTGATTGACTTATGTGTAATATGAATTGTTCCCTTACTGTAAAACAGTATGTATAAGATATAAGATAATTTTGGTTTCATGTCTCTTCTTTTAAATAAATATATTTAACCCAGTATAAATATTTTTATACTGGGTTGGCTCGTGTTAGACATTTTGTATGGAAATCTAGTTTTTGCGTGGCTTTTTTCAAAAAAGGTACGAATAAGCAGTTTTGTATGAAAATCTGTAAGAGTAAGAGTAATTTTTTGAATATATTCTCGATTTTTATTCTACAAAATTTATACCATGGGTTCAAACATGAAACTTTACTCGTGATGTTTGGCCGTCTTTAGTGTCCAGTATAGATCCACGAACTAAATTTGAATAGCAATAGAAGCAATCTTCTGATATATGTGGAAGGTTGCGAAGGTTGCAGATTTTGTGATATCACTTTTTCTGACTTTCGTTTTTTCAAAGAAACTATTTACAAGGAATTGCAAGTTGTATTCTTGAGTTTCTGAAAAATATGCTGTCGAATTGTCTGAACTGGGCGAAGGCAAATTAATTAATCAGATTTCTTTATGAATATACAATATTAGGTACACGTTTAAAAATATTTCCCAATGTAGCCGATGAAAGCAGGATAAATGAGAGCTCATATCTAATTGTGAGCATGCTTATGTTAGGCTATACAGATGTTTTATGTAAGCAAAAGTAAACTAGAAGCCTTGTTGACGTATTGCGATACCTGGTGTGCGAGAACAGCACTCGTAGTATATTTGTGCTCAGGGATTTGAAAACACCACGAAGTTTTCCTAAAATCTAGAATATCGGTTGGATCAATATTAATAGTTTCTGGAATTCACTCAACAAGGCCACTTCCATATATATTTGGTTCATTTTCAGTGGAAACTTTTATAGTCACAGAGCAGCTGTTTTGCCGGTTTCGTTTCCTCTTCCTTGGCCCTGGCGGCCATTGAGCATATAATGTCGTATTCAAAGACATGGAATTTACATTTGCTAAGCCTTAAAATAGTATCGTTTGTTTTTTGGTTTAGTTTGGGTCACGTGCTTTGAGAAGTTCGACATCAGACAATACTCTTATTTGGTTCGTCGTCTTTGAAGATACGGACAGTCGTAGACCAGTTTTTTCACTGTTTCCTCTACATCTCAGTGGGCGCTCTATCTGGTGACTTTACAATGTATTTTTTCATGATGGATTCACCTTTTGTTCGCTTATTTCTATTTGATTGTATAACTCCATAAGTAGTATTGAAATATATACCATCTATTTATCCCCTGGGTTTTTCAATCCATATCTAGCGCATTCATTAGCTCTTTTTTCTTGGTGTCTATTATCGGCGATCCAGCAAACTTCAATCAGATGATGTCAGATTGAATGGAGTGATTTTGTGAAGTGCTCCAAAAAATTGGATTTGATGGTCTTGGCCTTTAGTGACTTGATTGATGTTCATTTGTCCGCACAAATGGCTATCTTCGAAGAAATAAACTCTTTGCCTTTTATCGCCTCTGCGGCCTAGTAATGGGATAGCTTGAAAACGGTACAAAGATTTTCCCAATCTTGAAGATTTTTCAATTTTTAATTGGTTCGAAAAAGTCCTCGTTTTTACATCAATATCCATAATGAATACACCTGTAGAAATTCTTCCTGTCGAAATATTTGCTGGATTCATGTTATATTTTGTGTTGAAGCAGCATATTCGATAATCCTCTCAACATAGATTTTACTAAATTTTTGGTCAAATGCAGTAGTGTCTAGTCAAACTTTCTGATATTAACGAATGTAATGAAATTAGTGATATCTTGGTTATTGTCATAGGTCATTTGTAGTATATATATAGGCAAGCAATTTACATGGTTCTACAGGAAGAAATATTTACATCAACCATGAGCACCCACCTTACATTTACTAATGATTTAACATTCGTCTACATAAGCACGTTGTCCTTTATGAAAGAACAATCTGGTGGGTGGTTCTATACAAGAGTTATGAACTTTAGTAGTAGTTTATGTTATAAAAGCATACGGACGGTTTTATGAAAACTCTACTGAGATGTGCTTCCATCTTTGGAGCAGCCATATTAACTAACGTAAGCTCTGAAATATCAGCATTGATTTCCCATTATCGCTGCTTTAAATGGCCCCATCTTATTTTATTCTTAATCCTTGTATATAATATACACTCATATACGAGTAGATTGTACTTATATGTAATTTGTCGTTTCTTTGGAATAAAACAAAACTAAAACAATGATGCCACTTAAAAGTAACGATCATAAATTCAATTGTAAAATTATTTTATCGCTGTTGTAGTTATGTCAAATTGTCAAGACAAGTTGTAAATACATGCCATAGCATGGAAGTATGAAAGAAAATCAAGTAAATTAATTTTCTTCTTACTCATAGTACTTCTAAGCGATATTCTTAACTGTTCGGTTGTCGTAGTTATCGTAATTTCAACAAATATTTCACTAATGGTATTGTATATTGCATGCAATGTACAACATATTAAGCGTATGTAAGGAATACGCTATAAATTTGTATTTTTCATTATACTCAGTTTTGCGCAATAAAATTAAATGAATTGACAGTGGGATATTTGAGAATTTTATATTTTACTATTCTATTAATAAATATGCAACACGCGTTATTTTCAATGCATTGTGTTGTATGAGAACAAAAATTTCAATATCAATTGTTGAAATCATTTTACAAAATTTTTTCAACAATTCTGCGACTTTTTTCTGCTTCCATGCCATGTGTTTTATTTTCTCACTCACACTTAACTAAAATTATTTTACTTTTTTTGTAATATTTATCAATTAAACAATTAGAATTTGTTATATTTGAAATTTATATATAAAATAAAAATCATATCAATTCTGCTTGGGAAACATAGCATATACGTAGTTTTATTTGCTCAAAGATAGCGAGTTGTCGAATAAAATATGGCAAGTATCACATATACTTAGTTATATAAATACGAGAACATACATAGCTAAGTAGTGAACAGACTCATAATTTTTCTAATAGTTATTCATATATCCTTTCAAATTGTCACTAGTACGAAAGTACTCTTCAGCACTGAAGAGTCACTACTAATACGAATACTTATGTATGTAAATATATTATTAAGTATGATATAGAATATATGAAGTATGCTTGATGTCATACACACACACACATAAAAGAATATCTATCTATACGTACTTATGTGTGTACATTCTTGTATAAGGAAGTTGAGTATGTAAATTATAGTGACATGACAACTAATGAGCTTCAGTAGCAATAACACTATACAATGAATAACGAAGCAACTATAAACGAATATAATATGGTAATAATAATAAAGCCAAATAGAAAATGACATATCATTATATTAAGTGTACTACTTATGTGTATTGTACATATTGTTTGATTGTTACGCAGGCTACTAATATTAATAGACCACATCTGACAGATGACAAGGATCAGTTAAAAGTATTGTATGTATGTTCAACTACCTAAACAAGATAATAGATAAACGCAATCATGAAAAGAACTTGTGATTGCAGTGAACATTAACGAACTATCGTACTAGTTATTAGCTCTTTGTTTAACTTTGAAAACATTTCAAATAAAAATTTCAACAGAAATTAGAGAAAGTAAAAATTTTGGTGAAATTGAGTTTTGTATGGCAAACTATTCTTAAGGGGTAATTATGTAAGTCAGAGAGAGAAATTACACAAGTCCAGCTTCATACATATATTTTTGAGCTGGTCAAATTTAACAGTCATTTAAGAAACCCCATAAGTCCGAGACATGAGCGTTTTCTTAAATAAAGGGTTTTCCATTAGGAACATAACAATTTCGTATCTTTATATGAAAGCACCCTTAAACTTTTTTAATCAACTATCAATGTCAAAACGTTAGTTAAAGTCAACATTTTCATCATGGTAAAGTATACGAACCAGCAACGTTTGGAAATTATTAAAAATTTCTACCGAAATTCTGAGTCGGTGGTCGCAACTTTAAGAGCGAAAAATCATCTTCAGCGATGAAGCTCATTTCTGGCTCAATGGCTTTGTCAATAAGCAAAATATGCGTTATTGGTCAGCAACAAACCCTCAAGTGCTTCTTGAGACAGCGTTGCACCCGCAAAAAGTTACTGTTTGGTGGCATTTTTTCGTGGATGAAAACGACCGTCATGTTACCGTCAATGGAGAGCGCTATCGTGCTATGTTGGAAGATTATTTGTGGCCAGAATTGGATGAACTTGATATCAGCGATATGTGGTTACAACAAGACGGTGCCACTAGCCACACAGCACACGTCACAATCAATTTATTGCAAGGCAAATTCGGTGAACGTGTTATCTCGAGAAATGGTCCGGTTGAATGGCCGCCTCGTTCATGCAATCTAACACCATTGGGTTTCTTTATATGGGGCTTAATCAAGTCACTGGTCTATGCCAACAACTTCAGACGAGCTCAAAGACAACATCCAACGCGAAATGTGTGCTATAGTGGTGGAAAATTGGGTCCAAAGAATCGACCGCTGTAAACGAGCTCGTGGTGGTCATACGACCGAAATCGGATTTTATTCATAAAATGTAATGCTTGCTGTTCAGAGCGCGACTACATAATTAAGTGGCATCACCTACTACATTTTCTGATTTTGCACACAGCAACCCTATGTCCATTTCTTATGCTTCATAAGAAAGCTGTAAATAAAAACGATTCATTCGTATCTATACCGTGGATAACTAAACATCGTTTGTCGGGCGCAAAAATTCTTGCGCGACGACTACACTTGCAATAAAATAAAAAAAAAAATAAATATGTGGCACTTAAAGCCCCAAAGGGCTCATTGGCGGAGCTTCTCTTCCATTACTGTTGTGCGTCTTAAATTTTGGACAGTATTAGAATGGACCTACTTATTTTAGCCGCATCCGAACGGCAGAACACTTGTGACATCACTTTTTCTGAGCTTTGTCACAGAGTTCTTTTTAGAAGATTTTTCATGGCAAGTTGTTACTGTCGGAAGAATTGCCAATTGCTTGCCGACAGGTGGGTACCGTTCGAAAGAAAAATCTTTTCGATATTAAATTTGTTATGCATCAGCCGGGTATTGAACCACGACCTGCAGATCAGAAGGCGAGCACACTAACCACTGAGCTACGGCACTCACTTGCAATATATCCACAATAAATTTGAACTCAATATCTCAAATATTTCTGTGTTTTATTAATAAATAAAATTGTTATGTCCCTAATGGAAAACCCTTTACATGCAATGGCAACACTGATATCAAGCTGTCATTGTGCTTTGCCTATGCTGCAAAGAGGGTTGCTGTTGCAGAAAAGATGGTTCACTTACAGAAGACTATTACAGATGAAATAAAAAAAGAAACACCTGTTGTTTCTTTTTTTTTTAATTGTAAAGTAAAAATTTATAGGAGTGACCGGTTTTACACAGTTACAAAGGATTTTTTAGTGATTTCGCCATCCCACAAAGATCTATTGAATTATAAGAACTAGTGGCGAAAACATTATTAAAATAATACTATCTATTGAGTCCCTTGGCCGAAACTTACCAAAGAACTTTTCATTTAACATTAGCCAAAAGTAGTTTTTCAATAAAAAATTATAATGGCAACGTTGAAAACAGAATGTATATTGAAGGTCTGTCTTGCAACACATTTTTATTGAGGAACTCATCAAAGGCAAGTTTAGGGCGCTCCTGCAAGAACATCCAAGTACTACTAAAAGACACATAAAAGAAGACTGACCTCAGCCCTACCTTCGACAAACTTAAAAAATAAAAAATTTCTATGCAGTAAATAAATGGCATGTTTCTGATAAAGAATGTGAGGAAAATGATGAAAATTGAATAATATTGAATAAATCATTATCTTAGTAGTTTTGGTATATAATAGTTTTATTTATGTATTTGAAAAATCCCACCCATCTATTGACTGAATTAATTTTTTTTAATGAGAATTCATAATATTTTTAACCATTATTTGTTGTTTTGTAATGTAAAATCATTCTAGAAATCAAATTATGTAGAGTAGTACAATGTGTTGATACTAGAATGTTTTCTGTGTCTCTTGTCAAATGGGGTGTCCTGGACATGAGGGCTTTTTAAAATAATCGATTCAATTGCGATTTTATAAATTTGATATGAGAATTTTTCAGGTTACACCTTGTCTTCTTATTGAAGTGTTTTTTTATATTTTGCATCTCATTAATGTACAATTATGTACTCCTGATGTAGTTTCACTAACACAATGTTGCTAATGAGTGAACATACGATATAAGTACAATGTAAATTTACGAGCCATTTAAGTGGTAATTTAATAGTTTCGTTTTAGTAGTTACACCCATACTATTACCTCGATATGAATCTACTGTATAAATTTTATGTGTTTAGCAAGATACACAAAAATATGTTTGATCATTAATATTATTGAAGATCTCCATGTCATACAACAATGTGCATAAATAAGTTACATGCATCAATTATTTGAGATGTATATAATGAAATGTATTGTAATAAGTAGTATAGACAAAAAGGCACATCTAACTGTATTATTGAAATTACTAAACGTATGCTGATTCATTTTTGCTCTTCACTACTTTGCACTTAGGCGGCTCCCATACAAAATGAACACAAAAAATCTCCTTACAGTCGGCTGGGGCCGACCAAACTATACCCTGCATATGTAGATTTATATATAAAAAGTTTACTCGAATATCCAACTTTTCTTTTATTTCCACTTTTCGAGAAACAATTTTTGCATATACTACTAATATATGGTTGACTTTGACGAAGTAAAAGGATTTTAAGATAATTCCGAGGCTTAGTATGGGAGCTATATAAAAAGTGGGCGTGGCTTACCACTTTCTAGTAAATCCAATTAATTTTTCAATGTTAATCCACACCTTAAATTTGGTGTCCTACGTTGAATAGTTTCTAAGTTATGGTGGTTAACATTTTTGTTTAATTTCCTCAACTTTGTATGGGAGCCCCAATAAGAAGTGGGCGTGGTACGCTGATTTTTCGCCAAATTATTTCCGACTACGATATTAATTTAAGTGTCAATCATGGTTATTGTAGACATAAGATTGCCTAAGTTACAGCTGTTTCAATTTAAAATTTGTATGGGGGCTACGATAAACACTGGGCGTGGTGCGCCCATTTTCTGTGAGCCTAGTTGCTCGTACAATACTAATCCACACCTTAAATCTCGTTATTCTACGCTGAATAGTTTGCAAGTTATAACCGGTAACATTTTTTTTAATTTCCGCAACTTTGTATGGGAGACCCAAAAAGGAGTGGGCGTGGCACATTGATTTTCTGCCATATTATTTCTGACTGCCGTGTTAATCTAAGTGTCAATTATGGTTATTCTAGACAGAAGATTGTAGAAGTTACATCAGTTTCAATTTAAAAGAAGTACAGACACTTTGTATGGGAGCTACGCTAGAAAGTAGGCGTGGCTCACCCACTTTTGGCGAGGTTATATAGTAGTATAATGTAACTCTATGAGCGAAATATTGTTGTCCCAAGTGGTATATTATGTGAGTTATAGCAAGTTAAAGATTTTGAAAATTTCGAGGTTAGTCGCTTTGAATGCTTGGTGTGGGCGTGGTTATTGACCGATCATGCCCAATATCAATCCCCTCCGTACCCTTGGATCATAGATTACTTATGCCAAATTTCATCGAAATAGCTCAATATTTACTCAAGTTATCGTGCGAACCAGCCAGGTGACAGACAGACGGACGGACGGACGGACGGACGGACGGACGGACGGACATCGTTAAATCGAAAATTTAATCGACGCTGATCACGAATATATATCTATGTCTATATCTCCGGAGATTCCTTCAAGTGGACACAAACATCTGACCGAAATGAATATACCATGCATATTGCATTATGCAGGGTATAAAAATGGCAAATATCCCCATAGCAATGCAAGAATCACTATTAGACCCGTCAAATATATGTAATACTTCCATTATTTATTCCCCTCATCCAAGTAAACTTATGACCACCATTAATTATTCCTCAAAAGTATAAGAACTTAACAAACTTATGCGGAGGGTTCCATATAAAATTAATTCAAAAAATTGTGAATATCAGCAAATATCACCATAGCTCCACTAGAATCGAACTTAGACCAGTGAAGTGTATATCCGGCTCGTATTAGTAATTCAACCCAAGCATATCTTTCAAACAAACTTAAGCGCCATCTCCATCCGTCAAGGACGCAAAATGTACAAAAAAAAAAAAACAAATATCCACAAAACTGCTCAGAAATTGTCTCCAGATCAGTTACGTGGGCAAACGACTCTTTCATTTTTTTCCCCTTTTCTCCGTATTTTCATTCAAAATGAACGCAAAATGACTGACAAATTCCTCCATAGCTACCTAGGAATTGTGCCTAGAGCGAGTAAATGTATGATCGACTAGTTTTTTGCTCCCCAATATTTTTTCCGAACAACAAATTTACTTGCCATCTTCAACCTTTTGGCTGGCTTTCATACAAAAAGATTGCAAAGTCACTGAAAACCGACAAAAACCCCACAGCTGCTCACGAAACGCTTCTAGCGTCCTCCATTATTTCTTCCTTCCCAACATTTTCCCCTAGGTGAATTTTTACCGGAGTTCCAATACAAAATGAACGCAAAACCCATAAAATCGGGCAAATAGCCATTCTGAAGCATGAATTCTCCATGAATTTTTCCAGCATTTGAGGTTCTATCTTACTTCCAAGGCTTCAATAGTTCTTGGCTTGTTTGCGGAGACTAATGACTTTAAAAAGTCCTGCAATAAATAGTTCAGAGGCGTCAGATTACACATGCAGGTTCATTTCTATAATAAATAGGGAAGTAAGGCTTGTGGCATTATACACTTTTGCAAGCATTATATTGTTAATACTTACTTTATACCACTGGCAGAGGTAGGCCCCTGCTCTACAAACTGGACCAAGCAGTGTCGGTAGCTGATATATCACCTATAGCAGCACTGGTTGCTGTAAATGATACTGAATCAACAGTAAGCTTCCCTTCAGTGAACACCATTTAATGGTAAATCGTTGGAACGACTTCCAACTCTTCAAGTGCCCAATAACTGAACTCACGTCGAAAATGAAGGTCCATTGGTGGGCATATTAGCTAAGACCTATGCATAAAAGCTTCCACCAGTGTACAATTGAAGTAATACAAAGTACTATTTGTGGGAAGGATCCAATTATGATTAAAACGTTCATGTTGTTTATTTTAAATCTGATGACGACAAACTGATTATTCAAAATATAGAAAAATAATATATCGTGCTATGTAAATAGCACGTGAGCTAGACAAAGTTAAGAACAAAAAATACAATTTCGAATATAAGATGGTAGCTCATTACAATTTAAATTATATTTGTGGTAATTCCTTGTTACTTTTTAGTTGTATTTATGTAAGTATGTCCGCAAGAATAATGAGATGAGATGAGATGAGTCAACTGAAAGTTTTTCAATTAAAAATTTGTTTGAAATGTTTGCATGTTAACACCGATTTGGGTATTGCTTTGTTTAATTGAAATTGTAAAAATTGATTAAACTAATACCTATGAAGATGGACTAAAGTAAATGAAATATTAAAAATTTTCTTAATCTTAATTACTTAAAAATTCATAATTATGTACATACTATACGTTTTGAACAAAGAATATATACAATAATATTTTCCATTTCATTACTTCCATTCTTTAGCCTAAAAGACATTCACCTAAAACCACATATATACAATTGGGGTTTTGATAAATGTGAAACATTGACATGATAATAATGATGATGATGCCGATGCTTCTGGAAAAATTTGGTAAAACTTTCAGCTGTTCAAATGTAAACGAATCAAAAAGTTTGCAGGTATTTTACAAAAACATGCGGCAAATATTATGAAAGCTCTATCACCAAACCACAATTCGTTTAGCGTTATAATGGTTAGGTGGTTCACAAGATAGCATTAAGTCGTGTGATAATATCAAGATTAACAGTAATATGATAGTAGCTATGTAGTACGTCATTACACCTTCATGATTGTGTGTATATGTATCCTGTTTCAACACACACAAGGGTAGATCTTGTCGAGAACTACACGAAAGCGGTTTTAGAAAATTTCTAACATTCTTAATTTTTCGAGTAGGGTTGAAACTCTGTTCTGTTTTGTTAGTATCTTCAGAGGAATGTTAAACATCAGATATGAACGATGGTCGATGCATTGTTTGACCTCTCTAGGGGCAATTACAGTCAATTTTATAGAAACATACATTAAGAGTGGAGATATGGGAATAAGCACATTCCCATAAAATATTGCCAAGGGAAAATAAATGAGAGCCGGTGTTATATTTCACATCTCTAAAGGCGATCCCTCGGGAGCAATGGCGGTATTCGCCGATTTTCAGCTGTTTTAAGACCAATTTTGTAGGGTAGCCCCCTAAGGGCTGGAAATGGGGGTTAGGAATATCGGAAGGAAATGCTGGCAGGGAAAAATTAATCAAGGTTGGCCATATACTTTCCGTCTCTAGTGGCAATTTGGGAGTGGATTAAAAAGTAGTGGGTATCCTCTATAAGTCCTCTGTATTTTCAGATGTTAAGGGAACTTCACTACAAAATAGGCATTAACATTTTGTAGTTTGTAGTTTAATCACTGTATTTAAGGGGTAATTATGCTTTGAGGAAATGGGATGGGAATTTGGAGGGGCGTTTGGCATATATGTACTTGAAACCGCTAGAGACACTTTGGAGTGAGGAGCCAAGGCCTTGGTAAAGTAGCTCACTAAGGGGTAGAGAGTTTTCGTAAAATGTTGAGCAGGAAATATTAATGGCATCGACTTTACAGTTAATCTCTCTAGAGGCAATTCCTCAGCACCAATGGGGGTATTTTACAGAATTTCACTTGTTTTAATCTCCATTCCCAACTCCAGTCCTATAGGTAAGAAAAAATGTCGTGATGATCAAATGAATGGGAGTTGGTCATATACTTTACTCATTTACCAAGCAGTGTCCGCCCCAAGATGTGAAGATAAGGTTTAGTACGTTTCGGAAAAATGTTGGAGATAAATAATTAATAAAGACCAACTTTAGCTTTCTCCTAAGAATTATTTACCGATTTTCAGATGTTTGCCCATTCTGTTCATTTAATTCAAATTTAATTTAATTTACAGGAAGCATTGAGAATGGCCAAAGAACTCCTAATCTTTTAGATCTAAAATTTGATCTTTTTTTGATAGTCTCGTCTATAGATTTAAGATTTAATAAGAATAGAAAAAACATTAAATATCAAATTTTATAGAGAAGTCACTTTAAATGTGACTTTAGTGAATGGTATTTATGAAAATATTTATTTGTTTTTCCATTGTTAATGATACGTTTTCGCCAATAGTTAAATCTATCTCAAGGCCAAGTAATTCCAGTTCCCTGCCAATATTCGAAATTCAATTCAATTTGATTCATCAAATTATTTATTATTCTATCATTTAATTTCCCATACTGTATATATCACAAATAATTATAATATTTCATGTATTTGTTTATTTATTTGACCTTTTCAATCATATTCGATTTATATATATGTACATATTTCATTATTTTGACTGAAGTCTGAGTTACGATAGCAATCAATCCGTTCTAGCATACATCTGGTATGCATGAGTATTAAAACTAACTGATGGTCATATGAATATTTGATCATTTTGATTTAGTATTTCTTTTATTTCAACTTAGTTTCCTATTAAGATTATATACTAATTGCTAAAATGGTCGCTACTATATTCTTCTGAGTATTAAATTTGATAGCATATAACATATATTTACTATAACAAATTTACTAATTACATACATTTGGAAATATCTAACGAATATGAATATCAAATATCAAATTCTCTTCAGGACCACTGTTACTAGTAGGTATGTACACATACATACACATGTATAGTATATTGTATCAATATTTCTATATGAAATCATATATTGTATTTACATTTATTAAAATGCTACCACCTCTGCACTGATAGCTGATATTCATAATTGTTGTCAGAAGAGTTCTCATTTTTCTGTTCATATGGTTTTACTTGCTCTTTCCGTATAGTAGATAGTCTATATGATATTACAGTATATTTTCAACTTGAACTTTTAAATGTTCCACTTAGAAAAAAAATTCTTCTTCTAATGATAACACCATGTCTGTCTGAAAAAGGTGCCTATGTGGGTATGTGTTTGTATATATGAGTCAAACTGCTAAACGCGGTTTATTTTCAAAAGGCTTTTAACCTATTATCTTAGGCAACCTTTAAGTATGTGATGATAGCATTGAATCATAAAGAAATTATAAGTAACCCAAAGTTGAATGCGCTTGAGTGATTTACCTAAACGAATAAAATGTTTTGGAATGTTATCTATGGCGCCATTATATACGATCATCGAGAAGGTATTATATAATTATGTAGTTAGAGGTATGTAAAATATTGTTTTTCAACAAATAAAATTCCATCAAAAAGCCCCAATATTTAGTATTCATAAGCATAAAGATTATGCTTCTTTCTAAATAGTCATTTTACTTTTTTTCACTTAAATACATACATGCTTTTGGTGTGAGTTTATTATACTTATATACGGTCTAGTAAAAAGAAATCCATTATTTTTGCATTAAATTGCACCGTTTTGTTCGATAACTTCTTGCCATTTTGCAGGTAATTTCATAGTGCGACTCTCATAGAAACCCTTGTCCCTATTGGAAAAAAACTGGGACAGTCGATTTCCACAAGCTTCTCTTGAAGAGAATTTTTCACCAGCAAAATTATTCGCCATAGACATGAACAGGTAGTAATCACTTGGTGTCAGATCCGGACTATAAGTTGGATGCATAAGAACCTCCCAACCAAGCTCCCGGAGCTTCTGGCGAGTCATTATCGATGTCTGTGTCCTGATGGAACACAATTTCTCTCCTATAAGACAAAGCTGGCCGCTTCTGGGCGATTGCTTCCTTCAGACAGTCCAATTGTTGACAGTACAGGTCGGAATTAAGAGTTTGGCTATAGGGGAGCAGCTCATAGTAGATGATTCACTGCCAATCCCACCAAACACATGGCAAAACCTTCCTGACCGTCAATCCTGACTTGGCCACCGTTTGAGCCGGCTCACCGCGATTCGACGACAACCATTTTCACTTGACGTTGCCGCAAGTGACCCACTTTTCATAACTAGTAACCATCCGCTTCAGAAATGGATCGATTTTGTTGCGATTCAGCAGCGATTGGCAGATGGAAATTCGGTCCATGAGGTTTTTTTGTGTTAACTCGTGTGGCACCCATACATCGAGCTCCTTTTTTATCAAGCCTTATTTAAATGGTTCCGAATGGTTTTTTTTGCAATGTTTAGCTCCTGGGTAATAGAAACAGTGCTTACATGACGGTCAGACCCGACGATTTCCATTATTTTATCGATATTTTCGACAATTGGCCTTCCTGAGCGTGGTGCATATTTGACATCAAAATTGCCGGAACGGAATCAACGAAACCAAAATTGCACATGATTGGCTGTTACAGTATCAGAACCATAAACACTATTCACATTTTCAGCCGTCTGGTTGGCGTTTTCACCTTTAACGAAGAAAAACTGTAAAATATGGCGTATTCTCTCTTTACTGGTGTCCATCTTTGACGCGTGCTCAAACAATACTGAGTCAAGCAATCACAAAACTGCCTGAAAAGTTTATTTAGTACGAAATCCTATCTTTCTAATGACATCTAGCGTAACCCGACCGCAGTTATACATCGTGAGATACAGATTACTAAATTCATCTACTCGAAAAGTAGTAGATTTCTTTTTACTACACCTTATACTTTGACTTTCAACTTTCTGCTTTAATATTTTGTCTCATCTTGTGTTGCAAAACTTTTTTGGTTTTATTGCTTTCATAACCTTTTTCTTTTTGTTGTTGTTAGTAATGTGTATTTTGCTTGCTTTTCCCTCTGAGAGGATGTTTATGTTTGCAGTCTGGTACACTTTATTTTATATTATGGTGTTAATTTTTGGTTAAGAACATTATCAATTAGAGATTTGTTTGGCGTAATGAAGGTAAAGGTTTTCTGTCCCAATACAATGTTGATGGTGTCATTGATATAAATTTGTTAGACTAATTATTAAGATGGTAAAATTAATTAGGTGGTTAGCATATGATATGAAGTCATCTATGCGACTAGTGATTACTTTATGGACTTTAATCCGATTTAACTGAACTATAATATATTCGAATTCTCCTTAAATGAATTTGAAGTATATTCCATTCAAATTAGAAATCATAATTTCATTAATCCGGTGCTCGGTTATGGTGGACTATAACAAATAGAGAGATATCCATTCGGAAACACATTCTTTGTGCGGTTTTCATACTATTTTGTCCATACATGATATTTCTTCTTCATTTATGGAAATAATTTTATAAGCCAATTAATAATTATGGTGATTGTCATGTGAACAGACAGACAGATATGGTTAAATCGACTCAGATCGTGATTGTAAATATGTGTACATACTTTTCCATAAACTGAATATGGCCCAGACTATTTGAATATTGGATATAATTACGATGCTGGTTGATTTTTCGAATTATCTTTAATTTCAAAGGAAACACTCGGATTCGGATGAGAGCTCGACTCCGCTATGCAAAACTTTGACTAAAATAAACACTAACTTAAATTCTAGTATATTACCCTAGGATTGCTCTTATGCCATCTTATGACATCATTGTCAGAGAGCTCTTTCAAAATCATCGAAGCTAATGTCTGCAATTTAATTGTCTTCAAAAGTTTTCGGTTTTCCAGTATATTCTTTATCTTTCTACAACAAAATCATTGTTTTTGAGGAGTGAAATATATTGAATTTGAACATTGAGCATTGAAATTAACATGGTCACCACAGTCTCAATAAGAATTCTATGCGTTTCAGTTGGGTATTATTTTTGTTGAAGGAAATATGCAGCAATTTTTCCAGCAAAAAGGCTGCTTTAGCATGAAATTGTGCAGCGCCATCTATTAGAGAGCACCGTGAATCCATTCAAATGTTCAATATTAGCTCGCTAGAGGTACCTAATTTTGGTGTAAGATGACTCGACATTTAACTGAAAATTTGGTTGTTGTTGGAGTTTTTGGAAACAGCAATTTATAGTCCTACGCAATTATTATTAAATTGCATATCCTACAGTCATTATTTTAATAACAGAAAAAAATGAATTTTGAAATATATTTCGATTTAAATATGTTGAAATTTGTAGTGAGTGCCTACTCATCGCTTGATATATTTTACATAATACAATCAATTTATTATGTTTCCTTTTTTTTTTTTTTGAGTTTTAGTTAAATAACTTTTAACCAACTTTTAGCTAATTTTTAACTTCGTCATTTATTATTGCCTCTTTTTTCGTTTCTATTGTATTTCTTATAAATTCATGTTCCATTGCCAACCATTGGCTTTCATTTTTCTTTGTCGCAAATTTATGCAACCAAAGAACGCTGCACAAAGAAAAAATGAAACTTATTCGCATTTCAAATGATTAATTAATTTGACAATTATAAGTGAAAATTCAACCGAACCGTAATTTTTCTATTCTCTATAATAATAACTACAAACATTCTAACAAGTACTTACATACCACATATTCATATAATGAATAATGATCGACCAAGAAAGTTTTAACAATAATTTCACCACTCAAGCATGATTTTAGTGCACATTTTAATGAGATGAATTACAAATAGGTATATGCTTCACACACACACAATGAAAAAGCACAGAAAATGTTATTTCGTTGAAGGAAAATAAAAACCAGTAGTAGTACATAATTTAGCTATAAGCATAGGGAAATGCTGATGAAAGTGGAATGTGACAAGAGCAGAAGGAATAATGAAATTAATCACCTTTTTCTTGCTATTATTATTGTTGCACGAAATATAATATTGTGGCATAAAGCATTTGTTGTAATTAATTTAACTTTATTCAGTGTTCTTCTCACTTTTATTTTATATCAAATTCTTTTGTAAGAAGCATGTCGGTTATTCTCTCAACACTTAGTCGATATTGTTTAAATTCGTCGTTTGCCCTTCAGAATAAAGAGAAACACAAAAATTATAAAACTTTTCAATGAATATGGAGATGCACTTAAGAAATGTTCCGAGTATGCATTTACTTGTTGTTGTAGTGTTGACAACAATTACTTCAAAAATTATTAATCAATTGATTTCCGAAAGACTGTATGGAACATTGAATTCTTTTGGCGATTAAATGAAGTCCTATTAATAAGACCGAATCCCAAAAAGTTTTTGAAAATACACAGGAGAAATACATTTTATTTTACCGTGTTTTAAAATATTCGCATTGCGGGTATTTCAAATAGATGGTTTTTATGTGATTGCTTCAATGGTTTGGTTTGGTTTGGTTTGGTTTTTGGCAAAAGGGGACAGAAAAGAGTCATTAGCTGGTAAATTAAGAGAATTTTAACAAGAAGACAATCATTTAATATTTTCCCTTTTAAAACATCCAGCTTTCTGAAGTATAAGGTTTTTTCAACAGCAACTTTAGGCTAATGAATATTTTTATACACATCAGCTTTTATGATTCTTTAAAATCCGGTTGCGACTGGTCGAGTTTTATGAAAGAAAATGGCAATACATACCACCATTACACAATTCGTCACTAAGATTATTAGGCGCGTTCACCCTTATACGCTGCAAAACAGACATAAGTGATGGTTTCAGACGGTGCTTCATTGCAAAAAATATAAAGATTCAATTGATGCTGTTTAATTCGGTCATATTTGAAATTGCAAAAAGCTATCCCACGAAAATATTTTTTGTGACGCTATTAAAACAAAACAACTTGACGAAATTTTGATCGGTCAATAGTGTTCACCATACTTACTTACTTAGTTACTTATGTGGCCATTACAACCCTTAATCGATTTAGCATACTTCACCAGCCAACTCTTTCCTTCGCTAGCTGACGCCAATTAGAGATTCCAAGCGCTGACAAGCTTTCCAGTACTTGGTCTTTCCACCGTTTTTAAAACCCATTTGAAATTGATGTGTCAGTTTATCTTTCTTTATGGATTTTGTGTATTGCTTCATTACTACCACCACCATGATCCTGAATTTTGTTTCTATTTTTGGGAGATACAATCGGAATTTTATTGATAAATTTTCTTCAAATTAGTAAAATAATAAAATCAGGATGTTTTTGTAAACTTTTAGATCAATTGGGTTAAAAAATTTGTGAAAAACAACCCGGTTTACAGAAGAAAAATTAATTTTTCTTCAATACAATGCTTAGTCAGTTATAAAAAAAACCCTTGCTAAAATTAGTGAAACAAAGGGCGAATTGTTGCAGCATGCATCCTATTCACCACTTCAGACATTTCCTCGTTCTGAATTCTGGCTCTTCTCACACCTCAAAAAATTCTTTCGTGATAAACGATGCTCATTACACAAAGAGGTGAAGGGATGCATAAGTTGGAAGATCGTTGGAACAACTGTTTTAGCTTCAGGGTGAATATGACGAAAAATAAAGGAATTTCTGCAACTATAAATTCGATCTGCGAATAAATCTAGATATAGTAAGGCAACGATTTTTATCAAATGAGGAGTTACCTTTCATAAACAATTATTTTTTAGAGTAAGATATCAAACCTCCGGTGGAAAGACCAAGTACTGGAGAACCTGACGGCGCTTGGAATTTCTAACTGGCGCCAGCTAGCGAAGAACAGAGATGGCTGGCGAAGCATGTTATTTTCGGCCTAAATCGATATTCGGTTGTTATGGCCACATAAGTAAGTAAGTAAGTAAGTAAGATATCCTATGTACTATGTGGACAAGTTCAAGATATGGGCAGATGTGTGTAGAAAAATTAAAATTAATTTGAAAAAAATGTCTTGGGTTTTTTTCTTAGGTAGAAAACTTCTCGGACCACCATCATACATTAATTGAAAACTCAGTTCGCATGCGAGTATTTGCAAAGCCAACCATTCTTGTGCAAATTAATTCATGAAATTAAAGAGTTTTTGCTACTGTTTTAATTAAGATGCAATTTCAAATGACATTAGAAGAGATAATCAGCTTAAGGCAATATCAATTGATTGCATTTATAAAGCTTTAGTTCTATATTTACGATTTTAGAGCAACAAAAACAAAAAAAAAAAACTAACAAGAAAACAATATAAAACAGGATATTCAGAAATAAATTTCCAACAACTCATATACAGAAGCACTTCTCGAGAGACAGTCAGAAAAGAAAAAAAATTAAAATAATAATTTATCGACAGTAAAAATTTTTATGTCACAAACTATTGCCTATAACAAATACAAGACCAGTAGCTGCTAGTGGTCCAAGTAGTGCCTTTTGTCGTTATAAGGTACGAACGCAAATATATTGTCTACTCTTTTTATGACATTCCCGATCATCAAATTACCCTTTAGCCTATTAAATGATGTGAATACTAAATTATACATACAACTTGTATACTCTTCAAATAAATGAAGATATTAAGCTACATACGAGATGTCAATGAACCAAAATGCATACTGTATAACAGAGGAATAGAATAATGATAATAATAGCAAGAGACTATCATTTGACTAAGACAACTGAATGTCATAAAAACTGACATGCAGTCACTTAGCAAGTATACATACATAGTTACTTGCTACATTTCTACATATAGTATGTCATAGTTGATTGACAATTGTTATTTGTCATTATTTTTGCAATATGTTAGGTATTCATTAGAGAAAAGTAAGTAAATATACCTTATGTACATTGAGTCCAATGAATTATTAAGTGGGTAGATTGCTATTCCAAGATACTAGGCACCTTTATTTCAATAAACCGAAAATATTTAAGAAATATTCTTGTCATACTTGTGTATGCACAAAAATGTTTGTTCAAATACGTGACTCTTTTATAACAATTTGGAGTATTAAAATGGGAGTTGCTTCAATTGGAGACAAATTTATAGGAAATTGTTGTAGAAATTGTCGAAATTATTATTGTCAAATTGATATTATGGAGATTTATGAAAAATTTGAAATATTATTTGCTTTAAATTACAAAAGGCTAACGACTCATGAGCACTTACCTCTATAATCCATTATTGTGTGTACCTCAACATGTTTATTGCACGCCCTTGAACCTGCAAGATTTATAATCCTTTGACCAAATTTCAAATTCAAACATATACACGCATGTTAATATGCTTCAGTGGATACATATAGCTATATATTTTTTGATATAGCAGTTGACATTTATATGTAAACAAAAGTATATGAAAAACATTATTATTACTGAAACGCATATAGGGTAAATACTATGAAATTTTTGCGTGACTTATGATACGAGGTTGTTGTTTTTTTTTTTTGTTTTCTTTTCCATTTTTCTTCTTTTTATGCCGACAAAGTCAAGGAAGCCCATCACAAATGCTTAACGAAAGATATTGTAGAGTGGAAAAATCAATTTCTTTAAAATGACGCCTATGTGGCACCACTAATTCCTGTGAGACGAAATTTTAATTCTCATTTTTCTTTAAATACAAACTTGTATGGTACAATGGTCTTATAATAAAATACTTTGTGGTCTTTACAACATTCTTGGTTTTTCTTTTGTACGAATAGGTAATTTGATATTTTACATACCTACTTGCGAGCGTAGCATCCAAACAATATTACGCGAAAGTAATCTTTCACCATTTAATAGCAATTACTGTCCATATGGTAATCCCCACGTTAGTTTTAACATTAAACTGTTCGTACTTAGTACGAGTATATGTAGCAGTGAAGTAATTTAGTGGTTAATAGTAATTACTATGGTTTCTTAACATTTTTCACACTTAAACGTTAAATGACGGAAATATTGGCAGACAAGATTATTATGAAAAGTACGTTTGTGGGTGGCGCTATCGTAGATGAACGTGAAATTTCTCAGCGGACGAAAGAAAATTTGCCTTATGAATATAGACAAGAGCGGTTTGTAAGGTTTTCGATCTAATTCATATTATTCTGCTTAGTTTTCCTGTAATGCTGTTACATCTTTGACCCTTATCCAGACAACACTACTTACAACCGAATATCGATTTAGGCCGAATATAATAAGCTTCGCCAGACGTCTCTGTTCTTCGCTAGCTGGCGCCAGTTAGAAATTCCAAGCGCCGTCAGGTTCTCCAATACTTGGTCTTTCCACCGGTGGTGAGGTCTTCCTCTTCTGCGTCGTCCTCCAGCGGGCTCCGAATATAACACCTTCTTAGCTGGGGCGTGTTCTTCCATTCGCTCGACAACACTACTCTGTAAAATAATGACAATAAATTTCCGGTTGCAACTTTTAGCTTGGATAACAAAATAAAATCGTTGGGGGTTAGATCTGGTAAGTCAGAAGGGTAGTCAAGCAATTTACACCATAGTTCGCGGTTGCCATGGTGAAAAGAAAACAAATTTTTTCTACAAAAGTGGCAATTTTCGCAATTTCCTTTTTTTTTTAATTGAATGCGCTTTTCTCTTCGGAGTTCACTGTGGTGTGTATAATGGCGTATCGAATGTTTATCGGGCGTAATTAATTAGCGCCAAAATTCTAATTTATGCAACCTAAACTTGGATATATTAATTCGAACACGCTTTTGGTCTAACTTGAGCTAGCCAAATTTAATGGTAGTAAATCATGTAAATGAGTCCCCGTAAATAACGTCTAACTTGATTTTACAAATAAATATTTAACGGCAGCTTGATATATCGACTACCTCAAACGGTTGTCAAAGAAAATTATGATATTACGGTGAGTATTTTTCTAAGGATACACAAATACTTTCTCTAGCCTTAAAGTTATGCCCGACCCCACAAGCGAAAAATATAGAAGAACACCATAGATAGAAAGAAAGAAATTAATAGATATGGAAGAAAAAATTCTTATCTACTATGTGTCTCGCACTGAATAAGGCTTGATGAATCGAATATCATATTGTCAGCACCCAACAGTCTCAATCTTGTTATTGTAAATAAAGGGTTATCTATTTTGCGGTTTCAAAAGTAAATGTAAATAAAACACATATAAAATATTTTTTATCATGATATTTCTTTTTTATTATAAAGTTTGAACGTTGACATTATGTGTGAAATACTACATCATTTAAATGGCCACCACGCGAATTGTTGCAAGCATCGATTCTTTTGAGGTAATTTTCGACCACTTTTTGACACATATTGGGCGGTATCTCAGCCATAACGTGACGAATGTTGGTTTTTAGGTGCTCAAGATTTAAGGACATATTCAAAGCAATTTATAAAGATTTAAACCCAAAAAAATCACCTGGTCCAGATAAAATTACCGGTAAAATGATAAAAGAGCTACCTCCGGCTTCAGTAATTCATCTGATGCACATTTTCAATGCTATCCTTCGTATTAAACACTATCCCAAATGCTGGAAAACTTCAAAAATTATTATGATAGCAAAACCAGGAAAATACCCTACAAAAGTTGCATCGTACAGACCCATCAGCCTCCTGCTTCTACTCTCTAAAGTATTCAAAAAGCTACTTGTCATGAATATTGTATAACTCCATTTATTAATCTCAACCAACTGATTTCCCAACATCAGTTTGGATTTAGAAAACAGCATGGCACAATAGAGCAAGTTCATCGCATTGTAACTCTGATAAGGAACACTTTTGAAGAAAAAAAGTATTGCTCAGCTGTCTTTCTTGATATCACTCATGCTTTCGATAAAGTATGGCACGATGGCCTTATTTACAAACTCAAACTATTACTGCCTGCAAATGTCTCCTCATTGCTTAGTAGCTACCTCACGAAAAGACAATTTCTCGTACATCACAAGGATAACACAAGAAATCCATTGGATATTCACGCTGGCGTTCCTAAAGGAAGCGTTTTGGGCCCCTTGCTGTATCTCTTATACACTACAGATATGCCCAGCAATAACTATACATTTATATCGACCTTTGCAGATGATACGGCAATATTGTGCACTCGTTCTAACCCCATAGAAGCTACTAAACTCCTGCAGACTCATATCGATTCTCTCGAAATCTGGCTAGCAAAATGGCGTATAAAAGTCAATGAATCAAAGAGCGTACATATAACCTTCACGCTAAGGCCAGATATATGTCCCCCACTTAAAATTAATGGCCAATCAGTTCCACAATGTTCCTCAACAAAGTACTTGGGTATTCACCTCGACAGAAGGCTGACCTGGAAAAATCACATAGAGGCAAAGAAAACTCAGATCAAGCTTAAAATTAATCAGTTATGGTGGCTGATACACAAAAGATCAAAGTTGAATCTCGAATACAAAGTGCTATTATATAAAGCAATCCTGAAGCCAATCTGGACTTATGGTATTCAGTTTTGTGGCACCGCATCTCCCTCAAATATCGAAAAATTGCAGCGAATACAATCCAAGTGTCTGCGAATTATTGTAAACGCGCCTTGGTATATGAGGAACGTTAACATCCATCGAGATTTAAATGTACCCACAATTTCTGAGGAAGTTGCAATGTTTTGCAGAAGCTACATCCAAAAATTACACAGTCATCCGAATCCCCTTGCTAGGCAATTGTTGCTGAGCACGGGGCATCGTCGATTAAAAAGAAAAGACACACTGAATATGCTGTGAAATTGCTATACTTCGTGACTCAACAAATTGTGATGGAACGTTGGGAATATCACATAATTTTATTTAGTTTGTAAGATTTGATTACTTATTGTTAGTTTCTAAGTAATTTTAGAAGATCCAATAAAAAAACTTGTTAAAAAAAAAAAAAAATTAAATGACCACCACGCGAATTGTTGCAAGCATCGATTCTTTTGAGGTAATTTTCGACCACTTTTTGACACATATTGGGCTGTATCTCAGCCATAACGTGACGAATGTTGGTTTTTAGGTGCTCAAGAGTTAAAGGTTTATCTGCATAAACACGGTCTTTCGCGTAGCCCCACAAAAAAAAGTCAAGCGGTGTCAAATCGCATGATCTTGGTGGCCATTTGATATCGCCACGACGAGAAATTACGCAGCTAGAAAATTTCTCTTGCAATAAAGCCATATTCGCTCGAGTTGTGTGGCATGTGGCACCGTCTTGTTGAAACCACATATTCTCTAAATCGTATTCTTCAATAGCAGGCAAAAAAAAGTCGGTTATCATATGACCATAACGCTCCGAATTGACGGTGACAGTCGTTCCATCGTCGTTTTCGAAGAGGTAAGGTCCAATCACACCTCCGGACCAAAGAGCGCACCAAGCAGTGACTTTTTGTGGATGTAGTGGCCTCTCTTCAATTACTTAAGGATTCTCAGAACCTCAAATACGACAATTTTGTTTGTTAACATACCCACCGAGTGAGAAATGTGCTTCGTCGCTGAAGAAAATTTTGTTCGAAAAATCGCCGTCCACCGCCTGTTGTTCAAGCACCCATTCGACGTATCTACGACGTTGTGAATGGTCAGCTGGCTTCAGTTGTTGTGTGAGCTGGATTTTATATGGATGTAGGTGTAGATCCAAATGCAAAATACGCCATAATGTGCCGTAAGACAGTCCTAATTCCTGAGAACGACGAGGAATCGACACATTCGGGTCTTCGGCAACACTTTCACTTACAGCAGCGATATTTTCGGTGGTACGAGCGAAACGATGATGCACAGGCCTTACAATATCTGTAACCGATCCAGTCTCTTCATATTTCTTCACAATTTTGCCAATTGCTTGCGTAGTTGGACGATTATGTAAACCATAATCTCCTCTTAAAGCACGATATGTGGCTGTGGCAGAATCACTATTTTTGTAGTAGGTTTTTACAATTTTAATGCGTTGTGCTATAGTTAAACGATCCATTTTCGCAAATGTCAGACTTTGAACTGAAAAAGAAAGAAATTGTTTTAACAACTCAATTTGACAGATGTCGAATTCTAGCCTTATACTTTTGAAACCGCGAAATGGATAACCCTTTATAAGTGTAAATAAATCATTGAATTTGGAGAAACTGTCATGTCTATCGACATTTGGTTTTTCCAAAATTTTCAGGCAACGTTATGTGCTTGTATACATACGGAAAGTGGAGTTGTGAGTATTTATATTCAAGTCATTGATATGATTAAGTAGTCAATTGCTAAATAAATTAAATACTTTTTCATTTACTCATGTACAGCAATGGCATTGTTGGTAGAATTGTTAAAGGATTATGTAAAAGATTGTGTAAAGGATTGTGGTTGGAACAATCGTTCTATGTATTTACATCAAATACTGATATTGTAATAAAATTTAAGCCAATGAGTTAGCATATGAAATATTCATTCTTTTTGTTATTTGTTTGTTGTTTGGTTAAATAATGAATGTGTGTGTATGTGAAAATTCACTACGAGTATATCCTTATGAACGCAATACTCAACAATAATAATAACCAAAACTAATAGCCTGTTTTGAATTTTGAATTGTTATTACATTTCCATACATAAATATTTATATGTATGTTCGTAGCTAGAATTGCCTCATGGTTTTCATCACGCATAGTAATTTTCTAAATTCACATAAATTCTTATATAAATAAATAATGCGATATGTAGTTAGGTAAACTCCATCAAGGATACACATAAATACTGGTATATAGTACTCATAAATGTCAATATCGTGCTGAAATATAAATACTTACATAGTATAGTTGTAGACGATATTTATTAGTTGGTTCTGAATTAATAATGTCATCGATAATGAAACATGAATGTTTATTTTATTAAAAATTAAATTATTAAATTAGTTGAATTCTAAAATGCGCAAATGATTAACTAGCAGCTTTAAGTAATGAAACCCATGAATATGTAAGTGTGCTTGCCACGGCAGCGCCGTATCGCGCCGAGGTGATGGCACTTAAAAATTCGTAGCATTTGCTTTTATGAAATGTACTAAAATTTTTAGTCTGAAATTATTTGACCAGATTCTGCAGGACAAAATTGTGAAAATTTTCTTCTAGCTTGTTTCTGGCCATATGATAAATTTCTATTTGTTTATAAAATAATTTATTGTTTATAAAAAAACTTATATTAAAAAAATATATATTTATGTCGTGTTAAAAAAAAAAAATAAATATGTGGCACTTAAAGCCCCAAAGGGCTCATTGGCCGAGCTTCTCTTCTATTACTGTTGTGCGTCTTAAATTTTGGACAGTATTAGAATGGACCTACTTATTTTAGCCGGTTCCGAACGGCAGAACACTTGTGACATCACTTTTTCTGAGCTTTGTCACAGAGTTCTTTTTAGAAGCTTTTTCATGGCAAGTTGTTACTGTCGGAAGAATTGCCAATTGCTTGCCGACAGGTGGGTACCATTCGAAAGAAAAATCTTTTCGATATAAAATTTGTTATGCATCAGCCGGGTATTGAACCACGACCTACAGATCAGAAGGCGAACACACTAACCACTGAGCTACGGCACCCATCGTGTTAATTGTGATTAAATTTAGTTCTATGACCAAAATTTCATTAACTTTCATAAAATATTAACTGAGAAAGACCAATTAAAAAAAAATCTCCTTACAGTCGGCTGGGGTCGACCAAACTATACCCTGCATATGTAGATTTATATATAAAAAGTTTACTCGAATATCCAACTTTTCTTTTATTTCCACTTTTCGAGAAACAATTTTTGCATATACTACTAATTTACACCCGAAATATAGTTGACTTTGACGAAGTAAAAGGATTTTAAGATAATTCCGAGGCTTAGTATGGGAGCTATATAAAAAGTGGGCGTGGCTTACCACTTTCTAGTAAATCCAATTAATTTTTCAATGTTAATCCACACCTTAAATTTGGTGTCCTACGTTGAATAGTTTCTAATTTATGGTGGTTAACATTTTTGTTTAATTTCCTCAACTTTGTATGGGAGCCCCAATAAGAAGTGGGCGTGGTACGCTGATTTTTCGCCAGATTATTTCCGACTACGATATTAATTTAAGTGTCAATTATGGTTATTGTAGACATAAGATTGCCGAAGTTACAGCTGTTTCAATTTAAAATTTGTATGGGGGCTACGATAAACACTGGCCGTGGTGCGCCCATTTTCTGTGAGCCTAGTTGCTCGTACAATACTAATCCATACCCTAAGTCTCGTTGTCCTAGGCTAAATGGTTTGTAAGCTATGGAGCTTAAAATTTTAGTTTAATTCTTTGTATGGGAGACCCATGAAGGAGTGGACGTGGCACACTGATTTTCTTCCAGATTTTTGCCGACTACGATATTAATTTAAGTGTCAATTATGGTTATTCTAGACAGAAGATTGCAGAAGTTACAGCTGTTTCAATTTAAAATTTGTATGGGGGCTACGATAAACACTGGGCGTGGTGCGCCCATTTTCTGTGATCCTAGTTGCTCGTACAATACTAATCCACACCTTAAATCTCGTTATTCTACGCTGAATAGTTTGCAAGTTATAACCGGTAACATTTTTTTTAATTTCCGCAACTTTGTATGGGAGACCCAAAAAGGAGTGGGCGTGGCACATTGATTTTCTGCCATATCATTTCCGACTACAGTGTTAATCTAAGTGTCAATTATGGTTATTCTAGACGGAAGATTGTAGAAGTTACAGCAGTTTCAATTTAAAAGAAGTACAGACACTTTGTATGGGAGCTACGCTAGAAAGTAGGCGTGGCTCACCCACTTTTGGCAAGGTTATATAGTAGTATAATATAACTCTATGTGCAAAATATTGTTGTCCCAAGTGGTATATTATGTGAGTTATAGCAAGTTAAAGATTTTGAAAATTTCGAGGTTAGTCGCTTTGAATGCTTGGTGTGGGCGTGGTTATTGACCGATCATGCCCAATATCAATCCCCTCCGTACCCTTGGATCATAGATTGCTTATGCCAAATTTCATCGAAATAGCTCAATATTTACTCAAGTTATCGTGCGAACCAGCCAGGTGACAGACAGACGGACGGACGGACGGACGGACGGACGGACATCGTTAAATCGAAAATTTAATCGACGCTGATCACGAATATATATCCATGTCTATATCTCCGGAGATTCCTTCAAGTGGACACAAACATCTGACCGAAATGAATATACCATGCATATTGCATTATGCAGGGTATAAAAATTGAAATAAAAGTTTTTTGTTTATAACTTATAAAATAATGGAAATTTTTAAAAAAGATTTCATAATGTTAAATTTCATCAATAAGTCTTTAAGGTTCCCACTTCAGAGAACTTGACTCTATACAATTCATATACAGGCACCCGCAGAAATCGAAAGCTTTGATGTTTTCTGATATAACTCATAAACTGCACAAGACATCACATATTCTTTAACCTTTTTGAAATATAAATTTCAACACTATATGTATTAATTAATTCAAGTGAATTTGAAGGACCGGCCTCCTCCACGCCTCTTATTTGCACGAGAGGTTAGTGTGTTCATGCTTGGATCCTGCCTATACTTACAATTTGTTTTTAGCAACGAATCACATTTCAATCCGCTATTTTTCTGTTTTTACTGTTATTGCTAATTTTTATATTAAGTGCTCGCTTGCACGTCAAGTCCTGCACATTTTGTTAGGCCTTCCTCTTAGTTAAGGTCCACCTTTGGATGCCAAATATAATATCTTCTTGCATGAAGCTTTTTCTGTACTTCACTCGATACGACTTAGGCTGGATTTTAAGCTGCTTAAGATGGTGAATATCCGCATAGAACTCTAAGAGCTCTAGCTTGTACCTTATACGGTGTTCACCGCCAAAGGCTATATTATATTTCTGAAGAAAAATCCAAGCATCCCTCAAACACTTCCCACCAAATAATTACTTTTGATTAGATAATTTAACATATTAAGTGCTGGGACGTCCCAGAACTACCCGACCTGACATGTAGATGACGGAAGTAGTTTGAAAAAAATTACTTTGCTGAAAAGTGGCAACCTTATTAAACATATGTTTAGTATTTTTTTTTTTGAGCCACCGAAAGTTAACGACCTCAGTGCATTTGTAAACACGGAAAAAATTGGTCACCGTTATGTAATTCAATACTTTCATTTGAAAGGTCTCAGTCCAACGAATATTAAAGCCGATCTAGATTCTACTCTGGGGGAGTTTGCTCCTTCGTTTACAACCATATAATATTGGGTGGCAGAGTTTAAACGAGGTCCTACGAGCTGCCAAGCCGAACACCCTAGTGGTCGATCAATTGAGGTGGCCACTCCAGAAACCGTTAAGAAAATCCACAAAATGGTATTAGATGATCGCCGGCTGAAGGTGCGTGAGCTATGTGAAATTACAGGCATTTCAAAAAGTGCTATACATCGTATATTGAACGAAAATTTGGAGATGAAAAAGCTGTGTGCAAAATGGGTGCCGCGTTGGTTCACAATAGAACAAAAACAACGTCATGAAGATGTTTCTATAGAGTGTTTGACGATGTTTCACAGTAATAAAGCTGCGTTTTTGTGGCGATTCGTAACCATGGATGAGACTTGGATCCACCATTTCAAACCTGAGACAAAGGAGCAGTCAAAACAGTCGACTGAAAGGGGAGAATCGTGTCCAAAGAAGGCGAAGATAGTTCCATCTGCAGGCAATGTTATGGCGTCTGTTTTTTGGGATGCACGTGGTATAATTTTTATAGACTATCTTCAAAAAGGAAAAACAATCAACTGCGAGTATTATGCTAATTTGTTGTAGCGCTTAAGTGATGAAATTAAAGAAAAAAAGCCGCATTTGGCGAAAAAGATAGTATTGTTTCATCAAGACAATGCACCAGTTCACACATCCGCTATAGCGATGACCAAAATGAATGCGTTAAAGCTCGAATTACTTCAGCACGCACCTTATTCGCCAGATTTAGCTCCATCCCACTATTTTCTATTTCCAAGTTTGAAAAATGGCTTGCTGGTAGAAGATTTGCAAACAATGAAGAGGTGGAATCTACGGTAAATGGCTATTTTAATGAGATAGACAGTTCATATTATAAACAGGTTATTGTAGCCATAGAATATGGCTGGGAAAAGTGTGTAGAGCTAAAAGCAGATTATGTTGAGAAATAGAGAAAGAAAATGGAGAATTTTTCCGAAGTTGTTGTGTTTTCTTTGTTAGGTCGGGTAGTTCTGGGACCGACCCGTAGTATACGTATTACACCACGGAGATTTTGACCGCCCCAGAAAGGACATTTAATGGCTACTATATGTAAATCTACAATGAACGTCGACACCTCGTTGATCTGATTGATGTTTGAAAGTTCGACTGGAGAGTGAAAAAATGACATAGACAAAACTGTAGACCTTTTCAGCTTTGTCTTCCAAACTAGATAGATTACTATTATCCTAGAGCCCCGTTAAGAGGTAGAGATAGAGGATAAGTTTTTCAAAGGAAAATGTTGGAGAGCAAGAATGAATGGCAAATGCCGACATATCCATGGAAAACCAAACAAAAACGTATTACCCTTTACTACTAATATTTGGTATTGTTTGAAAGTTCACTGTCAAGAGCTGGTATATTATTTAAAACTATTATTCGTAGTGCAACGAACCTCTGCATTGTATGTCTACACCTCGCTACCCTTTACTGCCACCTTCTACAGAACCCATCAAGGCCGTATAATAAGATATATAGCAAGTACATATTGTACCTGTAATGCAAATATTTACTTGTAATCGGGGAAAAAATATAATATTGTATATAAGAGAAGGTTGGTTGAGGCTCAAACACTCTGTTGTCAATTTATGTTTGTGAAATGGTACTTTCTAATTTGTATGTAAACTGTTTCTTCAGAATATATTGGCTCAAGAGGCTGTACATACATTTATTTGTATATACAATACAATATTTACATACTCTTCCATATGTAGCTTGTCCTAATGGATTTTCTCATAAGAAAAAGGCTACAGTTTACACATATGGTATGCTTTCGCCACAGATTGTAGCATAGTATAAATATTTTATGTTGTAAATTTATTCATTGGCATTGTCGATAATTTTATAGCAACATTTATTATGTTGAGTCAAGTGAGTGTGAAAGAATGTAGGGCATAGAGTATACTCACAGATAGTAGAAAAGTTAACACTATTTACAGTAATCGAACAAAGTGTTAACAGAAAATCCATTATGTATTTCAGTATTATTTTTAAGTATTTAACACATAGAAAGATGTTATTAAGATACTGTACTGACCACTGTAGAGACTATACTTATATATTCCCAATATATTTTTATTCGTAAAGGTATATGAAAATAGCAAACAGATTTGTCCATCAATATTGCTATGGCGCTTAAAGAAGATTTAACAAATATTCCCTCTAGATTTAAATCGAACATCTAGCAAATAAAAGCGTAAATAAGGCAGCGACATTAAGAGGCCGCTATAAATATACGACCCGTTCATATGTACAGTAAATGTATGACAGAAGAATTTTAAACGTTTTCAGTTTTCAGAGGTTTAAAAATATTTGATAAATTAGATTTGATTCGATAAGAAAAGACTAAATAGAAAGTTTTGTCTCTTAGAATTTGCTCGCATGCGATAAATTTGGAAAAATTATAAACTATCGCCTCTATAGGGTCAAATATAGACCAACCGTTATACATTTTTTATCTTCAACTTTTTTTCTAAACATGCTTTTCACTATCTCTACCCTGAAGGGGAACTTTCTTACAAAACTGATAATTTTTTAAATTCACTTGCATCGCTCCTGGGGTCTATAGCCTGGAATTCTATTGCTGCTCGCGAATGACCTCTAGCAGGCCGAAAGGTAAGTTGAACCTCTCCTACAAAATGAACCTAAAAGCATTTTAAAATCGACAAATAACTCCATAGCTTTTCAGCAAGGTATAATGTAAGTTCGACTCCCATTAGTTTTACCGCCTCAATTTTTTCTCAGCTTTCATTTAAAATGAACGAAAAACACATGCAAATTTACAACTAACGCTGTTCCTTGCCGGTAGTCACCTCTATGAGGGTGAAATGAAACTCCATACTCCTCCTTCATATTTTGCACTCCATCTCCACACTTTAAGTAGGCTGCCGTAAAAAATCAAAATCATCTGCCCCCTCTAAGAGAGTGAAAGGTAAATTCGATTCCCCTTACTTTTACCTTTTCACAAAATACAAAATCAACGCAAAAACGCTTCAAAATCGACAAATAATCACATAGTTATCCAGTCAATCAATGAAACGGTAGCCAGTCGAAAATAACAAGCAATCAACGAACCGATTGGCTTGCTAACTGTCTGATTGAAGCAATATTTGACTGGCTGACTGAATGATACTGTAAAGTCGTAATCGATTGTGGGGGTGGTGGCTGCGGCAACACCATGCGAAATATTGGTGCCAATAGCAAAACCAATAAAGATTAAATTACCTAAGCACCTGAGTTGCTGGCAGAAAAGTCATGGAGAGCGAAGGGTGACATATTTTTTACCACATTGACAGATGTTACACAAACAAGGCGCTGCAGTATTCAAACGCAGGTTTGTTTAACAAATATTCCCAATGGAGCAAACATTTACTTTTGTAGTGAAACATCATCGACAATATTGTGCCACTGGTGTTACTATTTTTTTCCTTACATTTATTTGGTTGCTTTTAAGAAGTTTAATTTGTCAATATAAAGTTTTATTGATTTTCCTTAAGGTTTTTCTCGCACTTTCCAATAAAATTTCTTTCACAAATTCTCGCCGTTCAAATTTTTATCTGTTCTTCTTGTACTCATGGATTTTATTGTTTAGCCGCAAGGATAAAATATAAATTTATGTCCATATACTACATATGTTCTTGTATGCTCTTGTCACTATGGTATTGTTAACATGATTGCTCTTGTTGTTATTGCTGCAAACTCCTAATGGAATATAGAAAAGAAATGTAAAAAGAAAAATAAGAAATCTAAGTAAAAAAAAACACTCCATAAATCTCGAAAGCAGATGAAGTACTTTTACGAAATACTCTTCATCCTTAGCCATTGATTCAGGTGATTTTTCATGTTACTCCCTATTCTCTATACAATATATACTGGCATTTTGAATCGATTTATGTAAAGCATTTGTCATGTCACATTATCGATTCGACGATTTTCTATAAGCCTCTTTCTTGTACCTTGCCTTTGCAGTGTAACATTACACTTTACTTGTTTTTCCTTTCTTACATCTTGTACACCACTAAGTACATTTGTGGAGTTCGCATTTTTTTCTTTTACAGGAGGCTCTTCAAATTGTTCTCAGCTTGTCTATTTGCATGGTTTAAATATATTTATATTTTTCATATATTTCCTATTTTCTTAATCCTTCAGCTTTTTGCAAGGATTTGTTTTGTTATATATTCTTTACGCTTCATTCTGTGCCGAGTTTATTCGTTTATACCTACACTGAAGGCAAAAATAGTTAAGTTTAACTCAAATGAGAACATATTTAAATTAATTTATAATGTATTTTATAGTATGTTGCAAGCTATTTTTTTCAGAAGAAATTTATTTAAAAATTTTATTTGTTCTAAATATCTTTCGATAAGTGCAATGAGGACATATCTAAAATCTGAAATACATATTGTTTTATTTAAATACTGCACTTTTTAAATTTATATACATGGTTATTTTTTAAGAGCCTTCGGATTTGATTAAAAAAAAAAAACATAAAATTTAGAGAAATGTATGAAATTTTTATTTGAGTCGATAGAACAATCTATATAATTCAATTTCTTCTAAATGTTGACGGCGGCTACGCCTCAATTGGTTCATACGCTGGGTCCAATTTTGGTATACTCTCTCCAACATATCGGCCGGTATCTCATGAATAAATTCTTCAATATTGACTTCCAGTACGTCAACCGTTGTGGGCTTGTCGTTATAGCCATAAGCCTTAACATAGCCCCACAAAAAATAGTTTAAAAGCGTTAAATCGCACGATCTAGGCGGCTAATTTACCGGCGCCAAACGTGAATTAAACTGTTCACCGAACTCGCCTCTCAATTGGGCAATTGTTTCAGCTAAGTCCAGCTCTTCCATTTCGGGAAAAAATAAAAGTTTGTTATCATCGCACGGTAGCGCTCGCCATTCACAGAAATGTTCTTGCCTTCGTTGTCATTGAAAAAGTACGGTCCAATGATGCCACCCGCCCATAATCCACACCAAACCGTCCATTTTACGGGATGTATTGTCAGTTCTTGCAATGCTTCTGGCGGCTCTTCACACCAAATATGGCAATTTTGATTGTTCACGTATCCATTCAACCAGAAATGAGCTTCGTCGCTGAACACAAGAAAGTGCATGATGCACTTTCTCAACCGAGCATGAATTTTGATAATAAAATTCTATAATCTGCAAGCGTTTTTCGTTTGTAAGTCGATTCATGGTTAAATTATAGACCAAACTGATCATGTTTGACAGTAACATGTTACACTAAAACAGCTGAGCTGCCAAAAACAGTGTTGCCAAAAAGAAAGTTGCGAAAAAATCACCCTGTATATACATAATATAATTTAATTCTAATTTAAAAACAAATTTGTAGCAAAATCATATTCTCAGTTATAGCCGATTTGATTTGATTTAAGTATACGGATTTTTTAATTGGAGTTTTGTTCAGTTGAGTTGATTTTCAAGACTGTCTGGTTAATTGCTTGACTGATCCTTTGAATTCCACACACACACACACACTGATTTTCTTATTGAATAATTGAGGCTTCTTCTTCTCCTCCTTCAATACGTGATACTTATAGTTTTCCATTTATATACAACTTATTGTATATATCGATGTTATATTTCATACAATTTTTAAACATTAGCTGGACTTACTGTTAGAAATTTGAAGTAAATACAATTGCTTTCAACTCATTGACCACTCAGTATATATTCTTCATGATGATGGTGATGATGATAAAGTTTTATGTAAGAGCACATCAAAGGTCTTTAACTTTTCAATTGGCTACTAATGTTTGGTAATTGTTTTTTAATAACTAGCTTGCAATAATAACTAGCAAAAGTTGCTCGCCTATACACTGTTCTTATATAGGTCTAACAAGACCAGTAATACAACACTTTAGAATTTTCACACTGTTTAAACGTACGTAGGCATTAATATTATGTGTGTATGTCTATCTTTCTGTGTTAGTGCGACTTAAATGCATAAAATAATATGCAACCATTTAAAAAGAGTTGTTGGAATAGTTTTTGTTTTCATTCTAACAATCACCGCTAACGTACGTCTTTCTGCCTTTCATCAACCAAAAAGTTTACATGCTCTTTTATGCTCGCTTCTTGAAGTTAAACATGATAATATCACAGTTATTTTCCTACAATTATTCACAATTACTTAACTACCAACATTCACCCGTTTCAGATATTTCTTAAGACGTTTTTTTTTTTCATATTAACATGGACATGGTGCTTCATCAGAATTGCATGACATTGGGACGTTAGAATTTCAAATAGCAGCAGGCTGAAGCTAAAAACAAAGAGAATTATGCCAAAAATCGGTTTCGAAAATTAACTCTATGGGTTTTCCAAGATGTGTTGCAATTCACAAATACCTTTTGATGGAGTATAATGTACAAACCTAAGATCCAATTGAATGAGATCGCCGTAATTCTTTAAGTCCTTTCTTATATGATATATTTCGCAAAATATTTTGCATTAGCACTAAACACTCTGTATGTTATGATTTCTTTTTCAATCACCCTTTGTATTTATTATGTAAACTTTCAAGCGACTACAGTACTCGTATAAGTAATTAGACCAACAACAAGCCAAAACCACAAGTCATTTAAACTTGGTAACTACTAATACTAGTAGGTACCAGTATAAATACCAACAAGTTATTATTGAAATGTTACACACATATATATATATATATATATATATATATATATATATATATATATATATATATATATATATATATATATATATATATATATATATATATATATATATATATGGTAGGTATTCCCAAATGGTAAATATATATACCTACCATACATACTTACCCGAACTATTTAGCAAGCAACTTAACTCCCATGTAGCGAGCTCAATGTCATTCATTCATCCATGCTCAACTTGATTCAGTCAACGCATAAAATGAAACCTAATGGCTTTGAGTGGGGATGGTATGAATGGCATAATAGTTTGCTTGTGCCATTTAAATGGTAAGAAATGGCATAGTTAATGTTTTATGGGACTATTTATGTTGTTGATGTTGCGTGTACGATATACTATATACATATAGCACTATATGTATGTATATACGAGTATTTGATGGTACATACTCGTATATGTATGTTGATATGTTTATCAATAAGACTTAATTACTATTGTTCTGCTGTTTCATCTTAAGTGCTACTATCCCTTTGGTATTTCAATTAAGTCAATCATAGACACTTAATGGTGTATTTCAGTATAGAATAGAATACACCACCACTAACTGACTAATGAAAGTCATATTCCAAAGCTACAAAAATAACACTTCAATAGTAAAGCGCTAAAATACTCTTAAAATATATTTCTTAATGGTGATAATAATCAGCTGTTCGACTGAGAAGAGAGGGAATTTTTCATTTGATTGTTTTAAAAGGAGATTTTAATAAATGACGTCACTGTGTCATCAAATCCAAATTGATGCTTAAGCGAATTTATGGATCAATCTAGAGTAAGAAAAAAAAAAGAAATTCGTCTATCTTTTCTCGTATGAATATTTTTTGGCGGAAAGTAGTCGCTGAAAACTATAGTTGCTTGCCATCTTCCATTTGTTGACTGGTATATTTTACATATATGAACAAGTAAATAAAGTTGTCCTGCCGGAAGTTGCCTTAGATTGTTCCATTTGTTGATTTTTATCAATTTTATAAACAAATATATAGAGTCGTCCTATCGGAACTTGTCTTCGATTGCACATTATTTTTAATAAGTAATAATATAATGTAATACACGGTGAGACAAATATGTATTAAGACTCGAACCATATCTCAGCAACCAAGAGCGCCATCTATGTGTGAGCACATGCGTTTTGAAGCTTCAACCTTCCTCTACTAACAGTCAAAATTTCATGACATTTGGTTGACATTCATTTTACAAAACACGTGTTCATAAAATTTAACATAAAATTTAACACACAGCACTCATTGTTCGTCAATTTTTGGCTCGGAATCAGGTCTGTGTGTTGAATCACCAGCCGTATTCACCTGATTTGGTACCGTGCGACTTCTTTTTGTTCCAAAAACTGAAATTTAAGTTGAAAGGATGCTTTTTTGATGACATTCAGACCATACAACGGGCTTCGACAAGGGCACTGGAGGCAACGTGTATAAAAAATATAATTTATACTGATATTTTCTAAATACCAGAGCTGTACCAGTCGCAATTGGTTAACATTGAAAATCATGTGCCTTTTAATGCTACCAAAATACAGTATAACAAACACCATAATAACAGAAAATAAATTTAAACAAGGTTCTTCGGTGTCTAGTGCTTATTATTCATTAATATTACGCTGTACCCGTCGCATTATACCGATCATAGGTAAATAGCACTAAAGTGCTTTGAAAAGCATTTAGTATAAAGGCAATAACAAATCCAACAAATAAATCCCCATAAGGAATGGTCATAGAGGGCAAATATATTTAGAAAAATGTTCGGGAGTTAAAATGAATGGGGGTCGCTGATATTTTTAATCACTGTAGGTGTACCTTGGTAGCGGTGAGAACTAATTTTACATAAAAATGTCAGTTTTGTAGAGCAGCCATCTTAAGTGGTGGAGATAGATTGTTACGAAAAATGTTGAAAGCAAAAGGGGTTACTGATATACTTAATCTTTCGAGGTTCACCCTGATTTTATATAAGATCTTATATAAAAATGTTAATTTGGGAGAGCAACTCCATAATGGTTGGGGGTATGGCATAAGTATTCCCCGGAAAAATTTTGTGGATGGAAAAAGCTCGTCGGCCAAGTTCTCTTTCATTACTGTTGTGCGTGTTAAATTTTGGACAATATTAGAAGGGTCCTACTTATTTTAGCCGGTTCCGAACGGCAGAATTCTTGCGACATCATTTTTTCTGAGGTTTGTCGAAGAGTTCTTTTAGAAGCTTTTCCATGGCATATTGTCAATTGCTTGCCGACAGGTGGGTACCGTACGAAAGAAATATCTTTTCGATAAAATTTGTCATGATTGAGTCGGGGATTGAACCCACGACCTACCGATCAGAGTCCAACACACTAACCACTGAGCCATGGCACCCACCAATGTTGGAAATAGGGGATAAAGATTTTCAGAAAAAATGTGGCATATTAATTTTCAGTTAAAAATTGAGAAACGTTTAAATTTCGATGCTTTCATCCAATTTGGATATTTATTAATATATTTGATTAATTCATTTTCGGCCAAAGAAAAAACTTATTTTTGTATATTTCAGCCCATTGGACGCAAACTATTAGAGCAATTTAAAATATTTTAGTAATACTTGATAGCTTCTGAATTCAATTGAATAATTTTTTAATCAAATCGTCATTTTTGTGGTTGGAATTATGGTGCAAAACAGTAAAATTGCATTTTAAAAATGAATTATAATTCTAATTCGAAAACTCGGCAATTAAAAATGGATATTCTTGAATATTGGACATACAAATCCATTAAAAGAAAATGGTCACATCAATTTGTATTTCCAGTCGTTGATTAGTGTTTTCAGCACGTTGCACATAACCTATTCAATGGCCTTAATGTGGAAAATTTCTATCCTCAAAAGAATTGTCAATTGCAAGTATTACGACTTTAAAAATCTTTCTTTAAATCCTTCTACTTTTCAATCATTGAATATATCTATGTATACATTTTCATGTACTCACGCGTGTGTAAATCATTTAAATTACACTCAGTTTTTTGTTAACAATATCATAGGTTGCCTTATTGTCTATTCGACGTATCTATAATATTTGCATCTTTGCTTGTAAATATGTGTGTATCGCACATATGTACTTACTTTATAAGCTTACTTGAAATTGAATTGAATGTGGGTCGCCATAAATGTTCTATAAATTTGTTGAAGGCCATAGGAATACAAATCGGTTTTGCTGGTATATGTTTGGTTTAGGCTTTCAAAAATGAAGAAAAATAGAAAAGAAACAATATTATTATGTTTCTTTTCAAATTATTTAGAATATTTCACTTGATTGCTATAATACTCAAGGACGACATACGGGCTAGACACTAAGGCGTCATTTTGAACGATTTCAATAGAGAATGAAACAAAGAAAAACATCTTTATAGCTTTAAATAAATATGTACATCTTTATTTCGGAGGTAGTTAGTTATTATGTGTATATTTATTTAAAATAAATATATAATTTCAAGTGAAGGAAAATATGTGATTTGAAATACTCGTACTTCATATTTTATTTATGATTATTTTCAAGTTTTCTTGTGCAAATGTGTGAAAATGCTTTGTGGTTTAATACGTTGTTGGTACTTCTTTCATTCCATTCTACTTATTATCTTGTCATTTTCTTATATGCATGTACGTATTATGTACTTTCTGCTTGACTACCTTCTCAGCAATGGTTTCACAGTTCGACACTAAAACTCAACATTTTCAATTCAGCTGTTGATTTTTCATGCATTCTTAACTCAGTGTCATTACATGTCTTGGTCAATTTCAATGTTATTTCTATGGAAAAAGACAAATATATAAAAATATGTTCTTTAGAAATCAAAAAAATATAGAGTCGATATAACCCCTCACCATTATGAAGAATACGCTTAAGAGATGGGCAACTTTATTGCGTAAGGGTAAACAATGTTCAAAGCTCCAATCATATTATTGATATATGTATCTGTATTATAATGATACTTGTTACTTCGAATTTATTCCAAAGAAATAGATTTTCAGTTGAATTTTATTTGCCAAGTGTTTGAGTAAATTACAAGTGACATATGAACAAAAACTTGGTATTTTTAAGGATTTGTGAAAATAATGATGATTGCCGATGAATGAGTGTTTACTTTTATTATATTACAGAAGTTCGAATTTAAAGCATCTTTCATAAAGTCATGCAATTGTTTGCAAATGGTGGTAAATCGGCGTCTATTCTTCCAACAATAAACTTCCATAATTTAACATCTTCTGAATAAATCTTTATGAAAGAGCTTAATAAAAATGCAATCACCTGCTCATATAATTAGGGGTCTGAATTATAATGTGCTAGTAAGAGCTGAACCCTAAAGTTTTACATATTAATTATACAAAAAAAAAATGAATTGTGGCATCGCAAAACTAGTATTTTTGATAATCTAGTATAATTTGATAATCTAAATATCCCAATATCCCAACTAGTGTCACAGAAAATCCCTTCTCCTTATCAACCGTACAGTTTAGAGCCTTCGATGTAGAAGTAGATAGTTACTGAAGAGAGTTGTAGCCACATTCCCAGAATTTTCTGCCGATCAGCTTTTAGAGCATTTTTTTCTTTTAATAATCACGATTACACAGCAGATGTCATTTGTGATTTCCAATTAGCTTGAGAACGTGAGACAAGTTTTCGTAACTAGTGTAGCACGATCGAGCTGAAAATTGAAATATAAGAATATATCCAACAATCAACGGACGAGTTCGTAAATGAGCGAAATTGGATGAAAATTAAGTCCATCTCCAATACAATAGAATAGTTTTGTAAATGTGTTTTCAAACTGTGTGGACAAAAATGAAAAATTATGGGAGCTGAAGATTATAGTTTTTACTAACAAATATTCGAATTTGAGAATAGGCGGAATAGGATGAAAATTGCACATACCTCTCATATAAAAGTATGCTTCCGTATGAATGATTTCACATGTTCCGATAAATGTATATAAAGGTATTAAGTTGAAATTTTGTACAAATGATTTATTAATGTATACATAGAATTCAAAATGGGAAGAATTGGATACCTACCTGCCTACCTCCCATATAAAAACAGGGATCCGTATGAATATTTTTACACTTTGCGGAGGAAAATAAAAATTTAACAAACTGTATTATTGTATATAAGATCATTTTTACTAACGGATATATTTACAAGTTTAAGAATAAACAAATCACTTGACTTTTTGCGCACGCTAGTATATATGATGCACTAAAAACCAAGGTCAAGATCTTGAGTATATAAGACAGAGACTGAGAGGGATGAGTGAAGGGAGTGTGCGTGAAATGAAACGAATGAAAAGTCAGATTTACATATTTTTGTGTTGGCGTGAGAATACATTCGTTAAACCTATCCAAAGTATTTAAAAGTAAAAAAGAAATACTAATAATTATGTAATAATAATTTAGAAAACTTTCAACAATTATATTATATTCTTTTTCTTACAAAATACTGTCAGAAGATCTTTCAGCAATAGAAAAATAATATTTTTCTGAAAATTCCATAAATTTTTTTGAACAGCTCTATTGTACATATGCAATGATGAAACCACAAATTGCAATGGTTACCACAGAGCCGCTGTATATATCACATAGTCACGCATATATACACCTCTCATTCAATTAACACAAATGTAATGTGTCTGGGTGTGCGTGTGCACACAATGATGACAGCTGTCCATTAACAATCATTTTACACAGAATCATTATTATCATTATCATTATCATTATTATCTTACTAACGTATGTACGAGACCCTATGGAAATTCATTTGGCTCACATACTTACTCATGCAGATACCCTTTTTCAGTGGTCTTGAAGCTTTAAGTGCATTTTCATTATTTATTCATTCTGTTGCCCACCAATAGGATAACGAATACGTATTCAGGGAACCTACCATGTTCAATACTCGTGTATGCGCGTAAATACAATGTGACTATCATCACAGAATGAATGCTACGAGTAATGAAGTTGGCCAAGCTACGTAAATGGATAAATAATTAACGTTGGATGGTTTCCCAAGTAATTTTTCAATCAATAGCGGCACGAACACCCAATACCAATAGCGTACCAAGTATGCTGTGAATGAATGAATCACTTTATTCACTGATTCACTTTATCACTTTACTTTCAATTTTTTTTTTCAAATAGGTAACTATATGCATTGAATAATTTCTTTTGACTACTTTTAAATTGATCAATACGTAGGTACCCTTTGGTATATATACTTAACATATGTATATATATATATATATATATATGTATTATATGTATTATATTTTTATATGTAGTAGTAAGTACGTAATATGCAACTCATATATTTTACATATATACGAGCTACCACAAAGCAGTAATTAATTATTCATGTAAAGTTTTTCTCCCTTCTATGCAATTAATAAATAGCTTCTTAGCAAAAATTGCAGAGACTAGGTAAAGCATGATATTCGACAATTGGCAAAAAAATGTATTTATTGGTCTTTGAAAATTGTACATAAATAATTTTTTCTCATACATATTCGTACCCTTAATGCTTTTTACGGAAGAATTTACTAAATGATGACAATATGATTGCATGTGTAATAATAATTGTAAGTATGACCTTGTGAGTTATCCTACAAAAAATTCGTAGGAATATGGTAAATGATTCCGATTCGATGTTAAACTGACAAGTGTACATACTGCCTACATCCACTCCTTAAGGGAGCTACCGTCCAAAAGCGAAATTTCTATGAAATTCACTGCTGTTCCTAAGTTGTTCCTGGTGCATGAAATACATGACCAGCCCTCATTAATTTGTTCACAGACATATTTTCCCTGAATTTATTTATTCCATAGTTCCACACCTTATGGGACTTCCCTACAAAATTAGTCTAAAAACACATATTGTTTGTTGTCGCCAAGATATAAAAAAATAGATATGTAGGCCCCGAAATGCCTATTAAATTTTGGACAGTATTAGAAGGGACCTGCTTACTTACTTACTTATGTGGCCATAAGAACCGCATATCGATTTAGCCGAATATAATATGCTTCGCCAGCCTTCTCTGTTCTTCGCTAGCTGGCGCCAGTTACAAATTCCAAGCGCTGTCAGGTTCTCCAGTACTTGGTCTTTCCACCGGAGGTTAGGTATTCCTCTTCTGCGTCGTCCTCCAGCGGGTTCCGAATATAACACCTTCTTAGCTCGAGCATGTTCTTCCATTCGCTCAACATGACCCAGCCGGCGCAGCTCGTACAGCTCATGGTTGTATCTTATTCGGTACTCGCCACCAACACAAATAGGTCCAAAGATCTTGCGTAGGACTTTTCACTCGAAAACTCCAAGCATTCGCTGATCCGATGTGGAAATTGTCCAGGTTTCAGCGCTATATCTAAGGATAGGCATGATGAGAGACTTGTAGAGTGTAGTTTTCGTTCTTTGAGAGAGGACTCGACTTTTCAATTGCTTACTTAGCCCAAAGTAGCACCTGTTCGCAAGAGTGATCCTTCGCAATATCTCCAGGCTGACGTCATTACTGCTGTTAATGCTGGTTCCAAGATCAAGATCCAAGTTGTCAACAGTGACGTGCTGTACCAGACGCCGTGACTCTTTGTTTGTTGGCACCAGATACTTCGTCTTGCCCTCGTTCACCGTAAGACCCATCCGACGCGCCTCTCTTTCCAACTCTGAGAATGCTGTACTGACTGCAATATCGTCAATATCGTCAGCATACGCCAACAGCATGACACTTTTGTTGAAGATAGTGCCATTATGTCGTAGATCCGTAGAAGGAGTTGCACGATAACGAATCACCTTGTCTGAAACCCCGTTCGGAATTAAACGGTGCGTAGAGGTCCTTCCCAATTTTCACTGCACAATGGAAGTTATGCAGTGTCATTCTACAAAGTCGAATGAGCTTTGCAGGAATACCGAACTCAGACATTGTTGCGTAGAGGTAATCCTTTACCGAACTGTCGAAAGCGGCTTTATAATCAACAAATAGGTGGTGTGTGTCAATCTGTTTTTCTTGGGTCTTCGCCAGGACTTGGCGCAGTGTAAAAATCTGGTCGATGGTAGATTTACCAGGTCTGAAGCCACACTGATAAGGTCCAGTCAGGTTGTGGAGCATGGGCTTCAAACTTTCACACAATACGCACGATAAGAGCTTGTATGCAATGCTCAGGAGACTTATTCCACGGTAGTTGGCATAAATTGTGGGGTTTCCTTCCGATGGTCGAGTGGAAGGGATCTGCTTATATCAGCCGATTCCGAAAGGCCTTGTGACATCACTTTTTCTGAGCTTTACTACTGTCGGAAGAATTACCAATTGCTTACCGCTAGGTGGCTACCGTTCGAAAGAAAAATCTGTTCGATATTAAAGTTGTGCCTCAGCCAGGGATTGAACCCAGCACCTGGAGATCAGAAGACTAACGTACTAGCAACTTAGCTATGACACCCTCTCGCCAACATATTTTTCTATGTATTTTAAGAAATGTTCTCGCCACTCTAGTCCCTATCTAGTCACAAGTAAGCTTCAGTAAGTCGTACATTAGTTTAAAACTCAAATACAATTTACAATAGTTTTTAGGTGCTCTTGTGGTGAGTGCTAGTATGCAACAACCATTGCTTAAATCGAACAAAATTTACAAATATTTACGTTTCTGTTTTTCGCAAATGATTGTCGATGAGAGACGTTGAATCAGTCTAACGATTGCTAAGTCAGGCTTGACGCCCAGGGAAGCGTTGCTTTGTGTTCTGGTTGATATTCGGATTTAATAATGTGCCCTGAGCTACTTTTATTGAGACCGGCAAGAACTAATCCAAAGGAAGGGACTTATGTATGTACATATGTATATAAAGACTGACGTTTAAAAAATTGTATTTTTTTAGGTATCAACACACAACTGACATTCGTTGACATTTGACAAAGAAGAACTAGAGATTTTCAGATATGGATTAATACCTGCTCATACAACGCATTTAAATAGTGAAAATTCACTACAAAAAAGGTGAAGATATCGTAAACGCGATTCGTAAAGTTCGTACTGTCATCCGGTTAGATCAATTGAAATCTCGCAGCTGTAGCTGAGAGTGTGGCTAGGTTTGTCCATTTCGAGACGACCACAGGAATATCAAAAGCCACTTTCCACTGTATTTTACATAAAGATATTGACCTATATGTTTATATGGTGCAGTTGTCATAAGAACTGAAGCCTTTAGATGATGGAAAATTACGTACATTCGCTAATTGGGTGCTGGAAATACATGACGTATTTCATGACTTTCCAAACAAAATTATTCTGAGTGATAAAGCTCATTTGCAAAACTGTCGTATCTGGGGCTCTGAAAACCCAAGAGAAATGGTCTCTCTATTCACAACGAATGACAGTTTGGTGCGGGTTTTGGAGTGGCGGTGTCATTGGACGAGGTTTATTTTCAGCAGGACAGCGCCATATGCTACTTTGTATGGAACCTACATTAAGAAGTAGGTACGGGTCACCAGGATTTTGACGAACAATTTCTGCACTTAATAGTAATCTACACGCGAAACATGATTGACTTTGATAAAGAATTATGAAAGATATGGGGGTTTTAAAAAGAATACTTTAAAGGAGCTTTTTAAGATGGGAGCTTACCTCTTTCCTGTAAATCTAATTAACTTTGCAGTATTAATCCACACCTTAAATTTGGTTGTCCTACGCTGAATAGTTCGTAATTTATAGAAGTACAGACACTTTATAAGGGAACTACTATAAAAGTAGGCGTGGCTCTCGCATTTATGGCAAGGTTATGTGGCAGTATAATATAACACCATATGCCAAATATTGTTGTCTCAGATGGTATATTAAGTGAGTTATAACAAGTTAAAGATTTTAAAAATTGCGAGGTTAGTCGCTTGGAATGATTGGTGCGAGCGTGACTGTTGACCGATCATGCCCAATATCAATCCCCGTACCCGTACCCTTGGATCATAGGTTACTTGTGCTAAATTTCGTCAAAATAGCTCAATATTTCCTCCAGTTATCATGTGAACCAGTCAGGTGACAAACAGAAGGATGGCCGGACGGACGGATATGGTTAAATCGAAAATTTAAGCGACACTGATCACGAATATATATCCCTTTCTATATCTCCGGAGATTCCTTCAAGTGGTTACAAACATCTGACCGAAATGAATATACCTTTCATATTACATTATGCAGGGTATAAAAATTCAATGAAGCTTGTATTTAAACATATGCACCTAATATACACATATACTTATAGTTATGAGATACAAATGTATTAATCCATAGTATGTACATATTGGTTATGCCACTGGGGAAATTAAATGTGACACCACTGTCTGTGTATGTATGTGTGTATGTATAAAGAGATGAGTGAAACAAAAGTGCAAAAACAACAACTGGAACAACAATAACAACAACAAGAACAATGACAAAGTTACAATCAATTGATATCAAAAGCAATGAAGCAATGAAATTTGCTTGAATTTACTTTATAGACATTAAGGTGGGTTCAGTTGTAGAAAGAAGTTTAAAGATATTTGATAAGAATGTTCAGAGAAAATGTTTAGAACAAATTATTGGGGGTCACTCATATAATTTCCCATACTAGAGGCGATTCCAATAGTCGCTAGATTTTTCCTTCACAGCATTTTGCCTGTACATCCACTATTTAAGAGGACACCCACACAAAATGAACACTAAAGCACATGTAAATCGACAATAACTGCTTAGGAATCACCGTTAGAAAGGTGAAAGGTATGACTGACTCCTATTAAATATTTTTTTCAATCATTTTTCTGAACACAGTTACCTCAAATATCTCCTTTTTCGGATGGTTTATCTACAAATTAGGAATTTCCTTATACTTCCTTGGGAAGCAATGCTTGGGATTATACCTATTCTATGTTTTTCTCTGAGCAAGGTAATTACAATTAAAGCTCCGTATAATTTAAATCACCTTAATGTACAAACATACATGCATGTATGTAAATACAAATTATCAGAATATATTGGAGATCATGAAAGTTGGCAAGTTGTTTGCTTACTGTTTCGATTGTTGTACTTGCTGTTTCAATTTGTTCATTGACACATATGTAAATATTCTACTTATATCAGTCTGTTTCGACATTGATACATACACATGTAAGTAAGCGTGTGTATACGAGTACGTAAATGTTTTGTCTCCACTTCGAACAATAGGCAATTTCCTGCTGGCAAACAATAAATCAATTAAAACAAATATGATACTTTACAACAACTACTTGTGCAATACAACTATTGTATATGTATGTATATGGATGAAATTGTGCAATAAAAGCAACAATCAAATATACATAGGTACAAAACTTCTAACATAAACTTAGCCATGGAACTTAATCCTATAGCCTTTGGTATACCATACACTACTTGTAAGAGTGAATGTTTTGTATCTGTTTGTGTATCATATGACACAAACAACTAATGTTGCATATAACCTAATATAGTCGTAACAATTTTTAATCTTCATTGTTGTTGATTTTCTTTCCAGCTCACTCTTGGGTCCCTTCCAGAGTATATTATTTCAGTGGGATATTTCCGGTCATTTAAAACTTTGTATTAGCCATGTTTAATAGGATGCTGTATTTTTTCCTTCTTTTTCTCCTGCATAAGAACAAATTGCTACTCCATTGTGTGGATAAATGAAAAAGGATGCGGTTGAATGCATGAAACAGTGTGTAGTAGTAGCGGTGATGGTGTCGCTGTTGAACGAGAACATACTGTGTCGACAAATGGCTTAATTAATCAGTGACGAGTAAAAATAGTTAAACTACTACTACTACTAGTAAGAACTGACACTGAAAGGAGCTAAAGGAATACGAGCTAGAAAAACATGTCAGTACTTGTAAAAGAGATACTCAACTGATGAAGTACTCTTGTCTTGATCCACTCACAAGTGTATGAGTAATGCTTGCTCTGATGTGCTAGTAAGTGAAATATTTATGTATATATGTAAACACAAACTCTTGACGTACTCGTACATTATTGTATCTAATATACGATATATATAAGCTTGGAAATATAAAGCTAAAAAAAAAAACAAAGAAATAAACTGTGTGAATATCAAATTGTAATCATTTAATATTAATGATATTTTACTTATATTTTCTTTTTCACGCATCTATTCGTCTCTTCCTTAGAGATGATGTTATGCTGTAGCATGCTAAAAATGACAACGCTTATCTACAATGTTACATGTTCATAATGTACTGTGTAAGTCAGAGAAGTCTACAATATTTTGGCCTTTGTATTTACGAGTATCAATGCCTCAAGGGGTGTTCTAATGGCATGATAGGCCAAACAGGAGCATAGCAAAAAGTATTTAGTTTAGTAATTCTTATATACATATATCTTATCCATATCTTATCAGTAAATTCGGTTTGAGAGCATAGAGAAAAATAACCATATTAGTAGATGATATTAGCGTACATTTGAAATTGTTCATGCGAGAGTTCTTCTGTATATAAATATACAATACAAAGGTGAGTTAAATTATATTGAGCAAAATTTTGACTTACTGGCTCAGTCGACAATATAATATTTGTATAAATTCAAGCATTTTTTTTCAAGGAAGCCTACAGAAATTCCTGATTTGGGCCCTCATACATTTTCAGTTTTTTTACAAAACCATCAATAATTGAAGATATGAGGTAAGAATGTTCAGAGAATATTTGTCGATTTTGTTAAGAAGGCAAAAATAAGGGGGGACGGTCATATATTTCTCCGCAATACAACAGACCATAACTAAGTTTAGGTGAAATGTTAAGCAAAAAAACTATGTGTCATATAGATTAACTCTTTAGAGGCGATTCCTGGACAGCTATAGCTTATTTGTCGATTTTCAGGTATTTTGTAAATTAATAATTCACCCCTAGATTATTAAAATGTATCACCGAGATCCATAACTTTTTCTCATTTTTATTTCCATACTTACCCTGATGGGTACACACAAAACTGATGCCTTAATGAGATACTTCTTATTGCTCCTTTGGGAAGAAATACTTCCAATGATCCAAATTTAATATTTTAATGAGTCAATACAAAAAGTTTTAAATGTTCATTCATAAGTTAAAAGCTTGTCTTGAAAGTACCCTGGTACCATTTCTACTATTACTACTTTTTTGATTATAAAAAAAAATAAATATGTGACACTTAAAGCCCCGAAGGGCTCATTGGCCGAGCTTCTCTTCAATTACTGTTGTGCGTGTTAAATTTTAGACAATATTAGAAGGGACCTACTTATTTTAGCAGGTTCCGAACGGCAGAACCCTTGCGACATCACTTTTTCTGAGCTTTGTGACAGAGTTCTTTCAGAAGCTTTTCATGGCAAGTTGTTATTGTCGGAAGAATTGCCAATTGCTTGCCGACAGGTGGGTACCATTCGAAAGAAAAATCTTTTCGATACTAAATTTATTATGCATGAGCCAGGGATTGAACCACGACCTACAGATCAGAAGGCCAACACACTAACCACTGAGCCACGGCACCGACACAGCACAGCGCCACGGAATGTAGCACAGCGCCACGGTTTTTGGAGTGATTTAGTTCTATACCACATCTGGAACGGTCTGAAAAGCAAAAGCCTCCCTGGTGTGAGAGACCACCATTGTGAACAGCTCGAGTACTACATTGATAGAACTGACTATGTGTCAGCAATCTTCTGGTGTCGTTGCCAAATCAGTAAATAACAGAGTTCATACCATCACATTTCCAATTTCCTTTAGGGATATCGTGAAAGGATAGCTGACCATAAACTATCCCACACCTCTATTACTACAATAAGTTTAGGGTGTTTGAGAAGATGGATACAAAATAAACTTATTAGAGCTCTGGTGTTAGTTTTGATGAAACAATTTCAATTGAACAATTTTAATCACTTCCTGTCAATGGCATCATTCCGAGTGGTTAAATTTTTCAATTTATTGAATTAAATGTTTCGACTGATTGAAATAAATCACATATAAACATACAACAAACAGTCCTGGTTGGCAACTAAAACAAACCATATGAAGTAGCCATATTCAACATCGTTTGTAAATTTAGAATTTACAGAATTTTCAATATTATTTCTCTGACTTCATTTATAAAAATGCATATTTTACATTAACGTATAAATATGGTTCCACTAAATAAGTCATTACTTAACTCGTCAAGCTCTTTATGCTAGATACGAAAAATGCATTAACAATAAGCTGCTATTGCAACAATTTGTTGACCATACTTTATATCCATACATATTTATATATGTACTATGTAATGTATGTTATGTAGGTTATGTATATCTATAGAACATAGAAAAACCTATTGCGAAATATATGGATATATATTTATATTTTGGTATATACATATACGAGTACGTATGCACAACACCCACGAATGAATATGAAAAATATATACTCCATATAGAATTAAATGATAATTATACGACACTTTCTAACAAATTTTATGTTTAATTTATAATGACAATAATTAAAATTCACGCTGCACCAAATCCTGGAGAAGATCCAAGAAAAACAGATCGACACACACCATCTATTTGTTGATTATGAAGCCGCTTTCGACAGTTTCTGTAATGGATTACCTCTACACAATAATGTCCGAGTTCGGTATTCCGGCGAAACTCAGTCGGCTTTGCAGAATAACACTGTGTAACTCTTGTTGTGCAGTGAAAATTGGGAAGGACCTCTCCCCGCCGTTTAATACCGAACGGGGCTTCAGACTTGGAGATTTGTCATCGCGCGACTTGTTCAATCTATTTATGGAGAAAATAATACGAGTTGCTGATCTACGACTGAATGGCACTATCTTCAACAAAAGCGTCATGCTGTTGGCGTATGCCGTGAATGGAAGAACACGCTCCGGCTAAGAAGGTGTTATATTCGGAACCCGCGGGTGGACGACGGAGAAGAGGCACAACTAGCTAAGGAAAGAGCTGGCTAGCGAAGCATGCTAGATTCGGGCTAAATCGATTTTCGGTTGTAATGGCCACATAAATAAGTAAGTTTAATTAAATTAGTAATTGTTTATATGACTGATGGTTATATTTTCTATGTAACATATATGAATTTTGAAACATATCGATGAAAACTATTCACAATTTTAAAATTGCTTCGGATGCTTTGTTGTTCAGATTATGGTCTTATCTTTGAATAGTTTTTAACGTTCTCAAAATTATCGATAATTTTGACGTTGTTGTTGAGTTTTTTGAGAGTATTTGTATCTTTTTTATCTTTGACTTCCAAAATGCTCATAATTTTGGATTATTTCTGAGACTTTAAGGTGAACGTTCATATTACGGGTATGTATTTATTATAACTTCAAGAAGTCATAGTCAATCCAGAAGCAGAAGTAATTTATGTCCAATATTTATGAATATTTGATAGTACATATTAATGAATTATTTATTTTTGTGACTTTCTTTTAAGATTTATTAAGTAAGTCTAACAAGGCATCTAAAACCTTTATGGGCTCAAATATATTCAAAAGCCTTTAAATATAAGTTGAAAAATTCTTATGGTTTTCTAAGTTTGTTTCAAGAAAATGAAACATTACTGAATTAGTATGAAAATTTCATTTGATTTTTAGATTATAAATTAAAACAAAGAATATCAATCTAATGCATTAGTGAGCTCATGACATCAACATTAAAACAAAACATTTACTCTATCTTTATGATAAGTGATTTGCTATTTAGCATTGCATTTTCTATTTCAGCCTATTTACAATGCAACATAAAGAAAAACAATAAAACCCGCAAAGATATTTCGTTTCCATATCAAATATGCATTTAATATCACAAATCAAAGAAATCTCATCTATCACTCTTAATTTAAGTACATTGAATTTTATACAGGGTGTTGTATTTATATTCATGCTTTATTGTTAGATAATATGAAAACTTACACTAATTTGGATTTTACGGCACAAATTAAAATAACAATTAATATGATATAAAATGTGATCGAATTTCAATAATAAAACAATGACCTTACAGTCGGATGGGGCCACCAAATTATACCCTGCATATCCGCATATCCATCTTTTTTTTTATTTCCACTACTTTGTTTGTAAAATACATTAAGAAGTACACGTGGCTCACCAGTTTTTGGAGCTACGCGTATGGTTGACTTTGACGGAGTATAAAGTAAGTTATGGGGGTTTTAAAAGGAATAATTTAAATGTGGTTTTTAAGATTTTAAGGTTTCCTCGATTTTGTATTTGAGCCCCATTAAGAAGTGGTGGCGGCATACTGGTTTTGTGCCACATTATTTCCGACTACAATACTAATGTATGTGTCAATTACAGTTGTCCTAGGCAGATGATTGTCGAAGTTACAGCTGTTTCAATTTAAAAGAAGTACAGACGCTTTGTATGAGAGCTACTATAAAAAGTAGGCGTGGCTCACCCGTTTCTGGCAAGGTTATGTAGCAGTATAATGTAACTCTATGTGCCAAATATTGTTGTCCCAGTTAAAGATTTTGAAAATTCCGAGGTTAGTCGCTTTGAATGCTTGGTGTTGGCGTGGCTATTGACCGATCATGCCCAATATCAATCCCCTCCGTACCCTTGGATCAAAGGGTACTTATGCCAAATTTCGTCAAAATAGCTCAATATTTGCTCAAATTATCGTGCGAACCAGCCAGGCCGGATGTCCGTATGAACGGACATCGTTAAATCGAAAATTGTTTATATTCCTTCAAGTGGTTGCAAACATCTGACCGAAATGAATATACCTTGCATATTTCATTATGAAGGGTATAATTAGTACTAAATTGTCAATATAAAGAGAGTATGACAATATTTCCTAACACCAAATCGAACTCATTATTATATTATGATTTTGCACTTCTACACTAATTAGTATAATAGAATATATAGCTCTTCGAAATTTTCATATCTTTATTGCGACAATATAAATTTGCTTAATTTTAAAACATTTCTTTATATTTACAGTCATACAACAAATGATACACCATGTATGTAGGTATATATAACAACCATATGTTCTCCATAAAGTACGTACGTCAATATGAATAACGATTATTGAAGAACATGCGGTGAAAACGTGATATGTGCGCTAATTTTTGCATTTTACAGGAGGACATAAAAACGTCCTTTTCTCTTTATTTATTTAAAAAAAAAAATTTTTACTTACGACTCATACTTTACGCTCTGAGCAAGTTGCCGAGCCGAGGCAATCGACTCCAAATCAGCCGAATTTGTATTGACAACTGTTTTGCTGTCCATATCGTTTTACCTTTGGGTTTCTGCCCACACATTTTTTATCGGGTTGGCATCAAGCCAATCTAACACCTCAACACCATTTTACTGTTTCCACTTTTTTTCTTTTTTCAACGTGTGATGAGATCAACGGTTTTTAAAAAGCTCCGGTATTTGACGTCGATAGCATTTATACGTCCTCGGATCGTCTCTTTCGATATTTGAACACCACTTTTCTCTAGAACTGCTTTAGCTTTAGTCAATGATAAGCCCAGCTTCGTCGCAGGCAAATCAATGATCTTCTTTGGTGAAGTCTTTTTTGTCAGGGCCCCGCCCAGCCAAATCGTTGAAATTTTTTACTTTTGTAAACCGATTCGTCCACTTCGTTACGATCGACTTCGACTTCTTCATATATTTTGCTGCAGCAAAACGTAATATTATCGGCCCTCTAGAGTGTAGACAAAGGAGTACAGCTGCAAATCACTTCTCGTACGCAGAACTCATTTTGTTAAAACAACGTGCACTTTGTAATTGTTTCACGAAGCTGGAATTAACACATATTGTCAAAAACTCATTTTAGAAAAAAATGAGACCTAAACGATTAAAAAAATTAAACCTCATTTCGAAACAGTGATGTTTTGTCTGCATTTTCCGCACAATTAAAAATAAAAGAACCAACAGGAACATTTTGATTTGTTGAGTGTTTATAAATACTCATCATCATATAGCTCTTCCTGCTAGCACATAACGATGCTTCGAAAGAGGTATATACTATATGTATTACGTAGTATGCATATGTATGTATTTTATTTGTATATATATTTCATACTTTACGCTTTTGCACTAACAAACTATATATGTGTAGTAGGTATAGTAGGTATAAGTGCATACACTCGTTTAATCGCAAGTACTTCCTGTAAGGATAAATATGCTTCAAAATGAATGGATATTGAAGAGTTATATGGCATATATTAGATATGCATCGCATTTATGCAACAACAACTAACAACAACATTCTTCCATATATATAAATATTGAACAAAACAAATATACGCGCATACATTTCTCTCGTTACTTCATTTCTGGAATGTGTGCTTTTAAGCTTACAATAGAAAATCCTCGTCAATTTAAGTATAACACTTGGTCATTGCTGATTATTTGTAGTATATATATTATTCTGTATGAATATACCATATATAGCAAAAGGTTCAGAAAAAATATTTTTACATTCATATTTAGAAGCATTTTGCTTATATATGAGCTCATAAAGAAGTCTCTATGAGGGTTTTTTTCATTCACCGGTGCACTCTCTTTATGAGTTCTAGTAGCGTCTGAAATATGGATCATATGGATCTAGATGAATTAATGAGTCTTAAATCATCCCACGCATGCTCTTACAAATAGGACATTTCTGAACGTTTTACTTATATGAGCTGTTTTGGACTGTTTTATGAATCTTTAGCTCAATTTCGGTAAGATATATGAATCATTATTTATAAAATGTACCGTAGCTCCGTGGTGAGTACGTTGGCCTGCTGTTCTGGAGATTGTGGGTTCAATCCCCTACTGAAGTATAACAAATTTAATATCGCAAAGATTTTTCTTTCGACCGGTACCCACCTGTCGGCAAGCAATTGGCAATTCTAGTTTCTCACCATGGTGCCACAAAACTAAGTATTGCGGCGGCTGTTAAGGGGGGAGTAAGCGATAATTTGAAATAAAAAACACTTATTCTCTGATTTTTTACGGAGATACAGCTTAAGCAAATTTATTCAAACTTTTTTTAATTATAAAGCATCATCTATAGAATATTTAGTTAAATTTCCGTATTTAAATATTGAAAAAATAAGCCGAAGACAGAGCATTTCCCAAAACGTCTTTTGAAAAATACGTTGTTCGGTGAACACGAGAACTCGGCGTAGAATTATCTGAAATCAAAAACGTTGTTAAATTTACTTAAATTATGAGTTAATTCACGCACAGTTCGTGGCCTATTTAAGTAAAAAACGCGATTTCGCGCTAAATTTTCCGCTATTTTTTAGGTGACAAACTACCTTAATATGAAAATAGAAAAATGTAAATAACGGGAGGGGGAGGCATATTATACCAAGAAAGTATGTTTCGAGTTTGAAAAGAATCGGTCGAGTAGATTTTGCAGGATCGTGTTCACGGACTTCGAAAAATTGGTTTTCAAAAAAACACATTTGAAGTTTTTCTTTCTCAAAAAGTGAGAAAGAAATTTTTTTTTGTAACTTACACTGAATCATCGATCCCAGGTCCATAAAGTACGTTCCCGGCCGCAATCTCGTTGTCTTGGAAAATGAAAAAGAAAAAAATCGATTTTCCGAATCTGCTTATTCGTTAAACCTCCCCCCACTAAAGTAATGAAAAAGACTAAGTCATTCGTCCCACATTGGCTGGAGCTATAGAAACGTGAAAAAAATGCAAACGACCATCCCAGCATCAACTCAAACATAGCGACAACATCACGACAAGATCAACTTGAATTTCTTCGAACAAAATCTAGGTGCTTCAGTGCGTCAAGTCGCCTAGCACTTACGTAGTCGTAATATACAGGCATCGCAGTCAAAATACCTTTGTTGACAGATATTCATATCGAAAAACGCATCTAATAGGCAACACCGATTGGAGCAAAGTTATTTGAATTTGATGAATCGTCGTTTTGGTTATCGAATTCATTGACTCATACTTGATGCACATCAGCAAACAGAACGGCGGTGTGCACAGTAAAACACCCACAGAAACTTCATGTTTACGGTGCCCTTTATGAACGTGGTTGTGATACATTGATCGTATTCACAAGCATACTGACTGCGCCAATTGCACGTGCATTAAGATTCACAAAAACACATAAATAATTACAAATCTCTTTGAATTCAAATATATTGAAAGATCAAAAACCTTTTGAATTATGAACATAATATGTGCAATAACATAATTCCGTAAAACACATAAAACGTTAATGCTGTTCGTTGCACTTTCCGTACGTCCTTCTGTTTCTTACCTGGATAGTTCGATACATATCTAGAACAAATGTTGAGATATTATGGAGAAATTTGGTATGAGCTTTCTATCGTTTTACTATAAGGTCTAGTAAAAATAAATCCATTATTTTTGCATTAAATTGAAGGTTTTATTTAGCATAGTTATAATGATCCGATTTAGGTCAAAGATGCACCGTTTTGTTCGATAGCTTGTTGCCATTTTGAAGATAATTTGATAATGCCACTCTCATAGAAACCCTCGTGTCTATTGGCAAAAAACTGGGACAATCCATTTTCACAAGATTTTCTTCTGGCGAATTTTTCACCAGCAAAATCATTCGCCATAGACAGGAACAGGTAGTAATCACTTGGTGCCAGGTCCAGACTATAAGGTGGATGCATAAGAACCTCCCAAACAAGCTCCCGGAGCTTCGGGCGAGTCCCTATCGATGTGTGTGGCCTGGAGTTGTCCTGATGGAACACAATTCCTCTCCTATTGGCCAAAGCTGGCCGCTTCTGGGCGATTGCTTCCTTCAGACTGTGCAATTGTTGACAGTACAGGTCGGAATTAAGAGTTTGGCCATAGGGGAACAGCTCATAGTAGATGATTAGCTGCCAATCCCACCAAACACATAGCAAAACCTGCCTAACCGTCAATCCTGGCTTGGCCACCGTTTGGGCCGGCTCACTGTGATTCGATCACGATCGTTTTCGCTTGACGTTGTCGTAAGTGAACCAATTTTCATCACCAGTAACCATCCGCTTCAGAAATGGATCGATCTTGTTGCGATTCAGCAGCGATTCGCAGATGGAAATGCGGTCCATGAGGTTTTTTTGTGTTAACTCGTGTGGCACCCATACATCGAGCTTCTTTTTATACCCAGCCTTATTTTAATGGTTCCAGACCGTTTTTTGTGCAATGTTTAGCTCCTGGGCAATAGAAACAGTGCTTACATGACGGTCAGACTTGACGATTTTTATTATTTTGTCGATATTTTCGACAATTGGCCTTCCAGAGCGTGGTGCTCCTTTGACATCAAAATTTCCGGAACGGAATCGACGAAACGAAAATTACACGCGATTGGCTGTTACCGTATGAGGACCCTACAAACACTATTCACATTTTCAGAAAATATGGCATATTCCCTATTTACTGGTGTTCATCTTTGATGCGTGCTCAAACAATACTGAGTCAAGCAATCACAAAACTGCCTGAGAAGTTTATTTAGTACGAATCTTTCTAACGCCATCTAGCCTAATCCGATCGCACTTATACAACGCGAGATACAGATTATTAAAGCCTTCTATTGGAAAAATAATGGACTACTTTTTACTACACTTAATATTATGATTTTTTACTGAAAATGAATATGATCGGTCATTTAGCACATGAAGCAACTAAAGAGTCTAACCTCGGAAATTTTGAAATGTTTAACCGGTTGCACCTCACTTAATATATCATCAAGGACAATAATATTTGGCACATAGATATTTATTGTAGTGGGTAATAATTTCGCAGGAAATACAAAGTCCTGTAATTTATCAAAAATTTAAGCAGCCATAACAATTTCCCCTTAATATAAATATAAGGTGTCGTAGCTCAGCGGTTAGTTCGTTGGTGTTCTGATCTGTAGGTTGTGCGTTCAATGCCCGGCTGAAGCATAACAAAATTTAATATCAAAAAGATTTTCCTTTCCCACCTGCCTTCAAGAATTGGTAATTTATCCGGCAGTAATAATTTGCCAAAAATGCTTCTTAAAAGAGCTCTGTGACAAAACTAAGTTAAAGTGATGTCACAAGAGTTCTGCCGTTCGGAACCGGCCAATGTAAATAGGTCCCTTCTAATGCTGTCCAAATTTAGCACAACAACAGTATTGGAAGAAAAGCATGGTGGTATCACATTTAATAATATAGACTAAATATCGGCACATGTCGTATGTCAGTTGAAAGTTTTCTAAAAAGAAATATATATTTTTAGCCGCTGAATTATGTAGTTAAGTAAAGTTTTTGCAAATTAAAAATGACCCTCTTACTACTTTCTCAATCTTCTATCCTCTTGTCCTTATTAAATGTATTTCCATTTAATTGTTTTACACTTTATGCAATTGTTTACTTATTTAATTACATACTTTAAATAAAAATAATACCTGCTTTAAAACAAAATAAACTGAAAAGATAAGAGTAAGAGAAAAAAATGCAGGAGTAGGAGAATCATCGTCAACATCACGAATCATCTGACTCCAATAATAACATAACTAATTTAATAGAGCCAAAGGCAAGTTTATTACACGTACTACAAGTATATATATATATATATATATATATATATATATATATAGAACTACATTCTGTACAATTAAGAAGAGTGAGAGTAAAATATGTCCATACATAAATTCGTATAAAATACAATATATTTGTAATGAGATAGCATGGAAAATGAATATGCTCATTCCAGCATCTTAAGTTGAATTACTTTGACAACTTTGACATACTTTCTGCCACAAGTTGTGCGTAAGTGTGTCGTTGGTAAATTTGTTTTCTCTTTCTTTTTTGCTGTTTTTTTTTTCTTTCACTCTCATGATTACATGGCTTAAGGGAAGCTATGAAGCTTATCAAGTGGTTTATTGACATTTACTCTCAAGCAATGTTGACAATTGTATGTATTGGCTTGTGGCAAGAAACATTATACAAGCATATGATACTTATAAGTATATATATATAGTATGATACATATAATTATGTTAAAATAAAAAATAAATAATGCACGTACATATTCTTAAAATAATCAGTAGTTACTTAAACATTATTCTACTTATGATTATTATAAAACTCATTACTACTGAAAGTGAATGCAATTATAGCGATTTTGTTTTCATAATGTTTAAGTGATAACATTTTATTTGTCTAGACATTAAAGCACAATGTTAATATTCATTTTAAAAATTCACATGAATTCCTTTTTTGCAAACCTTTCGAAAAATTGATCAACTTAAATCCAATCACGTAACTCATTAATTCAATTTTATTTCAATTTCATAAAGATATCCAAGTACCAATATACGCTTCATACTAATTTCATACGCTTTTACTGTATTACTTTATGATGACCTTTTGGCAAAAAAAAAAAAATAATAATAATAATAAATAAAAAAAAGAACATTAGAATATACAAGAAAAAATAATAATAAAGCAACAATAAAATATTCCCTCAGTTCTCGTTGACACATGAATAAAGAAATACCCTTTTACAACTAAATGTGACCACAGGAAAACAACCGAAAATTACATTTGCTTATTTTGGTAGAATCCCTTTTTTTGTGGGGTTCACACTGTTGCATTCGACTATACTCGTAGTAGGTACGTGGTTTGGGTCACATGAATATACATATATTGTCGTATTCTATATGTTGACATATTTATTTTTGTGTTAGCCAATTTTTATTCATGCAGCAAAGCACTTGGACAAATTGATTTTCAGAACCCTCCGCACACAATCACAAATAGCAAAGGTGAAAGGAGTAATAATTTCTTTATTTATTTGGAGGGGTGAAAGCAAGAATATTTAGATTAAGTAACTTATTGATTTCTGTTCAATAATTTGTGGTAAATCAATTTCAAATAAATTCATTGGAAGGAATCAAAAATGAATTAGACGGAAGAAGAGAAGTTGATTATTGATTTGACATTAACAATTGGTTTTTTAGTTCGGAGAGAGCGAAACTGTTGAAATAACTGAGATATATAGTGTATGCTTTGAAATAATGCTGTAAAGTATTCTTAAGGGACTTATAAGGGACTTATACCATAATGCCGCATGAAAATGCTTTATTGCGGTCGTTAAATTTAATTGGAGTTTATTTGATGATTTTAAACACATCCTATCTCCAAATTGATATTTTTACAACTCTTCAAGTTCTATCTTGGATTTTTATACCCTGCATAATGCAATATGCATGGTAAAGGGTTATCCATTTTGCGGTTTCAAAAGTAAATGTAAATAAAACACATATAAAATATTTTTTATCATGATATTTCTTTTTTATTATAAAGTTTGAACGTTGACATTATGTGTGAAATACTACATCATTTAAATGACCACCACGCGAATTGTTGCAAGCATCGATTCTTTTGAGGTAATTTTCGACCACTTTTTGACACATATTGGGCGGTATCTCAGCCATAACGTGACGAATGTTGGTTTTTAGGTGCTCAAGAGTTAAAGGTTTATCTGCATAAACACGGTCTTTCGCGTAGCACTACAAAAAAAAGTCAAGCGGTCTCAAATCGCATGATCTTGGTGGCCACTTGATATCGCCACGACGAGAAATTACGCGGCCAGAAAATTTCTCTTGCAATAAAGCCATATTCGCTCGAGTTGTGTGGCATGTGGCACCGTCTTGTTGAAACCACATATTCTCTAAGTCGTATTCTTCAATAGCAGGCAAAAAAAAGTCGGTTATCATATGACCATAACGCTACAAATTGACGGTGACAGTCGTTCCATCGTCGTTTTCGAAGAAGTAAGATCCAATCACACCTCCGGACCAAAGAGCGCACCAAGAAGTGACTTTTTGTGGATGTAGTGGCCTCTCTTCAATTACTTGAGGATTTTCAGAACCCCAAATACGACAATTTTGTTTGTTAACATACCCACCGAGTGAGAAATGTGCTTCGTCGCTGAAGAAAATTTTGTTCGAAAAATCGCCGTCCACCGCCTGTTGTTCAAGCACCCATTCGACGTATCTACGACGTTGTGAATGGTCAGCTGGCTTCAGTTGTTGTGTCAGCTGGATTTTATATGGATGTAGGTGTAGATCCAAGTGCAAAATACGCCATAATGTGCCGTAAGACAGTCCTAATTCTTGAGAACGACGAGGAATCGACACATTCGGGTCTTCGGCAGCACTTTCACTTACAGCAGCGATATTTTCGGTGGTCTCTTCATATTTCTTCACAATTTTGCCAATAGCTTGCGTAGTTGGACGATTATGTAAACCATAATCTCCTCTTAAAGCACGATATGTGGCTGTGGCAGAATCACCATTTTTGTAGTAGGTTTTTACATTTTTAGTGCGTTGTGCGATAGTTAAGCGATCCATTTTCGCAAATGTCAGACTTTGAACTGAAAAAGAAAGAAATTGTTTTAACAACTCAGTTTGACAGATGTCGAATTCTAGCCCTATACTTTTGAAACCGCGAAATAGATAACCCTTTATATTCATTTCGGTCAGATGTTTGTGTCCACTTGAAGGAATCTCCGGAGATATAGACATAGATATATATTCGTGATCAGCGTCGCTTAAATTTTCGATTTAACGATGTCCGTCCGTCCGTCCGTCTGTCTGTCACCTGGCTGGTTCGACGAAATTTGGCACAAGTAACCTATGATCCAAGGGTACAGAGGAGATTGATATTGGACATGATCGGTCAATAGCCACGCCCACACCAAGCATTCAAAGCGACTAACCTCGGAATTTTCAAAATCTTTAACTTGCTATAACTCACATAATATACAACTTGGGACATAGAGTTATATTATACTACTAGATAACCTCGCCAAAAGTGGGTGAGCCACGCCTACTTTTTAGCGTAGCTCCCATACAAAGTATCTGTACTTCTTTTAAATTGAAACTGCTGTAACTTCTACAACTTCTGTCCAGAATAACCATAATTGACACTTGAATTAATATCGTAGTCGGAAATAATCTGGCAGAAAATCAGTGTGCCACGGCCACTCCTTCATGGGTCACCCATACAAAGTCGAAGGAATTAAACTAAAACTTTTAAGCTCCATAACTTACAAACCATTTAGCCTAGGACAACAAGATTTAAGGTATGGATTAGTATTGTACGAGCAACTAGGCTTACAGGAAATGGGCGCGCCACGCCAACTGTTTATCGTAGCCCCTGTACAAAATGGGCGAAATTCTTTTAAATTGAAATAGCTGTAACTTCTGCATACTTCTGTCTAGAACAATTATAATTAATACTTCAGCTAATATGGTAGTCGAAAATAATCTGACAAATCAATGTGCCACACCACTTCTTAATGGGGCTCTATAACTTACGAACTATTCAGCGTAGGACAACCAAATTTAAGGAGTGGATTTAAAGTATATTGAAAATTTAATTAGATATACAAGAAAGAGGTAAGGCACGCCCACTTTTTATATAGCTTCCGTACAAAATCTCGTATATATCTTAAACATTAAAAATCCCATAACTTACTAAATAATAAGCCTAGGTCAACCCATTGCAACCTAGGTGGTTTAGTATTATAGGCAGAAATTATTCCTCAAAAATTGGTGAGGTAGCCTGGTTCTTAATGTAGCTCCTATACAAAGTAGTGGAAGAAAAGGATGGATATACGCGCAAACTTTTTATATATACCTCTACATATGCAGGGTATAATTTGGTCGGTCCCTGCCTACTGTAAGGCCATTTTTATTATTAAGTTTTCGGCAAAGTTGTTCTATTTAATTAAAACTACAACTTGTCTCTTACAGTGTCGAATTGGACTCTTCACAAAACATATCGGATTTCATTTTGATAAAATCTAAGCGACCGAGTATACATTTTTAGTTGGAGCGATTCGTTCCATTCGCTTGAAATTGTGGATTTACAATATTAGAAAGCAGGCATCTATGGTTTTTGTGGGCTTCGAACCAGTATTTCGCTCATAAGGACTTGGGTCTGAAACCCATTTCTTTCCCGCATTTGGTCGGAACCCAATTATTTCGTATTTTCACTTCTTAGGAGGGCTCCCTGACAAAATCGACATTTCCACTAAAACCGATGCCACCAAGATACACTGCGGGAGATAAAAAATTGTATATAAACCATTCGCAGTAACTTTATCAATCTAAAATATTCACCTACTTACGTCCTTTCTATATTCACTCGCTAAGGGGGCTCCCAAACATAATACATGCAAAATAGTGGTCTCCCTGAATCGGTTAAACTCTGAAATTTAAGGGTGACCTACACTATTTTTGTCTACCCAATATTTCCGAATTGTAATTCTAGCTCAACCTCTGAAAAGGCGTCCAATATAAAATAAATGCAAAAACAGTTGAAAATCGCCAAATAATCTTTAGTTGTCCAGTAATCACCTTTAGAAGGGAGAAATGTTTGATCGACTAATCGACCCTATTAATTTCTCTTCATAAACATTTCCTATTAGAGTGAGTATGTGCTCTCTATGTTCAATATTTAAGTGGGTTTCCACACAAAATTAAAGCAAAAATAACTGAAAATCCACACATCTGAATAGAAATTACTTCTAAAGCTCTGAAAGCTATGACCGACCCACAATAATTTTTCATTACCAATATTTTTCCCAAATATATTTACCTTTTATCTTCACTTCTAAAGAGGGATGACATACAAAATGTGGGCAACAACAGCAGAAATTTGACAAATAACCGCACAGCTGTGCAGGAATTGTCTCTAGAGTGATAAAATATGAGATTAATTTTTCTTCCCAACATTTCTCCGCAATACACTTTGCTGGTATTTCCACCATATAGGCGTAGGTACTCCCTTATTCCCTTAACCACAATGCGGCACCAGTTACTCTCCCTACTATTTTGTGGCACACGCATATATCGTTCGCTAAAACGAAATTTAAGAGCTTCCATTGTTCCGTTCTATGACAGCTCAATGGGTTGATGCGGTTTCATTTTGATTTGAGGGTCCTGGATTCAATATCCGGTTGAAGCTCTACTTTAATAGTGAATATATTTTTTCTTTCGAACGGTATACACCTGTCGGAAAGTAATAGGCAATTCCTCCGGCAGGATTCAATCCAGAAGACTTTCGTTTAGAAAACAATTCTGGATTCAATTCAGTAGACAATTATTAATTTCAAAAGATGCACACAGTCGACTGCATTTTTCGACTACCTACACAATATGTTTGTAATTTCTTTCAGTATTCATTTATTTCTATAAATTAGAATGCCTTCTCGTTGTGCCTGAATTTTACTTGAAATTTTATTCAGTCTTCTCACTCATCTGCATAAATATTGAATTTGCATATATTTCAGTAAGTCAACAGCTATATGTAGATTAATGTCCTTTACTTTAGATGAAATCGATTTATATTTTCCTTTGCCAAATGATTAATTTATTTATTTTGATTTATTTGAATTTCTTTTAGATTCGAGATGGAAAATGATTGCATTCACTACAAAAAAAAAATGAAATTACATTTTTCTCTGCATTTATACTTTAGTCTTTGACTTTAATTGATATCAATTTGGAATAGATGTTGCTTGAATAAATATTCATAAGATTTTGTGATATTTATATTAGGAATTTATTTTCCATATAAGATTGATTATTTTGTCTATAAATAATTTTAGCAGAATTGTTTAAGTATGCTCTTTTTTTTTGTAGAAAATTATTTCAAAATTTCAACTTCCAAGCGCATTCACTACGAGATTCATTGTAAATTTATTCATTTGATTCTTTGAATAGAATTTAGATTTATTATACATTACGTGACATCACAATATCATAGATTTAGTTCCACTAAATCGAAACATTTTCAATATTTAATTGTCTCATGTGAAATGGACATACTCATGTGCTATATGGTCGTAATGCTACGTACAATCACCTATATAAACTCGTATAAATGCATTCAGTTATATTTACATTATTCACATATTTATAAACATGCAATATCCGCTGTTAGTATTATTGATTTTGTTGCATATTTTACATTGTGGCTTATCACGTGGTTACCTCGGTAAACATAAAATCTGCAATTATCACATTATGTATTTCACAGCTCAATAATATACTCGCAGTAAATAAACCAACAGTGGTTAACTTGCATCTGAACTATTTTTTATTGTACTATACATATTGGTCTTATTACGTGTGAATTTCATTATTATAGAGTATAATTGTATAATATACATAATTTAATTATATTAGCTAACAATTACAATTAAGTATTACCTAAATTGGTGTTTAATAAAATTTAGAAAATTTTAGTGAGAATACCTCGTAGGTAATAGAAACAAATATTGTATATAAACAACAAACAACAAATAAATAAATAAAAAATAAATAAATATGTGGCACTTAAAGAACCGAGGGCTTATTGGCCGAGCTTCTCTTCCATTACTGTTGTGGGTGTTAAATTTTTGGACAGTATTAGAAGGGACCTACTTATTTTAGCCAGTTCCGAACGGCAGAACCCTTGTGACATTACTTTTTCTGAGCTTTGTCACAGAGTTCTTTTAGAGGCTTTTGTAATGGCAAGTTGTTACTGTCGGAAGAATTGCCAATTGCTTCCCGACATGTGGGTACCGATCGAAAGAAAAATCTTTTCGATATTAAATTTGTCATGCATCAGACGGGGATAGAACCACGATCTACTGATCAGACGCATTTCATACCCAACACAAAAAGAATCATTGAAATCGCATAAACTTTCAAGCAGTTATGCTGGAGCATGTGGCTGCCGTAGCTCAGTGGTTAGTGCGTTGGCCTTCTGATCTTTAGGTCTTGGGTTCAATCCCCGGCTGAAGCATAACAAAATTTTATTAATTGATGATAATTCAAAAAAACCAGATCAATTTAACTTATAAAAACCCAATTACACAAAGGCATTCATTTTGTAGGAGAGCTTTATTTAGAGGTGGTGGGGGTAGATGTGGGTTGGTAAGAAATGTTGAGACAGGCAAATTAATGGGGTCGGTGATTCCTTTGATGATTTACTGATTTACTTTGTATGAGAACCCCTTAAGGAGTGGAAATAGAGAGTAAATATATTTGGGGTCATTCCTTTCATTGCTCAAGAGTTGCTATGGGGATATTTGTTGACTTGCAGGTCCTTTTATGTACATTTTATAAGGAAAACTTTCCAGGAGGATAATATCCCACTTTGAATAGCAAACATAAATTATAGTGGAGTGGCGCATGGATGGGCATATATTGCACCCCTCTTTGACAACCGTGAAACGGCAACGTTTGTAGGGCAGCCTGCACAAGCGGTAAAGCCAGGGATAACTATATACGGAAAAAATATATAGAAAGAAAAATGAATGACCGTTGCCCTAAATTTCAACACCTTAAAGACGGCATTGGCATTTCAATAACTTTAATAAAAATATTTTGATTAGTCAAAATTGTATAATGTATAAGATCTTAAAAGCAAATTCTAGCTAAATTTCATGACCATATCTTAAGATTTCGAGAAACCTTGTTCGAGCTGTACCTAATAAATTTCGACAGTATTAGAATGTATCTACTTACTACAAGAACCTTTTCACGAGTTTCTTGTGATAAATTATTACTGTCAGAATTGCTAATTATGTACCAATAGGCGGCCATGGTTTGTAAGAAAAACATTGTCAATGTCATTTTTCTAAACAAACATGCTTTTCTCTTCAGAAGTCTTACATTTATTTATGTGTATTTATCTATAATAAATTCTAATTTCCTAAGATATTATTATTACTCTTCCCCAATATTTTATCACGAAAAAAATAACATTCTTAAAAAAGTGGAAATTAAATTAAACTGAAATCACCAATAAAATTTATTATATTGCATGTTGATTTGCTTTTGAGATTTAGTAATAAAATGTGAACTTATTTAATTTTATTTGAAAGCATTTTTTTTTTGTTTTAGATAATTCTTGAATTTTAAAAAATAAATAAATCAAAACAAAAAGAGTAAGATAAAGTACCATAAGAAAATATTGTAAATCAAATGAAGTGTAACGATTAATCACAAGTTGAAAATTGATACGTTCAAATGCAATGATAATAATTTAATACTATGTCGTAGAAGAGAAAATAAACTAAAAAGCATTTGAATTTGTACTTCCAAATTTAGATCATTGTTTTAAGTATAAATGAACTTTGCAATTTAATATTCTACGTAATATGATTGGTTATATTGCTTTTTAGATATTATTATATAAATCATAAAGTTGTTTTTAAGAAATTTAACAAATAAATTTATATTGAAATACGAGGGCGGATTGATAAAGAAGCTACTTATGTAAGAAAAAGGCAGCAAAAACACAAAAACATGTTTTTTTTTTGTAATTGCGATCTGTCAAACGTCAACTGTTAAAATTTATTTGTTGTAGTCGTTTGAAGTAGACAACTTTTGTGTTTCTTGAAAAATGGAAAAAAGGGAATTTCGTGCAGTGATTAAACACTATTATTTGAAAGGGAAAACGGCGAAAAAGACAAAAGAAAAGCTCGATAAACATTACGGTGAGACTGATCCGTCAGATTACATGGTAAAATATTGGATTGCTGAATTTAAACGGGGCCGAACAAGCACTGCAACAATACCATCAACAGGAAGGCCAAAAGAGGTGGTTACTGAAGAAAATATCAAGAAAATCCTCGATATCGTTATGAATGATCGCCGAGTCAAGTTGCGTGAGATTGTTGAAATGGTAAACATCTCATATGAACGTGTGTTCAACATTTTGCATGAACATTTGCATATGAAAAAGCTATCGGCAAAATGGGTGCCGCATTTGCTCAGTGTCGAACAAAAACAAGTTTAAGAGACCACTTCACAGCGGTGTTTGGACATGATAAAGCGTAATCCTGTTGATTTTTGTTGATTAATCGAAACAATGGGTGGAAGCTGGTGGAAGTGCTCCGAAGAAGGCGAAGGCAGTGAAATCGGCTGGCAAGGTTATGGCCACTGTATTTTGGGATGCACACGGAATATTGCTTATCGATTATCTTGAAAAACGATTCACAATCACAGGAAAGTATTATCGTGCATTATTGGATCAATTGAATGATTCAATCAAGAAAAAACGACCATATTTAAAGAAGAAAAAAGTGCTCTTTCTTCAAGACAACGCACCGGTTCACACAGCATTAGATACGATGCTAAAATTACATGAAATACACTTCGAATTGGTTGATCATCCACCTTATAGTCCAGTTTTAGCTTCTAGTGACTTTTTCTGTTTCCGAACTTTAAAAAATGGATCGCAGGAAAAAGATTCAGCTCAAACGAAGAAGTGATTACCGAAACTAACGCGTATTTTGAGGGGTATCTGAAATCGTATTATTCAGATGGTATAAAAAAGTTGGAATATCGTCTTACTAAGTGTGTCGAAGTAAAAGGAGACTATGTTGAGAAATAAATGGTTTTTGAAAAAGAAAGGTAGCTTCATTATCAATCCGCCCTCGTAGATGATTATATTGTTCTCGTAAAAAATAGATGACATGTGTTAGGAGCAACTAGAATGAGTCGTACGAAGTATTTGGCTTTGTGCTTGTTCAATTTGTAGAAAATTATACCAAAAGACATTTTTGTAAGACATGGAATTTCACAACACTTTTCTAATTATAATATTGTGTGGAATGTTGATAAGGATGTTGGTATGCTCTACGATAATTACCGGCTATGCTGCAATTTTCTGCCCCTGACATAATAGGAATTGAGAGAGTCTACTTCAGAAAAAACTGTTTGGAATCTACTACTCGAAAATGAAGAAATCCTAGTCTGACAGAGCTTTGGATTTGCAAGTATCACCAATGAGGAACCCTTTTCTATCCTTTCTACGATCATTGGTAATAGGGTACTTATATAATACGAACCCGTAAAAACCCTATTAGATGGCCTAATTGAGACTTATTGCCATTTTACCATTGTTAATTATTTCATTTCTCCTTTTCGTAATGTTACCTCTTGTTGATATTGGTTTGATTATTTTTACTGCCACAATAACATTGCGAACATCTTTATCAATGTTTTCGTTTATCTTTATACTGTGTTGATGTTATTTTATTATTATTATTTTTACTATTTTCATTCTTTTTTTTCCTCTTAATTGTTTGTGGTCCTGTCCAATGTTTATTATCATTATGTCAATTGTATCATCATGTACACCATCATTATCATCATTATTATGATTTTGGTCAGCAATATCATCACCTTTGCTGTTTTGTGGTATTTATTTATTTAGGTTACACCATCGCATTTATTGTACTATTTGCTTGATGTCAACACAATATGTAGTACTACATTAAGCATCTATGGCTTTAGCAGCCTCTAGCAATGTTTATTCTTGTTGATGTTGTAGTTGCGTCAACTTTAGGATCATTCAACAGACTTGTTCATATATACATATTTGCCACCAACAGTTTTGGAAAGCATTATGACCATTCTACATGGACTAGTTGTACACAACAAGGTCAATCACAAAATGAAACATTCCTTTATTATTTTTACGTGTTTTCGCTCATTGTGGACATATAAATATTTGAGTTTTACTTGTATTTGTGTGTATATTTTATTTGTATTTAATAGTACGAGCAAATGAACAAAAACTCTAATTAGCTTCCTGCAATTTTTCTCTATGATGTCGTTGTGATTTATTAAATTTTTTTACGAAATTTATAATAAGTAATTTTTACCAAAGATTCTACTAAGAACTAATTAAATGAATTTGCTGCCTATATGTTGTTGAGAAAGTCGACCATATGGTTTTTTGCAATTCTTCCAGTTAAAATTGTACTCAAAATGGTAGACAAAATGTTAATAGCTAGCTAGCAGGTTCTTCCGTTAAGGCACCAAAGGAACATGTTACTCCAAAAGTTGATGTCTAAGAGCTTAAATATATTTCACCACCCAGAAAATATCTTTGAAGTTTTCAGCCATAAGTGCTTTATTCTGAGAATTGACTATGGATTTGAAGGTTGAAGGCAAATACATACGCTGCCTACCTTCCAAACAAGAATATGTATTTTTGCACATAAATAAAGCATAAAGTACTATAATTAGACTGAAATTCGATATTTGATTTTGCGTTTATTTACTAATGAACAAGCGAATTCGCAAATAGCAATAATAAGGTTTTATGCACACAAACATAAAATTATTGAATTGAAATTCGGCATATTGCGTAATATTTTGTCAACGAATGACTAAATTTCTTAGTGGGAGTAACCGGATAAAAATTACGCCTACCTGTTATATTTTTTGCCCCTTCATGTTGGTCTCCATGACGTGGGGAAGGGGCTTAAACGGTCATGTGGGTTGTCTCTGGTTGGGGATCTTCTCGCCTTATTGTTAGCAGACACTAGCGGTAATGGGGGAGGTTCTCCAGTTGGATAGTTCCCGTATCACCGTGAACTAAGAGGAATGCTTCGTAATAGTAATAGAGGGAGCCTGGGTTGTCGCAAGATTGGATCACCCAGAACACCTTACCTGCCAATAATGCAAAAATTTCCGTACCAACAAAAAAACACCCAAAGCCAAGGTGTTGATCCGTGCCGATGGCTGTACGGTCGGCAGGTGGATATTGAATAGCTGATCGCGAACAGGCTCTGCGGACGAGTATTCAATCCTTTCCGAGCATACTCGTGGGATGAAAAATGGAAAAACACAAAAATATATTAGATAAACAAACAAAAAAACCCGAACAAACGAACACTGATACGAACGAAAACAAGGCACAGCCTACTGACACATTCAAACAGACAATGTGCAGGACCCCAAAGACGGTAATCCCGGACTCGGACGAAGACCTACTGTTGGCCTCAAGTCAAGAGATCATAGTCAGTGTACAGGGAATTGCCAAGCATAGCACACCCGAAACGCAAGCAGCAACAACAACCAAGACTACAGAGCAAATAGACACCGGAGCCGCTAGGTCCACTGGTCAAAGTCTAAAAAATGGAAATCCCTGGGAACAGTCATGAAGCAGCGGTACCAGAAAGCTATCTACATGTTGGACAGAATATACAACATAAGATAAGACCAAGAGGGATGGGGACCAGCAAACAACAGCTGCAACAGCATCGATGACAAAACACTTCCGCGAGGTGGCAAGTGATCGCCTTCAAGTATCAATCGTCGATGCAGATACAGAACATCATCCGAATCCTTTAGTGAGTATAAGGTGACTTAAGGGTCATCTCCAGTGCGGAAGACATTGACATCGGTCTCATCCAAGAGCCCTGGATTAGAGACTACAAAATCATGGGACTCAACATCAGCTCTTATAATCTTTACTACAGTAAAGGGACAGGTAAACCCAGGTCATGCACTCTTAACAAGAAAGGTATAAATGCTTTCCTTTGTTCTAATTACAGTACGTCAGATGTAACAGTTGTTAAGGTGGAAGAGGCTGGGCGCCAAGGCTTCTTTGTGGAGTCAGCCTACTTGGCCCTTAACAAAGAGGCACCACCAGAGGAACTAAAGAAGTTTAATCAACAGCAACAACAAGACATCAGCATTATCGGGTGTGGCGCGAATGCAACAAGGCACACCCTATGGAACAGCACCACAACAAACGAAAGAGGTGAGTCAATTCTTAACTTTCTATTAAATACAAAGCTAAGTATATGTAATAGGGAAAGTAGACCTAACTTTATATTTCCACGTTCAGATAGATTTCAGGGATTGGAACAATAGCGTATCCATCGAGGATTGGAGGGTGCCAGATGAATTATCAATGTCTGATCACGGTCTTATAGTATTCAGTCTCCAAGGAAGTTCATCTACTCCTTCCACCTTTAGAAATCTTAGAAGAACGCATTGGGGAACTTTCGTCAAAATAGCAGAACAAGGTCTGTAGAGAGATTAAAACTACTGCCGACTTACAAAGTCAATACAGTAGAGAAAGCACTTAATGTGGCTTTCAAGAAATCTATGCCAATCCATGTAGCAAACAACAAATCTCCGCCATGGTAGAATGGAGAGTTGAAAAAACTCAGGGATAGGGTCAGGGCGGTCTTTAGGGAATGCTATCTGACCGGTACACGGCAGCCATAAAATGAAGAAATCCACAAGATTAAACAGAATGATGGCCAAAGAACACACCAATCCAACTTTTATTAAAAAGAAGGATGGGGAGTGGACAACTACTGCACGAGAATTACTAGAAACACTAGTTAGGTAGACCGAAACACAATCCCCGGTATCTGGTGATGTGGTTGACCACATAGTGGATAAAGAGAAGGTAACCTTCTCGGTAAACAATTTCGAACCTTTTACATCAGCTGGCGCAGAGGATATTTTACCAGTCATGCTCATTCAGCTTCACGCTGAAGATTATTGAAAGCTGGCTTATTAAAATATTTAAAGCCTGCTTACGACTCAAAGAGCTGGAGAAGGGCCTATGTGTTCTTTATACACAAGGCGGGTAAGAAGAAACACGAAGCAGCAAAAGATTTCAGACCAATCAGTTTAACCTCTTTCCTACTGAAGACATTGGAAAGACTACATGATATCCACATTAGGTCTATAGTAGGGGGACACAAACTTTCGATAGCGCTGCATGCCTACATGAAGGGCAAATCTATGGAGACAGCTCTTCATGTGGTAATTGGTCAGATCGAAACATCTCTGCATCAGAAACAATTCACCATAGCTGTCTCCTAGATATAGAAGGAGCCTTCAATAATACATCAGCAAACACCATTTTCGAATCACTGATCAATATCGAAGTCAATGGCTGCGTGAGTAACTGTATTCGATACATGTTGCAAAGTAGAATCATACAAGCGTCAAACGGAGGCACCACAGTTACCCAATTTACGAGCAGAGGAACTCCGCAGGGAGGAGTACTATCTCCACTCCTATGGGTGTTGGCGTTAAATAATATCCTAGTGGAACTAAATAGCGGTGGGGTCAAGGTGGTCGCATAAGCAGACGACGTCGTGATTATGACAACCGGCCTGTTCATATCAACCATAAGCGAAATCTTAGAAAAGGCTTTGGGGAAACTAAGCACGTGGGCTACAAGAAGCGGACTGAAAATTAACCCAAACAAAACACACACAGGTACAACCATGAGCTGTACGAGCTGTATGCCGATATTGACATAGTAAAGCGTATCAAAATCCAGCGGCTGCGCTGGCTAGGTCATGTCGAGCGAATGGAAGAACACTCTCCAGCTAAGAAGGTGTTATATTCGGAACCCGCTGGAGGACGACGCAGAAGAGGAAGACCTAACCTCCGGTGGAAAGACCAAGTACTGTAGAACCTGACGGCGCTTGGAATTTCTAACTGGCGCCAGCTAATGAAGAACAGAGATGGCTGGCGAAGCATGTCATTTTCGGCCTAAATCGATATTCGGTTGTTATGGCCACATAGCTGGCCTATATAGCTTTCTACACTTGTAAAAGAATCTTCAGCAGAAACTGGGGTTTAAAACCCAAACTGGCACTCGGGATGTATACTGCCATAGTAAGACCGATCGTGACATACAGTTCTTCGATATGGTGGCCAGCATTAAGCAAACCGTATAATATCAGACGTTTGAAGAGCATCCAGTGCGCAGTGTGCGCAGGAATAATAGAAGTTATGAAATCGTGCCTAGCTGAAGCACTGAACGTCATCCTGAATATATTTCCAGTCCAAATACGTCTAACTACAGCGAACGCGGCAACTAGAATCAGAGAAGGGCGCCTGTGGAACGCGGTGGAATATTGGCCACAAAAAAATCATAGTGGGCCAGGGAGAAACTGACAAATCATCTGCTTACATCAACACAAAGCTGGACTTTCGAAGAAAGTATGATGTAAAATTTCCCACGCAGAGAAACTGGAGATCGGGCCTGGCCGTCGAGAAGAATGCCAACAAGATCTAACTGGTGGTTCAAAGATGGATGGCGGTATCGGTGCCGGGGTATACTCAAAAGATTTTGAGGTATCAAAGTCCTTCCGTCTGGGAGATACAGCTAGTATATTTCAAGCCGAAGCTCTCGAGATAAGAGAGGAATGCAAGATACTAAACAATCAGATACATACATCACCAAAATCACTCAGTAATCATAAGACAATGTAAGGAAGAGCTCAACATACGAACACGGAAAATCCACATCACTCTCGTCTGGGTACCTGACCACAGGAACATAGAAGGAAACGGGAAAGCGGACGAACTAGCAAGAAGGGGGTAACTGGCCAGTGAATCCTGGTCGGTAACAGTTGGAAGCCCCCTTAGCGCCATAAAAGAGAGCTCTATCTACAGTTTGGAAAGCAGGCAGAAACCAAGTGGTCAAGAACTGGTACCTGCAAAATAGCAAAGGCAACTTGGCCTAAGTACGATAAGTCAAGAACTGACGAATTGATAAGAAAGAAAAAAACATATATTCAGAATCACGTCCACTATTACCGGTCACTGGCCGGTAATAGTGGATGGCCCTACAACGACAGATGCGAAACTGCAAACAAGAGCGATCGAAGGAGACGGTTTTCCACTATTTATGAGAGTGCCCAAGTCTGGGCGCTCTACGACTAGAACTCTAGGGAAATTCGATATGGATATCATAAATGAAATTGCTGTAAACAAAATAGACGACATTAGCAGGTTTATCAACGAATCAAGATGGTCTGAAGGACTAGTGGTGCACCAAAATGGTGCTTTTCTATGTGCTAATTGAGTCTCGGTTTTGTCTACCGAGCAACTCCTAAACCAACCAACCAACCAGCTATACAAAATCATGTTTTCGAACATCATTTTATTAACGTTTTATACACAATATATGACAATCAAATAGTAACTTGGTACATCATTGTATTTTTACCAAAAATACCTCTTATACAAAAGTATGTATGTTTTCGAAAACATACATACTTAGCTGTCGAATTGAAACTTAGCTTTTTCATGGCAAATTGTTACTGCCGGAGGAATTGCCAATTTCTTGCCGACAGGTGGGTACCATTCGAAAGAAAAATTTTGTCGATATTAAAATTGTTATGCTTCAGCCGGGGATTTAACCCACGACCTACAGATCAGAGGGCTAACACAGTAACCACTGAGCTACGGCACCCACACCTATCTCCTATAAAAAAGTATATTTCAGGTGTCAGTTCGGTCACATCATATAATTTTGTACCAACGAACGTATTAGTGCAACAATTGTGGTAGGAAGGTGTCAACCAACGAAAGTATGCTTTTTTCGTCAATTTTAGAACATTTTACACAAGTATAAAGCTTGAAATTTGGCACATGATACAATTTTTTATCAACAAATTAATAAAATTATGAATGGGGATAATATGACAAGAACCACTTCCAAGTACCATACAAAAGTATGTCTTCGAAAGTTGATTTATGGAAATTTTACACACAAGTGTAAAGCTGTCAATCTGCAACTAATAGGTGTACAAATAAATGTTGTCATGTTTTTCATGAATTTCATCTTTATTTAAAAAATGCTTGTCACAAAGCTTATTAATCGAAATATTCGCCATTACAATCTATGATCTTTAGCCATTTATCGGGTGGATGATGGATTCTCTCGCGATAGAAACTTTGTGGTTTTGACGCAAAATAGTCATGGAGCATGGAGTAAATAAGACTGCATTGATCTGAATAAGTGGGTGGTAGTCGGTAGAAGCCAAATCTGGAGAATACGACGCATGCTGGAGAATATTTCAGCCTAAGGAGAATATGAGTTTCTGAGTTGATTTTGCTGTATATTGCTGAATATTGCTTATCGACATTCATCTCTTATAAAATTGATACACACTGGATGACAGCTTGTAAACGACTCAAACTTATGTTATATAAACAACAATGACGAAGCTGCATATACTCAAAACTGTCAGCAAAATGGACGTTTTCAAGTATGTTTTTCAATGCAACCAACTTCATATGACAGAACTTATTTGTACACCTATTACATCTTGCTCTCCTACAAAAGTATTTATGTTTTTTGAAATTTTCATCTACTATATTGTATATACGATATGTAGACTTTAAACAGTAAATATAAAGCCATCACACTTAATCTTATCGAATTCCTATCTAAATTTCTAGAATATCCTATTACTCAATATTAAAGCATCCTTTGCATAACTGACAACTAATTTGTATGCCTGCATGTGTGTACCTACTTATATACTAAATTACTGCAATTGCTTTTGTTTGCCATCCAACCATTGTAACATACTTACAATAATTGCTTACTTCTCATACTGTGCACATACAAATTCAAGTCTAAGCATATAATTTGCATTCCTCTTTCTGACAGAAAATGCCGCTTCTAAATATAGTATCTATGCAAACATATGAACTCGTATATGCATTTATTACTTGGAACGTAGAGAATACTTCAGATACTATGGTAGAATATTCCACATACATATCATGCAATATATAGCAAATGTACAGACAAACGAGTGCATATGCGCTCATTCGAAGAGCGTCAGCTTAATTTTGATAGTTTCTCAGGGTTAATTGTCTTTCGCTTGTTACCATCGCCTGTCACAATGCAAGCAGCTTTCTTACTGTCATATAGACATTTTAGCTAACAACATATTAACAGCGGACATATACAGAATATACTTGCAATCAAAATGATAGTCAATTGCTACAAGTAGTTAGTTATAGAGTGAGTTGTAATAGTTAAATTAAAGTAAGACCTAAGAAACATATTGAGCATATAATTTCAGAAATGTAGTACATACATAAATAAAGACCAATTGATAAATTATAATAATATGAGATAGTAATAGAAAGAAAAGAGATAGTGGAACTACTATTGTTTGACTAGTTATGTTGCAATGAAGGGACTTGTCTACTGGGAACTCGTATTTAGAATTGCATATAAGCTAACCACAGTAACATAGAAATAAACGCAATAAGAGCAAATATCTAAAATAACAATATAGCAACAATGGAGAAGATGATTTTCGCAAAGGACTATAAAAACCACTACAACAAGAGCAGTTGCTAATTGTGGTAAAGCGAAAAGAAAGGACGTGTGTGTGTGTGTGTGGACAAAGTAATCTAGTAGTTGCAAGCTTTTTCATCACATTTCAAGTTGCAATTTTGTAGTTGCTAACATGCTGCATTTTCTCTCATACAAGTGTGCATATGTGTTGTAATTATAATACTATTGTAGCAAGCATAAGTACGTATTTGCTATTAAAACTGTTGTTGTTTTTTTTTTGTTTTAAATATGTAATTTTTGTGAGTGTTTATTTCTTCTTTTGTTTACAAATAATTAGAAAACAATTATATCGTTTAGAGTGGTACCTAATAGTAATTATTTCGAATTTAGCTATTTCAAATACTTCGGTTTTTTTCGAAGGCATCTTTTTTATACTTCAGCATATTAGTATTTTTAGTATTTTTAGAATTAGCAGAAATTTGATAAAAACCACCCTGACCTCCCATACAAGAATATGGTTTCGAATGTGTATTTCTAGACTTCGCATGAAAATGTAAAGCTATCATACTAAAACTTAGTACGAAATACTATTTGTATAAAAAAAAATCTCTTTACAGTCGGCTGGGGCCGACCAAATTATACCCTGCATATGTAGAGATATATATAAAAAGTTTGCTCGTATATCCATCCTTTTCTTCCACTACTTTGTATAGGACCTACATTAAGAAGCAGGCGTACCTCACCAATTTTGGAGGATCAATTTCTGACTATAATACTAAACTACAAAGGTTGCAATGGGTTGACCTAGACGTATTAATTAGTAAGTTATGGTCGTTTTAATATTTAAAATAAATCCGAGACTTTATACGGAAGATATATAAAAAGTGGGCGTGACGTATCTCTTTCTGGTATATCTAATTAATTTTTCAATATCAATCCACACCTTAAATTTGGTTGTCCTACGCTAAATGGTTTGTAAGTTATGGAGCTTAAAAGTTTTAGTTTAATTCCCTCGACTTTGTATGGGAGACCTATGAAGGAGTGGGCGTGGCACACTGATTTTCTGCAAGAATATTTCCGACTACGATATTATTCTAAGTGTCAATTATGGTTATTTTAGGCAGGAGATTGCCGAAGTTACAGCTGTTTAAATTTAAAAGAATTTCAGTCATTTTGTATGGGGGCTGCAATAAACAGTGGGCATGGCGCGCCCATGTCCTATGACCCTAATTGTTCGTACAATACTTATCCACACATTAAATCTCGTTGTCCTACGCTAAATGGTTTGTAAGTTATGGAGCTTAAAAGTTTTAGTTTAATTCCCTTGACTTTGTATGGGAGACTCATGAAGGGGTGGGCGTGGCACACTGATTTTCTGCCAGATTTTTGCCGACTACGATATTAATTTAAGTGTCAATTATGGTTATTCTAGACAGAAGATTGCCGAAGTTACAGCTGTTTCAATTTAAAATTTGTATGGGGGCTACGATAAACAGTGGGCGTGGTTGGCCCATTTTCTGTGAGCCTAGTTGCTCGTACAATACTAATCCACACCTTAAATCTCGTTATTCTACGCTGAATAGTTTGCAAGTTATAACCGGTAACATTTTTTTTAATTTCCGCAACTTTGTATGGGAGACCCAAAAAGCAGTGGGCGTGGCACACTGATTTTCTGCCATATTATTTCCGACTACCATGTTAATCTCAGTGTCAATTATGGTTATTCTGGACAGAAGATTGTAGAAGTTACAGCTATTTCAATTTAAAAGAAGTACAGACACTTTGTATGAGAGCTACGCTAAAAAGTAGGCGTGGCTCAACCACTTTTGGCGAGGTTATATAGTAGTATAATGTAAGTCTATGTGCCAAATATTGTTGTCCCAAGTCGTATATTATGTGAGTTACAGCAAGTTAAAGATTTTGAAAATTTCGAGGTTAGTCGCTTTGAATGCTTGGTGTGGGCGTGGTTATTGACCGATCATGCCCAATATCAATCCCCTCCGTACCCTTGGATCATAGATTACTTATGCCAAATTTCATCGAAATAGCTCAATATTTACTCAAGTTATCGTGCGAACCAGCCAGGTGACAGACAGCGTCGATTAAATCGAAAATTTAATCGACGCTGATCACGAATATATATCTATGTCTATATCTCCGGAGATTCCTTCAAGTGGACACAAACATCTGACCGAAATGAATATACCATGCATATTGCATTATGCAGGGTATAAAAATGGCTGTGTTCAACCATAGGCGTAATCGTATGCGAATGGCTCCTACCTCCCATACAAGAGTTTGTTTTCGAATGTATAAATTTAGTGTTTTCGCAAGAAAATATAAAGTTATCGAGCTGAAACTTGTTATATGATCATATTTTTACTAACCAGGGGACTTGTTTAAGAATTGACGTATTCGATTAAGAACCACTCGTACCTCCCATACAAAATCATACTTTTAAATGTATATTTTCTGAATTTCTGCAAGAAAATATCAATATATATATTGCATTGAAACTTGCATCGATGTGTTTGCTTTACTAGGAAATGGCTGTGCTGGCGGATAAGTCATAATGTATAAAAAGCACGTTTTCCTCTATCTTATACAAAAGTCAGATTAAGCATTGTCTACGCCAGAAAATTACGTCGCGCTCACTGTCTGGTGGTTTTGGTGCCACCTTTATAGAAGGCGAATTTAACTCTGACTTGATCAGTCAGCAACCGTTCGTTTGTTCTTGTTTTCCTTCTTATATCTTTTTTCCCGAACAATACGGACAGTGTGCGCCTTTTTTCTTTTTTATATATATTTTTTCTTTCGTTATAGTACGTACTAGTCTAATTAGAAGTATAATTAAAATTATAAATTTGTATCCCGTAGATTTTGCGCCCATTTTCTGTGAGCCTAGTTGGTCGTACAATACTAATCCACACCTTAAATCTCGTTATTCTACGCTGAATAGTTTGCAAATTATAACCGGTAACATTTTTTTTTTAATTTCCGCAACTTTGTATGGGAGACCCAAAAAGGACGGGCATGGCACACTGATTTTCTGCCATATTATTTCCGACTACGATATTAATCAAGTGTCAATTATGGTTATTCTAGACAGAAGATTGTAGAAGTTACAGCTGTTTCAATTTAAAAGAAGTACAGACACTTTGTATGAGAGCTACGCTAAAAAGTAGGCGTGGCTCACCCACTTTTGGTGAAGTTATATAGTGGTATAATATAACTCTATGTGCCAAATATTGTTGTCCCAAGTGGTATATTATGTGAGTTAAAGATTTTGAAAATTTCGAGGTTAGTCGCTTTGAATGCTTGGTGGGGGCGTGGCTATTGACCGATCACGCCCAATATCAATCCCCTCCGTACACTTGGATCATAGGTTACTTATGCCGAATTTCGTCGAAATAGCTCAATATTTACTCAAGTTATCGTGCGAACCATCCAGGTGACAGGCAGACGGACGGACGGACGGGCATCGTTAAATCGAAAATTTAAACGACGCTGATCACGAATATATATCTATGTCTATATCTCCGAAGATTCTTTCAAGTGGACACACACATCTGACCGAAATGAATATACCTTGCATATTGCATTATGCAGGGTATAAAAATGCTGATATGAACGACGAAATGCAACAAGCTGCAGTAGATTGTCCGACACAAGCATTGGGAAAGGTGCAATTTAGAAATGAATCAAAAGCGTGTTACTGCGAATACAACAACAACGGCAAGTAACAGTAACACCATCATCTCAACCGTATCAATAACAACTAAAGCAGAACAAATGGAAGAAAATCAACAGCAACAGCGGCAACAACAGCAAGATTTGCCATCAATTATCAACAGCAATAATCTGATATTGAAAAATATGACAACAGTAAAATATATCACCCGAAATGAGCGAACTGATGACATCACATGAACGCAACCTCATATAAGTGGATCACGAGAAATGCCTCATCCACAACAACATCAACAACCCCAAAAACATCGACAAGTAGATTTTTATATTTATAATTATAATTATTTATTATACTCTTATTTAAAAACGATTAATCTCACACAACTTTAATTTCTCATAAGGCAAGAAGCAGTCGGTGGTTCAAGTAGCAGAAAAATTAGAACATCAACTCAACCAAGGTATGAGCTCACCGCCATCTCTCCCACATACACAAGTATAAATATTTTAACATTTTGCGCACGAAAATATGCAGTTATCGAAATGAAATTGCTGATATGAAACTTTTTTTTTTCAGGGAATTATTACATTTGAAAATGAGTGTAATCGTATGAAAACTTTTTGTACCTCCCATACAAAAGTTTGTTTACGTATACAAATTTTCAGAGTTTACTCACGAATGTGTAAAGTTATTAACCTGAAACTTAATACCGGCGATTATATTTTTCAACAAGTCAAAATTTATAAGTATAGGTAGAATCGAATGAAAAATATTCATACCTCTCATATAACATTATGATTTCGAATATATATTTTCTGACTTCTTGCACGACTATGCTATATGAAGCTATCGAGTTGAAATTTCGCAAATATGTAGAAGAATCGGCATAATTGGATGAAAATCACACCTACCTTCCATACAAAAGTGAAATTAATTAGATTACTTAGAAATGTATTGGATCTATAACTTAATTCGTGCGGTTTTTTTTCAAATTTGTACGTTTATTTAAGAAAAACATGTACAATAGGATTATTAAAAGTATTGCCCATCTGAAGCTATGACTTTTTCCCATCTTTCTGGCAATTTGTGGATTCCATTCCAAAAGATCTGCGCCGGCTTGGCGGCCAAGAATGAATCAAGCTAATTTTTAATACACTGTTCTGATGTGAACCTTATTCCAGTGAGGGCGTTCTGCATCGATCGGAATAAATGGTAGTCGGACGGGGCAAGGTCTGGACTATAAGGCGGGTGAGCCAAAACTTCCCAGCCGCTGTTTTCCAAATAGTTTTTGACCGCTGTTGCAACATGAGGCCGATCGTTGTCATGATGGAAAATTATGGACTCATGTCTGGTCGCATATTCCGGTCGTTTTTCGGCTATTGCTCTCTTGAAATGGATTAATTGTGTTCGGTAGCGTTCTCCAATGATGGTTTCACCCGATTTTAGCAGCGCATAATATAGCACACCCTTCTGATCCCACCAAATACAGATCATTACCTTCGCGCCATGGATATTCGGCTTTGCTGTTGATTTGGCTGGTTGACCGGGTTTCACATATGATTTTTTGCGCTTGGGGTTGTCATAATGGATCCATTTTTCATCACCAGTAACAATCCGATGCAAAAATAACTTCTTTTTGTAGCGTTCAGCAGCATTTCGGACATGCAAATTCGCAAAATCGGCTTCAGTTCATGTGGCACCCAATTTCCTTGCTTTTGAATGTATCCGGCTGCTTTTAAACGTTTTGAAATGGCTGCTTGAGTGACTCCCAAAGATTCTGCAAGCTCTCCTTGTGTTTGGCAACAATCTTCATCGAGTAATGCTTCCAGTTCTTCGTCTTCAAACTTTCTTGGCTACCCATTACGTTATTCGTCTTCCAAGCCAAAATTACCACTTTTAAATCATGCAAACCACATTTGACACGTTCGCTCAGCTAGAGCATGTTCACCGTAATCTTCCACCAAAATACGATGAGTTTCGGCAGCAGTTTTCTTCATATTAAAGTAATGAAGAAGAACTCCCCGCAAAAACACTCTTTCAGGCACAAAAATCGACATATTTGAGTGAAAAAAAATTATTGTTGTTTACGCTTCAAATGAATGACATATACTGAGAAAGACGCACAATGACAGTAGCTTCCCAACGCATGTTCGGAATATTGGAACGATGGAATAATATTCAAGTTACGCCATCTCTTACCAAACCGCACGAATTAAGTTATAGATCCAATATATTTACTTAGCTTGTAAGAGCCAAAACATGTACATATATTTCTCTAATAATATTTTTCATTCAATATAAGCACTTCAGTTCCAACACTATGATTCGCATTGTTATCTGAATGCAGTATGTACTTACATACTCGTCCATTAGCATTAGGATTATATAAGTGTTCACATTTTGGCACTAGTTCTGGTTGACTATTTAAATGTTTTCCATGTTTCATGTCATGTCACCATTTTTATTGTAAGCATACTTGTATTCCATTATGCTGGTCGCTTTGTAATTTTACTAAAACAAAAAAAAACAACAATATTTGCAATAATTTTGCCACAAATAAGTCTCATTAAGAGCAATCTAATAGAGATAATGTTTAAAAAATCATTATGGCAATATAGCATCCCTCTTTTAGTTAGCCGCATTTGAAAAATCACAAAAATCGTTAAATAAATCGCCTATATAATTGCTCTACGAGATACCAAATACAATATATATATATCTATAGAACAGATAATACGAGTATGTAGTATAAAAGCTTGATTATTCAACCAGCTGAAGCTAATCGAATGCAAGCAATTAGCAATGCGATTTTGACATTTACGAGTAACTACCATACATTCCAACATTCCAACATTCAATTGCTGTTATCAAAAACAAAAAAAAAAAAAAAAAACAAGGAGCATTGCAACTATTCACTGATCAACAATACTGGGGTCACTCGCACTGTGCGTGTGTGTAATACTCGTCCATAAATAGAAGGGACTGACAAAATACGTACACGAAACGACACTAATACTCATTCGCACATGAGTAAAACATGAATGCACTTTGGTTGCATGGTGTTGAATGCAACAAGCATTTACAACTCTGATTGTGAAGGATGTGGGGGTCTCAATCCTATATGAATTGTGTACCCATACTCTATATGCGTATGCATGTCTGTATGTATATAAGTATATCTTTCTAATCCTGTAAAGTGCAGTGAGTGTATTAAATGGAGCGGGGAATGACCATTGAGATCACTGAATGCATGTACGAATATGTTGATTGTTGCTGTTATTTTTTATTGTTGTTAATGCATGAGTTGACTTCACATATCATACATAGGAAAGTATGTATGTATGTACCTATATTATATGCAATACGACTACTCGTTTATGCATATGGGGAATATGCATGTTCATTTTGTTTCATTCTTTGTTTTTTGTTTTTTTTTTTTGTTTGTTTCAAAACAGTACAATAATTTCCCAAGTGTCACTTGAAATTTCGAAACACAATTGAACAATAAAAACTTCTTTATTTATTATTTTTATTATTATTATTTTAAATGTGCATTGTTGCATGAGTGTATTATATGTATGCATGTATTGTGCAATATGTCGGATAGTTGGTACGGGTATTGTACATGATCTATAGATACCCCATGCTTGTGAAAATTGTTTTTTTTTTCGCATTTAATATTAAAATATACGCAGGATAATATACAGGATAAACACATATTGTTTTACATATTCCTACTGACGTTTTGTGCGAAAATATTAATCAATTAAAACCACTGCACCGAAAGTTTTTAACACATATGGAATTTGTAATGGGAAACAATTAACATGCCTGAAATTTTAGAATATGTGGCTACTCTCTCTCTCTCTCTCTGAGAGGACACACTTAGGCCAGAAAGGCCCATTGTGATACCACCGAGCTTCTCTTCCAATACTATTGTGCGTGCTATATTTGGACAGTATTAGAAAGGACCTATGTATATTAGCCGGTACCGAGTGGTAGAGCTGTTGTAAGAAGAATTTTTGGCAAATTGTTACTGCCAATTGTAATTGCCAATTCTTGCCGGCATATATTTTCGATATTAAATTTTGTTATACTATAGCCGGGGATTGAACCCACGACCTATAAATCAGAAGCCAACGCACTAACCACTGAGCTACGGCAGCCACTGGAATATGTGTATGTATTTATAATTTTTCTATTTGCGTTTAAATCGGTGATATATTCAGTGAAAAGAAAAAGAAAAGAAAAAAACGTCTACTTTTGTGCTAGATGTGGCCATGGTCTTCATCCGATTTCGCTCATTTTTGAAGTTGTCTATTCATCAGCAAATATAATTGTTTGTACTAACTTTCAGCTTGTTATCTTTATATTTTAGTGTGTAAAGTGCCAAAACATATATGCGGATGCATAACTTTGCATGACAACTAGACGTGGTTTTTAACCGATTAATCTCATTTTCAAACTAGTCCATTTATTCGTAAATGGAATTATGACTAACCAGTTTCACTTTGATATCTTTATGCTTTTATTCGAAAATTTCAAAATTCATCAATTTCATATTGATATCTTTATACATAGTATTTTGTTTCGGAGGTAGGTGTTTTTTATTCAGTTACCTCCATTTTCTAATACAGTCGAATTTCTCTATAGTGAACTTCTATACAATGAAGCTCTCCCTATTATGAATTGATTTCAAACAATTTCGTTCCAATTTCATTGTATTTTGATCTCCTTATAATGAATTTCCTTACAATGAAGTTTTCTATAAAATGAAGCAATTTTGCAGGTGTAAATTTTACTCACATGCGTTTTTGTCTCCATATAATTAATTTTTCAAACAATGTTCTGGAAACTCGTGGAGTTTCGGCTATGGCAGGTACATATTTATTTATTAGTTTTGTGTGCATACATACATATTTTAATCCTAATGCCAAATAAATGTGTGATGTACATTAGTTTTACATTTATAGAGTCAGATAACGATGAAGAAGAACCGGAAATACCTGATTATTTTAAATAAAAATGGAAAAAAATATAATTTCTGTATAATGAAGTTTCTATATAATGAAGTGATTTTCTGGTCCCGTCAAGATTCATTATAGGGAAGTTCGACTGTATATCACTTTCAAGGTTAGAGTAGCTTAATGTACTATATTTGAGTTCAATAGCTTTATATTTTTGCTTGTAAATTGTGAAAACAGACATTCAACAATATACTTTTATATGGGAGGTAGGTGTAATACTCACGGGATTATGCCTCTTTGGTAATACACTAATTCCATTTTCAGAATAACTTTAAATTCCACGTTTTAGTTCGATAGCTTTAGATCGTAGGTAGCCACAATGTTGCACATTGTGTAGTTTGCCATCGTGTTTTCACGCCAACGAAAACTATGTGCAAGCACGATGTTATACTTTCGCTTCTGTTGCTGTTTAACTTTTGAGAAGCAAGACTGCTGCGCATGTCAAAAAAAAACAGTGAACACAAGAGTAAACGAGAATATTCCACAATGCTTGCTCACCATTTCACAGTTTTTATATAGCCACTGCACAAGCACGCACTTCGTTTGACACACACAGTTATGCATATTGCTTTAGTATTCGTGTGGCAGCATTGCTTTAGATTTTTGCGGGTAAAGTACAAAAACATGCATTCAGTAACATACTTTTATAGGAGAGGTAGGCGTGGTTTTTATACGATTTCCCCCACTCACGAACACATCTTTTTGTTCGTGAGAATAGTTATGTATACAAATTTTCAGCTTGACCGTTTTATATTGTAGTTATGGTAAGAATTGAGCGAAAAAACAGAGATATGTATATGACTAAATCAATTTAAATCTGTATTCTAATTAATAATATAAAGAGTGGGCCATATGTTGGTCCTCCTTTTAAAAATGGTCTTTTTATTAAAAATGATATTGTTTATATGTCCACCATGGCTTCGATTACAGGCCAGCACACGAAAATCAAAATTTTCGCAGGCTTGTTTCGATAAAAGCTGATCAATGACATACATTTCAGCTCGAATGTTGTTTTTAGAATGTTAACTTCTTTGCGGATTATTGGCATACACTTTACCTTTCAAATAGTCCTATAAAAATAATCCAAAGATGTTAGATCGCAGCTTCTCGGTGGCCATGCTGCTTTAAAGTTTTTTTGAAATTATGTTGTCATTGAATTTGATTGCCACGAAATGAAGTTTTTCACGGCTGGTGCAGCATGGCGCTACGTCTTCTTAAAACCACATGTCATTAGCATCGAATTCACTCAAATTTGGCCATAAAAATCCGGTGAACATGTCACGATAACTATCACCATTCACCATAATATTGTGAACAGTGCATGGCTGATGTGCTTGGTTCATTATGAGAACTTTCACTTAAAGGTGCCACTGAATCACAAGTGCGAACTGGGCGAACATATTGGTACGGTCTACGACTTTCCACTGAACCACTTTCTTCAAAACGAGCAATAATTTTGCCTATTGGATGTTTAGTAGGACGATTATGACGATCAAAACTTTCACGTAATTTGCGAAATGTAATCTCTTTTGTCTAGTTTCGTGCCAGAAAAGAGCATATGCGGGAAGCTATACTTTTTTCCTTCAATTTGTAGAAATCCACTGCTGAGTCGCATCGAATGCTTGTGGAGACAGTGTGCTAAGAAGGACATTTTGACTTGAGTGACAAGAAGCGTGAAAATAGACCCAGAAAAGTTGATGACCATGATTTGCAGGCTCTTTTGGATGAGGACGACACCCAATCGCAAAAAATACTTGCCGAAAAGTTAGGTGTTACTCAACAAGCTATTTACATACGTTTACGAGCCATGGGGAAGGTTCAAAAATTTGGAAAATGGGTACCCCATGAATTGAACGATAGGCAGATGGAGTGACGCCAAAACACATGCGAAGTCTTGCTTGCTAGACAAAAAAGAAAGTCGTTCCTGCATCTTGTGGTGACTTGTGATGAAAAGTGGATATACTTTGAGAATCCTAAACGAAAAAAATCGCGGGTCGATCCCGGCCAACCAGCAACTTCTTCTCCAAGATCAAATCGCTTTGGACGCAAGACGATGCTGTGGGTTTAGTGGGATCAGCAGGGTGTCATCTACCACGAGCTGTTGAAACCTGGTGAAACTGTCAATTCTCACCGCTACCACCAACAACTAGTGAAATTGCGCCGTGCTTTGGGTGGAAAAGGGACTGGTTTGAACATCGCACACGTCAAAACTGGCCCAAAACTACTTGGACACACTCAATTGGGGGGTGCTACCTCATCCCGCTTATTCACCAGACCTGGCCCCTTCTGATTATCACCTGTTTTTGTCGATGGGTCACGCGCTCGCCGAACAGCACTTCGATTCGTTTAAAGACATCGGAAAATGGCTTGACGAGTGGTTTGCCTCGAAAAATGAGGAATTCTTTTGGCATGGTATACACAAATTGCCCGAGAGATGGGAAAAATGTATAACTAGTGAGGGCAAATACTTTGAAAAAATTAATTTTTGGCTTTCTTATAAAAAAAAATGTGCGAAAAACAGCGGATTTAAGTTTGTACACCTGGTATTTCAAAAATCATTTAGAATTGTTTCTTTTTTCACTTATTTTAGATATGCTTTTTGCTCTGATATCGTATTTTCATTTAATTGTTGCATATAAAGTTGTGTGTGCCTTAGTAAGTTGTACGTACTTTGCAGTAACAGCTTCATAGAATCTTTGCCGAGCTATTCTTGAACTCTCGAACTAGATCGGACTGAGATGGGAGAAGACAACGTCTTTAGAATTTTTCACGACATACTCTTGTAATGTTTGACAATTTTTAAATTTTCTTTCTAACTTGTGGGCATAATCAAATGGAACACAAATGTTACATTTTTCTACAAACATTTGTTGCATTGAGATCTGTTGAGACCACTTTCTCACTTTTGACGTAGCAATGTTGTATAAAATATGTACTGTTTCTACAATTTTTCTACATGTCTATGTTCAAATAATTAATTTCTTTATAAAATGCAAAAGATAGAATAAGAAATTTAATAGCATAAAACACATTACTTGTTAATTTTGTTAAGGTAGGCGAAAATAATACGAAAAGCATTTGTATAAAAGTATGAAAATAAACCAAAAATAAAAAATGTATATATTCATACAAACACAAGCATAAGCATGTGGTAAGCACTTTATCTAACACCTAATTGTATTAGCGACATATCCTGACACATTTAATTTGCTCACACCAATTAGAAAGAATGCTTCGAAAAAAAGAAAAAGAAAACGTTAAAAGCATTAACATCATAATGCACACATATAAGGTACATACATACACACGATGACATCCAATCAACTTCTCAAAAGTGTTTATTAAATTGTACACACAAGCCGCCTACGTAATAAAAACCTAAAAATATGCTACAAACATGTTCATAATAAATACCTGTATATGCGTGGAAATATGTATATCTATCTAATCACTTTAATGTGGCTGCTTGCGTAACTAATGCCAAAAAAACTCATTCACCCACTCACATACACACACATACACAAAACCACAAGTGTGAACACTTTTTTGTTTGCACATATGAATTAATTAACAGTTGATTCGTTGTGTCCTTATGAAGTATGTTAGTATGTACGTACCTATTTATGACAGCGATTCCTTCTTACACGCATTATAAATGCTTATGGGCGTATTATGTGTGTATATGAACAATATGTAGGTGTTATTTACATGTCTCATTATAATGTGATAATTTTGCTTTTTTTTTAATAACATTTTTTATATAAATATTAATGTTGAAGAAGCAAAAGGTACGTAAGAGAAAAGAACAAGAGCAAAGAGTTGTGACGTTATATTTTGAAGGCAAATAAAATTAATTTGACAGAAATTTTTAAAGATAAATTTAACAAAAATTAACAGTTTTTCGAAAGTTTAATTGCAAGGTTGAGTATTTCGAGAGATATCAATATCGCCATGGTATAAGAACATTAATTACCTATTATTAATGTAAACATTAATAACAGGGTTTTAGTATGCCACAACCCTCTATTTTGTGAGGTTTTCTAAATAATCCATGATTTAAAAAATTATGAAAATGGCATGGAGAGACATGATGCCGTATCGAGGTCAAAGTTAAACAAATTTGGAGGACACCAACATTTGCCAACATTTGCCCAGAAATCTCTTCTAGAACAGTACAATGTATGAACAATCACCATTCGTTTTTCTCTACACAACTTTTTTGCGAAATAAACTTTTCACCTATCGCAACAACTACAAAATTGACATTTTACTAATATTTGATTTCACCGCAACCAGGATGTGATGACCGACCTTATTCATTATTGCTTCCTTTAACATTTTTCAACATAAATATTCCTTATCTGTACTTCGTAGGAAGACTCCCTCACAAAATGAATTTAAAACCATCTACAAATCCAAAAAAAAGAACATTGTTCATGATTATCCATTATTGAGCTAAATTTATGACAGATTCCTATTCATTTTTCTTCTCAACATTTTTGCGAAACATAATTACTCCCTATATTTATCTCTTAGTGAAGCTATCCATACAAAATCAGTCTCAAAATATTTGAAAATCGATATACAGCCATATAACTGGCCAGGATTCGCTTCTAGAGGTATGAAATGTAAGACCGATCCTCATTAGTTTTACTTTCGAAAGACTTTTCTCAAACATACTTCGTCTCTTAAGGGAGCTCCCATACAAAGTGGACGTAAGCTATACAAAAACAAACTCTTGCCTTTTTGCACTGCAATTGGGACGCCAAATTGAACTTTAGTATTTATTTGATGTTAATATTTTTTGAAATTAAATAAATTTGCTGCCTTAGGATTTACTTGATATGATCCTATCGTCTTCTTTGCACATTTTATCACTTTCACGATAATCTATCTATCCCGGAAGATGCTGCTCTGACTACATGTTCGTGCTTAAATCGATGATTTGCCTAACAATGAAAGTATTGATATTTTTAAATATGTTAGAGTCTTTTAAAATGGCTTACATCCAACTCATCTCGATATTTACATGCTCCTCTTTTACTACGCTATTACAAAAGACAATTTTTCATAAATTGTATGCAAATTAAATAGTTGATATTCCAGCTTCAATATGTCATCTTCGTATGATTTTATATATTCTTCATTTGTAATCCTTCAAGTACATGCAATAAAATCGAAATCAACAATTTGCACATGCAAATTGAATTCAGGGAAAATTATCATAATAATCATTATCGTTATGGTGTCAATCAAGATGACAATCAAGTCGAAAAAAACCTCAAGTTTAAATATATAGGATTTTGAATTATATATTATCCACTATAACAGCCTTAATATTTATCATTAAATTTCTAATGTAACTCTAAAGTAGGTAGGTACTTAAGACCCATACGACAATACATTTAATAATCATCGTTTTTGCAATAAAATCAATTTCAATCTCTACGTATTTGCCAAATATTTACTCGTAATTTTTACATTATTGAAATTTAATAAAATAACTTATTTCTTGTCTACATATTTCCATCCATTCAGAATAAATAATATCAGCAAGCACTAGCTAAAGCAGTAGAAGCAGCACACCAACCATATCAGTTAACAGTTGACACAGAGAGCTCAAGCAATTTAACTTGTGTGCCCGCCATCCTTTGTTTACGTAAAGACAACATCACGTAAGTCATTGATCAGATCTACGTGATAAACATTTCAATAGACTTGAATGGAAGACATCTACTGGCATAGCTTCCAGCTAAGTATTGGTAACAATACCAGTTAATATGTTAGTATGTGCAGCAGGAAGTAGCTTCATATTATTGTCTTTCCTTAAATTGATAACAATAAAACACGACAAAAGGACATGTCACGCTGCGTGGAAGAGAAGGTATGTATGACATATCATAGAATGAAAGAAAGATAACAAATATTATTTATTGGTTCAATAAAAAAGACAACGACAAACGACATCTAGGACTAAATGCTGTGTTTTGATTTCATCAAAATTGAATTGTACACATAATAATGTTTTGTCGGAATGCGTATGAAATTATGATCTTAAAGTGAAATTGTTCAATTCCGCAACCTCTCAGGGTGACAACTTTAAAACTAATGGCATAATGATGGGTGCTAATTATGGCTAAAACTCGGAGCAATCGTTGATTAGTCGAGCAAAAGCTAGAAGAAGCATTTAGTGTAAACAAGCAAAGATTCCCAGCGGGAACGGCAAAAAGCCGCAGGCAAAAACGAAAATTCAACCTCCGGTGAAAAGTCCAAGTACTCTGAGCTTCGAATTTCAAACTGGCGACAACGAGGAAAAGACAGACATGATTGAAGGACTATTATACAATCACGTAAAATCGAACCAAGTCGAGGGTAATGGTCAGATTAGTAGTAAGTGAAGTTAATGTTATAACAATTGAAACACAAATACGTTTAATTTATTTCCTTAGCAACATTTAATGGCAGGCGTGCTGACAGTATAGATTTAACGTAAACAAAAAGAAAAAAAATCACCCCTTCTATCAGACCAATTTATTCACCCATAGAGTAAATTTTGTATTGAATGTCTTGAAAAGGTTTGTATCCTCCTTAATTGAATAAATTTTTTATTGTCTAATGGCAGCACAATTTAATTACATCGAGCAAACTAAAAATGGCACTCTTTCGGAATGTATTTCGAATTTGGTGATGAAAGTCAAAATCCGTTACGGTGGAATATGATTCAATTCGATTTTATACTGCTGATCGGTAACTCTTCAACTCCGATGCTGACTGGAATCATTTTGACTCCGTGATCGGTAATTCACTCACTCATACAGTGGTCGTTAACGCTTCTAGGGAACTCTTTGATTCGAATACTGATTGTTGGTAACACGTCGACTCAACTTGTTGATTGTACTGCTGGTCGTTAACTCTTTTCTCTCTCCGACGTATTGTATTGCTTGCCGGTCGGCCCTCTACGACTAAATTTTTATGCTCGCCAGTCCTCTTCAACTCTCGCCATGCAGGAGACGTATTTGGAACTCATTAGTGGAAGCAGGAGAAAAGCATCACTAATCCTTCGGAAGAAGCATAAAATACCAGCGACCTAAATCATTTATGAGTCTTACTGACATATTCAGTTAGATATACAAAAATATGAAAAGAAGCGAACGGATACACTCTAAATAAAAATTAAAACAACATATATTCGATTTCATAATAAATAAAAATAATAAGAGTACTACAAAAAATGTCGCTAATATAATAAAAAAAAACTCCAATTTATAGCAAACAGCTTTCATGAGACAATTTTTTATAGCATGAATGTCACAAAAGATTGACATAAGTAGCCTCAATCTTCTATCAAATAAGCAAAAGATTTCAAATAAAAAGGGACTATATAAAAATAAGAAATAATGATGACACATCATCCGTGAGGGTATTATAGAACATACATAGTGAAATATGCATGACTTCAATGCATTTGAGTGTGGTATAAATATAATGATTATGAAGCGGTACATATAAATAGTACTCGTACATATTGTGTGAATATGTTCCATATATTTGTTCATGCGATAAAAAATGAGTTCACTTCCATTTTATTACAATTTTATTATTTCCTTTTTTCTTTGGAAATTATTGATAGCAGTATAATTTATATTCATTTTATACTTGTATATTGCTCATGCTTTAATACTTATTCTCTTACTTCTCATACTGCTCATACTATAGGTGCCTATAGAGGGTAGAATCGCTCTTATATGTATGAAGAAATATACTGTAAGAATTGAGCTCCATAATAATTTTTCTAAAGAAAACTAATGTGACCAAAGGTGTCCATTGTTATTGCGTTACGTTGCGGTGCGTTTATTAAATTAAAATTCAAAAACAAAAAGGACAACTCTATTAATGGTTTTGTTTCATTCGGGTGTAATGACAATAAAATTTCATAGATGTTAACTAAAATTAATTCAGTGAGATTTAAACTATTAGCTAGGATTTTGACAATTGGGCATGAATAATTTTTAAATATCTATATATTATTATTTTTCTATCCCCCTGATCCGCCTGGCTACGCTACTGCCTCTTATAATACGCTAAAAGTATGCTTTTATTCTGAAACAAACGAAAAATTAAGATAAGTTGTTGTAGTTAATATTAATATCCAATCTATTAGATGCATAGTGCCAACTATATTTGCATGTCACACTGCTAAATATATATTTTGTTGTTCATAGTGTATGTATGAAGTGTAAAGGAAAATTATTTCATCAATTTCAGAAGATTATTGTTAAGTTTTGATTACAGCATTGTGCCGATGAAATGAAATGCAATGCTTCTCAATTTACTAATCTTATGTATTTACAGTCGCTGTAAAGTTCGTGGGTTGACAACTTCTCGTTTCTACTGCTAGTTGATAATACTTTGACTCAATTGTTGAAATTATTCCGAATGTTGTTCGGCACCCTCTACGCAACAATGTCTGAGTTCGATATTCCTGCAAAGCTCATTCGACTTTGTAGAATGACACTGCATAATTCCCGTTGTGCAGTGAAAATTGGGAAGAACCTCTCCGCACCGTTTAGTACCGAACGGGGTTTCAGACAAGGTGATTCGTTATCGTGCGACCTCTTTAATCTTATTATGGAGAAAATATGATTAGCTGCTGATCTACGACATAATGGCACTATCTTCAACAAAAGTGTCATGCTGTTAGCGTATGCCGACGATATTGACATAATCGGCATGAACACGCGCGCAGTCAGTGCAGCATTCTCAGAGTTGGAAAGAGAGTCGCGTCGGATGGGTCTTACGGTGAACGAGGGCAAGACGAAGTATCTAGTGTCAACAAACAAAGAGTCCCGGCATCTTGGACAGCACGTCACTATTGACAACTACGCTTTTGAAGTAGTAAGAGACTTTGTCTATCTTGGAACCAGCATCAACAATTGTAATGACGTCAGCTTGGAGATCATGCGTAGGATAACTCTTGCTAACAGGTGTTACTTTGGGCTGAGTAAGCAATTGAAAAGTAGAGCCCTCTCTCGAAGAAGGAAAACTACACTCTACAAGTCTCTCATCATGCCTCTCCTAACATATGGCGCTGAAGCCTGGACAATTTCCACCTCGGATGAGCGAATGCTTGGAGTTTTCGAGAGAAAAGTCCTGCGCAAGAATAAGGTACAACCATGAGCTGTACGAGCTGTATGCCGATATTGACATAGTAAAGCGCATCAAAATCCAGCGACTGCGCTGGCTAGGTCATGTCGAGCGAATGGAAGAACACGCTCCAGCTAAGAAGGTGTTATATTCGGAAACCGCTGAAGGAAGACGCAGAAGAGGAAGACCTAACCTCCGGTGGAAAGCCCAAGTACTGGAGAACCAGACGGCGCTTGGAATTTCTAACTGGCGCCAGCTAGCGAAGAACAGAGATGGCTGGCGAAGCATGTTATTTTCGGCCTAAATCGATATTCGGTTGTTATGGCCACATAAGTAAGTAAGTAAGTTGTTCGGTAACACTTTGTATCACTTATCGATAACTTTAGAAATTTGTTGCTGATCAGTAACACTTCTAGTCATCGACTGTTGATAACATCTCGACTGATAGGTAACACTTCCACTCTTTTACTGATAGGAAATACTTCAAGTTTACTGCTTTATGATAACGCTTAGACTCTACTGATGTTTGGTTTAATGTTTATCGGTAACACTTCCACTATTATAGTAGCCGGTAACACTTCAACTGTACTGCTGGTTGGTAACATTTTCACTTTTCAGCTACTGGAGCTGAACTAACAATACTACAAGAACAACACCCGAAATACAGAGCTACAATATTTTATCTTAAAAGCTATATGAAATTAAATTGACTCTTTAAATAAGTCTTTACTCTCCACACTCACTATCTTGCTATTTTTCTTGAAAATGTGCTTGCACAATAAATTCGTAACTATTTATCGCTGTTGATTAGCACAAGTACAAGTTTTTGCTGTTCATGTTGCCATTTTGATGTTATTCAAAGAGAATTAAGTTAAACGGATAGTTGTTCATCACAAAGGACACGTGCCAGTGTATAAGCTTATATGTCGTCTTCCTTCTATTGCAGCAATAAAAGTCGACTAAAAAACAGAACTTCATATTTTAAATCGCTGAAAGCACAAACGTACATTTGAGGGCTGAGCCAAATTCCCATACATTCGTACATATTTATGCAGGTACCTACATAGATAAATATATACATAAAAGTCACCTTTTTCTGTGCTTATGTATGAGAACACGTGGATGGAACCTTTTTTTAAGCATGTATTTTAGCTTGCGATGTGTACTGTCTCACGTAGCATCAAAGTAAGAGAAGAAAAAGCAATTATGTCTTGCATGTTGCATTATGTATACTTCTCTAGGATGAGCTTATGCTTTCGACAGCCAATTTTGGATTTCAACCATAAAAAATGGATGAAAGATTAATATTTTTATAATTTTTCGTCCATTCACATACGCGATGGTCAGATTTAATGGAGTTTAACCATAAGAAATCGTGATAATTATGGACTACAATATGCTTTGTTAGGGTAGTTTCTATCATTAGGGACTATTTTTTCCCTTCTTTCTTGGCTGCATACCTATGAATATGCAGCCTTTTAAATATCCACACAAATTGTTGAAACATAATTATGTAAACATTTGTGCAAATTTCAACATCCTATCGTATGTTTATATGTAAATATATTGGATTATTTCTAGTTGATTTCATTTTATGATCAGATTGTTTGCCACAAGAGTCAGCCAAGTGTAATTTGGTGTATGAAAACATGCCCTATGTAAGTATGTTGCAGATATTAACACTTATACGTAGCTATAGCACCAAGAATGCATAACACTAATAACTTTGATTATATCAAAGCGCCAGATATAAAAGTTATTTGAATTTTCATCTTAATAGCTGTAGTTAAATACTAGTACTGACTAATATTGCTTGCTTGTGCTTGTGAAAAGGTTACAATAAAGTTAAGTAAACCAAATTTGAAGAATATTTTAGATAATAACACAGCATTGACATAATTATGAGTGTCACGCAACTATCATTTTTTCCTCTTTGTTAACTCACCGATTGATGAGAATAATTATGCATAGAAAGAAACATAATCAAGCTACCATAATTACTATCGATATCTATGAATATGTCCACATGAATACAAAGTACGTAAGCCCACATATCAAGAATCCTAATAACCTCATATGGTTTCCTTTTATCCTTGTGCTTAGTCTGCTCTTAAATTATACGTCTATAAGTAAAAACAAAATGCTAGGTAAATAACAAAGTACGAACCAGTAAAAGTAAATACATTGTGGCTTCAAATCATGCATGAATGAATATTACACGTTGATGCCATAATTAGAGAGGAGCACTGTGGAAGCCATTGAGGGAAATAGGTATGCGAATGGATACTAAAGACTAAAACAAAAATTCAGAATAGCTAATTTCAAGAGGTCATGTCAAATATTTACATTGACTGCATTTAATGCAGTGGTGCTCTACTAAGTGTCAACCCGATATTCAAACACATCGACGAAGAATAATTAATATTCAGTGTAAAGGTCAAACACGATTTTACCTTGAAGGCTTACCTTTTGAGCACCTCATTTTCAGCTGATGCTAACAATTTATATCCAACTATCAACATGAGTGCTATGAAACAAATTATTCCATTACTTCTTGCTATGCAGAAGTATGAAAAATATATCCAGTAGATATAAATGAAAAAATTGTTTTATTACAGAATACGTTGAAAAGGTCGTTGCTTCCAGTTTCCATATAGCTTTTATAATGCTTTCATCCCATTTAATACAGAACCTCTTTAGAGGCATGATGCACTACGGCGTTTAGTAGCAGAAATATCTAAAAAAATCATCGTTTTTTTGCGAGCGAATGCTCTATGGAAACAATTAATACAGCAGCTCTTGTTTTTAATGGCACGTTCGAAACTGTCTTGTCAAAAGTAACTTTTTGTCACTTTTTAACAATTTGTTATATTTAAAAATATCGGATACACGAGAAAACATAAAAGTATATAAAAAGACTAGAACAGCGAAACGGGAGTTTCAACAAATGCGATCGCACTTACATCGAACTTTGATGAAGCTACAAAAATACTTTTACTAGGCCTTAACGAAGCATATTTGTGAAGTTATTGCTTGTATTCGGAAGCTTCCATATGACATTATAATAATTGTTATAAAATATGTATTGCTTGCGGTAGCAAATTTTAGTAACTAACAGCGTCGTTAAGGATAAATTTTACTCTATCAGAATTGCTTCCAAAAGGCCATAACGAAGTAAAAGTGCGTGGGGGGAAAATATACCTTAAACGCTTTAAGAAAGAGCAAATATGTAACAGATTTTATAGAGATAATCATTGACACAATTTTAGCTTGGCCTAAGAAGAGTTCTTTTGTATTTTCTTTCTTGAAGAACTTTTTTGTTTCGTGTTGTTGATGGAACCCCTCAAGAGAACTTGGCAGCTACTAGCCATCTCAACGTCAGATACATAACGTACATATGGCCAACACTTAATTATTGCTTTGAACACCTGAACAAACAGGTACACCACTATATTGTTCCTCCCGTTTTCCTTCCTTCCGATTTTTCTTCCGCTAAAGGCATTTCCATACATACTCGCACATACTTGAGCTAAGTTGAGTTCAGTGTGTTTCTGTTTTTTGCCGCCTGATTACGAAGCGATTAAGTCTACACTTCTTCTTGTCTATGCTCTTTTGCACAATGTTGTTTGTAAGAAATCAACCGGAAGATGAAGTGCACAATCATGTAAATAAGTTTTATTAAGTATTTAGTAGCCAGTGGATGGGAACAAGGAGAATAAAGCGAATGAACAATATTAACATACGTATGTGCCAACACAATATGGTGGAAATGTAATCATATGTAGACCGTCAGCATATGTATTTTATGATATTGATATGATATGGAACACACAGCTAAAGTAAAAATACTAAAGTAGATGTGTAGTATATATTGTATGTCCGAGAGAATTATGTGTGAACATTAGTAAGTGAATTAATATTAAGTACAGGTGAGAGATGGCTATATAAATCTAAAAATTTATGCTAATGATACGTAGGTTGTGACATTTGACCTGAGAGTTTCCATTTTGCATGACTCACTTCCATAAGTTGAATTGTTTCATAAGTTGTTCTTCAATTAATAAACGGTTCTTTGTTTCACCAAAGAGGAAAACAATTAAGCGCTTTAAATTGTACAATCTTGGTAGACAATTCAGATCGAATTTTCTCACATTACTTATTCTGAAAGAATTTCTGGAAAACAACTCCAATGTAGGGCACGCGTCGCCCAAGTATGGGTTTGGAAATTCAATAAAATAAAACCTATATCACGGCCTAATACATTTCTTCGTTGATGGTCACGGCCCGGTTTTTCTAATTTCAGAAGATGTATGACCAAAAAAGAATTGCCATCGGTGAGTCACTGCAGATGGCCAGCTAATATTTTCACTCAAAATCGAAGTCCTTTTTAAACATTTTCAACTAAAAAAAAAATTAATGTGTGGCATTTACAAGCCCCGAAGGACTCTTTGGCCGTGCTTCTCTTTCAGTACTTGTGTGCATGTTAAATTTTAGACTGTATTAGAAGGGACCTATTTTTGTCGGTTTCGAACGGCAAAACCCTTGTAACATCAATTTTTCTGAGCTTTGTCACAAAGTTCTTTTAGCTATTCTCAATTACACAATATAATAACTTCCACATGATTTATTTGATATTTTTATACCCTTCATAATGCAATATGCAAGGTGTATTCATTTCGGTCAGATGTGTGTAACCACTTGAAGGAATCAGCGTCGCTTAAATTTTCGATTTAACGATGTCCGTCCGTCCGTTTGTCCGTTTGTCTGTCACCTGGTTGGTTCGCACGATAACTTGAGCAAATATTAAGCTAAGACGAAATTTGGCATAAGTAACCTATGATCCAGCCGTAGCTCAGTGGTTAGTGTGTTCGCCTTCTGATCTGTAGGTCGTGGTTCAATACCCGGCTGATGCATAACAAATTTTATATCGAAAAGATTTTTCTTTCGAATGGTACCCACCTATCGGCAAGCAATTGGCAATTCTTCCGACAGTAACAACTTGCCATGAAAAAGCTTCTAAAAAGAACTCTGTGACAAAGCTCAGAAAAAGTGATGTCACAAGTGTTCTGCCGTTCGGAACCGGCTAAAATAAGTAGGTCCATTCTAATACTGTCCAAAATTTAAGACGCACAACAGTAATGGAAGAGAAGCTCGGCCAATGAGCCCTTTGGGGCTTTAAGTGCCACATATTTATTTATTTTTTAACCTATGATCCAAGGGTACTGAGGAGATTGATATTGGGCATGATCGGTCAATAATCACGCCCACACCAAACATTCAAAGTGTCTGAAATTCTTTTACATTGAATCAGCTGTAACTTCTGCAATCTTCTGACTAGAATAACTATACTTGACGCTTACATTAATATAATAATCGGAAATAATCTGGCGTACCACGCATACTTCTTATTGAGGCTCCCATACAAAGTTGCGGAAATTAAAATAAAATGTTAAAGGCCATAACTTACAAACTATTCAGCGTAGAATAACCAGATTTAAGTCATGGATTAGTATTATAAGAGCAACTAGACTCACAGGAAATGGACTTGCCACGCCCAATGTTTATAGTAGCCCCCATACGAAATGATTTAATTTCTTTTAAATTGAAACAGCTGTAACTTTGGCAATCTTCTATCTAGAACAATTATAATTAATATTTAGGTTAATATGGTAGTCGAAAATAATCTGGCAAAAAATCAACGTGCCACGCCCACTTGTTAATGGGGCTACCATACAACTTACGAACTATTGAACATAGGACAACAAGATTTAAGGTGTGAATTAATATTGTAAAATTAATTAGATAAACAAGAAAGAGGTAAACCTCGCCCACTTTTTATATAGCTTCCATACTAAGCCTCGGAATTATCTAAAAACCCTTTTAAATCCCCATAACTCACAAAGTACTTCGTCAAAGTTAACCATATTCCGGGATTAGTATTATATGCAAATGTTGTTTCTGAAAAAGTGGCAATAAAAGAAGAAGATGGATATTCGAGCAAACTTTTTGTATATATATCTACATGTGCAGGATATAATTTAGTCGGTCCCAGCAGACTGTAAAGTCATTTTTATTTATTAGATTTTTATTTCGATAAGAAATTTAACAAATTGGTACTATTCAATAAGAAAAAGATTAATATAAATAATACAAATATTTTATCATCATCATAATAATCATCATGATTACCTTCATGCATTCCTTAAACATTTCCACAATCACACGAGTACATAGTAGTACATGCATAGACCAGTCTACTAATACAATATACCATCAGCAGCATACATTTATCAGAGTACCCTCTCTCTTCTTCACTCTTTGTCTTGCTTCACTGGGAATATCACAAATAACAATAATATGTGTTCAGCTAGAATGGTAGGATTTTTACAAATTCAGTGCACGTTTCGTGTCAAATTGTTATTTGCCTCTGAAACTTGATTCTCCGGTTCCGGTTTTTATATTGTTTGCATTGTTAAAGTTTAATGGAGAAAAAAAAAAGAACAAGAAGAAAAATGGCACAAAAAATATATCAAACAAAGCATATGGTAAACTATGGTAAAAGAGAAAGTAAAAGAGAGGGAAAGAACGAGACAAAAGATGCATACAAAAAGAAGAGTCCTCCTTGTGAATCCATGAATATGTACATACAAGTATATATTGTTCTGTATTTGCAAAATGTCAAATTTCATATACTCGCATGCCTACGCATTGCACTCTCAATTAGGATAGGTTTGAGGATAAACACTTTGTTTTTGCGGCGACAGAAAACTAACATATTTCCATCTTTTTTTTATTTTTGACAAATATGAGTACGAAATGTGAAAAACTGCAGTGATTGGATGAGTCCCTAAAATACTCTATGTGGAGCTAAATAAATACATTGGGTTGATAAATTGTAAAATATAAATGGCTGTGAGCACTTATTACGATGCAAATATTTTATTTAAATTCAAGCTCATATCAAAAGATTTACAACCCAAGCTCAGGAAGTTTTCTAAGTGAAAGGCAGTACTGAGCAGCGAAAGAAGAGAAAAATTGGAACTTTAAATGCTGGATAAAATCTCAGCGCTTTTGGGTTTCGAAACAAAATGAAATTAGCGAATCTGCATTCTCTTTCCACACAAATATCGGCATCGTTTGAAATGGTCACCCAAATAGTATGTAAGTAATCAAAATAATCATACTCAATCGTTTGAACGAATTGCACAGAGTAATAAAATTACAATAGAATATATATCGAGTCAATTGCTTGACCAGGGTTAACATCTCTTGATTCCTAATTTCTCATGATTACTTTTTCTGAGCTTTGTCGCAGAGTTTTTTTTAGAAGCTTTTTCATGGCAAATTGTTACTTCCGGAAGAATTGCCAATTCTTTGCCGACTAGTGGGTGCCGTTCGAAAGAAAAATCTTATCGATATTTAAATTGTTTTGCTTCAGCAGGGATTAAACCCATGATCTACAGATCAGAAGGTCAACACACTAACCACTGAGTTACGACACCCAGTAATCGTGTTTTTTTTTCCTAAGTTTACCCAACTTCCACAATGTGTGACAAATGACATACGGAGATCATCTGCGTAAGCTGGTATAGACCAGTGTAAGACTAGAAACATTGTTAGTATCCTTGTTATTAAATTTGCGGGATCTACAGTCATTATATTCAGGCCATGTTGCGCAAGATACAATATAACAAGTTAACGATTTCCACCTTAGATTTGCCTGCCCAGGATAGTGTAGCAATGGTTCATCTTGATGACTTCGAGAGGGTACAGGTACTCTCAAGATGTGTCAGCAGAAACCTCTTCTGCGCCATCTTATCCGCCCTCTCACTACGCTGCTTTAAGCCTGACCGCGCGTTGAACCTTAAGTAGGACGTATTTTCTCGAAATCTCTAAAAACCTTTTATCCGTTATAGAATGTGTCGATGCTTGGTTTGTGGTGATTTTTGGTGTTCGAGATAGGGCTTGAGTTCTCTATTGCTTACCTTAACCAAAGCAGCATGAGTTATCGTTTACTTGAATGGAAAGCTAACATCATTGCTGGTGTTAATGCTGGTTCCAAGATAGACAAAGTCCTTTACAACTTCTGAAGCGTAATTGTCAACATCGACGCGTTTTCCAAGACGCAGGGAAGTCAATGAATTTTTATAACCTCCATGAGTATATGCATATGGATTTCGGTCAGATGTTTGTAAAAACTTGAAGGAATCTCCGGAGATATAGAAAAGTATACATATTACTGATTGATATAACTAATCGCCTAAATAGTTTGTTTAACGATGTCCGTCCGTTCCTTCGTCTGTCTGCCACCTGGATGGTTCAGTCTATAACTTGAGCAAATATTAAGCTATTTTGATGAAATTTGGCTTGAGCTTGATCCAAGGTGCTGCACCCACACCGAGCATTTAACCATTTAACCTAGTACAATCATATTTCAGGCGTAGATTAATATTGTAGGCAGTAACATTTAAGGCAGCCAAAAGATGGATATGCGAGAAAATTTTATATATACATACATATATATATGTATATATATCTTCCTGTGCAGAATATAATACGGTCGGCACCGGGTGACTGTAAAGACATTTCTTCCATATACGATGCCTATATACAAACATGTAGATAACCGATTCTGAGGCAATGGTTTGCACCCTATAACTTAATATAACGGGTTATATCAAAAAATATAAAAAATAAAAAAACAAATAAACCACCAATTGTTGGCATTTTGGACTCTCTACCTTGAAACTATTGTATATTCTAAGTGTTTAATAATAAATAATTGTTGTAAATGCTTTCCAAAAAATTTTAGTATGTGTGTGTATCTATATTTGTAGAAATATTTAATATTGTATAAATGCGTGCAATGAACAATGGAACTACTTATATTATTGCTCTTAAATGATAAGAATACCTACATACCATAAATATACCCGCAAACAAAAGTGAACACTTTAAGAAGCATTTAAATTCTTCAAATACAGTCAAGGTAGTGTTTTGGGTAAAAAAGCTCATGAAGGAATTTTTGTATTAAATTCTTTATGATTCGGTTATGGTATGTTGTATATCGTCGTATTTTAGTGTTTGTTCTTCATGTTGATTTTCAACTAGACACTTGCATATATACATAATAATGCCGTAACAATGATAATTATGATGATGCCGATGATGAGCACGATGATGATGAAAATGCTGATATTGTTAACCCTACATGCAATGACAGTGGACAACTTATTTTGGTTAGATGTTTGTAATCACTTGAAGGTAGAGATGGTAAATATACGTAATTAGCGTCGCGTACATGGACGAGTTAAAGTTGCATGTTTCTGTTTCTCCTCCTATGTAATCTGCTCAATTTTTATTTAGGCACCTCTGCGATACAAGTCGACCTTTACAAGTTTTCTTATACTCGGCGGTTTTAGTCAGATATTATGTTTCATTTTTAAAAATAACAAAATTAAGATAGGAAATATTTAGAAGAATACCTGCTAATTGTTATAACCACATTCTATAATTCTTTCGATATCACAGAAATATGGTACAATCTTTATTTAAGATATATAGAATCGCTTCTAGTTTACCTTTTGGTTAAACATTTTCCTATTGCAATCACACAATATTGTATAACATTTGAGTGGGTCACTGGATATTTCTAGAAATCTACCTTACTATTTACGATATATGAGTACTTTGTCCATGAAGCAACAAGTTATTCATATTGTTCTTGCATTCATTCCGACCGAGTAGTGAAGTATGTTGCTGTTGCTTGCAATAAAAACTTTTTGATTCAATTTTAGTGCAAATTTCATTTTACAACATTTTCATTTCAATTCATTTCATTTTAGTTTTTTGATTTCTCCCTTCTGCTTTTTTTTTTTGGTTTTTTTTTTTGTGAAACAAAAGTTTATATTTGATGAACATGAGCAACATTTTATAGTGCGTATATATGAATGTACATATGTATGGGAGGTACATTTATATAGTATATTTCTACTGAACAAATTGCAAAACATTTGTAATGGAATGCTTCACTAAACGTATATCCCTATCATATGTAGGTACTTGCTTACCATTCGGTTAGTCAAGATATTATTGTTGCCAACTGATCGCCGTAGGAATTTTTGAACTCAAATTACAATAAAACTGATGATCAGATAGTACTAGCTTGGAGTGTGATATAGTAATAAAATTTTGGGAATTTTTAAGATGAATTTTTCAGTAGAAGGATTGTATTCTTCTTCAAAATCCCTTTATCCTTCATTCCATCGATTACGAACCTATGCAATGCTTTTAATTTTCATTGAGTTTAAGTACCCATTATATCGTATTTCTTCTGTCAAGCATTTCCTTCCAAGTACACTTAGGACTTGCTTATGCTATTGTAATAATAAGTACAATATAATTCTCATTCGGTTCATAGTGTGTCACATACTAATAGGAATTCTCTGTTCCATACATTGTTCGGATTTAATTTGTTCGAAGCTCAGAATTAAGTATTATAAGGCATAATCTTCTTTGGGAACCACAGCACAATTCACCACTGTGATAGAAGATCCTTTCGCTGCAAGGACTTTATTGATATGACGATTGCAAAGATGTTAAAATTTTTGATGTTGTTGATGAGAATGATGATGATAATGATGCTGACGATAATGATGTTGTTGATTATATTTACGATACTAAAAATGCTGTTGTGAATATTGCTGTGGATGTTAACCTTTACTTGTGACTTCCACATGATGATTGGCCTTGTTTTTAATATTCTATCCCATACTCAAAGAATCAAGAGTATATTGAGTTTATGCTACCATTTGTAACACAAATAGAAAGAAGCATATACAATATGTTCTTGATCAACATTTCGATTTGCGTGCGAGTGCGCAGAATAACTGCCTAATTATAAAGACATTGAGATGAAATTTGGTTCATGAGATTACTTTTTCACCGATTTACTTAAGAATAAGTAAGATTGGAGAAAATCCTCGCCTACCCCAATACAAAATTATGTTGTTGAATGTATGATTTCATACTTTTTGGTCGAAAATATAAAGCCTTCGGATAGAATCTTTGTACATAGGGTTAGTCTTACGTCGGAATTAATATATTCGAAAATGGTCTGAAATTATGCCATATTTTACTCGAAATATGAAGTTATCAGGTTTAAAATTTGCACATATAGATACATTTACTAGCTAATATACATAGTCGAAAATGATCGAAGTCAGTTAAAAATCATGTTTACCTCACATACAAAATTTTACTTCCCTATATATATGTTTTTATGATTTGCGAGTGGAAATATGAATTTATAGATTACAAGTATTATGCATATGCATATTCAAAAATCGAATGGAAACCACGCATACCTTTCATACAAATTTATGCTTCCGTATGCATATTTTCCGTCTTTGCACATGCACACATAGAGTTATCGAGCTGAAACTAGCTAACCATGCCTACATCTCATATAAAATTATCGATCCGAATGTATGTTTTCACACTTTTCGCATGAATATTCAAACTTATCAAGCACAAACTTAGTACATGGTATATTTGCTAGCGAATAGACTACATATATTTCCAAATGGGGGGTATCATATTAGAACCATGCCTACTTCTCATACAATATTATATTCTCGATTGTATTTTGCAATCGAAAATGCAATAAAAATCACATCTACCTTCAGTACAAAAGTATTAATTTTTGTCATTATTGTCTGGTGTAGAGCATCTAAGCTTCGTTGATACCGGAATTAAGCTGTCTAATTTTTATTTGTTTTTTTTTTACTCTCAACTTTATTTGTATGCTTAGAAATTAAAGTTTTTGCATTTAACTTTCAGTAATTTTTCTAGGTACCTATTGCAATTTTTGCTTTCCTGACTTCTGACGTAAATTTGTAAATTGCGAAAATTCTATGACGAATACCTACATATGTAGGTAGTATAAAATTGAACTACATTCAGTCAAATAAGTACCCGGAAATTCTCATTTTTAATTTTCCCTCTGAGAATATTTCAATAAAAAATTTTCCCAGGTTGGCACAACTGTCAGCCACTATTCTGTGAATTTTTATTGCTATGTGTCATTTAGTTTGGTTACGGCGTCATTAGGAACAAGTCAACCTTTTGTGTGCGTTGCGATTTTTACTATGGATAAAAATATCGAACAAAGACAAATATCGAACAAAGTTTTCGACATGGTTGAATCACCAAATGTTTTCTTCAACATTTCCAACGTTTTGGCACAAGAAATTTCGTTTGAAACACAAAATTTCACAAAATTTTACAAATTTCCATAGTAAAAATCGCAACGCACACAAAAGGTTGACTTGTTCCTAATGACGCCGTAACCAAACTAAATGCCACATAGCAATGAAAATTCACAGAATAGTGGCTGACAGTTGTGCCAACCTGGGAAAAATTTTTTTTTGAAATATTCTCAGAGGGAAAATTAAAAATGAGAATTTCCAATTTCCGGGTACTTATTTGACAGAATGTAGAACTCTGATTTTTATGAATTTTTCATTTCATTTTGGTTTTCTCCAAAATAGTACATATTTCAAACTTTGCCACTTTTATATAGCAATTTGGTATTTTTGTTTTGGATTATGTGAAAATGAAAGTGAAATTAGTATTGCGAGCATAAAATTGCTTTGCATTGTTTAAGTGAACTTTTCAATATCATTAAACCATGAAAAAAAAGGAATTCTTCAAAATATAAGGCATCTATAAATAATACAAATATGTCAGATTATAGTGCATACAATACACACCTTCTGCTGATTTATTTGTAATAAATTATACATAAATATTTACTAATAAATGAAACACGAGTCTATATATATCTTTAATAATTTAGTAAACTAGCTTACACGGCTATATAATTCTATATTTGTAATGTTATTTAATATTGTAAATAATTTATTTTTTCAACAAGCAATAGCCAATTATTTATAAAATGCTCTTCCACTCGAAAATTTATTGCCATTGCAGTTATTTAGAAAACGTGCTTGATCGAAATATGTATATTTTTGAAAATGAAATATACTAAGAAATTCTTTAAAATCTATTCTAAGATAGTGTGTCATAAGGTTGCTGTTACAAATGATACATATACATACATACATACACACATGACTCACCTAACTATTAAGAAGCAATAAAATAATGCAAGCATAGCCGACGACAGCATTAGACTGTTTACATATCGTTTAATGTGTTTTGTATAATGGCGATGGCGTATATTGACCCATTTTTTATATGATCACATTATTATGACTATGCCTTCTTGGTCTTTTTTCTACGATTTACATCAACTTCTCTATGCTAGTGGAACGAACGATCGGGTTCATTAATTTTACGTGATATTGCTGTTGATATGGTAAGTTTTTTTTTTTAGAATCAATAAAAATGATTCCTGGTTTGGTATTCATCTTTTGCTTCATTTGGTATAGAACATATTGTGTGCATTTTGTTAATTTTAAAATCATTTGGAAGTGTGAAAAGAAAAAAATCTCCTTACAGTCGGCTGGGGCCGACCAAACTATACCCTGCATATGTAGATTTATATATAAAAAGTTTACTCGAATATCCAACTTTTCTTTTATTTCCACTTTTCGAGAAACAATTTTTGCATATACTACTAATTTACACCCGAAATATGGTTGACTTTGACGAAGTAAAAGGATTTTAAGATAATTCCGAGGCTTAGTATGGGAGCTATATAAAAAGTGGGCGTGGCTTACCACTTTCTAGTAAATCCAATTAATTTTTCAATGTTAATCCACACCTTAAATTTGGTGTCCTACGTTGAATAGTTTCTAAGTTATGGTGGTTAACATTTTTGTTTAATTTCCTCAACTTTGTATGGGAGCCCCAATAAGAAGTGGGCGTGGTACGCTGATTTTTCGCCAGATTATTTTCGACTACGATATTAATTTAAGTGTCAATTATGGTTATTGTAGACATAAGATTGCCTAAGTTACAGCTGTTTCAATTTAAAATTTGTATGGGGGCTACGATAAACACTGGGCGTGGTGCGCCCATTTTCTGTGAGCCTAGTTGCTCGTACAATACTAATCCATACCCTAAGTCTCGTTGTCCTAGGATAAATGGTTTGTAAGCTATGGAGCTTAAAATTTTAGTTTAATTCACTCGACTTTGTATGGGAGACCCATGAAGGAGTGGGCGTGGTACACTGATTTTCTGCCAGATTTTTGCTGACTACGATATTAATTTAAGTGTCAATTATGGTTATTCTAGACAGAAGATTGCCGAAGTTACAGCTGTTTCAATTTAAAATTTGTATGGGGGCTACGATAAACACTGGGCGTGGTGCACCCATTTTCTGTGAGCCTAGTTGATCGTACAATACTAATCCACACCTTAAATCTCGTTATTCTACGCTGAATAGTTTGCAAGTTATAACCGGTAACTTTTTTTTTAATTTCCGCAACTTTGTATGGGAGACCCAAAAAGGAGTGGGCGTGGCACATTGGTTTTCTGCCATATTATTTCTGACTGCCGTGTTAATCTAAGTGTCAATTATGGTTATTCTAGACAGAAGATTGTAGAAGTTACAGCAGTTTCAATTTAAAAGAAGTACAGACACTTTGTATGGGAGCTACGCTAGAAAGTAGGCGTGGCTCACCCACTTTTGGCGAGGTTATATAGTAGTATAATATAACTCTATGTGCAAAATATTGTTGTCCCAAGTGGTATATTATGTGAGTTATAGCAAGTTAAAGATTTTGAAAATTTCGAGGTTAGTCGCTTTGAATGCTTGGTGTGGGCGTGGTTATTAACCGATCATGCCCAATATCAATCCCCTCCGTACCCTTGGATCATAGATTACTTATGCCAAATTTCATCGAAATAGCTCAATATTTACTCAAGTTATCGTGCGAACCAGCCAGGTGACAGACAGACGGACGGACGGACGGACGGACGGACGGACATCGTTAAATCGAAAATTTAATCGACGCTGATCACGAATATATATCCATGTCTATATCTCCGGAGATTCCTTCAAGTGGACACAAACATCTGACCGAAATGAATATACCATGCATATTGCATTATGCAGGGTATAAAAAGATAGAAATAGACCAATAGCTGAGTCAAGGTGTGACAGGAAATATAGTGTTATTTATTCAATTAATATTAGCTTTTTGTTTATCATTCAATAATTTATATAATGGAATTATGCCCAGCTAACCAAAAATCGATCGATTTTTTTTATTTTTGCTTTTCGAATGGACTCTCTTTTCGAGTTATTGATGATATCTACTTAAATGAACTTGAGTGCTTGTATTAGTGAATGAATTTGTGAAGTATTTCGAACACATCTTTTGACTCGAAAATTAACAAATTTATTAATTGTTTTTAACTCAAAAAGCTCTACTATGTACGTCACAATGTTTTTTTTTACAGTGGCTTAAAGTTTGACTTCTTCGCGGTCAAAAGTAGAATCATGGAATTTGAAAAATCATATGTAAAATTACATTTGCAATACTTCTTGTCTTTGGAAACCTGTATTAAAATTTTTCAAGTATTATTTTCTTGACACATTTGAATCCTCTAACTACCATTCGTATGGGTAATTTTTGGCCTCTTTCCAAAAACTCTCATTAAAGTCGACTTTTTGGAGGAGATTAAGTGTTAACGTCTTCCACGAAAATATTCTCCGGAAATTTTCACTATTAGTTACTGAAAACAACCACTTATAGGTAACATGTAAAAAAAGAATTAAAGATTTAAGTACTTTATTTTTAAGCATCTATGGCATCGTGTGATAACTTTATTCCACAATCTAAGAGTCATTGTCTCAAACAATAGTATTTGAATTCAGTAATAAAAACCGTAATCCCTTTCTACTCCACCCCGTCACAATTTTTTTACAGTGGCTCAAAATCATGGGAGAATCATGGAATTTGAAAAATCATCTATAAAATTACATTTGGGATAGTTTTTGTCTTCGGATATTTGGCGAGGATTATTTTCTCGGAACACTTTAACCTTCTAGCTACCATCCGTATGGGTCATGTTTGGTTTTTTTTTTTATATGTGTTAGCAATTTTTCGAATGTGTGTGCCGTAGCTCAGTGGTTAGTGTGTTCGCCTTCTCATCTGTAGGTCATGGTTCAATACCCGGCTGATGCATAAAAAATTTAATATCGAAAAGATTTTTCTTTCGAACGGTACCCACCTGTCGGCAAGCAATTGGCAATTCTTCCGACAGTAACAACTTCCCATGAAAAAGCTTCTAAAAAGAACTCTGAGACAAAGCTCAGAAAAAGTGATGTCACAAGTGTTCTGCCGTTCGGAACCGGCTAAAATAAGTAGGTCCATTCTAATACTGTCCAAAAATTTAAGACGCACAACAGTAATGGAAGAGAAGCTCGGCCAATGAGCCCTTTGTGGCTTTAGGTGCCACATATTTATTTATTTTTTTTTTTATAGCAATTTTTCGAAAAAAGTCCAAAGTGACCCACAAGTTACTGGTACTGTTACTGCCGATCAACAAGACAATCACCATAACCATTTTGAATGCATTTCCGCACTATTACGCAACATTAACGAGCATTATAGAATTGTTGGCGCCTGTGTGTCGTTGCCTCATATTTGTGCATTTGTTGGTTGTCTTTGATCAACGCATTGATGAGTAAGGGCTATTAGTAAATTTGAAGACTAAATATTTAATTTTTTTCTTTACTTTAAATCCTGTAAAAGCTTACTTTCAGCCAATAGGCCTTGTTTACTTTAGACACAGACATACTGACTCATACAGGCATGCATGTATTTATACGTATGCATATAGTCATGCTCATGCAAGTAGCTGTTTAAATTTAATTACCCATAATATGTACGCACCATACTGTCTGTCTTTATATGATTCGTATGTCATTCATGTACGTATGAGTACAAGTATTAGTACATACCCCCACACATATACGTGATTACATAAAGCTGACGCAGTTCCATTTTCTTGTAAGAAAAACAAACCATACAAGCCATTAGACAGTAGACACATTTAAGTAGCTTTAAATATTGTTTGCCTATAAGAGGCTTAGTTAATTGATTTGAGGCAAACGATTTTGCTATGCTCAGTGATTTTTATTATCGCTTTAATGTCTATCGGTGATGAGAACAAATTTGAAAAATGTTCAACCAAGATGAAGGAATTTTATAATCACTAAGCAATGCCTGTGTGAGACATCGATAACAAAACGTTTCTAAAGACAAAGCAAAAGTAGTTCGTTAAGTTCATTGCGTTGCTTATCTTGTATCATTCTGCTACATTTTCAGCTATAATTTGATTGGTATATATGCACATAATCTTTACATTCCAATATTTGTTTGTTTTATAAATTTTCCACATTATTTTCTGCACATATCATCAGTTGAACGCCGCAATGGCTACCAGTATTTATGACACAGCCAATGTTCAATGTTCTTATTCGATTTAGTTTGCATTCAAGAAATGTTATATTGCATCGCTATATATGTAATCTGTATCTGTACTTATAAGGGCATACTATAACTCAGTAATTGTCATTTGCCATGTGTTTCAAGCACTTTTTGGCATTTTGACATTTTGACAATTATTGCCAACACTCCAAAATTGTTTTCTGCAATGTAAATACGTACATAAGTAAGTACAAATGCCTGCACTCAAGTGTTTATATATGTATGTACCATACATACATAATATTTGTAGAGTATCTGTGACTCTACTTATATATGTAAGTGCATACGTACAGAAGTGCTCAAGTCCAACGACACTTAAAATCCTTTTGTGTCTCCAACAGGAAATAGCGCTTGTAATTATCATTATTATTCTGCTTGTCATTGCTGTTGCTCTTCAAACGATCTCATCATTCTCATTGACATCATCGTCAATGACAATGATGATGACAATCATCAAGAAATTTAATAATATGAATTGTAAATACACAAAGGCTGAATCAAGTCGAGAGTGTGAGTATAAGAAAGAAAGAGATAAAGATGTCGTTTCATAGTATTTCATATACAATGTACAATAGGAAAGCGAAAGTTAGTACTATTTTACTGAATTCAGACTATACTTTAATACCGAATTTAGTCCTATCCTTCGATTATGATTGGAGGGTAATAATTTTTACAGATGAATGTAGTATGAAGAGAAAAAGATGAAAAATGTATGCAAAGCACTGATCAGCATTCAAAAAATGGTACCACGTTATGTTCATTTATTGGGAAATTGATTACTTTTACTCAAAATGCAGACTCTAATCTAATTTTTAGATATATGGAAGCTCAGGTTGGTTTTTAAGTGCAATTGGGTAGCCCACCTGCAGCATAACAATGGGCGTCATTTGGTCATTTGGATCTTATTAGAAAAAAACGATGGCAAAGCTCAGATATGAAAGTCTTATCTGAGCGTCTGAATATTTTGGAAATTCAAAATGAGCTCAGCATCTAGAAAAAATGCTTCAGCTACGGATGTTCGCTCTCAAGCAGAGGACGTCCTATTAAATGCTAATAGTTATGAAAGGCCGGTTCAACCACGAGGTGCAGAGGTGCAAAGACGTTATCGGTGTGTGCCTTTGCTATTAATTGTGTTTTGGGTGTGTCTGTCTAGTATCAGATCAGTTTAGATATTATCAGACCAGCTTACGTGTTATCAAATACACAGAAGAGCTTAGCTCGGCTAATTATTTATTGACTCACACTGATTAAAACAAGCTATCATTGTGGAAAAACATCAATTTTAGAATTTTTAATATGCAAAAATGTTTTTTTCTGAGCGTTAAATTATTTTTTAAATACATTTTTCAAGGAGAATGTCCTATTATGAATTTTTCCAAAAAAAATTACGGTTTGTCAAAATAAATGATATTTGATTTGCAAAAACATATTTTGAATACTTTTCGTTGAAAAAAAATGATTTTAATTAAAAATTTATGACAGCAAATGTTTCAAAAAAAATGTAGTACTATATGTCGAAAAGATCAAGCGCCTGAGTGGTGGTTTAAACCCCTGAGCCTCTTCTTGTCGGGATGGAAATGTGAATCTGGTTACAGATGTTCAGAGTGTACTGAGCCTATGGAGGGAACATTTATCCATGTTGCTGAATGGCGATGCTACGAACAATTCCGCCAGTAGAGAAGATTACCCGATAACCCCGATTACAGATGATGGTGTTGATGTTCCACCACGAGCCTATGACGAGGTTGAAACGGCCATTTTAAGGCAGAAGAACAACAAAGCTGCAGGTACTGATGGCCTGCCTGCCGAGTTGTTTAAGACCGGAGGCGATGAGCTACTCGCCTGCATGCACCAGCTCATAAGCAGAATATGGTCGGATGAAAGCATGCCTGATTATTGGAGGCTCAGTGTTCTCTGTCCTGTACATAAAAAAGGAGACCCCACAGTTTGCGCCAACTACCGTGGAATAAGTCTCCTGAGTATCGCATACAAGGTCCTATCGAGTATATTGTGTGAAAGATTGAAACCTATGCTAAGGAACCTGATTGGACCGTATCAGTGTGGCTTCAGACCTGGTAAATCCACCATCGACCAGATTTTCACACTGCGCCAAATCCTGGAGAAGACCCAAGAAAAACAGATTGACACACACCACCTATTTGTTGATTATAAAGCCGCTTTCGACAGTCCGGTAACGCAACAATGTCTGAGTTCGGTATTCCTGAAAAGCTCATTCGACTTTGTAGAATGACGTTGCATAACTCAAGTTGTGCAGTTAAAATTGAGAAGGACCTCTCCGCACCATTTAATGCCGAACGGGGTTTCAGACAAGGTGATTCGTTATCGTGCGACTTCTTCAATCTTATTATGGAGAAAATAATACGAACTGCTAATATACGATATAATGGCACTATCTTCAACAAGGGTCATGCTGTTAGCGTATGCCGACGATATTGACATAATCGGCATGAACATGAGAGCAGTCAGTGCAGCATTTTTCGAGTTGGAAAGAGAGTCGCGTCGGATGGGTCTTACGGTGAACGAGGGCAAGACGAAGTATCTAGTGTCAACAAACAAAGAGTCCCGGAGTCCTGGACAGCACGTCACTGTTGACAACTACGCTTTTGAAGTAGTACGGGACTTTGTCTATCTTGGAACCAGCATTTACAGCAGTAATGACGTCAGCCTGGAGATATTGCGAAGGATCACTCTTGCAAATAGGTGCAACTATGGGCTAAGTAAGCAACTGAGAAGTCGAGCTCTCTCTCGAAGAACGAAAACTACACTTTACAAGTCTCTCATCATGCCTGTCCTAACATATGGCGTTGAAGCCTGGACAATTTCTACCTCGGATGAGCGAATGCTTGGAATTTTCGAGAGAAAAGTCCTACGCAAGATCTTTGGACTTATTTGCGTTGGTGGCGAGTACCGAATAAGGTACTACCATGAGCTGTACGAGCTGTATGCCGATATTGACATAGTAAAGCGCATCAAAATCCAGCGGCTTCGCTGGCTAGGTCATGTCGAGCGAATATGGAAGAACACGCTTTAGCTTAGAAGGTGTTATATTCGGAACCCGCTGCAGGACGACGCAGAAGAGGAAGACCTAACCTCCGGTGGAAAGACCAAGTACTGGAGAACCTGACGGCGCTTGGAATTTCTAACTGGCGCCTGCTAACGAAGAACAGAGATGGCTGGCGAAGCATGTTATTTTCGGCCTAAATCGATATTCGGTTGTTATGGCCACATAAGTAAGTAAGTAACTATATGAAGAAATAGAGATATGCCATCCTGAAATTTCAACAAAATATACAAAATATTTGGAGGCATTATTCTGTACTTTTTCTTCACTTATTGCCAGCCATTGGAAAAATCGTATTTTAGTTTGTTTTCTGTTCTATATTAAAATAGAAAAACGAGAATAAAATTTGTGAAATTTAAAACATTTTATGAATTGAATTTCATTGCTATTCAGTTAATTAAAAATGTTCGAAAACAGGAATCAAATCGAATGAAATAAAAAATTCAATAATAATAATCATAAAATTACATTCTGTATACAAATGCAATCAACTAATTAAACAAGGTCACACATTCAATGAATATAATCATGATGTGCTCTAGGTGACTTCACAACATGACATTTATGACCATTTATCTTGTGTAAATTAATATAAAAATTCAGCAGCAATGACAACAACAACAAATGCATTCATATTCATTCCATTGATATTTTTTAATTAGCATAATTAACAACAGCAACAAAATTTCTACTACTAAATATATACATACAAATCTACATACATACATGCATACTTGCAGACATACTATACATGTCAACTACCGTAACGTGAATGAATTTTATTAAAATTGATTTCGATTTCGATAATAACATTTGACACTCAGACGGCAGCTTCAATTCTCATCATCATCATCATCATCATCATTATGATCACCAGCATCATTGTGATTATTATTACAATATTATTATCATGATCATCATTTGATATCGAATTGTATGGCCGTGCAACCATGTGAATGCCACTAATGTGCTTTTCATGTAAAATAAAAAGGGCTTTGTTGTTGCATGAAATGAAAGAATCGAAAAGAAAAATTGAAAATTAAATTTATTATGAATACCTGTATATGTAGTTAACATATGAATTAATATTGACCAAATTCTGTCACATATAAAATCAGTTATTTACTATGACACAATGACAGCGGCGGTATGTATGCATGATATTGGTAAAACTTACATATAAGAATAAAATAAAGTAATTAAAATAATGATAATAATAATAATAATAATAAAAAAGCTCTAAAAAAGTTACTTTCACTCGTTCGTATATGTGAAAAACTAAGTATTTCATTATGAACTACATGTAAATGACCCATACCAAAGTAGAGCATCGTATGACTAAAATGTTAGTGGGAAGTTTTCTTGAAATTCTTTTACTATTCTTTACTCGTTTCTACCACTTTTTTACTTCGTCTCTCCTTATTAAATATTCTAATTTATTTATTATAAATCACACACACACACACACACACACACACATACACGAAAGAAAAACATCTTTACATGAATAATGTATTAGTATTGGTGTTATTTAAATGTGTTCAACATATGCTTAGAATAATTTTATCTAAACACCCACCTCAATTTCATATTATTGATTGGTATCAAAGCTGTAATCAACAACAGATTTAATGTGTATCAGATTTTCGTGTAGACATTTTATGAAGAATTTCTTAATCGATTCATCACTTTATAGGGGACTATTTAGTTCCTTTAGAAATTCGATCTAATGATTGTAGATGTTCCTGTTTAAGTTTTGGATCATTTTGAGAATGCATTTTTTTTTCCAAAGAAGTAAAAAGCAATACCTGATACCTGATTTGGATATTTTAATTACAAAAACCTTCAAATTTGAATGAGAGTCTCCAGAATGGGTGAAGGTTAGCGATAAGTATGTCTGGAGAAAATGTTGAGTAGGTAAAATTGATTTGGGCCTATTCTAAGATACATTTCATTACTCTTGGCACGAGTCCTATTGTCGATTTTCATCTGTTTTATGTCCATTTTCTATGTGAGTCCGCTCAAGGAATGGTGAAAGCCGGGAAATATGTTCGGAGGAAATGTTGAGGAGGAAACCTATATACGAGCCAGTTAATCCATTCACCACTTTAGGAGTGATTGCTAGAGATTTTTGTTGATTGGCCTAGATTCTTGTTCACTTATAAGGTTATTTGTCGATTTTCAGGTGCGTTTGTGTTCATTTTGTATGAGATCCCCTTTAAGACGTGGGGATTGGTATTAAGTATTATATCCAGAGCATATGTTGAAAATAAAATATAATGGAATCCGTTCCTACATTTCACCACTTTAGCTTTGCCACAGAGCTCTGATATAACTCTTTCATGAAAAGATGGCAATTGCAACTGAGTGACTTTTGAAAATCAAATTTGTGATTTTTGCAATAAAAAATTGGTAATTCTATTGAATTGGATCAACTAGGACTCTAAACGGTTGCCTTATGAATGAAATGTTAATACATTAATGCAGTGAATTACTGCACACACAATTCAGTAATTCCGTAGAAGACCATGTGAGGACTCTTAATGGATCACTTTTCCTGCTTTTAGTCACAATCCAAATTTGTTTTGAAAGAATCATTCTACGTTTAATATTTCCAAATCAATATGGGTGATGAATGTGCCTTAGAAATAGAGCTAACAATATTCCTAATATTCCTCTACTCTCTCAGTCATTTATAACTGGGCAAAAAACCTCTAAAATTCCTACTGCAAACACATCCCAAACATAGGTTTTAAACATAGATCATATATTAAACCTGATTTAAAATAACTCACAGGCGATTTATAATGATATCATAAATTAAACAAATTTTCAATTACGATTAATTAAATAACAAATTTTAAGTTCTTCAACAGAATTTTTCAAAAAATAAATTGAAAATATTTTCAAACAATACACTTACTCGTATACTCGTAAATGCAGATCTCTACATATATACTACATTATACAGAACAAATCCACTGTCAGTAAAGTGTTTATTGGATTTAATGAATTTTTACCTGCCACTAACTGAATAAAAGTATTTGATATATATTTGATAGACGGATGTTATCTAATACGCCAAAATTAAATTTCACAAAACCAAACTGAGCAAAATCGATTGTAATGTAGCTGTTGACTGATTAAATATTGCTCATAGTTATTGGGATTTTGTATCATCGGGTGCTGTCCAAAATATGTCAATTAATATTGAATTTGATATTTGCTTTCATTTCTCATATTATTATGTTATAAATTAATAATTGAATGCTATTGAAGCTATTGAAATTTATAAAGTATGATTATTTAATATTAGAGATGAAATCAATATATCGTACTTTTCACATGCAATTTTCAATAAAGAGCTTGTAAGACTGATTTTGGTTACGTGTCACGGAGTAGTTCTTAGTTTTTATGATTGATCTAAATATTATAAAAATTAGAAATTAGAAATTGAATTAAATATAAAGATAGGTTAGTTTCCAATCTAAATCTCATTCTTGGATGGGTACCATTGCTAGTAGAAATGTTGACTGATTGTTTGTTGCATCAGAGACAATGTCTTAAAGAAAAGTATATAAATGGATTGCATATAAGTACTCTAGAAATTGTTCACTACATCTCGATTAGTGTTTGGCGATATTGCCAAATAAAGGAAACGCTTTTATTGTTTTAAGGATGTTTGCCAATCACATAAAATTTGATACAATAGGAAAAAAAAATTGAAATAAAAAATTGTTATTTTGCAAAAATTCATAAAATGGTAGTTCATTCATTGATATGAATAGGTCCTTTGCCAAATATTCAAATATGTAGATTGTTGTCGCCAATATGACAAAGTTATTCCTTGAGTGGGTATATTTGGTTATATTCCGATATTCTGTCGACGAAAGATATGAATTGATGTTTTCACAGAAAGAACATAACTTTTGGGAGTCCCCTTAAATGGTGGAAATTGGGGTAAAAATACTTAAACACTTGAGGAAAATACTTACTCCACCAGCGGATTCCGAATATTTCACCTTCTTAGCTGGAGAGTGTTCTCCATTCGCTCGATATGGCCTAGGCAGCGTAGCCACTGAATTTTGATGCGCTTTACTATCTCGGTGTTGGAATACAGCTTATACAGTTCATGGTCCAAACCTCACGCTCCAAAGATCTTGCGTAGGGCTTTTCTATTGAAAACTCTAAGCATTCTCTCATTTAAGGTGAAAATTGTCCACGCTGAGGCACCAAATGTAAGGACGAGAGAGGGCTTGATTTTCAATTTCTTACTTAGTCCAAAGTAGCACCTGTTTGCAAGAGTGATCCTTTGCAATATCTCCACGCTGTCGTTATTACTGCTATTAACGCTGATTCTAAGAGAGGCAAAGGTCTTCACTACTTCAAAAGCGTAGATATAAACAGTGACGTGCTGTCGAAGTCTCCCGGACTTTTTGTTTGTTGACCCTAGCTGCTTCGTCTTGCCCTCGTTCATCGTATGACCGATTCGACGCAACTTCCCTTCCAACTGAACTGAATATGCTGCAATATTGTCGGCATACGCTAACAGAATGACACCTTTGTTGAAGTTAGTGACATTATGATTAGCAGCTCTTATTATTTTGTTCATAATAAGAACCCCATAATAAGAAGCTCTCCCCGATCAGTATCAAATGGCCGGGAGAGATCCTCCCAATTTTCACTGCACAATCGAGGTTATGACACTGTAATTCTGCAAAGACGAATAAGTTTCGCAGGAATACCGAATTCCGAAATAGTTGTGTAGAGGTAATCACTTACCGGACTGTCGATCTGTTTTTCTTCACTCTTCTCCAGGATTTGGCGTAGTGTGCAAATCTGGTAGATAGTAGATTTACCAGGTGTGAAATCATGCTGATATGGTTCAATTGATTGATTGATTGTTGAGCATAGGCTTCCATCTTTAACATAGTATGCAGTGGGCTAAAAACACTCATACCACTACAGTTGGTTCAAATTGTGGGGTCTTCTTAGAGGGAAATGTTATTAAATAAGTCGATTAAGACTGCCTCTAGAAAAAACAATTAAAACACGATATCTGCTAATTTTTTGGTATATTTATTCGAAATATTCTCCTTCTGATTCAATACACTTGTTACATCGATTTAATAGTGATTCAAACGCGTGTTGCAGCTCATTTTTCGAAATTGCCTCCAGTGCCCTCGTCCAGCCCGTTGTATGGTCTGACTGCCATCAAAAAAGCATCCTTTCAACTTCAATTTTAGTTTTGGGAACAAAAAGAAGTCGCACGATGCCAAATCAGGTGAATACGGCGGGTGATTCAACACACAGACCTGGTTCCGAACCAAAAAGTGACGAACAATGAGTGCTGTGTGACTCGGTGCATTATCGAGCAACAGACACCAAGTTTTTGGATCGCGGTATTCTGGTCGAACACGACGGATTCTGGACATCAAACGCTTCAAAACTTCGAAGTAACATGCAGAAGTAACTGTTTGACCAGTTGGAACAAATTCTTTCTGGATTATTCCTTTGCTATCGAAGAATGTGATGAGCATTGTTTTTATTTTTGGTGGAACTTTTCGTGTTTTTTTTTGCTTGTGGTGAGTTTTTTGATTTGCATTCTGCACTTTGACGTTTGGTTTCTGGATCATATTGGAAACACCATGTTTCATCACCCGTAACAATTGTTTTCAGGAAGTTTAGATCATTTTATGCAGCTGCAACCATGTCTCTAGAATGACTGACTCTCATTAATTTTTGGTCCTCGGTCAATGTGTGTGGAACAAATCTCGCGCAGACCTTTGTTTTACCCAAATCCTAGTGAAGAATGAGTCGGATAGTTTCTCTGTTGATGTTTAAGGCCTCTTCCATCATTTTCACTGAAGCATTGCGGTCTTCTGTTGTAAAATCACGAACTTTCTGGATCGCATCCAGCGTCCGCACTGAAATTGGCCTTCCGTCTTTTATTTCATCTTCCAGCGACTCTCTGCCATCCACAAACCGTTTATGCCAGTTTCGCGAAAGTCACCAATAAGAGTGGACGTCTTTCTTTTGATTTTTAGAAAAAAAAAAAAAAAAAAAAAACAAATAAAATAATATCGTTTGCAAACAATTTGTTTATAATATGAGTGTTCAGCGCTCTCCTCCCCGGCAACGGCAATCGCCTATTAATGTGTGTGTAAACAATAATTTGCAATCACCCGCGCAAACCCCCGCGATAAGTGCATTATCAAATAAAACAGTTGATACACACTGCACAAGTGAAAGTAACAGTGCAAATCTTTTGCCTGCACATATTAAAAATTCATCAAATTTTGCAACAACAATAAATACAGACAAAAAAAATAATTTGTTCTATCGTGATATACTATCTCCCTCTATACCGTGGAGTGTACAATGTGCTTCTCCTGCTGTAACACCAACAGCTACAACATCAAAGCAATCAAATAACGGCACTTCTACTGAAGTGCATGACCCAGTAGTTAAAGCAACTAGTGCGATGACTAATAAAGAACCAGTTGCTGTTCAAACTGGTATTGATCGCTACATTACTGTAGTAAAGCGAAAGAGAAGTCCGCAAAATTCAAAACAAATGAATTCAACAAAAATTCAAAAACAGAACACTGTCCCTATTAGTTCGGAAAATAGATACGCTCTGCTTTCAGGTGATGAAAGTGACGAAAATATTATCTCCAAGAAAAATTTCAAACCCCCACCCATTTTCTTGAGAGAACGCAACTCAGATAAGTTGATTTCTAGAATTACAAGTCTTATAGGACCAAAGAATTTCCATGTTGTTCCTATTCGCAAAGGCCAAATTGAGGAAACCAAAGTGCAAATCTACAGCGAAACTCATTATCGCAAAGTAATAGCGGAATTTGATGCTGTAAAAAAGAATTACTACACATATCAGCTAAAAAGTAGTAAGGGCTTAATCGTTGTACTCAAAGGCGTCGAACCCAACGTTGATATTAACGAAATCAAACTTGCCCTTCAGGAAGAAGGGTTTCAAGCCAAAACAGTATTCAACATTCTCAACAAGAGCAATATACCTCAACCGTTATATCGTATTGAGCTTCAGCCTGAAACAAAACCCCTAAAAAAAGGTGAGGTACACCCCATATATAAAATTCGATATTTATTGCATCGCAAAATCACAATCGAAGAACCCCATAAGAGAACTGGACCTCCTCAGTGCAGCAACTGCCAAGAATATGGACATACTAAGACATATTGTACCCTGCCAGCTGTTTGTGTGATTTGTGGAGATCTCCATAAATCAAACATATGCCCAAAATCTAAAGACGATGCTAGCATGAAAAAATGCAGCAATTGTGGAGGTAATCACACTGCAAATTATAGAGGTTGCCCAGTATATGCAACCCTAAAGCTAAATTTCTCCGCTAACAATCAACCTCTAAAACCAGTTGAGCAAACTCAGATAGCCAACTCAAGTAAGAGACAAAATATTGATGCAACACAATTCTTCTCTGCAATCCCAAACAAGAATCAAACCAATTCATACGCTAGCGTGTTAAAACAAAACCTACACCAACAAAGTAACGTAAATAATGAGCAGAAACACTCACTGCCAACCCAACAGCCAAGTACTCTTGAACATTTGCTTCAAACATTAATTCAGAATATGAACCAATTCATGAACTCAATGCAAACAATGATGCAAGAAATGATGAAAAATCAATCGATGTTACTCCAAACATTGCTATCCAGACCATGAGTTGTCTCAAGATATGCCACTGGAACGCCAACGGCTTAAGCCAGCACCGTTTGGAGCTAATTCAATTCCTTGAATCCAACCAGATCGACATAATGATGATATCTGAGACCCATTTCACTGACAAAAATTGCTACCAAATACCATATTACAAACTGTACACTACAAACCATCCGCATGGTAAGGCACGCGGTGGAACTGCCATATTGATAAAAAGCAGAATAAAACATCATGTTCTCGAAGATTTCAGTAGCGTCTACTTGCAAGCAACATCTATATGTCTGGAAGAATACATCTCTAAGCTAGTAATATCTGCGATATACTGTCCCCCAAGATACAGTATTACCGAACAGCAATATAAAGAATTTTTCTCAACTCTTGGTAGCAAATTCTTGGTTGCTGGCGATTTCAACGCCAAACACACTCACTGGGGCTCCCGCTTAATAACTCCAAAAGGCAGAAGACTATGTTCAATCATCACTAACCATGGCTACGATGTTATTTCGAATGGTCAACCGACATATTGGCCGACGGACAAGAGGAAAATACCCGATCTCATAGACTTTGGAGTCGCCAAAGGTTTGCAGATGGAAAATATCTCCACAGAGTGTAATTATGATCTATCATCTGACCACTCACCCACGGTAATATCTATAAAATCACCAAGCCCCCAAGGCAATTGCGTTAGAAAGAAAATAGACTGGTTAAAATTCAAGAAATATATAAATTCCCATCTTCCTCTAAGTACTGTATTAAGAAATGGACACGATGTAGACTCAGCACTCGAAAAATTCAACCAGCTACTCTCATTAGCTCTCAGCTCAGCCACCTGCACTAAGGTATGCAAGCAATCAAAATATAGCCAATACACACCAGCAGACATTGAATTGCTAGTAAGACAGAAAAGAAGACTCCGAAGACAATGGCAAGAATTCAGATCACCGAATCTGAAAACACAGCTACAGCACTGCACTCGAAAGTTAAAGCAAGCCTTGAAAAATAAAAACAACAAAGAGTTAGAAGAGCACATAGCGAAATTAACACCTGGTGAAGCGTCAGACTACTCTTTGTGGAAATCAGCAAAAAAATCAAATCGGCCAATTCTCACTGATTCCCCCATCCGTTTGAGTGACGGTAATTGGGCTAGAAGCAACTGTGAGAAGGGTTTGGCTTTTGCAAACCACCTAAAAAGTGTGTTTACACCCAATCCACCTTCTTCACAGTCCTCATTACCAAAATTAACTTCTCAACCTTGCTCAATAACGCTCAAAATTAAAAAAAAGGACATATTCAAAGCAATTTATAAAGATTTAAACCCAAAAAAATCACCTGGTCCAGATAAAATTACCGGTAAAATGATAAAAGAGCTACCTCCGGCTTCAGTAATTCATCTGATGCACATTTTCAATGCTATCCTTCGTATTAAACACTATCCCAAATGCTGGAAAACTTCAAAAATTATTATGATAGCAAAACCAGGAAAAGACCCTACAAAAGTTGCATCGTACAGACCTATCAGCCTCCTGCCTCTACTTTCTAAAGTATTCGAAAAGCTACTTGTCATGAATATAACTCCATTTATTAATCTCAACCAACTGATTCCTCAACATCAGTTTGGATTTAGAAAACAGCACGGCACAATAGAACAAGTCCACCGCATTGTAACTCTGATAAGGAACACTTTTGAAGAAAAAAAGTATTGCTCAGCTGTCTTTCTTGATATCACTCAAGCTTTCGATAAAGTATGGCACGATGGCCTTATTTACAAACTCAAACTATTACTGCCTGCAAATGTCTCCTCATTGCTTAGTAGCTACCTCACGAAAAGACAATTTCTCGTACATCACAAGGATTACACAACAAATCCATTGGATATTCACGCTGGCGTTCCTCAAGGAAGCGTTTTGGGTCCCTTACTGTATCTCTTATACACTTCAGATATGCCCAACAATAACTATACATTCATATCGACCTTTGCTGATGATACGGCAATATTGTGCTCTCGCTCTAACCCCATAGAAGCTACTAAACTCCTGCAGACTCATGTCGATTCTCTCGAAATCTGGCTAGCAAAATGGCGTATAAAAGTCAATGAATCAAAGAGCGTACATGTAACCTTCACGCTAAGGCTAGATACATGTCCCCCACTTAAAATTAATGGCCAATCAGTTCCACAATGTTCCTCAACAAAGTACTTGGGTATTCACCTCGACAGAAGGCTGACATGGAAAAATCACATAGAGGCAAAGAAAACTCAGATCAAGCTTAAAATGAATCAGTTATGGTGGCTGTTACACAAAAGATCAAAGTTGAATCTTGAATACAAAGTGCTATTATATAAAGCAATCCTGAAACCAATCTGGACTTATGGTATTCAGTTTTGGGGCACCGCATCTCCCTCTAATATCGAAAAATTGCAGCGAATACAATCCAAGTGTCTGCGAATTATTGTAAACGCGCCTTGGTATATGAGGAACGTTAACATCCATCGAGATTTAAATGTATCCACAATTTCTGAGGAAGTTGCAATGTACTGCAGAAGCTACATTCAAAAATTACACAATCATCCGAATCCTCTTGCTAGGCAATTGTTGCTGAGCAAGGGGCATCGTCGATTAAAAAGAAAAGACACACTGAATATGCTGTAAAATTGCTACATCTCGCGACTCACCAAATTGTGATGGAACGTAGGGGATATCACATAGTTTTATTTAGTTTGTAAGATTTGAATACTTATTGTTAGTTTCTAAGTATTTAAGAAAGATTCAATAAAAAAAAATAAGCTAACAAAAAAAAAAAAAAAAAAAAAATGCCATATAAAAACATTTGATCTTGATAAACAAGCATCGCCATACGCTTGCTGCATCATTCCGAATGTTTCTGATGCGCTTTTACCAATTTTTGCGTTTAATTTAATGACCGCTCTTTGCTCCATGTTAAAATTTCAACATCAAACGAACACGTGTTTTGTAAAATGAATGTCAATAAACATTAAATGTCAACCAAATGCCATGAAATTTTGACAGTTAGTGGAGCAAGGTTGAAGCTTCAAAATGCATGTGCTCACACATAGATGGCGCGCTTGGTTGCTGAGATATGAATCGAGTCTTAATACATAATTGTCGAACCTTGTATTTTTCGATTTTCATGTGCTTCTAAGTTAATTTTGTAGGTAGGGGAGCCCCCCAAGGGATGAAGATGCGGATTACGTTCAGAGAAATTGTAGATGAGAACACATTATGGGCGACCGATCACACTTGCTATTCCTTTAATGATGATTTTCAGCATTTAATGAATTCTTCAATTTTAATTATTTCTTTAAGTTTAGAGTCGAAATGCGACCTGACCTGACTTAAGTAGTTTTTATATTTTTCTGAAAAATAAATTCTGTTAAGCTAGTCCATTCGTAAATCAATCTACTGAACTACGATACAATACTATATATATAAGTATAATCGACCAACGAAAAGAATAGTTAGCAGTTTGAGCAGTTTTTTGTAAGAAAATTTTAATTTTTTCGATTTTTATTATGGATATTACCTGGAAATTTCTGCGAGACTAGATGTGATAGAGCAGCTTCGAAAATGAGTTAGTTTCTATGGAAAATATTCGATTGGAATTCCAAGTAAACTGAGAAACTAAAGAAGATATATTAAATTCTAGTGCGATGTATCACAAAGTCCAAGTCTCTCAGGATTTCAATAGCAATTTTTTTCCAATTCCAAAATAATCTAAATTCAGGTAATTAATTTTCTAATTGATATTAAAAACTATTGAACTGTTGACTGACAATGATTATTCTGCTACAAATTTAAAATCAGAAAGAAATTAGTATTATTTCATATATAATAAAATGTAAAATGAAAAGTAAACCTTATTGGCCCCTACATTAATTTTCAATTTCTCATACTTATACTATTGTTTATGTTGAAAAAAAGATAAATAATGAAATGATTTTCTGACTAAACTATTCGCTATTGGCTATGTCTGTATTTAGCATAGAGATTGAAATATTTTCTGATAAAAAATATTCTTGATATTTTCAAATACATTTATACACAAGCATAGAGATATATAATATACCGACATTTATGAGCACATCCTTTTTTTCCATCTTATTCTGCTGTATGTATATGTAGGTAGATGTGACATAAATTGTGCATACGATCTTCTATAGTGATAAACAATGAAATTTGTGTGTTTTCTTTTGTTTTGCTCTACATCAGAATATTCTATTATTATAAGAAACAGTATATATATCGCTTAGGATGGATCAACCAGTTTTAAATATAGCGAAACATAATATATGAAAAATCCAAGGAAACTCATTCGAACAGTATGCTATTCACTAGGAAGGTAGAAATACTAACTAGTACAGGAAGCACGAGGATGTCCACAAGCGCGAGAGCTATCACCGCTAATGTGAATTATAGAAGTGGATTTACTACTTGTGGAACTAGAAACGAACGATTTCTGGTTCTGGATTTTCAATACACGGCTTTCGTAATTTAGATACACCCTAATATATGTACAAGTATCATAGTACATTGTATTTAGAATTTTTCTTCTTTTGATTGCATTGCATATGCGTATGTAGTTGTATTAAAAATATGCGTACGAATATCCTGCAGCATTTTTGTTTTTGCTGTATGACTTTTTTCTCTATTTCTTTATATTTTCATTTTTTTTTTATTCCCCTCGATCTCTTTGCCATTGTTACTAAACGTTAATATATATAAAGGGTTTTCCATTAGGGACATAACAATTTTATCTATTAATACAACACAGAAATATTTGAGACATTGAGTTCAAATTTATTGTGGATATATTGCAAGCGTTACATTTTATGAATGAAATTCGATTTCGGTGGTATGACCACCACGAGCTCGTTTACAGCGGGCGATTCTTTGGACCCAATTTTCCACCACTATAGCACACATTTTGCGCTGGATGTTGTCTTTGAGCTCGTCTGAAGTTGCTGGCTTGTTGGCATAGACCAGTGATTTGATAAAGCCCCATAAAAAGAAATCCAATGGTGTTAGATCGCATGAACGAGGCGGCCATTCGACCGGACCATTTCTCGAGATAACACGTTCACCGAATTTGCCTTGCAATAAAGCGATTGTGACGTGTGCTGTGTGGCTAGTGGCACCGTCTTGTTGAAACCACATATCGCTGATGTCAAGTTCATCCAATTCTGGCCACAAATAATCTTCCAACATAGCACGATAGCGCTCTCCATTGACGGTAACATGACGGTCGTTTTCATCCACGAAAAAATATGGCCCAATCACACCTCCGGTCTGAAAACCGCACCAAACAGTAACTTTTTGCGGGTGCAACGGTGTCTCAAGAAGCACTTGTGGGTTTGTTGCTGACCAATAACGCATAATTTGCTTATTGACAAAGCCATTGAGCCAGAAATGAGCTTCATCGCTGAAGATGATTTTTCGCTCTTAAAGTTGCGACCACCGACTCAGAATTTCAGTAGTAATTTTTAATCATTTCCAAACGTTGCTGGTTCGAGAAGTTCACTATGATGAAAATGTTGATTTTAACTAACGTTTTGACATTGATAGCTGATTAAAAAAGTTTAAGGGTGCGTTCATATAAAGATACGAAATTATTATGTCTCTAATGGAAAACCCTTTATATATATACAGAGTACATTCATAGATTCAAAGTCAGTTTGTGGCGTTTATAATTTAGTTTAGCCTTAGGTAATGACCACAATCAGAAGCACACGCATCCATATATACAATCATATGATTATACAGAGCCATCCTGTATATATACAAAATAATGGTATTGTTAATGGCAACAACCCCGGTTGCTCAATGTCCAACTTGGCAAATAAATATGTCCTATAGAATACCATTCATATATACAATTGTAGTATACTCGTACATAATATGCTATAAGTGTGCCAAGGCAAATTTATGATGATGAAGTTTTTCGATGTATCCAACCATTTCGAGACAAAAAGAAAAAAACAAATTCACACATACAAAATTTAGTGTCCTGTCATAATAGTGAGCATATAAAATTTTATGTCACATAGCCTTAAGTTATTCAACTTTTGTATACGCGCATGTATCGCTCTCTATATCTAAGAACCATTTGTGATGATGTACAAATACTATAATACGAGTACTAATCATAAATATAAATTAAATGTCACGCCTCTTTCTAGCATTCTTTCTAGCAGTAGATATTGTATTTTTAGTGCTAAATATGATTTGAGTCATTTTCCATATTTCATTGAGATAATAAAAGAAAAATCACTATATGAAGAAGAGAGAGTCGTTAAAGGAGCCTCGATTTTGTAGATTTTCGCCGAAATGTTGACAAATTTTTTCGAAAAAACAGAATTCGGTGATGCAATGGAAGAGGTTCCTTCAGAAAAGCCAATTGAAACCTTCTTTCAACAGCCGGAATATGTCCCCTTGTCCTAATCGGGCTCAACTAAAGTTAAGTGAGTTAAGTGTTCTTCGATAAAAGGAAATCTCAGCCATGAAATGCAAGATCTATTAGCGTTAAATATGTATGCATTACGGTGGCATTATAAAGAGAGAAGTAGATTTGATCTAGGTTTCATCGGCTAAAAGTATTCTCTTTGATAAAAACGGTAAAATATAAAGCTTCAGGGCGATTGATAAATATCTTGGAACCGGCACACTATCCTAACGTTGTAAAAAAGTAGATTTGCATAATTTTTGCATAATATATTGCATCTAGGAGAATAGATTATGAGGCCAACATCCATAAATTTTTCATATTCCACATTTTACCTGTACATATTTACACTCTATCTCCACTACTTAGGGGACCTCCCCTACAAATGTACCATTTTAAAAAATTCGATTCTAGCAGTCTCAGAGGGTATCTAGTAGGTTAGGTTAGGTTAGGTTATGTGGCTGCCCTCTCTCTGAGAGAACACACTTAGGCCAGAAAGGCCCATTGTGATACCATTGGGCTTCTCTTCCAATGCTGTTGTGCGTGTTAAATTTGGACAGCATTAGAAGGGACCTACTTATATTAGCCGGTTCCGAACGGCAGAACTCTTGTGACATCACTTTAACTTAGTTTTTTTTGTCACAGAGCTCTTTTAAGAAGCACTTTTGGCAAATTGTTACTGCCGGAAAAATTGCCACTTCTTGCCGGCAGGTGGGTACCGTTCGAAAGAAAAATCTTTTCGATATTAAATTTGTTATGCTTCAGCCGGGGATTGAACCCACGACCTACAGATCAGAAGGCCAACGCACTAACCACTGAGCTACGGGACCCACGCATCTAGTAGAGTCTTATTTATTTTTTCACACAAAAATTTCTGCCCAACGTACATATTCCCTCTCTAAAGCTCTTCTGGGGTTTCCATACAAAATACGCCCAAGAATAACTGAAAATCGACAAATAGCCCCATTATTGCCCAGAAATCGACTCTAGAAGGCATAGATCTGAGTCCAATCACCATTAGTGTTACATCTTCAATTTTTTTCCCCAACATACTCAACGTCTACCTTTATCTCTTAAGAGAGCTTCCATAGAAAATGAACGAAAAAAACACTTGAAAAATAGACAAATATCGTAATAGGCGCTCTGGAACACCGCTATAGGTATCAAATGTAAGGTCGGCATATACTATTTTTTCCTCATCAACATTTCTATTGATGATTTCTATCACATACCTCCACTCCTGAAGACGACTCCCCTACAAAATTTATATTTTTTTATATAAAATTGGCTCTCACAGTTTCCAGAGCGCTTCTAAGAGGTTTCGTCTTACATAAGTACCATCTATCTCTACACCGAAAGGGTGCGCACATATAAAATGAACTTAAAAATTCCTGAAAATCTACAAATATCCCTATAGTTGCCCAAAAATCGCCTCCAGGATTAGGAAATGTACTGATCTGCTTAGTTTTACTTCTCCAACAATTCATACAAAATGATTTTAAAATTTAAAATTTATAAATAACCCCATAGCTGCCTAAGAATTATTTATGGAGGCATCAAATCTAAGGCCGTCTCCCACCAATTTTTTCTATCCAATAATTTTCCCAAACCCGATCCGATTCTATATAAAGCTTCTTTGCAATTGATATTTTTAAAAATGAAATTTGCTCCTATTGTTCCAAGGGATTGAAATACATAACCGACCCCCAGTAATTTTTTCATCACGAAATTACCTCCACTATGCTTGCTATTTAAATGGAGGCCCATACAAAATGTACGAATGAAAATACTCGAAAACAAAATCATTCCATTATTATCAGATTCTAAAGATATAAAGGTATAGCTCATTCTCATGCCATATTTCTAGCACAATCACGAAAATATGGTTCATTTAAAATTTAACACTTTATAATCTATGGCATTAGAATATATACTTGTATTTATTACAAATGAGTACTTAGATTTGAAGTCCATCAAATTTGACAACTCAAGTGTCTCTTATATTCAGTAGCAGTTGACATTTAGTCATAGAAAGGTTGACCTAAATAGTAAATAGTGATCTTATCGAAATTGAAGTATTTTCGTGTATCCGCTTAAGATAGAGTGTACTGTATGCAAATGCACCATAAACTATTCAAACTTTTGACATTCATACATAAAACATTTGGTGCCACCGTCATATATATAATTAATTGTTAGTTTTCGCAAACCATATGCGTAAAACATTGATTTTTGCAAAAGTTGTCATTTTGTTTTGAAAGTGAGAGAAAAATTATAGGTTAAACTCACACAATCGCATATAAATACGAATATAGTACTTCTGCATACATACACATTTGCAAAGTATGTGAATATGTGACATATTTTTTGGCGCTGACATATAGAATTTAACATATATCATATATGGGTGGCTGGGTGACTGTATTGTATGTAGTACTAGGTCACCATTTAATTTGCAATTTTCAACTTGCAAAATTTTCTATATTTACATACACATACATGCATTGGATTCATCCAATATATGAGAATGTGTTATGATTTCGAATGTGTCAGTGTGTCAATATATGCTTGATGTTATTATTATATGCATATATTTTATTGTACTTCTTCTTCACACATTTGCCACAGCAATAACTCATTGCTGGCACTATAGCAAGACAAACAAAAAATTGACGAATAAAAAAAAAAACACAATGAATACATATCAGCGTTGTCAAATGTGGTCATGTAGTAGTAATCATTTAAACGATGATTTAATTTTTTCCTTTTGTTGTATTTGAAATATGAGCTTAAAGTTGAATATATCACAAAGATTATACCAAACATTGGTGTACGAAAAAGTTCGGTAACAAAGTGTCGATAGATGGCTCTTAAATGTAACAACTCTGATAATATTAATTGCATCTTGTTTGAGAGGTAACATTTGAAGCTTCATTTCGTTAGAAGATATTATTAAAATCACATTATTCTGTGAAAAGTTGTCTACTTTTAAATTGAGTATATATTTTGCTTTTCTATTATAGAAAAGGTAAGAACGCATCGCAGGCTGCTGAAAAAATGTTGGAAGTTTGTGGAGACGAAGCTGTAACTAGAAAAATAGCAGCGAAGTGGTTTCCTAGTTTTCGATCTGATAATATTGATGTTAAAGATGCACGTCGTTCTGGTCGGCCAATCACTGAAAGGGCCGATGAATGCAAGAACAAAATTGAGGAAGATCCGCACATAAGTGTGGATATTGCTAGGGAACCAGGCATTCATCACCAAACAGTTATCAACAATTTGAAGAAAGTTGGATACACAAAAAATCTCAATGTTTGAGTGTCACATGAATTAACAGTGAACAATTTAATGGATCGAATTTCTATTTGCGATTGACTGCTAAACCGGAATGAAATTGAACCATTGTTGAAGCGAATGATTACGGGTGATAAAAAGTGAATCACATAGGACAATAATGTTCTCAATAGATTAAAGACGAAGCGAGGTGAAGCTTCGCAATCTGTGACAAAGTCTAATTGAAACCAAGGAAGGTGGGATTGGAAGGAAATCGTTCATTATGAATTTCTACAACCTGGTCAAGCGATGAATTCTGTCAACAATTAACGAGATCAGATCAGTCAGTTTTTCGCTCAGGCAACCCTAAATTTCTACACAGATGGAATAATGGCTTAACCCCAAAAATCGCAAAAAGTTATCGAGCAAAACGACACATAATTGGTTTAATAATGCTGGTTTCAAACATAAGCAGAAAGTGCTTCATTTTTGTTCAAATTTATAACCAAAGGTCTACTATTTAATGGTCTTCCATTATTGAAAGGTTTAACTCTAATAGCTTCTGGTAAGTAAAATAATTGGGATAGCTAGCCTGGATAAGAAACTACCTTGTGCGAAGCTTGCCAATTTGAGGGAGAATCGAGACCTAAAGGTGATTGAGAGAATGTAAAAAAATGTAAATTAAATTTTAGTAGACTTGATCAACATTTTCTTCACATAAGGTTCCAAAACAGACAACGGCGCGGGAGTTGACTGAAACAGGGATAAAAAAAATCGAATCAATGGTTAATCTCCAAAAAGTAGTAGAAATATGAACAATTTTTTTTTGTATTTTGAGGTTAGAGGATGCTAGCGGAAATCGAACCCAATATCGACCCAAAATTCATATGACGTGACTACTCTAGCCTGTGGAACATCCTATTTTTGTCTTATTCTGAGGCTGTATTATCCAAGAATATAAGTCAGAATTTTATTCCGCCAGGAGGAACTGATAGAAACTTATCTCAGTTCCGGAAAATAGCCGTGTTCAGAAAAACGAAATAGCTAATGAATAGCCAAAATGTAGAACTGCTGGAAGTCGAATCGATTCAGAAGCATATTATCGGATATATTTTAGGAGAGGCTGTAACCTGGATCTAGAATAAAATGAGCAATATTCATAAGGAACGATGGTCTAAGCTGACAATTTGCCAAGTAAACAAGTGCGACTTAATTGCACTAACAAAAAATACCAGCATTAAACAGGAAAGACCTCCAATTTCTGGTGAGGTGATTACTGAGCATAATTCATGAAGACAACATATGGCTGCCAGAGGCAACATCGATCTTTCGATATGTGTTTTCTGTATTTGTCTCGCCTTGACGAAAATGAGACGCCACAGCCGAAACAGTTTCAAGAGCACTTTTATAGATCAACGGTAAATTTATCAAAATGATTAATTTGATCTTCTCTTCATATGCATTACAACGTCAATATTACTCCATTTAAAAAACCAGTATTTTAATTGAAATTGAATTAAATACTTTCAATCAACAAGAAATGAAAGTATATTTTTGTAATTTGATATTTGAAATAGATTTTTTATTGTTTTTAATTTATATTAATGTATATCTTCACAATAGAAATGCACGTTAATTATAAAGCCGATTTTCATTTTCAATTTGTACATTCATTGAGGCGCCACATGTAAATCTATGCGTGGCGACGACATATCATTATAGCTACCTACTTAATAGATTTTTGGTATTGAATTACATCTCAATCGATGTCAATATTATTGATGCTTTTTTGTTTTTTTTTTTTCATAGATTGTAAATTGATTTAAAGCAGCAGTAGCTTCAGTTTGACTAAATCTCATTTAAAAGAAGATCATGCTAAAAGGTTTTCATCGATTTGTGATGATCATTGTTGGAAGTTTCGCTGAGGCTCAGCATTCTTTATCAGAAATGGACATAATTATTTTCTAACTTTTTCATTAGAATTCTGTTTTTTTAACTAATGTATTAAAATATTTACAAAAAAAAAAAAATTAATCATTAAATTTATTAATCACGATCAGCTTAAATTTCATTACAATCAATTAGATTATAGAAAGAGGCTACAAAAAGCAACGAAAATTTATTATTGATATAAGTCAAATTTGATATTATTATTATTATTATTATTATTAATTCTATTCTTTTTTTGTTTTATATTTCTATTGTTTTTTATTTTATTTCCATAAGTTTATTGTTGAAAATCCAAAAAGTATACATACGCCAATTATAAAAGGCGAGAATATTTCAATGCTTGTTAAAATATCATAATTGATATCAAACCCTAACCTTAGTATGTAAGCACATATTGTGAAAATAATAAGAAGCAGAATACTTTAAGCGGCATCTATGTAACGTAAATATTTACAAGTAGAGGGTGATATTTTGGCAACATTGTTTTTGTCAGTTCAGCTGTTTTCGTGTAACATGTTACTGTCAAACATGTTCAGTTTGGTCTATAATTTAACCATGAGTCGACCTACAAACAAACAACGCTTGCAGATTATTGAATTTTTGTTATCACAATTCATGCTAGGTTGAAAAAGTCCATCGTGCACTTTCTTGTGTTCAGCGACGAAGCTCATTTCTGGTTAAATGGATACGTGAACAATTAAAATTGCCGTATTTGGTGTGAAGAGCAGCCAGAAACATTGTAAGAACTGCCAATGCATCCCGGAAAATGCACAGTTTGGTGTGGATTATGGACGAGCGCTACCGTGCGATGATTACAAACTTTTTTTTTGCCCAAAATAGAAGAGCTGGACTTGACTGACATGTGGTTTCAACAAGACGGTGACACATGCCACACAGCATGCGAAACAATTGCCCAATTGAGCGGCGAGTTCGGTGAACAGTTTATTTCACGTTTGGGGCCCGTCAATTATCCGCCTAGATCGTGCGATTTAACACCTTTAACCGATTTTTTGTGGGGCTATGTTAAGGCTTATATTTATAGCGACAAGCCCGCAACGTTTGACGCACTGGTAGCCAATATTGAAGAATTTATTCGTGAGATATCGGCCGATATGTTGAAGAGAGTATGCCAAAATTGGACCCAGCGCATGAACCATTTGTGGCGCAGCCGCGGTAAATTTTTATATGAAATCATCTTTAAACATTGAATTATATAGATCGTTCTATCGACTCAAATATGGATTTCATACATTTCTTTAAATTTTAATATGTTTTCTTTTTAAATCAAATCCGAAAGCACTTAAAAAATCACCCTGTAAATAACGTAGACACATGTCATGCTTTATATCAACGCCTACATAACATACATATGTTATAGCACCTGCTGCGCGATATGACTTTATTCAAATGCATATTTACATATACTATTAGTAAAATCGTGCTGATATCTTTCTTTTATAAGATGCCGATCATTAGTATACATAGTATTGATAACAAGCTTACTGAACGAGTATGTACGTAAACCTATCCACATATGGTATATATGTATTTAGTTAGTACGTTTGAAAAGTGAAAGAAATCATTTTAGCTCTGCTGGAGCTTTGAGCTACATACAATAACAATAACAACATATTAATCAAAATTACATGAATATAATTTACGGAATTATAAATATGATATTGTACATACCAGGTTTTAATTTCATACCTTTATATTTTTGAGGGTAGAGTGTAAAAATAAACGTTTAACGACATTTTTTTTTATTGGAGGTAGACGCGATTTATATCCGCGGCCTTTTTTTTTTAATTTCATCGCTTAAACGCTGCATAATACTCGCCGTTGATTGTTTTTCCTTTTTGAAGATAGTCCATAAAAATTATACCACGTGCATTCCAAAATATAGACGCCATAACCTTGCCCGCAGATGGAACTGTCGTCGCCTTCTTTGGACACGATTCTCCCCTTTCAGTCCATTGTTTTGACTGCTCCTTTGTCTCAGGTGTGAAGTGGTGGATCGGTGTCTCATCCATGGTTACCAATCGACGCAAAAAATCGGCTTTATTACTGTGAAGCATTGCCAAACACTCTATGGAAACATCTTCACGACGTTGTTTTTGTTCTATTGTGAGCAAACGCGGGACCCATCTTGCACACAGCTTATTCATCTCAAATTTTTCGGTCAATATACGATGTATAGCACTTTTTGAAATGCCTGTAATTTCACCTAGCTCATGCACCTTTAGCCGGCGATCATCCAATACCATTTTGTGGATTTACTTAACCGTTTCTGGCGTGGCCACCTCAATTGGTCGAATACTACGGTGTTCGTCTTGGCAGATCGTACGACCTAGTTTAAACTCTGTCACCCAATATTTTATAGTCGTAAATAAAGGAAAAGACTCCCCAGAGTAAAATCTAGTTCGGCTTTAAAATTCGTTGGAGTGAGACCTTTCAAATGAAAGTTGTAACAGACTTAAAATAAGCCTGTTACAACCTTTTACTTATGCACCAACAAAACCCCAAATTATTATAATAGTAAAACCAAATATAAATAACAAAATATACGTACATAACAAATTATACGTATCATACGAAATTCATCTGATTCTTACTCTTCTCCTTGCTGTCGTCATATGATAAAATATCAGCAAACGTATATATACATATACATACTCGTGTAGTCAGTTACCATGACAACAATAATTAGATTATTCTTCTCTTTTCTATCGTCACACAATATCAGCAGATGAATACACACATACACATACTCATGTAATCACTCACTATGACGACAGAAGCAAAGAAGGAATCAAATGAATTGTCACCGAACGTAAAATATAGCATCATGAGAAATCAATAATTCTCATGTGCTTTATATAAGAATACATACTAAAGGTGCATGACTGGCCAACATATGACATGACAAGAAAGTGTGAAAAACCCTAACAAGACGCATGGTCAAGTAAGTCGTGATCCGACATACCGTGGAACGATCATTGCGGATATTTTTGAAACGGCCAGTTCGAATAGCCTTGCCATACGAACGAGTGCTATAAGCACTCTTATAGTCGCTAGACGACTATAAGTAGTTCTTGCCATAAGCGGAGCTGTCATTAAACGAAAGATCGCCCGGAGTCATTTTGACCGAGCATATATACCAGGAGCAGCCATCCGCCATCGCGTCTCCCTCTTCTAGCTGTGAGGCCAGGGTACTGAATACAGGAGGCCCCTGTATCAGGCTACCCTACACAATTATCAGTCGCTTGGAAATTGCTGCCAAACGACTGATTCATTAGGTGCGACCAGGTGGCACTGGTCAAACCTATACATTATCATTTTTTTTGTAAGTAAGGTTAGGTATAGAGTAAGGCATTAAAATTGTATCACATTGAAAATTGTAATAAGGAAGAAAAGAATAAATAATAAAAGAAAATAAATCAAAGTAGTAGTAGTTCCGTTCGAACCGAGCCGAACACTCTTCTAGTGTCGGTGAGTTGATTGTCAATAGACAATCGTGTGGAATTCGGTCCTCCTCCTACAACAAGAGTTTTTACGCTGCTCTCTTGTTTAACCCTGGCAGACTGAGTAATACCTCAGCTGGAAACAAAAGGCACGCGTTACAAAGTATTGAATTACATAACGCTGACCAATTTTTTCTATGTTTACAAATTCTCTAAGGTCGTCAAATTTCGGTGGCTCCAAAAAAAGACTAAACAATGTGGCGCCTTGAAATTTAAAACATATGTTTTATAAGGTGGCCACTTTTCACCAAAGTAATTTTTTTCAAACAACTGCCGCCATCTAAATGTTAGGTCGGATAGTTTTGTGACCGCATCGTACATATTTTCGCTTTTAGAGCATGAAATCATACAATTCGTAGTTATTGTGCGAACAGATAGAGCCGTACAAACGTGGCTAAATTGATTCAGATCGTAATTCTGAGCAATAATAGTATAAAAGTGATATACTTGTCACCTTTTCCCATGGGTGTTACAAGAAAAAGCGCAAATTCATTATTAGGTATAAAATACTAAATTTCTGAGGCTACAAACTCTTACCTACCTATATTAATTACCGGTAGAATTGAAGAGGTGTTCACCATTTTAAAGAAGACATATCTAGCTTTTCCAGAAACGTTTTGACGTTTGACTCAAAAGAATGTATCGTAACTTCTCTGTATAATGTAACATGTCTGTACAGTAGAAAAAACTAAAGCAGCACTTAATACGCAGCGGGCGCTTAAGTTAACACATTTGTTATATTTATCGGTGCTATATCGGTTTCGAAGAAGAAAGTTTGGAACTTTCAAAACGAAAAATTTGCACTTAATTCGACTTCTAAAATATTTTACAATTGCAAAAGATAAACGAAAAAGTTTGAGGAAACAAATCATTATGCTCTTCAGTATTTTGTGATGTATGGTGAGTCGAGTTGTGAAGAACCTTGACCAAAACAGCACAAGCAAACTCTGGACAGTACTAAAGCCGTCGTACTTATGCGGATTGGAATAATTTTTTGTGGAAAGTTTTCCAAGGCCTTTTAAAATCATTCCTTGAAAAAAATGTATACTATCATTAGCTTTGTCAAGTTCTTTACGAAATATTTGTACCATTCTGAATGAACAAATGTTTGTCTTTATAAAAGAAATATCCCTTTGTGGGATATAAGTGCCTGACTGTTTTATTTTCTCTGAATGGTTATGGGTTGAAATTATTTGAACACATAATTACTTATGTAGTATCAATGCCTAATATCGATTAATCAAGATTAATCAACTTGTGATGACGTAAACCAGCACGAAATTATATTGTCCAAGGTACATTTATGAAATATATTTTAGGGCTTTCGAGCAGTCATTTAAAAAACGATATATTAAAAAACTTACGTTCATATTTACTTTTATGTTTTTGACACTAAAAGGAATTTTTTTTGTTTTCATATTGTATATGCAAAAATATTGACATCAATGAAAGTTTCCCATTTAACATACTAATGTCCAGCATCGGTGAAAGGATAAGCCATCATTCTCAGTATCAGATAAAACAATAGTTCAAAGGTTGTGCAATTCAATTGAAGTGCATATGGTTTTGACAGCATACACAGTATACACATCGCATAGTACAAATACTCGTATAAGTTTTAAGTGTGACAATAATACTTTTGCACTACAAAATAAGTGTTAGTTGTCAATTACAGTGAAGGGTCAACCAAACAATGTACAGGTGCATGTTTTTACAACGCACAAGTAACATCATCAAATGTTTGTTGTAATACTTAAAATAAAAACTATAAATATATATAGGAATCTACTATATACAATTATATGAATAAAGGAAAAAAAAAAAGAATTTATAGTATATTCGAATTTACTTTTTTAAACTGTTTTGTTGCAATATTGTTTTTTATTTTATTGCTACTGACACAAGGCAAAAGTTTTGTATAAGTTTTGACATGGGAAAAAAAAATGAAGCATGTGTGAGTGAGAGAGAGGGAGAGAGAAATGTAGAGAGATTAAGGCAGTAGCGAAAACAAAAGAGTTAACAATTCAATAAAGTTTTTTCAACTACAAACTTACTATTGTCATCAATTCAAAGCGTCATAGAGCTATCATTACTTATGTTGTAAAATGCTTACAGACGAAAGAATTTAATGTTATTCTTCTATTATCTATAGAGCTTTTCATTTATTTATTTTTTATTTTGTCTTGCTATGTAAAATGCAATTAAATAGTATCGTTTCACATAAAGTTTCATTTAAATGATATTTAAAACTTCAAAATAAAGATCTTTGTAAAGAATGTAAAGAATTTTGTAATTTTGCACAATGGGAAACATCACATAAAATACTACGATCAGCTACCAGAATATGGACAGATCCAATAAAAAAAAAATGAATATGTTATACGTAAACTCCTACGAGCCTTTTCAGGGAATATCTTTACTGTTGAAAATTGATGTGTAATGACGACAAGTAGCCATTATTCTTTGAAAAACCTCTATTGAGTTGGATTTCTTGGAAGACCTCTGTGACGAAGTTTAAAAAAATTAGTGCCACATGAATGCTGGGTCTCTTACAATACACAAAAATTTCCAAATATGAAGGAACAAATTTGAATCTATTGAATCTATTGATTTGAAAATTCGAATACTCGCATCGAAAGTGTTTCACTGTTTTCCCTAACTCAATTGGCCGAAAGCACTCTTACAAGAGTTCGAAGATCTCTAATTTTTGAGATCTTTGCCTTCTTAAATCTTGTTCCGCAGAACATAAACAAAAGAGCGGTAGCACTTCAGCGACTCCGCACAATCAACTGTCGGGATCCATCCCCTTTTAGCGTGGGACCTTGACTACTGTATTTGGTCCCAGAGTCTCGGTTAAACCAACCGTGATACCAACCTCAGCTACATGGTCTCCTAAAGGCAGACCCGCTCTGCTTTAAAACCTGATGATTTTTGCTGCTAGCACACGTTCTACCCTTACCAAAGTACAGACACAACAGCAGTTCGCTGTTGCATCTTCAAGCTTCGGCGTACAGTGCAAAGCTGCATTGCCTAAAAGTCCACATAAGCCACATAACCTAACGTTAGCGTAGGATAGGCTGCCCATATCACCTTCGAAACTGGCATATCGTTGGAAAAGAGTTGCCTGGAGAATCTATTCGACGATTTCGCAAACCGCCTTTGATAGTTATCTGATAAGCAGAATGTGCAAATCGAGTGGATTACTAACCTATTCCCCAAGGAATCGCAATTTAGAGTTGATGAGGCGACCACTAAACGACAGAGATCGTTGGATGAACCTAGAAGGGTTCTGAAAGACGATAGGATTAACAGCTCTGATTGAAGGAAGGTACAGTAAGGACTGTTAGCCTGCTCCACCATCAGCAATATGCGATAATGGCTGGTATCAGGCAAGTGTAATACGTGTAGTTTGCGCGACCAAAGGTCAGCGAAGCAAATAAAAACGTCCGACCTTGAACATTCCCCGCTCCAAATTGGGTCCTCAGTATGATTTAGTAAGGCAAACTTCATTTTTCGACCTAAAATTAGTGACATTCACTTTGATGTCAAATTTAGTATCAATTTACTCTCAAAGGGAGATTCAGAAACCCGTGCCTCTCTGTTAGGGAGAGAACTGGCCAACTGCACAGGGGATCTAAGATGGGTATGTGTAATAGAGCTGGCAGATGTCAATAAAGAAATAAAAATTGGTGCTCACATTGGCGAAAGTAGGTAGGTACAAGGAAACCTTCATAGTCAAATAAATTACTCTTTTTTTATATCTTTCGTTATTTGTTTGATTTAATTTCTTTGGCGGCGCCATATTTGATGTATAACTTTTATTTGTTATTTTAGCACCATAAAAATAGGCAAATATAAAAATGATAAATAAAAATATTCATTGCGATTCATAGTTATGTACTTATGACAAAGGGTCTATACTATAAGTTAGATATTATCATACAAACATACATATGTGATTTCGGTATATTGATATGAATATTCTTTAATTAGTGAAAGAAATCGAATAAGAAGGAAAAGTAAGTAATAAAAATATAATAATAACAACACTTAAATATAATATGTATGGCATATGAGAATTGTTATATTCTTTAGATTTTAGAGGAAAGGTTGTTATATTGAATATTTGGCAATCACCATTAATACTGCTCAATTTTTCGATAAATTCGTATAGTGTAATTGAGAAATTTAATCGTAATCATTATGACAAAGAAAAATTGTTATAATTGCGATACAAAAAATCAATGCGTACATGCAAATTTGCATGAAAGCATGAATAACATAAATGGACCTTAACTGAAATGTAAAATTCGTACGAGATATGCGTGATTAATCAAGCATAATCACATACGGAGACAGTATGTTCCGGTATATTCAGAGCTGATGGATAATAAATGGCAACTATTTAATACATATATACATCAACGCATGAAATTTCGTATAGGGATATATGAAAATATTCATGAACCTATTATCATTGTGCCAATATATATAGTATTGTATGTCATACAATTATGAATGTGGCGAGTAATTATTTGTCGTTTTTTTTGTTTGTTTTTTTATTCATTGAATATCATTGAATGAATAGCTATAGTATGTAGTACCAACATAGTGTATAGCAACGCTTAAATGTAGAAGTAAAATTGCTTTACGATAATCACTATCTCCCTGTATACAAATATTCTTGTATCTGTCAAGCATGCTTTTACAATGTACAATGCGAAATTGTCCAGTAAATACGAATAGCTCATATGAAAATTAACTGCTCAAAAATTGCAGCAACTTTTTCTTTGGAATGAATTCATATTAAAACGTTATATGAACATGTCTTTTTTCAGATTCAATAACAATCATATAAATACTTTTCAATACATTACTTTGTTTTTGCTTTGAAAGCACTAGTTTATGGCCAAAAACACCCATTGATGTTAAAATTTTTCCCTATTGTAGTGGTCTAAAAATCGAATTTTTTAATAAAATAGTTTAAATATTTTGACCTTGTATTACGCTTTCATAAACTTGGCACTCACCGCTTATACGATATGCACAGAGGAATTAAATGTACTGTAGACACTCATTCATTTTTGCCTCCCAGTCGTTTTTCTAAACTTACTTACACTCAGGAGTAGAGATACTCCTGACAGAGCGGTGGGCGTCAATTTTATAAAAACATACATTTCCATTCAACTATTTTAAGTTATTCTATGAAGGTCTTTAATTTGAAGAATTTCTAAATATAATTTTAAATTTTAAATTGTATTCATACAAACCGAGAAGAGTCTTATCTATGCAATCAAAAGGAAGCGAAAATTTGTGTACAAGACCTAAGGTAGCTTGTAAATAAGTATGCGAGTACATACATAAGATTATTGTATAAAGAAAGAATGAAAGTAAGTAACAAAATTAAGATACCTTGTGAGAGAACATACATACATACATACAAGTAACGTACGATATATAGCTACCACATTAGAAATCCTTCTAAGCTTTATGAATACCTTCATTTTACTATACATGAGTATACATATTGTCGTTTGGTGTTGGCACCTATTATGAATGTACTGTGCGATTGTAAAACGCACATTCTATTTTTATGTGTCTTGCACTATGGATGCTACTTTTTGGGCTTCTTGGTGAACCCGAGTTAAAAATGAAAGCAGTGTAGCTAATAAATGTAATTAATTCGTGTCATTCGACACTCATGGAGTACACCGGCCCAACAACATATCATTTGGACCGTTTAACGAAATATTATGAACCTTAAACCGAAAAAGTTCCATCATTAAAAAGTAATATTTATAGTGAAATGCTGAAAATTTGCAGACAATTTTAAGGCTTTTAAAAGACATATTCACTCCGGAAGTCGCAGCATCTCTTATAGCTAATATTGTGACTTTCAGAATAACATTAACCCGGGACACTGGGATTGACATCGCTAACCTATACATATGTGTGCACATGTTTATTCATACGATATGTTGTCATAAAATATTACAAAATTATTATGATATCAATTTGCAAATAAAAAGCGACAACAAACACATTTTTTGTTGGTGCTGATGTTGGTATTTTTGGAAAACGTTTTTATATACTCGTACTCTACATACATAAAAAACCTATGTAGTAGATATAAGGGAAGTTGGAGAAAAATGTGATATGGGCGATTGTTTCCAATTCAATCTTTCTTCAAGAGTTTCATAACAAAACGTAAGGAATAAATTTAAATAAACCTTTTGAGATGATCGTATGGGCATGGGTAATGGTAAACATTCTGTATGCTTTCTTGAGCACACCGATTTTAATAATGTAGTGTTAACCGAAAAATGATTGAAAGTGCTCCACCTTGTATAGCTGGCCAGTTTTGTATAGTAAGGCGTATAGAGAAGAAAGTCATTGAATTTGAGAAATCAGTATTCTTATGTTTTATCGACCTGGCTAAAGCATCTTACATGCTTATGTTGGACGAAGTAATTACCGCAATTCGAAATTAATAAATTAACAAATTAACTATGGAGTCTTAGATGTAATATATGACCTCAAAAAAAAAATACTAAAATATCAACTAGAGTAAAAAAATGGAGACATGCTTAGTTGCAGCTGGCATAAGACAAGGCAACACTTTAGTCCTTTTATCTTCAATATAATGTAATGGACGAATTTACATCACAAGAAGCGCACTCCTAAATGATAGATATAGCACATATGTCTATGTGATTTAGGGATTTAGTATGGCGGACAAAAACACATGAACATGCCTGACAGAGTCGTCAGATGCAAAAAGCATGGGGCGTACTGTGTCAAAGATCGAAAGTCAAACATTACGCTCTACAGCAAACTATACACGTAATGATGAATAAATCAGCAGCAAAACGATCATTGAAAAGACCGCTAAAAATATGAAAAGAATGGTAGACGTCGATAGAACAATAAATTTAGATATCAATAATCTAAAATTACAAATATCTATTTGATAGAAGGATACGATCATGACGATATTATTTTCGCATATATACGTTTTAAATGTCAACAATACCCGCGACGAGCATCAATACACCTTATTGAACTATTCGAATAACGATATGAGGCAAAAACGGCAACATTTAGCCAAGGTTAGGTTAGGTTATTGTGGCTGCCTTCCTTCTGGGAGGACACACTTAGGCCAGAAAGGCCCATTGTGATACCACCGAGTTTCTTTTCCAATACTCTTGTGTGTGTTGAATTTGGGCTGCATTTGAAAGGACCTACTTATATTAACCGGTTCAGAATGGCAGAATTTTTGTGGCACCACTTTAACTTAGCTTTATCACAGAGCTCTTTTAAGAAGCATTTTTGGCGAATTGTTACTGTCGGAAAAATTGCCAATTCTTGCCGTCAGGTGGGTACCGTTCGAAAGAAAAATCTTTTCGATATAAAATTTTGTTTGCTCCAGCCGAGAATTGAACCCACGACCTACAGATCAGAAAGACAACGCACTAACCACTAAGCTACGGCACCCACAAAAAGACAAAAAGTAATCTAGACAATGCACGCATATACATATAAGTATGTAGTTGCCAAAGTGAAATGTTGCAAATTGAACAACGAATAATCGTCTCATCCACAATTTACAACAGATTTAAGCACCTGCGATTATTTCCTGTTTCTAAATCTAAAGAAATGGCTTGGCGGAAGCAAATTTTTTTTGCAACGATAAAGTCCATGCTGTATCAGTGGTTACCCTGCTTATAGTGAGTACCTTGGCAAACCCTCTAATGTATTGTAGAAGGAACCTAAAAAGCGAAAAAATTTTGGAAAAAGTGTACATAGGAGTCTAAAAGAAGTCTATGTTCAGCAATGAAATGTTTTTTTATACCAAAAAATTTCATTCACTCAAAAAGTCAAGGAAGCTTATATGGCCACCATTAATTATTCAAAAATAATGGGTAATACATTTGAGTGAACTAGAACTAAGAAATCAAATAATGAACTATAGAAGTGAAATATAGCGATCCACAGACAATGAACGAAGCTTTTTGAGAATTGCCAGGTGCACATATTGACATATAATAGAGTGAACGAGAACTAACAAATCAAGCAACGAACTATAAAAACGAACGAGATCGACAGATATACAACAAACTACGTTTCTTGAGAGTCTCAAAGTGTTACCAACAAGCGAGTAACATTTCAACATTTTTATATAAATAAGCATGGAAATATGTATGAAATATATTTAAAAAAAATGAATATTTGGCACTTAAAGCCCATTACTGGTGTGCGTGTTAAATTTTGGACAGTATTAGAGGGATTTACTTATTTTATCCGGTTCCTAACGTCAGAACTCTTGCGGCATCACATTCTCTGAGCTTTGTCACAGAGTTATTTTAGAAGCTTTTTCATGGCAAATTGCTACTGCGGGCAGAATTGCCAATTGCTTGCCTACAGGTGGGCACCGTTCGAAAAAAAAAAATAATAATAATAAATATGTGGCATTTTTTGGCTAAGCTTCTCTTCCAGTACTGTTGTGCGTGTTAAATTTTGAACAGTATTAGAAAGGATCTACTTATAATAACTGGTTCCGAACGGCAGAACCGAACGTTAAAATATTAGTTCGTCAAAAACATTTCAATTCACAAAGTGGAATTTTGCTTAGACACTGATAGTGTTGTTTTTTTTTTTCAATTTCTTAAGTAACTTTTATGCATATTTCAAAATTTTCATTAGAATTATCTGGACATTTTAAAATATTAGAATCATCTAGAAGCTCCATACAGTGGATTAGCTAAGATTTAAGTCATTAGACTTTCTAATGTAGTCAATCATTTCGTTCAATTTTGAGAAATTTAAATTTTTAAGGATGTTTTGAAGCTTAAATAAAATATATTCCACTCTTTCCCAACCTCCTCTATATATTTATATGATACTGGCAGACGTACACTTTGTATACATATGTATAATAGACGTGTGTAATATTTGTTCACAATAAGAATGATGATTTTAATATTGTCGGCTTTTGGGCGCTAATTCTTACATAGGAGTACTAGTATTTGTAGGTACGTAGGTACTTGTAAGTCGTCTCATTTTATTTTTTTATTGCTACGAAAATATTATTACACATTATTTGTTTTTATTTTTATTTTTTATTTGGTGCAGAAAAAAAGTGAAGAGAAGGAAACAAAAGTATCCATCTACAATAATAATTTTATTAGAATTTATTAATTTTTTTTTTTCACTTCCTATTTTTTACAATACCTACTGAATTTGAATAGCTATATTTACGTAGTTAGATGTAAATATATTCAACGTACGTTCAATTGCAATTACATAAAAGACCTTGCCTTTATGTATTTAAATTTATTTTATTACTTTCAAGTACTTCTATGCACTTTCAAGCACACCAGATGTCACCATCAATCAACTGTATTAAATGTTATTCAATTTTTGGGTTTTTTTTTCTCATTGTTAAAGCACGCGCATATATCTGGCAGTCTATTTATGCAATTACAAGTTTTTATTAGTTATAGAGTCTATTCTGGTTATTTATCAATAAGTGTAATATTTCTTCAAGTAACATTTATATAATACACTTAAGAACCATTGCTCAGCACACTTTAATTAGTAGATTTTAATCACTCAACCCCAAAAAAAAAATTATAAAAATAATTATCATCAACTGAAAATTTATATGCGAAACACATCATAAAGAAAGATGTCCTTTCTTCTTTTTTGTTTGCATATGATAACAGCTAGAAGTTATCTACTTAAAGGCATTTAATGATTTACATCAAAGAAATCAGGTATGCGAACGTGTTGTGAATTAAATAAAGAAAATATTTTCTTTTTGTTTTTTTTTTTTTATTAATATTATACTTAAATACAACAACATCAATACTAAATTAAGCAATGAGAGTGTGGTTGAGAGCTTCTTGGTTTGACATACGTATATAGGTAGCAAAAAAACTTTTAATATTAACATCAAAATAAAGTGGATATAACTTTTTCAAAACGATATTGTGCGTGATCAATTTTTATAATGAGCTTTTAATAAACGAAAACGTACAAACATATGACGATGCAAATGACAGTGTGGAAGAAGGTATTCTTATGTCGAAAAAGTGCTCTCATTTCGTGTAAATCTCAATGAAAATATCCAAATGCGATGTATATAAATGCTCTCATGCGAGTTAACCCGCATTCTCATCACTTAGATCATCTGGGTGGTCATTTTGCTGATTAAGTGGTTCTTTCAGCTAGGCAGTCATACCTGACTTCTTTAATTACTTGTAAAATGACAAACCAAAATAACAAGAAGCGGTGAATTTTTTCTGTTGAAATCGACTGTTCTGGTTAAAAAATCATACGAAATCTGCAAGAACTATCTAAATCAATCCTGAACGACTTATTAAATGATCCAATCCAAGCGAAACGAATTCAACTAAGGAGATGATTAAATATGATTATTATATCTTATGGATTATTTGCGGATTGAGCTCAATCATGAGCATGAAAAATCATGTAGTCATGCAACCGAAGAACAATCTGGACGTTGATCGGTCGATTTTGATGAGGTTAATAAACAAAATCGAATTCAATTTTTTGCTGAAAAGAATCAATTACTTTCCGATCGCGGAATCAAGCAAATAATGCCAATATATCATTGATTCAACTTTCTTCTATAAATTAATAAATGATCTTTGACAAGCATCCGAAAAATGTGTTGTGACTTTTTTGTTTGATGAAAAATCACTAGATATATATCATATATATATTACTTGAAGTGCTAATAACGATAATAATGATGCATCGTGTAATGCATATTTGTATATTTATATTCTATATACCAAGCAGCTGCAATATGTATTGTGTTCGAGGAATCTATAAATTTTGTAGTTTGACAAAATTTCAATACATTTACAGAGCCAGTCAGTCAACCATTCATCCGTTTATTCATTTATCTTGTAACTAACTTCAACGAATACTCATTACGAATAGATACATTTAGTATGTTTATATGAATGCATATTAAGGTGGTTCCAATTGTGTGGAGTAAAATTTGGTCTCAATTTTGTATGGGATCCGCCCTAAGGCGTGGAGATAGGACGTAAATATGTCAAGGGATATGTTTGAGTCAAAAAGTGATGTATCGATTTTCGTGTATTTCCCATTGAGGCCGAGGCCTATGCAGCTGTAGGGTTATTTGTCGATTTTTACATTCATTTTGTATGTGAGCATCTCTAAGAGGTGAATATGGGTAATAAATATGGTTGATAGAAATATTGGTGAGACCAAAATAATAGTGGTCGGCTTTACATTTCATTACTCTAAGGGCGATTCCTGGGCAGCTGAGTGGTTCTTTTAATTGATTTTGCGTTCAGTTTGTATGGAAACCTCCCTAAAGGATGAAAATAGGGAAGTACGTAAGTTCAAAGTAAGCAAGTCGGCTTTATATTTCTAGCTCTATCTCATTCATTTTTTAGAAAAGCCCACCTAAGGGATGAATATATGGAGAAAGTATGTTCCGTAAAATATTAGAGGGTAAAATTGAATAGGGTCTGTCATATATTTTACCCTTCCAGGGACACTCTGGATGCCGTGGCTCAGTGGTTACTGTGTTGGCAGTGGTAGTGTTCAATTCCTGGCTAAAGCACAACTTTAATATTGAACTGGAGGAGAAGCTCGGCCAAAAGGCCGTTCGGAGTCTGTAAGTGGGACATAAATAAAGTGGACAGAGGCTATTTTTCTAAATACGTCAATACTTAATGACTGCAAAATTTGAAAAACCAAGAGGTTACAAAATTTTGTTTTTCCTTCTTTGGCCAAAAATGTGTGAAATTATCCACGTTGAATATTTTTCTCTTGGCCAGCTGGTTTAAAAACGTAGTCGACCTTAATGTATGTACATATGTAAAGACGTCAAGATAGTCTACTATAATATTCGGCAATGTTGGCATGTATTTGTTATTGGTGCTTTCAAATAATACTATTCAATAGTATAAAGTACTTATTCATTTAATTTGATTTCTTTTATTTTTCAGTTGTCTTGTTACTAACAAAACTTTCGACATTCACATCCAAATCCAATAGTTGAATACTATACATATATTAGGTATGTGTATGTACGAATAGAGTAGAGATTTTTAACAAATGCACAAACATATGTACATGTACTGTGACAAACTAAACTGAAACTTACACAGTCAGAAGGTATATACGCGTATACTCGTATACAATACAAAGTACCTATACATACAGGCGATGAATAGCGAATATGTAGTAGAAGACTATGCAAGTAAAGCAAGCAAATACTGATTATTTCGCTTTCGAACTGTTCGTTTGCTCTTTAAAGTCAAAAATACTACTCAGATCCTTTTCACAATATATGGTACATATACTGCCGTTGGTGGCAGAGCAGCATCGCAGTGGTGGCATGTTAAACAAGAAAACACTACAAGTTAACATGCGCTCCCATTCACTATTGATGTTACGAGTACATGTTGCATTTTATTTATAGTCACTTATTTGTTTTTGCTTTAACTGGTGTACTCTTATCCATGTCATTGTCATGTAGCTTTGAGTGTGTGTTAATATGTATTGCATTCGCTGTCGTTTAGTTTTAGGAAGAGCACGAAAAAAAGAATACGACCACCAGCAATAGCATTGTAACCATGTTAATGCAAATCTATTTTATTTTTATTTCCGCCATTTTTTTGTTTTTTTTCCCCTTCCACTACCCTTCACTTTTCTTTCACTTCTATTTATTACATTCTTCATTTGTTATAAAGTGCAATCAATGGAACATCAAGCAAGTAGTAACCATGTTTTCGACTTCTTCCTTTTGTCATTCTCAAATAGTTTCGATTCTTTTTATTTCTGTCATGCGTATCTGACGACGTCTATGGATATATTGTATATGCATGCGTATATGTTGCATACTTAGTATAAAATTTGCAAATTTATTGCAAATGTTATTTGATAAGATTGATTTAATATTTAAGAAAACACAAATTGCTAATATGTGGGTACGCATGTGTATATGTGAATTACATATACAAAGAATATATTGAATGAAATATGCTCAATTGCACATAATTGCATGCAACACATGCAGAACTTACACAAAAAAACAAAAAAAAATCTGTAGACAAAATATCTCTCTGAATTAATTTGCATCATTTTGCATACAACATTCAGATATTCAAATGTGATATTCAATATATGATAAAGAAATATTGGGAGTATAAATAAGTCCGTGCGGATTTGATAACAGATGTCGCTAGTAATTTATTATTCCATTGTTTCATCTGGCAACACCGTCATTTTGAACTGGTGATGGATTTCTAATCAGTATACATCATTTTGCTAAAGTGTTTCTGTGTGCTCCGTAAATGTCAACTTTTGTACCGAAAAATGTGTTTTTGTGGGGAGTTTTACTTCATTACTTCAATATGAAGAAAAAGGTTGCCAAAAAGTCATCGTATTTTAGTGGAAGTTTATGGTGACTATGCTTTCGCTGAACGAATGTGTCAGAAATGGTTTGCACGATTTAAAAGTAGCAATATGGTGATGGAGCACCACCATAGTTTGAGAATGAAGAATTGGAGGAAAGGTTCGATGAAGATCCATCACACACACAAGATGAACTTGCAAATGCACTTGGAGTCACTCATTTGCCATCGTTTAAACACAAAGAATGGGAATGATCCGAAAGGTATGAAATTGGGTGCCGTATGAACTGAAGCCTACACACGCCGAACGCTCTCTTTTCACGGGTGAACAAATACTCCAACGACAAACAGAAAGTGGTTTTTGCATCGAATTGTGACTGGTGATGAAAACTGAGTCCATTACGGTAATTCAAGACGTTGGACAGCGTATGGATACCCCGGCCATACCTCCTCATCGACGGCCAAGTCGAATACTTATGACGAGAAGATAATGTTGTGTATTTGTTGGGACCAGTTGGGTGTGATGTTTTATGAGCTGTTGAAATCGGGTCAGACGATCACAGGGGACCCATAGCGACGACAATTGATGCGTTTGAACCGAGCATTACGAGAAGAACGGCCGCAATACGCCGATAGACACGACAAAGTTATTTTACAACATGATAATGCTCGGCCACATGATGCGACGCCTGTTAAAATGAACTTAAAAACCCCTACGTTGCTCCTTCCGGTTACCACTTTTTCTGATCGCTGACATACGCCCTAGAAGATCAGCGCTTCCATTTTTACGACTAAGCCGAAAATTGGGTCGATGGATTGCCTCAAAAGATGTCGACTTCTTCCGACGCGGAATCCGTATGCTGCCATAATGATGGAAAAAATTGTTGTCCACGACGGAAAATAATTTGAACATTGAATGTATAACCAAGTTTTCACAATAAAATTTTAATTTTCGAAAATCTATTACAATCTATTATTCAGCAGCTTTTACTTCTTCTCAATGAATAATGACGATAACACTACTTGTCCAAACTAGTAAAAAATATTGATGTCTTGCATCAAACCGAATCCCTACCAAAAAATCAACGAAAATTCAAACTGTAAAAATTACAAATTTACATTTTTCACTATTTTAATTCAAGTCAATCAATAATTTGTGAGTTGGTATGAAAATATGCCAGAGGCAGAAAATGATAGATATGGGGCAGGGCGAGAGTATCAGGGATACCCAAAACCTCATCTTTGTTCAATGTTCTTACCGAGATTTTTGAACTATTTGCGATAGCTTGACGGAACTTTTCATCATGTTGTTCACTTCTTCTAGCATCATTCTAGCACGGATATAAATGCGTTCTTTATTATCAATTTCCTCCCTGCCATTTTGGAATGCATGAAATTAGTAGTAGCCTTATGTACGGAAAAAACAAACATCAGCATATTCGTTTTATATATGTTGAATTCTTCATGATTTCCAAAATAGAGGGCGTTACTGTTTGCCACTGCTGAACTACTGCAGTGTTTTTCAAGCAGAGGTGTTGGCAATTCACGATGTAATGAATTGGCTTAAGTGTAACGTTATATCACACGTGGATACAGGTTTTTATCTGATAGCCAAGCAGCAATAAAATCCTTAGATTCAGTTTAATTGAAATCATTAGTATCCCATAGGTGCAGAACATCTCTTAACGAGATGTCCGATCAGTTCAAATTTCACCATATATGGGTGCCAGGGCACAGGGACATATCAAGTAACGAGACCACGGATGAGCTAGCATAAAATGGTACAATGTTGCAAACTCTCTGTGATAAGGAGAATATTGGCATTCCATTGTCGACGTGTAAACTTCGGTTAGCCTTGGACGCATTACAGTAAACGAATCCCAATCAATCTGGCTAGCACTGAGCATAAAACGAACAAAGGACCTAGTAGCACATAACAGACAAGAGGTTAGTATGCTGGGGGTATTACTACGGGATATTGATAGGTAAGTGTGCAAATGCATTAGGCATCGGTACACCTAACTACTGCCTAGGAAGAACTAGAGTCCATAACTGACCTTCTGTGTGAGTGTCCGGCTCTGTCTCGCCGCAGTATACCTAATTTGGACAGACACTTTATTCATAATCCCACTGTAAGCTGTTACGCTTTACTCGAAGCTTGGGTTGGTTCCCAAGCGAAATGGGCTAAGAGGTCCGCGTGTGAGGATTATGAGGAATCTGACTGAGGAAAAAAATTACGGTCAGAGCTCTTCGACGCTAATAGCGGCAACTAAAAATTACTAGTTTCTAGAAAAGCATCCTAATTATGTTGTTGCCTTAACTGTTGCACCCGATTGAATTTAATAGTAGTATTTTTACCTCTTTTATTGGCAATTCTATCAAAAATATTTTTCAAAAAAATACCAGAATAATTCGCGTTTTTATCTCACAATTTGGCACATTGTTTGTTGTTTTCATTAAAATACAATTCATACAATTCATACAATTTTCATAAAATACAATTCATGAGCATACAAGGAAATCCTAGAATGTTTAATTTTCATTCATATCGCATCAAATGTGAATATAACATATAGTCGCCTTAATAATTTCTACATGCCATATATTAACACTACAGTATGCAAAGAAAAAAAATCTCCTTACAGTCGGCTGGGGCCGACCAAACTATACCCTGCATATGTAGATATATATATATATATATATATATATATATATATATATATATATATAAAAAGTTTACTCGAATATCCATCTTTTTCTTTTATTCCCACTTTTTGGGAAACAATTTTTGCATATACTACTAATTTACACCCGAAATATGGTTTACTTAGACAAAGTACTTCGTATGTTATGAGTTTCAGGTTCTAAAAGGTATTATTTAAAGGAGGTTTTTAAGATAATTCCTAGACTTAGTATGGGAGCTATATAAAAAGTTGGCGTGGCTTACCTCCTTCTTGTAAATCCAATTAATTTTTCAATATTAATCCACACCTTAAACTTGTTTGTCCTACGTTGAATAGTTCGTAAGTTATAGCGGTTTAAATTTTTTTAAATTTTTACAATTTTGAATGGTAGCCCCATTAAGAAGTGGGCGTGGCATGTTGATTTTTTGCCAGATTATATACAACTACCATATTAACCTAAGTATTAATTATGATTTTTCTAGACAGAAGATTGCAGAAGCTGCAGCTACCTCAATTTAAAAGAAATTCAGTCATCCTGTATGGGAGCCACTATAAACAATGGATGTGGCTGGCCCATTTCTTGCGGGTATATTTGCTTTTACAATACTAATCCACACCTTCAATCTGGTTGTTCTACGCTGAATTATGTTAAGTAACTTAAGTAAGTTATGGCGGTTACAATTTTTGTTTAATTTCCTAAACTTTGTATGGGAGCCCCAATAAAAAGTGGGCGTGATACGCTGCTTTTTTCCAGATTATTTCCGACTACGATATTAACTGAAGTGTCAATTATGGTCATTCTAGACAGAAGATTGCCGAAGTTACAGCTGTTTCAATTTAAAAGAATTTCAGTCATTTTGTATGGGGGCTACAATAAACAGTGGGCATGGCGTGCCCATTTCCTGTGAGCCTAGTTGCTCGTACAATACTAATCCACACCTTAAATCTCATTGTCCTAGGCTAAATGGTTTGTAAGTTATGGAGCTTAAAATTTTAGTTTAATTCACTCGACTTTGTATGGGAGACCCATGAAGGAGTGGGCGCGGCACACTGATTTTCTGCCAGATTATTTCCGACTATGATATGAATTTAAGTGTCAATTATGGTTATTCTAGACAGAAGATTGCCGAAGTTACAGCTGTTTCAATTTAAAATTTGTATGGGGGCTACGATCAATAGTGGGCGTGGTGCGCCCATTTTCTGTGAGCCTAGTTGCTCGTACAATACTAATCCACACCTTAAATCTCGTTATTCTACGCAGAATAGTTTGTAAGTTATAACCGGTAACATTTTAGTTTAATTCCCTCGATTTTGTATGGGAGACCCATGAAGGAGTAGGCGTGGCACACTGATTTTTTGCCATATTACTTTCGACTGCCGTATTAATCTAAGTGTCAATTATGGTTATTCTGGACAGAAGATTGTAGAAGTTACAGCTGTTTCAATTTAAAAGAAGTACAGGCACTTTGTATGAGAGCTACGCTAAAAAGTAGGCGTGGCTCAACCACTTTTGGCGAGGTTATATAGTAGTATAATATAAGTCTATGTGCCAAATATCCCAAGTGGTATATTATGTGAGTTATAGCAAGTTAAAGATTTTGAAAATTTCGAGGTTAGTCGCTTTGAATGCTTGGTGTGGGCGTGGTTATTGACCGATCATTCCCAATATCAATCCCCTCCGTACCCTTGGATCATAGGTTACTTATGCCAAATTTCGTCGAAATACCTCAATATTTACTCAAGTTACCGTGCGAACCAGCCAGGTGACAGACAGACGGACGGACGGACGGACGAATATATATCTATGTCTATATCTCCGGAGATTCCTTCGAGTGGATACAAACATCTGACCGAAATGAATATACCATGCATATTGCATTATGCAGGGTATAAAAAAAAGATAGGGAGAGAGAGCGGGGAATAGTCTTTTGGTTTATTCCTGTTGTTTTTTTTTACAAACTCACAAATTCATAGAAGAGGCAACGGCAAAATTTCAAAGTAAGTATAGCTGACAGCATCATCTCCGAAATGCAGCTTGCTGTTGGTAATACCATTGTTGATCTTGTTATTTTCTTTATACAATATTTTCAGCTTCAAAAATTCAAAAGTCATGCCATTATGAAAATGAGTTGTAAATCGACAAAAAAACTAAATATTGTAGAGGGCGGATTGATAAAAAAGCAACCTAAGTACGAAAAAGGCAGCACAAACTCAAAAGCTTTTGTTTTTTAAATCTTAAATCTGTCGAACGTCAGCTGTTGAAATTTCACCCAAATTCATCGATTAGTTTATTTGTTGTAGTCGTTTTTTGTGTTTCTTGAAAAATGGAAAAAAGGGAATTTCGTGCAGTGATTAAACACTATTATTTGAAAGGGAAAACGGCGAAAGAGACAAAAGAAAAGCTTGATAAACATTACGGTAAATCTACTCCGTCAGATTACATGGTAAAATATTCGATTGCTGAATTTAAACGCGGTCAAACAAGCACTGCAACAATACCATCAACAGGAAGGCCAAAAGAGGTGGTTACTGAAGAAAATATCAAGAAAATCCTCGATATCGTTATGAATGATCGCCGAGTCAAGTTGCGTGAGATTGTTGAAATGGTAAACATCTCATATGAACGTACGTTCAACATTTTGCATGAACATTTGCATATGAAAAAGCTATCGGCAAGATGGGTGCCGCATTTGCTCAGAGTCGAACAAAAACGAGTTCTAGAGACCACTTCACAGCGGTGTTTGGACATGATAAAGCGTAATCCTGTTGATTTTTGGCGTCGATTAATGACTACACACCTGAAACCAAAAATCAATCGAAACAAAGGGTGGAAGGGGGTGGAAGTGCTCCGAAGAAGGCGAAGGCAGTGAAATCGGCTGGCAAGGTTATGGCCACTGTATTTTGGGATGCGCTCGGAATATTGCTTATCGATAATCTTGAATAGGGATCCACAATCACGGAAAAGTATTATCGTGCATTATTGAATCAATTGAATGATGAGATCAAGAAAAAACGACCATTAGATACGATGCTAAAATTACGTGAAATACACTTGGAATTGGTTGATCATCCACCTTATAGTCCAGTTTTAGCTCCTAGTGACTTTTTCCTGTATCCAAACTTGAAAAAATGGCTCGCAGGTAAAAGATTCAGATACAACGAAGAAGTGATTACCGAAACTAACGCGTATTTTGAGGGGTTTCCGAAATCGTATTATTCAGATGGTATAAAAAAGTTGGAATATCGTCTTACTAAGTGAGTCGAAGTAAAAGGAGACTATGTTGAGAAATAAATGGTTTTTGAAAAAAAAATGTTTTTTTCCTACTTAGGTAGCTTCATTATCAATCCGCCCTGTATATTACTATAGCAAAGCTCAAAGCGCTACTAAAGAGAACAATGAAAGAGAAGAATGCATACTTTATCTGTCGCCTTACTGATTGTTTTTTTTTTTTTTTTTTTTTTTTTTGAGGATTTGGTTGTAGTGAATGCATGTTTGCGAGAATATTTATGAAAATATAGAAACAAAGACAAGTTTGTTGGCTAAATTTCTCTTTTCAGCTGTCATATGTTTTTTTTTCGCTCTGGCCATTCGCATATAATTCCCTTTTGGCGCCAATATTTTTAATTCTTTTGACATTTGTTTTTCTTTATTTCTATTCCATTTGGATTTTCATGCTCTTTACTAATGTACAAGTAATAATGCAATAATCATGTTGCATCTTTTGTAGACCTTTGATAAAATGTATACATTTTTATTATCATCATAGAGTATCGTAGTCAAAATAACAATACGAAGTTTCTCAAAATCATTGCATTATAAATATGTAATTTAGAACAACAGGGACAATCAGACTAGCAACAGAAAACGATAAATAATGCCGAAATAATAATAAAAAATAAAACTCATAGTATAAATCTCAAGTAACACAAGAGAGATGTATAGTACGTAAATCCTTAAACCAAAAATATATTTTTTTTTTATATATATACCGATTTGTAATAAACGTTAGTACCAAATTTTACTTTTTTTCTTGGTATATAACGATATTTTATTAAATAAATAATATACTTGTACAAATAAATTAACTAATCAACAAAATACGTTATTTAAATTGCAACTAGTACATATAACTAATGAGCAATTTGATTCAGGTAATATATATTTCAAAAGATTCTCTACTACTCTTCTTATATCAGAAATTTGGTTATCGCTAGCTAAGATCACGTGGCTTCGTTCGGTTAAGTCTTCGGACCAATTATGTGTTGGCAAGTTTTGTTGCTTCCGGATTAATGTGTGCTTCTAGTCGCTCTTTATGGGCTTTGGCGAATTTAGTTATTGTTGTGTGAACTGAATAAACATCTATATCGCGGTGAAGATCAGTGTTACGGATATACTAAGCGGCATTAACGATGCTCCTCAGGACTTTGTTTTGGAATCTTTGGATTGTTTCAATATGTTTCCGACTGACACAACCCCATAGTTGAACTCCATATGTCCACACAGGCTTCAGAAGTTGATTGTATATAACAATTTTATTATGAATGGATAGTGTTGATTTTTTACCCATGAGCCAGTACATACTTCTATATTTTAGCTCGAGCTCACCTCGTTTCTTTTTTACATGCTCATTCCAGCGTTGTTAAACGAGTGTTAGAATAAGATTCTTGCCTTCAATTATTTCATTTAATCGTTTGACTACGATTTTTTCGTATAACTTTGACAGAATTGGCAATTATAATATTGACCTGAAAGAAGACACATCATGTGTGGCTCCCCTGGCTTTAAAACCATGATTACATCAGATATATTCCAATATATGGGATATAAAAATAAAAATAAAAAAATTTGAAAATTTTAACTTAGGTAATATTGAAGTTTATATACTTTACACCAAAGCAGATAGATCGACTTAGTATAGAAAAAAAAGAAATGCTTTGTGCTACAGGTATTCATACTTTTCATCCGATTACGCCCATTTTCTAATATGTACTCAATTTCAGCTTGATAACTTTATAAAACTTACGAAAAATGGGAAAATATAAATACATCATGTGTGGCTCCCCTGGCTTTAAAACTATGATTACATCAGATATATTCCAATATATTGGATATAAAAATAAAAATAAAAAAATTTGAAAATTTTAACTTAGGTAATATTGAAGTTTATATACCTTACACCAAAGCAGATAGATCGACTTAGTATAGAAAAAAAAGAAATGCTTTGTGCTGCAGGTATTCATACTTTTCATCCGATTACGCCCATTTTCTAATATGTACTCAATTTCAGCTTGATAACTTTATAAAACTTACGAAAAATGGGAAAATATAAATACGAAAACATTAATTTGTATGGAAGATTGGCGTGCATTTTATCTAATTAAGCCCATTTATAATAGATTAGAATAGATATACTATTCTGTGATCAAAGAAACATTATAGACCCAGATTTAGTTAGATTATTTTATAAATGCAAGAGTAAAGTTCAGATTATTAGATAGGAAAACAGACAATTTATACAATACATGGGAGATAGGCGTGGTTAGGCCGATTATTCTTTTGTATAGGAGGTAGGTGTGGTCTTCATGCGATTACATCCGTTTTCTACTATAATTATTAATTCGTAAATATATTTCTGTAGGTACTCTGTAGGTGTTCTATCGTTATAACTTTATACCTTCGTTCACATAGTGTGAAAACATACTTTCAACAATCTGATTTTGTATGGTAGGTAGGCATGGATTTTATTTGATTGAGAATATTTTGTAATCTTTCTATTATGCGACTAGACAAACATTACAACCAAGATTTACTTCGATTGCATATCGAACCGCATAAAGTGTGAAAAAAGTCATTTGAAAGTATACTTTTGTATGGGAACAAGGCGTAGTTTTTAGCAGATAACACTCATTTTCCAATGTATTAATTTTATGATAAAAGTAATTTTATATGCCAATGTTTAGTGGGATCGCTTTATATTTTCAAGCGTAAAGTATGAAAATACATACATTCCATTCATCAAAATTATGTTATTTACCAATTTTTAGATAAATCACTGCGTAATTATGACAGTTATGGTGCAAATGAGTTGGACAGACAGACAATAGATGTGCAAAAAGACAGACTATCTGTCATTTAGCTGTCTATGTTTTCGTCTGTCTATCTGTGAGGCATGGCTAAATCTTATGTCACAATCAAAATCATTTTGTGTCATTTTTATGCCCTACACCCAGAATTACGGGCATATTGAGTCCGTGCTTCTGTTTGTAACACAAATAAGAAGTGATAGGTATGAAAATGTATATTTTTTATTGATTAGAATTAGCCATGCCTCACAAATAGACAGACGAAAACATAGACAGCTAGACGACAGATAGTTTGTCTTTAATAAATAAAGGCAAATGAAATAATCTGATATATATTTTATTATTTAATTATTTTATATTATCAGATGAATACCTACTATATTTAAGCAACAAATTTTACAAAATATTGTATGAAAATGCTTCCTGAAATGCATGAGAAAATATATTTAAAAAATTCCGCGGAAATTAGCAGATTTATTTTCCCGAAAATGCCCAAAAATTAGATAAAATAATCTGATTCCATGACCAACGAGAGGATCATCTTTAGTATCTTGTATACAATATAAAATGGAAAAATCTCCTTACAGTCGGCTGGGGCCGAACAAATTATACCCTGCAAACGTAGATGTATATATAAAAAGTTTGCTCGTATATCCATCCTCCTCTTCCACTACTTTGTATAGGACCTACATTAAGAAGCAGGCGTACCTCACCAATTTTGGAGGATCAATTTCTGCCTATACTACTAAACTACATAGGTTGCAATGGGTTGACTTAGGCGTATTATTTAGGAAGCTATGGGTGTTTTAATGTTTAAGATAAATCCGACACTTTGTACGGAAGCTATATAAAAAGTGGGCGTGACTTATCTCTTTCTTGTATATCTAATTAATTTTTCAATATTAATCCACAAATTAAATTTGGTTGTCCTACGCTATATGGTTTGTAAGTTATGGAGCTTAAAAGTTTTAGTTTAATTCCCTTGACTTTGTATGGGAGACTCATGAAGGAGTGGGCGTGGCACACTGATTTTCTGCCAGATTTTTACCGACTACCATGTTAATCTAAGTGTTAATTATGGTTATTCTAGACAGAAGATTGCCGAAGTTACAGCTGTTTCAATTTAAAATTTGTATGGGGGCTACGATAAACAGTGGGCGTGGTGCTCCCATTTTCTGTGAGCCTAGTTGCTCGTACAATGCTAATCCACACCTTAAATCTCGTTATTCTACGCTGAATAGTTTGCAAGTTATAACCGGTAACATTTTTTTTAATTTCCGCAACTTTGTTTGGGAGACCCAAAAAGGAGTGGGCGTGGCACACTGATTTTCTGCCATATTATTTCCGACTAACATGTTAATCTCAGTGTCAATTATGGTTATTCTGGACAGAAGATTGTAGAAGTTACAGCTGTTTCAATTTAAAAGAAGTACAGACACTTTGTATGAGAGCTACGCTAAAAAGTAGGCGTCGCTCAACCACTTTTGGCGAGGTTATATAGTAGTATAATATAACTCTATGTGCCAAATATTGTTGTCCCAAGTGGTATATTATGTGAGTTATAGCAAGTTAAAGATTTTGAAAATTTCGAGGTTAGTCGCTTTGAATGCTTGGTGTGGGCGTGGTTATTGACCGATCATGCCCAATATCAATCCCCTCCGTACCCTTGGATCATAGATTGCTTATGCCAAATTTCATCGAAATAGCTCAATATTTACTCAAGTTATCGTGCGAACCAGCCAGGTGACAGACAGACGGACGGACGGACGGACGGACGGGCGGACGGACGGACATCGTTAAATCGAAAATTTAATCGACGCTGATCACGAATATATATCCATGTGTATATCTCCGGAGATTCCTTCAAGTGGACACAAACATCTGACCGAAATGAATATACCATGCATATTGCATTATGCAGGGTATAAAAACAAACGTGACAAATTTTACACATGTTGTAAATTGGTATTTTAGCTACTGAGTAACGATATATTGCGAAATATACAAAATGGATAATTTTGGAGTGGCGTTTTCCATATAATATAAACAGATTAAATCCGTTTAAAAATATTAAAAGACTCAAACACTTGTATTGGAATTTTCGCTTTTAGTTGACCTCTTCTAAAAAATGCCCATATCTTGTAGTATGTGTTATGGGTTATTATTATTTGGTTTGTTTTTATGACATGTGTTATCTATCACATACAATATATTTATGACTATTTCTGAAAATACCAATTTGTTCTCCATATTCTTTTGTTTACATTTATTTATTTTATTTTACATTTTCGGAAGTTTGGTATAGTCCATTATCACATGTTGGATTAGGTTAAGTTGGGGTAACCACTTTACTAGATGTCGGTGATAACAGTACTTACTATATCAATAGTCGGATAATGACAGAGTGGATGGTTCATAATTTTTCCCTTTTCAGTGTCACGAATGTATTTGTGAGTTTGTTATTTGGTATAGTTATACACAGGATGAGTGCATGGCCTTAGAAACTAGGAATATCTAGGAATGTATCTGGATCGCTGGATGGATAAAAATAAAAAAAATCTCCTTACAGTCGGCTGGGGCCGACCAAATTATACCCTGCATATGTAGATATAAAGGGTTATCCATTTCGCGGTTTCAAAAGTATAGGGCTAGAATTCGACATCCGTCAAACTGAGTTGTTAAAACAATTTCTTTCTTTTTCAGTTCAAAGTCTGACATTTGCGAAAATGGATCAAAACAAAAATGGTGATTCTGCCACAGCCACATATCGTGCTTTAAGAGGAGATTATGGTTTACATAATCGTCCAACTACGCAAGCAATTCGCAAAATTGTGAAGAAATATGAAGAGACTGGATCGGTTACAGATATTGTAAGGCCTGTGCATCATCGTTTCGCTCGTACCACCGAAAATATCGCTGCTGTAAGTGAAAGTGTTGCCGAAGACCCGAATGTGTCGATTCCTCGTCGTTCTCAGGAATTAGGACTGTCTTACGGCACATTATGGCGTATTTTGCATTTGGATCTACACCTACATCCATATAAAATCCAGCTCACACAACAACTGAAGCCAGTTGACCATTAACAACGTCGTAGATACGTCGAATGGGTGCTTGAACAACAGGCGGTGGACGGCGATTTTTCGAACAAAATTTTCTTCAGCGACGAAGCACATTTCTCACTCGGTGGGTATGTTAGCAAACAAAATTGTCGTATTTGGGGTTCTGAGAATCCTCAAGTAATTGAAGAGAGGCCACTAAAAAAAAAAAGAGAAGAGAGGCCACTACATCCACAAAAAGTCACTGCTTGGTGCGCTCTTTGGTCCGGAGGTGTGATTGGACCTTACTTCTTCGAAAACGACGATGGAACGACTGTCACCGTCAATTCGGAGCGTTATGGTCATATGATAACCGACTTTTTTTTGCCTGCTATTGAAGAATACGACTTAGAGAATATGTGGTTTCAACAAGACGGTGCCACATGCCACACAACTCGAGGGAATATGGCTTTATTGCAAGAGAAATTTTCTGGCAGCGTAATTTCTCGTCGTGGCGATATCAAGTGGCCACCAAGATCATGCGATTTGACACCGCTTGACTTTTTTTTGTGAGGCTACGCGAAAGACTGTGTTTATGCAGATAAACCTTTAACTCTTGAGCACCTAAAAACCAACATTCGTCACGTTATGGCTGAGATACCACCCAATATGTGTCAAAAAGTGGTCGAAAATTACCTCAAAAGAATCGATGCTTGCAACAATTCGCGTGGTGGTCATTTAAATGATGTAGTATTTCACACATAACGTCAACGTTCAAACTTTATAATAAAAATCTCCTTACAGTCGGCTGGGGCCGACCAAACTATACCCTGCATATGTAGATTTATATATAAAAAGTTTACTCGAATATCCAACTTTTTTTTATTTCCACTTTTCGAGAAACAATTTTTGCATATACTACTAATTTACACCCGAAATATGGTTGACTTTGACGAAGTAAAAAGATTTTAAGATAATTCCGAGGCTTAGTATGGGAGCTCTATAAAAAGTGGGAATGGCTTACCACTTTCTAGTAAATCCAATTAATTTTTCAATGTTAATCCACACCTTAAATTTGGTGTCCTAAGTTGAATAGTTTCTAAGTTATGGTGGTTAACATTTTTGTTTAATTTCCTCAACTTTTTATGGGAGCCCCAATAAGAAGTGGGCGTGGTACGCTGATTTTTCGCCAGATTATTTCCGACTACGATATTAATTTAAGTGTCAATTATGGTTATTGTAGACATAAGATTGCCTAAGTTACAGCTGTTTCAATTTAAAATTTGTATGGGGGCTACGATAAACACTGGGCGTGGTGCGCCCATTTTCTGTGAGCCTAGTTGCTCGTACAATACTAATCCATACCCTAAGTCTCGTTGTCCTAGGCTAAATGGTTTGTAAGCTATGGAGCTTAAAATTTTAGTTTAATTCACTCGACTTTGTATGGGAGACCCATGAAGGAGTGGGCGTGGCACACTGATTTTCTGCCAGATTTTTGCCGACTACGATATTAATTTAAGTGTCAATTATGGTTATTCTAGACAGAAGATTGCCGAAGTTACAGCTGTTTCAATTTAAAATTTGTATGGGGGCTACGATAAACACTGGGCGTGGTACGCCCATTTTCCGTGAGCCTAGTTGCTCGTACAATACTAATCCACACCTAAAATCTCGTTATTCTACGCTGAATAGTTTGCAAGTTATAACCGGTAACATTTTTTTTAATTTCCGCAACTTTGTATGGGAGACCCAAAAAGGAGTGGGCGTGGCACATTGATTTTCTGCCATATTATTTCGGACTACCGTGTTAATCTAAGTGTCAATTATGGTTATTCTAGACAGAAGATTGTAGAAGTTACAGTAGTTTAAATTTAAAAGAAGTACAGACACTTTGTATGGGAGCTACGCTAGAAAGTAGGCGTGGCTCATCCACTTTCGGTGAGGTTATATAGTAGTATAATATAACTCTATGTGCAAAATATTGTTGTCCCAAGTGGTATATTGTGTGAGTTATAGCAAGTTAAAGATTTTGAAAATTTCGAGGTTAGTCGCTTTGAATGCTTGGTGTGGGCGTGGTTATTGACCGATCATGCCCAATATCAATCCCCTCCGTACTCTTGGATCATAGATTACTTATGCCAAATTTCATCGAAATAGCTCAATATTTACTCAAGTTATCGTGCGAACCAGCCAGGTGACAGACAGACGGACGGACGGACGGACGGACGGACGGACGGACGGACGGACGGACATCGTTAAATCGAAAATTTAATCGACGCTGATCACGAATATATATCCATGTCTATATCTCCGGAGATTCCTTCAAGTGGACACAAACATCTGACCGAAATGAATATACCATGCATATTGCATTATGCAGGGTATAACAAGGGAGTTACATTGGCTTTTGAACAGGCACTCAAAACTCAAACTGAACTATAAGGTTCTTCTCTACAAAGCCATTATCAAGCCCATATAGACCTACGGTCTCCAACTATGGGGTACCACTTGACCCTCAAACGTGGTTAAGCTTCAAAGAGCACAATCAAAAATCCTGCGCTTGATTACCAATACTCCTTGGTTCGTCAAAAATGCTAATATCCACAGAGATTTACATATTCCGTATGTAACTGAAGAAGTTTCCCGACTTGCTAAATCTTATTTAGCAAAGCTTGAAAAGCATCCCAACGCTTTAGATAGGCGCCTACTGCAGCACCAAGGACACACCCGCCTGAAGAGAAAGGACGTGTTACATATAGCATCCCGAACCGATTAGACTTTAAGCTCTAATCTTTTTTTTTTTTTTTGGTGTTAGAACAGTGTAAGCTCAAAGCAATGACAATGAGCATTTTGGTAATTTGTATAGTTAATAAGTGAATGTTGAATGTGTATCAAAGAAAATTTATTGTTAGTTCTAGAATATAGTTTAGAAGATTCAATAAATAATATGAATATGTGAAAAAAACAAATTTCAGCTTAAAACAAGCATATTTAGCACTACGTTTAATATTGTTGTTTGTAATAAACTTGTGAGAATGTAGCTCACATACATAGAACTATCTTAAACTTGAAAACCTCCTTAATTTACAAAATACTTCGCCTAAGATAATCAAATTATAGATGTAGATTAGTATTATAGGTAGAAATTATTCCTAAAAAAAATTGGTGAGCCATGCCTGCTTCTTAATGCAGCTCCCATACAAAGTCAATTGTAAGAACACTTTTTTTTTATATGATATATTACAAACTTGTCGTTTTCCACAAAAATGGGGTCGAAAATGGATCTTATAGAGAAGTAACAAATCCCATTAGCCACGTCTGACCATCTCTCTGCACGAGAACAGTTGTATTTTCAAAGTAATATTACTTATTTTTATCAACAAAGAGATTTGTGTAAAAAACGGACGTAATTGAATGAAAATCATGTCTACCTCCCATACAAAAGTATGATTAGGAATATATATTTTCACACTTTTCGCTTGAAAAATTAAAGCTATGCAGTTATAATTCGATATATAACTTTATTTTTGTAAACAAATACATAGCATTGAAAATTGTCAAAATCTGGTGAAAACTACTCCTACCTTCCGCACAAAAATATGTTTCGGTATATATTTTTTGATATTTTTTGCATGAAAAATAAAGCTAGGGGATTGTAACTAGGTATATAACATTTTATATATTAACTAACGAATAACTTTTAAAATTGTCACAATCAGATGAAAATTTGTTCTACCTCCCATACAAAAGTATGATTTCCATTGTATTTTTGTACACTAAGTATGCGGCTATAGAGTTTAAACTGGAACTTTAGGCCGAAAATAACATGCTTCGCCAGCCATCTCTGTTCTTCGCTAGCTGGCTCCAGTTAGAAATTCCAAGCGCCGTCAGGTTCTCCAGTACTTGGTCTTTCCACCGGAGGTTTGGTCTTCCTCTTCTGCTTCGTCCTCCAGCGGGTTCCGAATATAACACCTTCTTAGCTGGAGCGTGTTTTTCCATTCGCTCGACATGACCTAGCCAGCGCAGCCGCTATATCGGCATACAGCTCGTACAGCTCATGGTTGTACCTTATTCGGTACTCGCCACCAACGCAAATAGGTCCAAAGATCTTGCGTAGGACTTTTCTCTCGAAAACTCCAAGCATTCGCTCATCCGAGGTGGAAATTGTCCAGGCTTCAGCGCCATATGTTAGGACAGGCATGATGAGAGACTTGTAGAGTGTAGTTTTCGTTCTTCGAGAGAGGGCTCGACTTCTCAATTGCTTACTCAGCCCAAAGTAACACCTGTTAGCAAGAGTTATCCTACGCATGATCTCCAAGCTGACGTCATTACTGCTGTTAATGCTGGTTCCAAGATAGACAAAGTCCCTTACTACTTCAAAAGCGTAATTGTCAACAGTGACGTGCTGTCCAAGACGCCGGGACTCTTTGTTTGTTGACACTAGATACTTCGTCTTGCCCTCGTTCACCGTGAGACCCATCCGACGCGACTCTCTTTCCAACTTTGAGAATGCTGCACTGACTGCTCGCGTGTTCATGCCGATTATGTCAATATCGTCGGCATACGCTAACAACATGACACTTTTGTTGAAGATAGTGCCATTATGTCGTTGATCAGCAGCTCGTATTATTTTCTCCATAATAAGATTGAAGAAGTCGAACGATAACGAATCACCTTGTCTGAAACCCACGTTCGGTATTAAACGGTGCGGAGAGGTCCTTCCCAATTTTCACTGCACATCGGGAGTTATGCAGTGTCATTCTACAAAGTCGAATGAGCTTTGCAGGAATACCGAACTCAGACATTGTTGCATAGAGGTAATCCCTTACCGGACTGTCGAAAGCGGCTTTATAATCAACAAATAGGTAGTGTGTGTTGATCTGTTTTTCTTGGGTGTTCTCCAGGATTTGGCGCAGTGTGAAAATCTGGTCGATGGTGGACTTACCAGGTCTGAAGCCACACTGATAAGGTCCAATCAGGTTGCTGAGCATAAGCTTCAACCTTTCACACAGTACGCTCGATAGAACCTTGTATGCGATGCTCAGGAGACTTATTCCACGGTAGTTGGCGCAAATTGTGGGGTCTCCTTTTTTATGTACAGGACAGAGAACACTGAGCCTCCAATCATCAGGCATGCTTTCATCCGACCATATTCTGCTTATGAGCTGGTGCATGCGGGTGAGCAGCTCATCGCCTCCGGTCTTAAACAACTCGGCAGGCAGGCCATCAGCACCTGCAGCTTTGTTGTTCTTCAGCCTTAAAATGGCCGTTTCAACCTCGTCATAGTCGGGTGGTGGAATATCAACACCATCATCTGTAATTGGGGTTATCGGGCAAACTCCTCCACTGGCGGAATTGTTCGTAGCATCGCCATTCAGTAACGTGGAGAAGTGTTCCCTCTATAGGCTCAGTACACTCTGGACATCTGTAACCAGATTCCCATTTCCATCACGACAAGAAGAGGCTCCGGGATTTAAACCTCCACTCAGGCGCTTGATCTTTTCAAAGAATTTTCGAGTCTCATTCTTGTCGGTACACATCTCTATCTCCTCACACTCGCGTCTTTCCAACTCCCTCTTCTTGCGCCTGAAAAGACGTCTCTCTGCACTCCTTTTCTCTCCATACCGCTCCTTAACAGCTCGCGTTGCGCCTGCACGCAGGGTTTTTCTGTGGGCGGCGTCTTTCTCTGCGGTAGCGACACTCCTGATCATACCACTCATTCCTCAGAGGCCGGTAGTAACCGATTACCTCCTCGGCAGCAGTAGTCATGGAGTGGGATATATGTGTCCACCGTGCGCATGTATCATCAAGTTGGGGAGTGTTCTGCATAAGCAGATCCGATAGTCGAGTGGAAAATGCATCTGCTGTCTCTGGTGATCGCAGCTTACTGACGTCGAGCTTTCTCTGTGTGGGACTTCTCTTGTTATTTGCGACACATAAGCGTGTGCGCACCTTAGCTGCCACAAGATAGTGATCCGAGTCGATGTTGGCACCACGGATCGATTTCAGGTCCATCACACTGGAAGCATGCCTTCCGTCAATCACCACATGATCAATTACGCCTACTTGTAGTATAAAATATGTATGTCATTTTGAATGTATGTTTGTCAATCTTATATGGCGCTTCGATATTACTGCGATACACGATTACCGAACTTCAAATTTTTGTTTTCTACTATTTATTTCATCTATTTATATTTACTACCTATTGTTATAGGTAATCATTTAAAATGAGGAGTGTTTTTCAATTAACATCCATTCAATATTGTAACTAACATTTAAATATTTGTTGATTGTATATTTTACAAGTTCTATGAACATTTTTTTTTAAACATTAAATATAGTAGCAATATTAATTATCTATCTACATTATACATAGATATTAACAACACGTTGAATACCGGAACTAATGATAAGTAAATATTTCGTTGATGATGTTGAATGCACGCATGCATGCATGCATGGTTTGATGCTTTTCAATGCGTGACTGCATATTCAAAGTTTTCATTTAATACCTATCTATCTACAAGTAGACTCGTATATGAGAAGGTACTGATATGAATATATCTATATGCATAATTATCAATAAAGCTTAACAACCGTGAAGGCCTATAGGGCATGTGAGAAACGGAAGTGTTTATTATAAACGCGTAAATGAGTATTAAACACGAGCAATGTTATGTTGATAAAGCGTACAAACAAATAATGAAACGATATGTATTATAAGTATATACAACTATGATAACAATATGTGCAATAATTCAATTAAATATTATGGCATATGGAATATGTGTACTACATATGTATATGCGTATCATTTATGTGTATCTGTAAGTTTATATGAACGCACTCGTATGCACATGAACGGTATAAATGACACACAAAAAAAAAAAAACATAATTAACTAATTAATTAAGCGTACACTGATTAACTCGTTAAGCCATAATACAGATGCGTGCATATGCCAATATGGTGCAAATACAATACATAACATACCTTAATTGCCTGAGTGCATATTCGTTTGTGCAAAAGCAATCGCAACACCAATATGTTTCAACATTTTTTATAATTCTCGCACATATATTTTCACGCACACACACACTCACACACACAGCCATACAACATGTATGTACATATGTAACTACATACTTATATAGATAAGTCATTACATATGTATGTCAGCTTATTTGTCCTTGTTTGTTGGCAAACAATTCCCAACAAAGTAATCCTGTTGATATATCAGTTCGACAGTATCAACATATGTATATAATTTTATACATATGTATATATATTTTTTCCACACTACTCGAACATATAATTGAAATATTTTTCTTTACATACTTTGTGAAATAATAATCATATGAAATACATAAAAATTAAAATACAAGTTCTGACACGAATTTAAATAATTTATATAAATAATGTATTTACATGTATCTACATCTACATCTACGACTTAAAAACATGCCTTTTATATATCGGCTTGGGAAAAATGAAACCTTAAATGGCTGCAGTGGTACATATATGTATATTAAGGTGGATCAAAGTTTTAAGCGGCTTGGCTCAGATAAAAACAAAAAATTTCGCTAACTTCAAGCATTCAATCAGAAAGAAAGTCCTGATTTGTACTAGCATACCTTTTAGTTTCAATAATAACTCAAAATGCATAATTTTTGTAAGGCAGCAAAGGTTGTATGGGAGTCCACTTAAGGGGTGTAGATATGAGCACATAAGCTTGGAGGAAATGTTGTGGATGAAAAACTAGAGGCGTTCGATCATACATTGTATCACTCTAGAGGCGATTCCTCTTTAACATTTCCTTTGAACTCCTTATCTGGACCTCTAACGAGCTCACCTATAAAATTCATGGTTTAGCAAAACACTTAAGGGCTTCAAATCAGAACTTTTGTATGCTTTCAGTTTCGTAGTTAATTACACTGAATTTTGATTTCATCGATTCCGTTCTGGTAATTTCGATGTTAAAGATGCACTTCGCTAATGTTACTAAAATCAAGAGAATGATTGAAGTAGAATAGTAAAATGTTAGCAGTCGTAGCATCTCCCAGAAGCTGAGGATCGACCAGAACTCAAAAAGATGGTTGATGCAGAAAACATTATGTATTGAGTTGCCTCAGTCGAATTTTCGGTCAAGTGGAGCAAAATCGACCTATTTCTTAAATGGATAGTGATAGTGATAAGAAACTAGAAATTAGTGATACTAATAGGCCACAAGGGCCCTATGGCCGAGCTTCTTTTCCAGTACTGTCGTGGGTCTTAAATTTTGGTCACTATTGGAAGGTACCTATTTACATTAACCGATTCTGAACAGCAGAACCATTGTGACGTCATTTTTTCTGAACTTTGTCACAGAGCTCTTTTAGAAGCATTTTCATGGCAAGCTGTTACTGCCGGAAGAATTGCCAATTGCTTGCTGACAGGTGAGCACCGCTCGAAAGAAAAATCTTTTCGATATTAAAGTTGTGCATCAGCTGGGGATTGATCCCACGATCTACAGATCAGAAGCTCAGTGCACTAACCACCTATTCGATGTTCCCCACTACTCAAGTTAGAGAATTGTCAATTCTCTTTTGAATTATTGTAGCTACATTCTCTGTGACGTTCAATATGCCAAAGTATTTTAATTTTATTTTATTCGACTTGAATTTTGATTAAAATATATTTAATTGCTTAATAAATAATTCACATAGAAATATTATAATTGCTATTAGGATACCTAAAACCCATACTAATAATATGCCAATAAAATTGGATATACCCAATGGAACAGGGCCCATATTATCCAGATTGGATGAGAGTGATGCTTCAATTTCTTTCTGTAATTGACCATTTAAATTATCGGCAACAGTACGCCATTCCCAATATTTATCCAAACCGGAAGAATGCCATATATAGATTAAATTGTCCAGACGCTCAAGCAACGGCCAAAGACGTGATACAAATGCAGCAGTATATTGGAAATAAATATCGTCCATCATTAGTTTCATATGTGCGACATTATCTTGTGTTATATGATCACCCACAGCAAAATGACCTACAAAAAGAAGATGTATTCTCTCTCTCCAACTACCTATTCTTATGAATTTCGATATATACCAAATTGTAGACGCTCAACAGTGAATCCCATTTTTTGACTTGCTGCTAATTGGACCAATTTTTCATCAGTATAAATATCAAAATTCCTTAGTAAATCCTCCAAAAGAGGCTAATTGAAATGTACAGTGAAAAGGACATCTTCAAAATATAATGTAGGTAACTTACATCGCCTGTATTCCTTATAGCCAGAACCCAAGCTTCTGAATTGGCAGCCCATTTGAGATTATGTTTTCGTAGGCGTTCCATGGAGTTGGCAGCTTCTTCAAAACTGTAGTACACATCAATCAAAATATAATAGTTGGATACATTTAAAAATTATATTTGCATACAGCTTCCTCAACCTACCTTGGTATGGTTAAAATACTTGCCAAGCCCCCACTGTAAATACTCGTAATAATAATATCGTTCATAAAACAAAATAATAATAAAGTACGTAATGCAATCGTTGTAGCATTTGTATTCTCTGTTTGTGATATGAAAAGTTTAAATGTAATAACGAAACCATATTTAAAACTCTGATACCAAGTAATCTCCTTTTTATTGTTGCCATTCGCTGTTGCTGTTCTATCGAATTGATGTACAATGACTAGGGATATAATTTCAATAATTAAGTACGCGATAACTGCAGCCCAGAGTGTAGATTGAAACGGTTGCAATGGTAGCAAAAAACTAGCCAAACGACTGTTTGAAGAAATAGTTATAAATAAATATTGAAGACAGCAAGAATATCAAACTGGTTCAAAAATATTGGGGCATACCTTGGTGCTGGCACTAAACATGTAATGCCTGTACGAACAATATATGTAGACATATCTAGGTACACATAATCCACATACCTAGAATTATATAATGTACTAGCAATTGTTATCAATTGAATATTTAGTATATATAGCTTACCAAAAGTACATAGCGCCAACAGCAACCTCTGCTTTACGTTTGGGTATCATGCCCAAAGCACCGTCGCCCGATATATTTTGATATACAACACCCCAATCATTTTCAGCTATTTATTTGGAAATTAATTATAAGAAAGCAGTTAATAATACCGACAGAACTAATATATAATCCTTTGCTCGTCGAAGTACAGATAAAACAAAGTCCAAACAAGACAAAATTTAAACAAAATATAGTTCATGATAAACAGAGGCACGCATAATCGCAACAGATAAAATCTAAAGAAGATTAATTTCGAGAATTTTTTAAGCTTGGTATAATAAAGTGGGTATGATATAATACCTGGATAAGGCGAGTTTTTGGCAAGCTGAAATCCAAACGGAACAAACTTCAGACCAAACCGAAACACCTTAAAATCCCGAAATACGTACGCATATGTTTTAGGTCGTAGTTCGACATGGCCGCAGAAACTTTTATATAATAAATATACTTCTTGTGTTAAAATTTATTGCAAATTTTTCCAACAATTCCAAGAATCTTTAATGAAAAAACTTCTAAAAGAGCTCTGTTATAAAGTTCATGAAAAGTAGTAGGTCCCTTCTAATACTATGTTCAAAAAATAATACGCGCTACAGTACTGGAAGAAAAGCTCGCCAAATATTGTATACACCATTTATTCAGTGATCACTGTCATCTTGAACAGTTGAGTTGTCGTTATTTCTTGAAGCTTGTAGCAGAATGATTTCACATTACGATTAAATACAATTCTTGGATTCCAGATAATCCCCCATTTTATGGAAATTAATTCGATCCCCTATTGAGAGCTGGGCAATAAAATCGTTTGTAACTACTACTGGAAAAACATCCCTGATCCTAGGTCAGTCAAATAATTGTAGACTGCTGACTGCCCTAGATTATCCCTAGCAATTAATATCTTATTTGTCATAAGGTTAAAGAAAATTGTTTAGCTTAAATGATGATATTTTATCATCAGATATGATGATAAAATATCATTGTGATGATAAGTCACAGTGAGACAATCGGTGTTGGGATTAAGCTTATTCATCTTCAGTGCTGATGACACCAAATTAACATCAGCAATAAATACATTTTTGCACCAAAGATATTTTAGGTTACAGCAGGTCAACTGGTGCGTTAACTGGGTTTGGGTATGCTGAAGTGACAGAGATCTGTATTTGAGGATATCATATCAAATCCTTTAAAATTTTTTTTAGACATAGGTTCTTGTGTTGAATAATTTTGTGTTTAGAGATTTTGCAACATAAAAAATAAATATTTTTAATAATGGGTGTGTGAATTAGTAACCGGCCTTTTACGTTACATGGTGCCATGCGTAAGCGCGATGTTGTACACCATTGTCCAAAATGTCATTCTAAATGTCTATTCACTTGCTGCCACTAGTGCGTATCATGTTTTTTTTTAAGATGGACATTTTTAAAAATTAGCGAAAAAATAGCATTTTCGGGAAGTTGTTTTAAGTTACTTTTTTGCAAAGAAAAGTGCGGCTGAATGTCATCGTTTGCTTCTGGAATTTAATGGTTACAATTCTCTATCCAATACACAGAGTAGCGGAGTGGTTCAAAACGGTGATTTGAAATGGCCGAAATAAGCGACCAGGGACGAGTCGGTAATTTTTCATAACGAGTCGGTAATTTTTGACAACTCACGGCCACACATTGCTATTCAGAAAGATGGGGAAATGTGATAGTTTCTGATGGACAATATGTTGAATGACATGTTGTTTACAGAATTCTTTAAAATAAATAATTTTTGAGCACTGCGTCTTTAGTGGAATATAACTTTCAGATCTTGCTTACCGCGGTTTTGTCTTTTCTAGATTTCGTTTTATCTGATTTATGTCCTATTAGTTTTATTGCCCGTAGGGCTGTACATTTTTTCCATAATTACTATTCGAACTACATCCAATTTATGTTACTTACAGGTATCAAGTTGCAATGTACAATTATATTTTTGACATAGGCTGGAGAATATTGTCGTTTCAGTTCCTTCAATATGTACGGCACCTTCAATAGGATCTTCATATCGTAAATCTCGACTATTTGCGTTAGTAGTCTTATAGTAACAGATAATTAGAATTCTTCTTTCATGCCTTCTACACAGTTCTGTAACTTACATATTCGATCACTGTATAAGGGCGATAATCAAATGTGGCCACAATGACCTCACGGCCCTGTAGATTTTTGGTTTTATCAGGAAAGAGATTTGCATCAATTTCGAATGTCTCATTTAAAGCATTGTAACGATCTAGTAAATAAATAGACCCAGGTTGTTCAGCACGTGATCCAACATATTTATTCGTTTTCAAATTGAAATTCGCAGGTTCTTGGTGTGATGCTTCGATTAGAAGTATACTTGGTTGATCTAAAAGAAAACAGAATAGAATGAAGTCTTGTTGAATTTACTTGTTAGATCTTATATTTCATCTTATGCAAACCTTCAAAAAATATATGCTTGAAGTAATTACTAATATCCGAATCGCTCGTATTATAATAAACGAATATAAATTTATTACGAATCGAACGCCATATCGAATATGTGCTAGCATTGATAAAAGCCTCCACAAAAATTGGTATATCACTTTGAAATGCTAAAAAGCTCTGGAAAATTCATATAAATATATAGAATTCAATTTAAGTACAAAGACAAACGTATTACTTACCTCACAATGTGACTTCTCAATGGATATGGTCAATTTCTCAACCAAGTCATCAAATATCACGCCATTATTAATCATTTGTTGACGCTTAGCTAGAAAATCGACTACATTCGATTCAAGCGATTTCGACAATTCAATTCTATTCATACTAATAATGGCATAATATGATGATGATGCAATATTCGATTGATTTTCTAAATTAAATTCAATTGCATTATTCCACAAAATGCATAGAGTTGTATCGTAAAGATATCGCCGAACTCGAATTATAATGAGCAAAGTGAAAAGAAGAAAATATATATTTTTTTTACAACAGAATTCGGTGAGAGTGTCTTACTTATCAAATTGATGATACGCGACCAATGTTGATGACTACTTAATATCATTTCTTAACGACTAGTGATTGTATAACCATTCGCTATCTATGATTGCAACTCCACCATACGGTCTTCTTTAAATACAAGAAGTTTCATGAAAATCGTATTTATATTGTAATTGTGTAGTAAAATTGAATAATTTGGACTTATGTCAATATAATTGTTTTCAGCATGTAATTTCAAATGTCCACAAAAACTTGGAAATAATTTGGTGTAATTGGGTATTTGAAAACAATTTGGTACATATATGCGCGTATTTTTATTGAATATTTACTATATTTCCCTTATAATTTAATGAAATTGTTAGGAACATACAATGTAATGAACACAATTCCACCTCTCACTCTCCCTTCGAATTAGCTTAGATATATATATATATATTGCTTTGTATCTGGGGTACTTTTAATCCAACTTTATTATTTTCACAAGCTTTATGATGATATACCATAACCAGATAAATCCATTTTAAGGGACTGATTTTGTTACAATTGTTATTTTCTCTAAACTGAAACCTATCTGGAAATATACTAAAAACTAAACGAAAAATAATTTTCAATTGTATTTATATCGCAAGATGACAAACCAAGCAAGTTTCCACCCCACTTCTCCGTTGAGTTTATGAAATCGTTTCATTTGGAATTTGCTATAGAACAAACGAGAACTGATCGTACTCATCACATCAAATATTATTCAAGAATGCAAAACTTAATTCTGCTGCAAGAAGGAACAATATTTAAATTATTGCTATTTAATTTTTTATGGTTCCGAAGCATTATGTTGTTCAGGGGAACGAAATATGAAATGAAGTGGCAAATTGTGAAGATGCGCTAAATCAAACTGTGGTTTTTCAGGAAATGTAATGGAACGAATGGCAGGATGAAACACTAAGTAAACAAAAATCCCCAGGGATGATGGTCGACATTAAGCAAAATAAATCTAGTGCTTCCTTTAAAGCTCGAACTTCTAAAGAAAGGAAGGTATTTGTTCAACCTTCTCCAGAAAGAGTCCAAAAATCATGCCATGTATTAAGTACTTGAACTCATCTGCGAATTTTTATGTACATTAATGGCAAATTAAATTCTTATGAGCGAAACACTCTCTCAAATAAATTATCAGATTGGAAATCGACGAAATAGCACAGATCCTATTGAAGATGAAACATCAAAGTTGACGGCACACACACACAAAAACATAAGCACGCCTAACATGGGCCAAGAGCAATGCATAGAAGTCGGAGATATTTGCTGCACACCCACAGAAAATATTCCAACCATACCAAAATGCAAAAAACTTCAATCCAACTTTAACCTTTCATGAATCTGTCGAAATAGAACGATTCACTTTAGATGAAGTTGCTGGTAAAAAAATTAAAAAACCCCTGGCTTTGATCTAATAACCGCTGAAGTCTTGAAAAAACTACCATGAAAGGATTTAAATAATATGACTTTCACCATGAATGCATGCATCGATTTTAAATATATCCCACTCCAATGGAAAATTTCGGATATAATAATAATACCCAAGCCAGATAAAAGCCCCAATGAAGTAGCATCTTACCGTTCAATGGGAAAACTTTTTGAAAAAATAGTTGCTAAACGTTTAAAAAATATAATCACAAGCAGAAAGCTGATACCCTCTCATCAATTTGGCTTTCGTGAAAAACATTCAACGGTTGACCAAATACATCGATTAGTCCACACTATCGAAGAAGCCTTAGAAAACAACAATGTCTGTTAGGTAATGCTTCTGGACGACGCTCAAGCATTCGAGAAAGTTTGACACGAAGTTCTGCTACATAAACTGAAAACACTTCTACCATTCCAATATACTAACTTCATGGAATCGTACATATCAAACAGATATTTTAGAGTAAAGCAGAAAGAGGCGTACTCAGAAATTAAAGAAATACTTATACTTATATAAGTATATATACTTATTGTACACATCGGATCTGCCCATACCGAGAATGTGTAAAGTAGCTAAATTTGCTGATGACACTTGTATATTAGCCGCTGGAACGAAAGAATACGAATCCACCGCGAAACTCCAAAATTCAGGACTGAGAAGTGGAGAATATAATTCAATGATTTAAAATCTGTTCATGTGGACTTCACTAAATACAATTTCATATATAAAAATAAAAAAATAATTATGTAGCACTTAAAGCCCCAAAGGGCTCTTTAGCCGAGCTTCTTTTCCATTACTGTTGTGCGTGTTAAATTTTGAGCAGTATTAAAAGAGACCAACTTATTTTAGCCGGTTTCGAACGGCAGAACTCTTTGCGACATCACTTTTTTTTTAGCTTTGTCACAGAGTTCTTTTAGAAGCTTTTCCATGGCAAATTGTTACTGCCGGAAGAATTGCCAATTGCAGATGGGTACAGTTCGAAAGAATAATCTCACTTTTGTTATGCTTCAGCCGGAGATTGAACCCACAATCTACAGATCAGAAGGCCAACACACTAACCACTGAGCTACGGCACCCATTTCAATTTCATATATATCGGTTAAAATACACTCAACAGCTGTGCCATACGCTAATAGCGCCAAACACAGGTAATCAGAGGCATTGTAAACGCGCCCTGGTGCGTACGCAACGAGAACTTGCATAGAGACCTAGAAATGAAAATGGTTTCCGACACAATTGGTTTATTCGCGGGTAAACACGCCCAAAGGCTAAAAACAAATGGAGCTCCCGAACTTAGCGATGGAGCAACAATAACAAGAAGGTTGAAGAGGACCAAACCGCTTGATCTACTTAGTGGTTAATATTATATTTTGAAAATTGAATTTTTACTAGAAGAAAATTGCTAGTTTTATTTATAACTAGCAGAGCTGTAAAAGAATTGAGTCATTATGGAATTCACTCACCCTTAATTCATGTAAAAGCTGCATCAACGATACTGCACTCTTTTGCTTCGAATTTGTTAAAGTATGAAATGCGAAACATTCATCATTCTCAAAAGCATAAAATTATCACACTTTCCCATTCAGTAAAGAGTGGGACTTGAAAAATATCAATCCCATTCTTGAAGGGTTAAAAATATGATGAATTCTTTCAATATTATAATTCTTTTAAACTCTGAAATACTGGAAATATGATATTATTTACTACCATGAATAGCATCCCTGCTTTGGAACAAAAGCCATGGTATTATTTAGAAGGTAGAGCTACTACAAAAAATGCCTCTTGGCTGCGCCATATAATGTCAGAAACTGGCTTCTTATAGTGTCAAGCTACCGTGTTTCTTGTTTTCTTTTCAACTTTTTCTTCTTATTTTCCATGTATTTGTTATTGTTTTATTTACTCTTTCTCCTTCTTTCATGAGAACTCTCCCCAATGGTTCCACCTTGAGTTATTATACCATGACAAAACCAATCAGCTGTTATTATTCACATAAATAAACGAATTGTAGGTTATAAATTTTTGGTTTTGAACATTGATGTCTCTAACGCAGACTTTTCTGAAATAGGACTATCAAACCAAATATCAAATAGTTCTACCTATTCTTCAACGATTTGTAGACTTTGCCATGAAGAATTTTCACAATCAATTAAATTTTCACTTTCTTTTTAACACACTTTTAAACTTATCTCACAAGATTCACTTTGAAGAAATTCACGTTTGAAAAGCAATTAATGGATTATATATCTACGCATTGTACGTAAAATTCTTGAAGGAGGTCAAACTACGAGGAACAATCATGCTAGTCGTTACTTTTCAATTTATTGAAAAAATTATGAAAAAACAATCAAAAAAATTGTAATACAAAATAAAACTTTTATAATTTTAGAAGCAGCAGTTTGCTATTGAATGGATATGGCCACTCTCATTCTTTTTAGGTTGCAGCCATCTGCTGCTGCATTCATCAAAATTTCAATTCTGTGTGAATTCTGTAGGTTTTTCAACTCATAAATTGAAAACGATTAGAACTCATTTATTTTTATCAGCATAAATACTTCACATACTGATTGAAAGAAAAAAAGGATTTCAGCTGTTTAAAATTTAAATAAAATAATTAAAAGTGAAAATGACTTCACAATTTTACAGCTCTGATAACTAGGTGTAATATTATGGAATGTAAATATTATTTAAAACGTTTCAATTAAAAAAAATTAAAAAAAAATTGCATTCAGTTGAAACAGATGTTTTGACTCTAATAAGAATGCATTGTTACCTAAAATATTTCCCTACTTGCCCCAGAGCTAGTAATATTTTAACAAGTATAAATGGGGAACGAAATTTCTTGGTGAGTGCTCTCAAATTAATTATCTTCACAGAGACAATCAATTTTTCTAACAAAAAAGCAGATGGGTGCCGGAAAGTAATTGACAATTCTTAATTGTAATATGTAGTTTGAAAATCTTAAATTGAAAATAAAAATATTTAATTACAATACCTACACAAGGCACCCGCTATAGCATATAACACTGGTCACACATTATTTATTATTTATTATTGAAAATACAAAATAATCAAAAACGAAAAATAAACACTAAAAAGAATTATGAAGTTCTCCTACACGCATACTAATTTACACATACTCGTACTAATTTACATATACGTACAACTACTATCGATAGTACACACAGCAGTAGTCTCATAATTTTCTGTAATATATATGCGTATTCTACGAACAAGAATGCGGAACAAATTGATTTTGTGAGTGCCTTTTGTCTACATCTTCACCTCCTGTGCTAGTGTACCTGTGTACCATATATATAGGAACTCTAACACATTCACATAATATAGTGTATACATAGTAACTTGTACGTACGATACGTACTACCATAAGTTCACAGGCATAGACATGTCCTTTGTGTTAGCATGGTATGGCATTAGTAATTGTTAGCCAGATTGTGCTGTTGTTGTCATTGTTGTCAGTTGGCTTAGCTGAAATCCTTTGTAACGAGTTTGCTCGTTTGGTTTTCTACAATTTAAATCGTTCTCGCTCTCCGCACACTCATACTTTGTATGTAATACTTTTGTTCGTAGGAGTGCGTGCACCTTTGTGAACTCTATGTGTTTGTGGCGACACCTGTAAAGGACTTTCGATTAAAATACAATTTATGTTATGATTACACGTTCTCCGGCATGCACATATGTAAGTTTTGTGCTGAGCATATATGTTTTCACTTTGCTGGATGTGCTTCTGCACTTTTGAAATAGGTTAAAATGTATGTACATAGGTGTATGTGTGTGTTAACTATACATTTGCTGCAAATGAATGTTCTTACGGTTCAAAACCTTTTTAATGACTTTTTGTGTAGATCAGATAACAATGGAATATTAGTTGGAAATACTGTAGATTGGTTAATATCATCTAATAGTCAGTAAGTATATGATACACCAAAAAATTAATGCTTTCAAGTAGTTAAAAATGAATAAGAAGAAGAAATATATTTTCTAGATAAATTCTGATTTTCTTTTGCTTTGTTACGGTACTCGTGAAATATTTGAAATGTATCAGGATAGCACAGCCACATGGAAAAGAAACAGATCTTGTCCAGCAGACGTCAGATTGTTGATTTGACTCAATCAGTTCGCATTTTGCCCCTTCGCAAAAAAAAAAAAATTATTAAAGCTGAAACCGTCATGCTAAAAATAATTATCAGCACCCATTCATTTTTTCTCCTCATAATTTTTTCTAATCATACTTAAACCCTTTATTCGCTGAAGAGGCTCTCCTACATAATTGACGTTTTTATAAAAACCAGTTCTGAAATAAATAGCTGACCCTCATTAGTTCTTCTGCCCCAACTTATCTTCCGAATACACTTACTTTCTTTTTTCATCCCTTAGGGGGGCTCAACTACAAAATTGATGTTTTTTCATTTAAACATCAATTATGTAGGGACGTTCTTATAACAATTAGAGACATTGAATACATTTTTACGGAAGAAATATTTATGAAGGTCGTTCAACTTTTCTTCGTGCTAGAGTCACGTCCAACTATGGGATTATTTGTTGATTTTTGGGTATTTTTGTAAATATTTCAACATTCACCATTGTTACATATAATGTTAAGTACGAAATGACACCAGACCGAGTCAAACCAATAACATATTTGAATTCAGCGACTCCCATAACGTATGCTGGTTAATCGCAGACGTTTTAATTAAAGAAGAACAATACCAACGTTGGAACTAGATGTTTCATCCCATTTATATTTCATCGTCAAAACCTCACCTGATATTCTCAAGCCCAATTACTCATTTATAATAAAATTTCAAATCGCTTTCCCAAATATGCCTATCTGGAAGATGAAGGTTCTAATTTCGATGGAATAGTAAGTGGAAGCAAACATTGGGGAAATATTACAATCAGTTTTTATTCCGACCTTTTGAGATATGAACTGTGTTCCAGGCAAATTGCTTCAAGGTGGATTTGAGTTTTACAGAAGCTGTAGAGACGAGATAAAACTCGAAATAATCACGAAGAAACTGACCTGCCTGATGTCCCATTATATGAGGCTGATATTGGTAGCCTACTTGACTTGATGAATAGATAAGGCGATAGAAGTATTCGCTAAGTATCAGAATGGGGCTCCGTCTGTCCTACATGTGCCCTCTCTATAGAGATTTAATCTAACTTATTAATGCACATCTATTCTCCTTCTTAAAACATCGTGAATTAATCAGTTATGGTGGCTGTTACACAAAAGCCCAAAGTTGAATCGCGAATACAATGTGCTATTATATAAAGCAATCCTGAAGCCAATCTGGACTTATGGCATTCAGTTATGGGGCACCGCATCTCCATTAAATATCGAAAAATTGCAGCGAATACAATCCAAGTGCCTGAGAATTATTGTAAACGCGTCTTGGTATATGAGGAACGTTAACATCTATGGAGATTTGAATGTACCCACAATTTGTGAGGAAGTTGCAAAATCCTGCAGTAGCTACATTCAAAAATTAAATTAAATCCGAATCACTAAGACGCCCAGCTGCTTGTATTACAGTCGCTATGGGGTGTTTAATGAGCTTTTCTAATAATTTTCCTGCTGTATCTAGCATATAGAGTGGGCGATATGCTCCTGGCGTCGTTGGGTCGCCCTTGCCTTTGCTTATTAGTATCAATTGTTGCTTCTTCCAGACCTCTGGAAAGATCGCGTCTCTAAGACATGCATTGTACATATCTACCCTAGACCCCAGGGACCGCTGTTTACATCTTTGCATAGTTCTGCCCACTTCTCCCTTTTGCTGCGGAAAAGAGCAAGTTTGAGCACTGACTTTGGGTTCTTATATGCTAACCGCTCTACACTAAAATTTCCCTAAGTGTGGCTCTTGTTAGCTTGCGTCTGCACCGTAGACAAATCCGTCTCAGTTGCGCTACATCGTTATTCCACCAATATACTGCTTTGTGTCACTATAACGTGTTTTTGGCTTGGACAGATTGCACGATTTCTTAATAGCACAGATCGTTTGTGTAACTAGTTCATTTGCCGTGGCCGCTTGATTTATTATGCTTACTCTTCTATTGAACTTTGTCTCTAGAATGTATCTATCTAATCTGTTTACGTTCCACTTGTAGGTGCTTTTAGCGCTATCTACTGATGCCTATTTGTTACTTTGAAACACTAAAGGGTAAGAGATGTACTGAATATCACTGGCCGTGAAATCCTTTAATCCAGCGCCTAATCTTCTCCGCTATTGTTTCCGTGAAAAGCGTTATATCTGGTGTCGCCTGGTCGTCTGTATGTTCTAGCAGTGCTCGTGTTTAATGCAATTAGGCAAAGTCTTGCAGCCATGTCTACCACTCGATGACCTCTAGCATCTATCGTTGGCATACCCCACTCTGGGGCACGGGGGTTGAAGTCGCCTGCTACCACCAAAGCTCCTTCGAGTTCTAATGCTCTATCTTCAGTGTCGTTTAGTTTACTTTGGAAGGTCTGTCTATCATCACTAGGAGTGAGATAACAGCTCATAAATGTAATATCCTTAATGCCGGCATGTAGCAGGATCCCCTACCACTGTCAGTGGCCTTCTATGTTTTGCTTCTATGTAAGTTCGCTTGGAGTATTTTCATCATTTATTAACTGCTTTTCTATAAGCAGAGCATTTGCTCGTACCCGGTATATGGTTCAAGTCCTTCCGATTTTCATGTACGCAAAGGCAGCACTTTGGTGGATTTGTGCAACTTCGCATCATGTTTCCGCTTTCCCCGCAACTTATGCATAGCCCCTGGCCTTTCCTATCCGGACCATTGCAGTTTGCCTGCAGGTGTGCAGCCCCAAAGCATCTGAAACAACGTTTGGTTTCTTCCATCCAATCTTTATGCTCTGTGATTTTAGGATGATATTTGCTGCTTCTACTGCCAAGTTCACAAATGCTTGTCGTTGTTTACGCTCGTCAATCGAACCTTGATCTCTTCGTCTGGTTTTGAAATTGCTGCTCTAACTGCTGCTAAAACCTCGTCTGAGTCTGTGAATGAATCTATGTCACAGATCTCGATTGTGGCTTTGGTCTAAAGGTCTTTCACTGTCGCGGTGTCTTTAAGCGTACTTTTCTTTTTTCCCTCCTTTGGCAAGCTCTAGAAGGATGGATCCATTCCTTGTCTTCTTGACCGAACGTATCGCGACTTCAGCTCCTTTTGGTCTAACCTTCTGACACAGGTCTCTGAGGACCTCCGCGTAGCTGCTACCCTCTGCCGGCTTCACCTGTACGGCTTCTGGGCGATCCCTCAGCTCCTTGGGTTTGTTCTTCATTGTTGCGTCCTTCTTTTTCTCGTACTCCTTCCAACCTGGCATATCAGTCAATCTATTCTCTTTTGGTTTGGGTTTCTTGCGAGTTGCTGTTTGCCATACTTCTGGCTTTCTGGATCTTGTCTTCTTTCCTGCAAACCGTTTTTGCATGTCAAATGCGTACTAACGCCGGATATTTGCTCAGTAACGGTACTGCGAGCAGCTTAAACTATAACAATAATAATAATAATAACAATAATAATAATAATAATAACAATAATAATTACCCTCTGAATTATAAGAACACACCCAATTTCGATTTCAATTGTCAGTGCTGCGATTAGATATTCGATTTACAACATTTCATATATTTTTAAGACATGCTACTCACATTTCTGAATGCTGATGAAGGAAGTCAACTAATAGAACTATTGTTGTTTTGTATGAATTATTCATACTCTGTATTATTATATTTCAGTATACATACTTATGCCATGTAAGCATATGTAAAGTATATATTTTTCTATAAGTTGGGTCAAAAGGTAAAAGGTTATCAAAATCGTTGAACTCAAGTATAATTATAATAATATTAATAATAGTAATAGTAGCAAACACATATAAAATATTGATTATTTACACTCATTACAACAAATATTGAATAAATATTATTATTAATATGAATTGAATATTGTTAATGTTCGTTCTTAATGAATCGATGCTATGGGAGTACTTGAATAAAATGCACTCATTTTGTCTCATGAGATTTGATACACTAATATGTACTTCCCTCTAATCGCATTACCAATCAAATGAAAATGTAGATACAAATGTATATACGAGTACCATAATATTTTGAAATGAGAAAGGTTTCACAGAAAAAAAGGAAAAATAATTTTTTGAATATGTAACATCGAATCTTAGATTCTACCATATACTATGGCAGTCAAACAGACAGACGTAGTTTCATAAAAATGTACGTTTATTTTTGAAACTATTCCATTTATTTATTTCATACAAATTTCAACTTCATAGCTTAGTATTTTCATCCGCAGAGTATGAAAATATTCATACGGAAACATATTTTTGTATGGGAGGTAGGCGTGGTTTTCATACGGTACAGCAGCATTTCAAGTATGTATATTTGTTTGGAAATATGGAACAAATTTACCAAATTTAAGCTTTGTATCTTCATGCGCAAAATGTTAAATACATCCGGAAACATGCTTTTGTATGGGAAATAGGTCAGATTTTTGTCCGATTCCGAGTAAATATAATTTCATAGCATTATATTTTCGAAAGCAAATTGTCAAATATTCATTTAAAATCATGTTTTTGTATGGAAGGTAGGAGTGGTGTTTATCATATTGCGCCCATTTTCAAATATGCAGAAAGTGTGGAAAAATGCATGAGTGGAAAGGTTACATTCATTCTCGAACTTACCCATACATTAGAAAATATAATTATTTATAATTTCAAGAAATAAGCATAATTAACAACAATAATATACTTTCAGATTCGTCTAATAGATGAGAGGTTTTTGTTAGTATGTTTTTCTCTCTCACATAATGCACGAAATTCCCTATTCCATTTTACAAATAGCATTAACAAGATTTTCAATCTACATTTCAGTTCGCTCTTCTTACTGTTTCTGCATATTTTCAAAGACCAGCTGAACTATTTGCATCTCCATTAACTGTTACATTTAACCCGTTTCATATCAAGTGCATAAAAAAGTACTACTTTGAAATAGAAATTATTTTATTTACATTTAGACTCATCAAGTAAAATAATTGAACAAACTGTAGTGCCGCAAATGCCGGAAGAACTCCGAGCTTTAGTTGAAGAGAAACGAGTGTACTATCTGAAATTGAACCAGTTCGGTGCGGTGGTGTTTAAAATGGCTACATATATAAGCCATTCTGCAGCCGAATCGCAAAGAATGTACGGTGTATATAGCATATTCATCTCCAACGACACATATCTGGCTGTAGTCAGGTATTGTATACCGGTTTGTATGCCTCCTGATCAAACAATTCCCTCTCATAAGACATACTCATTACACTAACCATTGGTTGTTAGCGAGAGTTTTGTCCATTTTATATTTAGTTGGTGCATAGCAGTCGAACTATGCGACTAATATGAAGCTTCCAATTTCAATCTGATGTTCCAAAGTACCTGAAAGAATATTGAATATTTATGACTGGTTTCAGTATGCGAAATATTCGAAAAGGAATATGAATTGGGTTAATCGTTGTTTTTTCTTTCATCATCACTTATATTTTGTCACTCATTCATTTTGCAAATTACATTTTAATTTCCAATTTGCAATTCCTGTTTTATGAACTTTTTGTCAAACATTTGTAATAGTTTTTTCTATCTTATTTCTCAGGTTTTTCATTTTGTAAAAGATCTTAAAGAATAAAACTAATTTTGAGTGAAATTTTAGTAGTCCAATATAATACAATACTTCTGCTTACAGCTGGGAAATAAAAAAAAAAATTGTTTTTATTTTCATAATATTAAACTACAAATATACACATGTATATACGTATGTGCCTGGTATTGTATATACAACTACCTATCCTATATCAATATGTATACAATATAATAATCATATCCTTTGGGTATATTCATTATTCCTAAGCCTATGAAGTGCTTGTTATATTTATTGCTGCAAATGCAATTAACGATAATTAAACAACAACAAATAATATATAATTTCATACAAACACACCAGTGACTATATGAGGATAATGATTATTGTTCTACAATATAAATATAATATCATACCATTTGAGTATCCATTTTGGTATCCATATTTATGAATATTTATCACCGTATATTAAATTTAAAAAGTAATAAGAGCTAAGACTTAGATCATGCAAAAATGTTTGTAATCGACTTTTCATATTAGTGAATAACTAATCAGCATTTCTCTACCGGGTGATTTTTGGTCATACTCATATACTCAAATTCAAATTGGTACCAATAATAAATAAACAACAGCTCTATCTATAGATAAATATAGGTATATAAAAGGTATATACTCGTATGTATTTATAGGTATTTATATGCTCACTTTTGTATAATACATTTCAAATAGCAAATAGGTACAAAAACATTATCGAATGGCTAATAAATTAGTATTTGTTCAAATCAACTGAACGCATTCAATCAACATTTTATTGTGATAGCTTGTACTTCTGTGAATGAGTATATTTGAGAACGCAATATAATTAAGCAAATAATCAATATGCTAGCTATAATGTCTATGTATTTAAATAGTAATATCATAAACTTAAAAATAATTATTAGTAGTGATTTAGAGGCAGACGTATTCAGCACAGTGTTTATCTTCAGCATGATAAATATAGATAGAAGGAATGTGCTATAAAATAATAGCATCAGATTGATTGAAATTTCTATTGATGAATACACAAATGTTGGTTGGGAATGATGATGAAGAAGAAATGATTGAGGAGTGACAACTATATTGAATCGATTTACCATCCAATAGAAACAATTATTTAATATCCATTGATTCGCCCTTTACATAATTGAATTTGACCAAAAAAAATTCTGTTATCGGGTTTTGAAGATATAATTTAGAAATTGACAAATTACCCCATAACTGCCAACCGATCACCTCCAGAGGTCTCAAATATGTTTATGGTAAGCCCCCATCAATTTCTTCACAACAATGTTTGTAACATACTGGCCAGCTATCTAAACTCCTACAGCTCCCTTACAAAATTGATTTTTTTATGTTTTTGAGTAATATAGCGATATCATACTTTTCCAAAATGTGTAGCTCTATCAGTCTATCTCTGAACGCCAGAACGACCTATTAGATTTTTTACGTAATTGACTCCTACTATATCTACTACTACCATATATCGTTAATTATTGCAACCTCATTTCTTTTCAAATTGTATGGTTTCTAAGGTCAGCCAGCCTCCCTAATAGTGAGAACTTCTGCTTGGAAGTAGCAAAACTATAAATTGATATTTTCAAGCCTTTAGTGAATGCATCCCTTCACCTACTCCACAGTCCATTTTGGACACATTTATATATGTCGATATCTGATATATTGATATATATTTCTTTTCCTTTTGGCCATTGGAGGAATTTTATTTTGAAATCAATCTAAAGGTGCAAGAATCTATAATGTAATCTCTTGCTGCAGTAGGCGTAAAATTGGATTTTGTTTTCTTGGCATTGACGGTTATTTTGAATTACGAATCAAATCCATTGCAGATAATCGCTAGTTGTATAAATCAACATGCCGATAACACTTCCATGTGGGCTTCCGCACACCCCACAGTTCCTCTGAGAGTTAAAGAAGGAGCACATACCTGCCTTGGTGACTCACTGGTGAATTTTTATTGGTGTCTCAACTTTACCAGATGGCTTTGATGGGAAATTACAACTAGTATTTGGTGAGGAATGGTTTTAAAACGGTACAATAGTACTAATTGCGGGCATGTAAGGCAAAAAACTGACCAAGCCTTCGTAGCAGCAAAACCCACAAACTTGCACGTTTAAGGAGATTGCAACTTTATTGGACCTATATAGAAGCACGGTCGAGGTGAATTTAATAAAATAATACAAAGAGCTTCTAACCATAGAATCTAGACAGGTTGCAACTTGAGGCAAAGCTGAAAAACATTAAGATCACTCACAGGTGTAGTAAAAAGTAATCCACTACTTTTCCACTAGATGGATTTAGTAATCTGTATCTCGCGTTGTATAAGAGCGATTGGATTACGCTAGATGGCGTTAGAAAGACAGGATTTCGTACTAAATAAACATTTCAGGCAGTTTTGTGATTGCTTAACTCAGTATTGTTGGAGTACGCGTCAAAGATGGACACCAGTAAGGAGAAAATACGCCATATTTTACAGTTTTTCTTCGATAAAGGCAAAAACGCAAGCCAGACGGCTGAAAATGTGAAAAGTGTTTAAGGTCCTGATACTGTCACAGGCAATCACGTGCAATTTTAGTTTAGTCGATTCCGTTCCGGTAATTTTGATGTCAAAGAAACACCACGTTCGGGAAGGCCAATTGTCGAAAATATCGACAAAATAATGGAAATCGTCGAGTCTGACCGTCATGTAAGCACTGTCTCTATTGCCCAGGAGCTAAAAATTGCACAAAAACCGTTTGGAACCATTAAAATAAGGCTGGGTACAAAAAGAAGCTCGATGTATGGGTGCCACACGAGTTAACGGAAAAAAACCTCATAGACCGAATTTCCACCTGCCAATCGCAACAAAATTGATCCATTTCTGAAGCGGAAGGTTACTGGCGATGAAAAGTGGGTCACTTACGAAAACGTCAAGTGAAAACAGTTGTGGTCGAATCGCGGTGAGCCGGCGCAAACGGTGGCCAAGCCAGGATTGACGGTCAGGAAGGTTTTGCTATGTGTTTGGTGGGATTGGCAGGGAATCATCTACTATGAGCTGCTCCCCTATAGCCAAACTCTTAATTCCGACCTGTACTGTCAACAATTGGACCGTCTGAAGGAAGCGATCGCCCAGAAGCGGCCAGCTTTGGCCTATAGAAGAGGAATTGTGTTCCATCAGGATATCGCCAGGCCACACAAGTCGATAGTGCTCCGGGGGCTTGTTTGGGAGGTTCTTATGCATCCACCTTATAGTCCGGACCTGGCACCAAGTGATAACTCCCTATTCCTGTCTAAGGAAAATGATATTGCTAGTGAAAAATTCGCCTCAAGAGAAGCAAAATCGACTGTCCCAGTTTCTTGCCAATAGGGACGAGTGTTTCTATGAGAGTAGTATTACGAAACCACTTCAAAGTGGCAACAAGTCACAGAACAAAACGGTGCATATGAGACCTAAATCGGATCAATCTAACTATGCTAAATAAAGCCATCAATTTAATGCAAAAATAATGGATTTCTTTTTACTTGACCATATATATGATGTCATCTTTTGATCAATGGACCTTTTCAAACAGCGAAGAATTCAAAGAAAACATCAGGTAAATATTATAAAAGTGTTGCCGTAATAACGGAAAGACTGACTCGTTAAATATTTTTGCGTACAATAGAAGGCCTTCTAACGTACTACCAAACGCTGGTTCCGCCAGGAGCAATTCGTACACAGTTCTAACGCTTGTCCATTTCTAAACTTATTGGTAAAATACATTACGTATGGTCCACGAAATATATGTATATTGTGAATGCATTAGCGCATCACCACTCTAACTTATGGGACATTTTTTGTGGTTCTTTAATGAAACCTATTTCCAGGCTTTAATTAAAGTTAATATGATGTACAAATTGTTTATAAAACTGTTTTTCAATTAATGGATCCAAAAACATCAAATATTATATCCAAAAACTTAAATATGCAAGCTTCATTTTGAGGACTAGTGTCAGTAACTCTTCAGTTCAGAACCAGATTTTTTGCCTATCGGCTATGTTGCCTTATAAATTTATAATTTTATATTCAGGTACGCTTGCGAACAATTCTACAAAGTGCCAATCTTTTCACTGTCGCATTAATTATGTCAACCGTCTTTGCAACAGCAATTGCAATTCTCAGTTTACTTATACATATATGCATGTTCATTACTACATATATACTTGTATGATGCTGTTGCAGTAGCAGCATTGACATTATAGAAGTGTTGTGAAGTGTATATATTTTTATGATTAAGTTTATTAAGCAACAACTTGATTCAAAAATTTATTCATTTGAATTTCATTAATACTGCATGCGTGCGGTAGTTGGTGATGGTGGTATTAATGCCTCAATACACTTGTATACAAACGCATTATCGTAGATGTTGGTATGGAAGAACATATATATTATAGTACGCACATCTACATGTGTAGTTAATATTGCAACAGTGCTTATGAATTGCCGTTGTAAAGTGTTGCTACTTAATGATTGCAACTTTTGATGCATGTCTTTTTAACGAGCTGCAATTGTACCGACAATGCGACAAGCGGTGACAATGACGCCAACGCTGAGCTGGTTTAATAAATTGTGACGTTGCGAACATCAACACAGATATTACTAGGTATGTACTATATATTATTAATATAATATATTATAAAAAAAAACACATTTAAAGCATGAAACTCAAGAAGATGAAGGTGGCTTTATTTTTAAAGTATTTTGTTGTTATTGAAATCAAAGATGTAGTAATTCTGCATGTTATTCTTGAAAATTATAAGGCTTAAATTAAAAATACGAAAATTCAGTACTTTCTACATCAAACAGTTGAAATAATTAACATTTCGAATTTTATTAATTTTAATTAAATTGCATTTAAATAAAATTCGAATACAGTTCTCGTATAAGTATAGTTCTACTTTTATGAATATCTAAGGTACATAAATATTGACACACCTGTGCAGGAAATGCATACATATATGTACCAATAGTAATGCTAAAAGTATAATGGAATATTCCATATGTCACTATACAAGTATACTCGAACGTATTGTATTTATAAAGTACATGATAAGTTCCAAAGAAACGAACAAAATGATACTTGCTTGTATAGTTATATCTTGCTAGGTACATGTAATACGAATCCCACATGGGAAATCATGCATTAAATGTATGAATTGCAATACAAGAAGAGATACAAGTGTATTCTATGTGAGCGTGTGTATGTATTGATCTTTGAATATATGGTAAATTCAAATACATAGACTACAAATGAGATGGAAATGTTTTCATATTAATGTGCATACCATATATTTTGTCATACTACCTACACGTGAGAACTTCTACTTATACGATCCAAGCGAAAATTCTACGAGGGTCGGTTTGTACCTTGGAGTTGGAAGGGACCTCCTTATATTAACCGATAGCTCTTTTAGAAGCGTTTTCTTGGCAAATTTTTATCGCCCGAAGAATTTCCATTGCTTACCGATATGTGAGTACTGTTCGAAAGTAAAATTGTTCGATATCAAAACCCAGGACCTACAGATGAAAAGCCCAGCTCACTAATCACTGAGTTACAGCACCAACTGACAGAGTTCAGGCATTGCGCTTGCTAACTAATGTTGTCATGTTGACTTCACGGAAGAACACACTCCAGCCAACAAAATGCTATATTCAGAAACGGTTGGAGATTTCAGATGAAGAGGAAGACCTCATCTCCGGTGAAACGGCCAAGTAGTGGAGAATCTGTCAGCGTTTGAAATTTCCAACTTGAGCCAGCGAACAAAAGACAGAAAAGGCCGACGAAGCATAGGCTAAAATCAAAGAAAATCGGTCGTAGGTATCAGTTAAGGAAAAGAAGAATGCTGTGCGGAATTTGCTAATTCTGGTGTAAAAAAATAATGTCGCAATATTTCAGACGTAGGAGTAGCCCTTTAGGATGCAATTTCACTTAAGAGGTATTCGTTTGTTTTTAGGTGTTTTCCATTTTCGTCCATTTTGTATGGGAGCCCTTAGTATTGGCGCAGATAGGGAGGTAGTATTTTCAGGATAAATGTTGAGAAACAAAAATCAATGAAGATCGGTGATATATTTGATGCCTAGAGGAGTTCTCAGAAAGCGCTGTTAGCCAATCTTATAAAAAAACCATACATTTTGTAGGACTCCTAAATTGTGGAGGTAGACAATAAGCATGTTTCACAACAAATTTTTGGGAGGTAATATTACCTTTTTTGTTGATTAATGAGGATCGAGCTTGCATTTTATCCCTCTAAAACTGATGCCTCAGCAGCCTTAGGAGTATTTGCTGGTCTTCAATTGTATTGAAATCAATTTTGTAGCACAGTGCGCTTAAAGTGCAGATAGAGGTAAGTAAGTTTGTCCTACTCTGTATATCTAAAGGGCGACCCTGAGAATGGTGAAAGCAAATATAATGAAAGTCTAAAATATTTAGGAGAACTCCTTTATTCGGCGGAAAGACAGAGTAAGTATGTTTTTGAAAAATTATTGAGAACATTTCAACCCACTAGGAATAACGCTAAAACTGGTATTGGAGATTATTTATAGATTTTCCTTTCATTTGTTTAAACTTATAAGTCCGGTTGGCACAACTTGAACCGCCATACTCTATTTTTGTATCAAATAATTTTTGTTGAACTTAAGCATCTATCTATCTATTAAGCGTCTATTTATATTATCATCAGCAGGATTCCTGAGTAGTCATATATATTCGCGAAGCTTTGTCTCAAGCGAAGCTTTGTCTTTGTGGGTGCCGTGGCTCAGTGGTTAGTGTGTTGGCCTTCTGATCTGTAGGTCGTGGTTCAATCCCCGGCTCATGCATAACAAATTTAATATCGAAAATATTTTTCTTTCGTACGGTACCCACCTGTCGGCAAGCAATTGGCAATTCTTCCGACAGTAACAACTTTCCATGAAAAAGCTTCTAAAAAAGAACTCTGTGACAAAGCTCAGAAAAAGTAATGTCGCAAGGATTCTGCCGTTCGGAACCGGCTAAAATAAGTAGGTCCCTTCTAATACTGTCCAAAATTTAACACGCACAACAGTAATTGAAGAGAAGCTCGGCCAATGAGCCCTTCGGGGCTTTAAGTGCCACATATTTATTTATTTTTTTTTTTTAGTCTCAAGGCGCTTTTAAAAGTTTTTCATAATTTTTTCATAATATTTTTTATAATAATTTTTTGAGAAGAATTAGCAATTGCTTACTGACTAATGGGCACCGTTTAAGAAACAAATTTTTGTCCATTTGAATACATTCAAATATTTAGATAGTACCAGTGACCTTTTGAGCAGAAACTTAACACACACACACTACTAATCATGGTGATACTATTACATTTCGTATTATTGAAAAATGCCCTCAATCACAGAAAGTATAGTAGTTTCAGTTTAATCTAATCTTATACTATTCATACCATTGGAGGTACATGAATTGACAAGGCCAACAATATACAAAAAAAAAAAAACGCACACACACACACATACGAATAGCATATGTGATTGTATATGCATAGAATAAAAAATAATGAAAGCAAAGCATGCAATTAATTGTGCAACACTTGATTGAATAGAAAAAAGAAATGAAAATTCCAGACAGACGAAGAAGAAGAAGAGTAAAAAATAAAAATAAAATAACCCACTCCAGACATGTCCCAGACATACATACATATACATAGAGCTTATGTGCATGTATATGTTTATTATTGTCTGGACTACAAATACAAATATGCACAGAAGTATATCCTCTTATATACTTTTAATGCGTCTGCGATTGCATGTAAAGCAATTTTTCTTACTCCTCCACCTACTGCCCACCTTAATTTTTGCAAAATCGCTTTTGTGCTGTTGCTTTTCTTCGTTAGTGGTTGCAGTGTCAATGGTCGTGTACTATGCGTTGTATATGTTATAAATATTTGCATATGACGACACGCAATAATATCAGATTACCAAATGACAACAAAAATCAAGCCAACACCAATACTATAAAAAGAAAATGGCTAGACAGTGTAAATAAAGGAAATAGATTGAGAGAGAAATAAGGTAAAAGAGAGTGTGATATTTAGAGTGCAGACATCATAGAAACGAATTAATTGACTTTGTATGATAATACCTTGTATATATGCATACCAGTAATACATGCACACATATGTATGTATAGACCTAACCACAATTGCTGCTGTTGAAGCAATGAAGTTTCTTTTTGTGACATATCACAACCAACACATTGACGCTGTGCCAACATTGATACCACATACTATTGTATGCTACAATATATAATATCAATGTTTTGTTACTATTATTACTATGGTTTTCTTGTCACGTGCATTCATTTCAGCTATATGCTGTTCATTCTATAGAAATATTGCATTCTATCATCAATTATACTCTACGTATGTATATAATATACATTTATGTTGTGTGGAATATGCAACTTGTAAATTGCATTTGAAAAGTTTGTGGGGATCATACTTATACTTACATATACATATAGTATAAATATGATATATACGAATAATAAAATATATTGCAAGCATGCAATGCAATTGCGCTGTGACGGCGTATGCGTAACTATTAATTGAATACTATTACTCATGTGCGATATACAAGTATGTATGTTGTGTATGTTGTGTGCGAGTTCTAGCGATGACAAATTCCAGCACTCCGGCTAATATGTTAATCGCAAAATTATTTTTTCCAGGAGTAGTTATGATGCATCCCGAGATTTTCAGAATTGATTTGAAAGTATTATGACCGATGCCATTAAGATTGTCTTCGACCAGTTAAATGGCTTTTCCAAAAATTGATGATTTCGTAGAGTTTATACTTTCCGGTTGATCTATCACCATTAATTTCTTCTATGCAATATTTTCCACAATATAATTTCTCTCTATTTGCACTTCCTAGGGGGTCTCATATACAAAAAAATACATTTTTCCAAAAATTATACACTTCCACCGCTTCCTGGGTGTTTCCAAAGGGATGAAATACAAGGCCCACACCAATTAATTGTTTACACTAATTTTACCTCAGCCTCTTAAGATATAAAATGAACGGTCTGACTCTGTAAATTATCCTAATATTTTGTCTGAACAAAAATACTAGCTATTTACCTCCCTTAAGGGAGCTACCATACCTCCACTCAACAATTTTTTGGCTCATGAGTTTTTATTTTAACTTCACAAGATAGAAGGTTGCTGCATAAAAAATTCCTAATAGTAATGATATCCTTCGCTCTTATCTCTGTAGCTAAATACTATGGTAACACATATCTGATTAACAGAGCACAGAGAATTTAATAGCAACAACAGCAGTTTCACAGATAAAATTATTGAGGAGGTTCTTTTTAGTTAAAATAGAGTAGATGATCAGTAAGAGTGGGTGACTGAGCAGCCCTTTCGAAATCTTAGTTCGCAATTTAGCTTTACCGAAACCGAACGACGTCAACATCAAAACAGCTTCTGTCATATAATGTCAAAAGAAGTAGAGACTGCTATATGTAGCCTTGGATTTGCTACTATCATGAAAATCAATTTAAAAATGCTGTAGACACTCTCTGTAAATTCGACCTAGTAGAGGGTGATTTTTTAGCAAATTTCTTTTACGCAACACTGTTTTTGGCAGCTTAGCTGTTTTTGTGTAACATGTTGCTGTCAAACATGTTCAGTTTGGTCTATAATTTAACCATGGATTATTGAATTTTATTATCGGTTCATTCCTTCATTTATTTTATAGTCAGTTTGGCCGACCTTCTGAGGCGACATAATTGGACATTAAACCACCAACATGCATACGTAGAGTGCGGACAGAGGAAAATGTCGCAGCTGCATCCGCAAGTGTGGTTGATGACCGTGAATTATCGATTTATTCGTGAGATAACGGCCGATATGTTGGAGAGAGTATGCCAAAATTGGAACCAGCGTATGAACCATTTGAGGCGCAGTCGCGGTCAACATATACATGAAATCATCTTTAAACATTGAATTGCATAGATCATTCTATCGACTCAAATAAAGATTTCATACAGTTTTCTAAATTTTATATGTTGTTTTTTAAATCAAATGCAAAGGCTCTTAAAAAATCACCCTGTACAAGACGAAACACTGAAGAGGTTATGTACTTGCCAAATACCCAACTTTCTAAGAGAAAGATTAAATAGTATCTGCAATTGCATGTTGGAGGAAACGATAAATCATATGTGTACTTGCGGAATGCCCGGCTTTCTAGGAAAAGTACTAAAGAGGCTAAGCAAATGCATATTGGAAGAAGAGGATTGCACTGAGTTACAGATTCTATATGTAATTATGTGCTGAAATAGTGTTAACAATGAGGAGCCAATAGATCAAGAGGAATCCGGCATATGAGAAGTATATATTCAACCCCTTACTTAATATTACTATTCCTATCCTCTGCAGTCTTTCATTGACTTTGAAAGGACTACGGATATCCAGAGCTAGAGACAAAACCTCTCATATTCAGTTGAATAAACGTGAAAGTTGTTCTCCTTTTCTTAGTTTCAAAATTATGTTATTATATAAATTATTATTTAAGGACATTGAGGCTCTTAATCTGCAATAAGAAATATAAATTTTATGATTCAATTTCTATATAGATGTCAATAATAATTCAACCATTTGCAATTGAACTGCAATGACAATACTTTAAAGTATTAAAACTTTTCATTGAAATAGGAAATAAAAATGAGAAAGCATATAGGGGAAAAACGAACAAAATGTTGAAGTTGAATTCTTTAACATAAATAGAATTTCAATGGATATTATGATACATAGTCGTAGGCACATATGTTACGCACAATGCAGACGCATACAGATATATGAGTATACAATGTGCATGAACCACATATTAAATGGATTTCGATTCTTTCTTTATATAAACCTACTATATATTCGCAAGATTTGTACAACGTTTCAACAATTGTGTGGCCTTTTGCTGTTGTGCCATTTTCCTCATTTATCATCTATACTTATTGTATAGTGTACATATACTCTACAAGTATGTATCTCCTTCACTCGTATGTCATGCTCCCATTTTGTACTGGTACACATACATATATGCAATATGTTCGTACCTACATACTAAATTCTCTTCATGCAACTCAATGTATGCTCTACTTTTGGAGTATTATTCTTTGATAGTAGCTACATACTATATATTCGTATTGAGATGAGAGCCTATCGAATGTGATATTTCTTTTTTCTCGTTTTACTGATTTTATTTGTTTAGTATTTGTTATTATTATTTTTTATTTTTCAAGTTTTTCAATCTACAATCGGCTTTGTTCATATCAATGTTTTAAGATTTGTGCACACACAAGATCCTTACATTTCTTTACATATCTACATTTGCTATGTTCGATTTTTTGCTCTATTCACCAACATATTGAATGGCTTTATTTTCAACAATGTTCGTCATGAGGAATGTTACCATAATATGTATTTTTATAAATGCGGAAAATATTACTAAATTGAAACAATAGTGGTTGAATTTAGTTAGAGAATAAATATATTATAGGAAATGCCTAGATCATGACTGTATTATATGTCATGAGCTCTTCCAACTCAAAATCAAGCAGAAGTGTGAACCATACCGTATAGGTATTAAAAATTCTTGAAGAAATATAATTTAACTACCCGATAATCCAATGAAAACTATATTATTTCCCATTGAAAACAGAAAAAATTTATGAGGCATTACTGTTTGTTTTTTAAGAGGTCACTACCTAATTCAGAGTAGAAATCAAATATCTAAGTCTCATTTTAGCTACAGATTAGAAAGAATATTCAATTTGCTTCATTTATGAGAAATTACTGTTCCGTCTTTCGATACAAAGTTAAAGGTTGCTATTTGAGATTAAGTGTGATGTATTGTAATTATTTGCATCGAGACCCTCAACATCGTTCTACCTAGACTGAGTAAACTTTGGTTGCAGTTCCAGTCAAGTGTTGGCTTGATCTATGGCGCAATGTTGTCCGTGATAGAGCATATCCAAAGGTTATTTATCTTCTCTTTTATTATTCCCCTTATTGCTAGCTAGCTGTTATAGCTGCTGCTTCAGCTTGAAAATTCGGAAGAAAGTATTAATTTCGACCTATTGGCTGGCTGCTTTATCAATACTAAAATTGCTTGGCAACCGCATTAAATACTTATTCAGCACCTCAGCATTCTCACCAATAGATCTGGAGAAGTGAATCATCATGTGCTTTTATAGTGGCCTCACGAAAAGAGATTTGATTTTCTTTGATTATAGAAAAATTCACTTCTATAATTATAATCTTCACTTGAATTTAGCTGCAATGGTTAGGCAATCTGTTGAAGTGATTGGTTTCTAGTGATTATACATTCTATTTGGTTTAAGGACCCATCCCTTACCTATTTGTAAGGGATGCTCTCTATTTGTAATGTTCGGCTTCTGTGTTAACTTCTAGCTAGACGTTATTGAAGGCACCACCAATATCTAGAAAACTTACCAATAGCCAGTCTTTGCGGTCCTAAGTTATCGCTATAGTGTGCATTAGAAAGTGTTGGTGTGATTTCATCAATTTACTCTTGGTGTATGCATACTAGTACTACGTAATTTGCGCTCTTATGATGGGCTTCTATATCTACACAAGTTACTAATAGGCTGGTTATCCATAGCCTTCTCTAAGGTGTGTATTAGATTTTTTTATTATTATTATTAAGGCTATAAAGCACCACGACCTGAAGATCGTTTGTGCAGCATTATTCCCTAACTAGCAGATCTCAAGACTATTTATATATGTTGTCACTGCTGTGGGATTGATTTTAACTAGGTCCCTGGGAACTATGAATCCGTTGCCTAGGTAGTTTAGTCTGCTTCTAGCCACAGCTGGGCAATTGCAAAGAACGTGTTCTGCTGTTTCCTTCTCTTCAAGACAGAGTCGAAAGAGATCGTTGTTTACCACACCCATTTTCATCATGTGATGATTAATTTTACAATGATATGTTAATAGTTATGTGTACAGCTTGATGTCTTTTCTGCTGATGTTCTAGATAGTATCTACCTTAATATGTTCAGAGTCAATGAATCTTTTCGACTGCCGCATGCCTGTTTGGGCTCTCCAGTAATCGGTTAGACTACTTTTTTCCTTTTCACATATTAAGTTGTTCATGAAGCTACTGTTTACCCCGCAGAAGGGTTCTGGGCCTATGAAAGGAGTGTCTGGGCCCTTTTTGGCCAGTAAATCTGCCATTTCATTTCCTACATGCCCCTCATGTCCCGGTACCCATATTAGAGTCACAGAGTTCCTCTTTGCTAAGGTATTGAGGAGTTCAAAGCATTCCCATACCAACTTAGATTGGAACGAGGAATTCATTAGTGATTTTAGAGCTGCCTGACTGTCTGAAAGAATGCATATGTTGGTTCCTCGAGTGCCCCTACGTAGACATTCTCTGACAGATAACTCTAAGGCTTGGACTTCCGCCTGAAAAATGGAAGCTATTTTTCCCATTGCAATTGCCTTCCCGAAATTTGGGCCTACAATTCCCGCTCCAGCACTGCCATCTTGTATTTTCCATGTTCTACAGTCCTATGGTTTGTCTGAGCTGCAGATCTATAAGACTCTTCAGTGTATTTTATAGTACTTCAATCTAGCCTGTCGAATGTAATATGGGTATATTAAGTCTATTGGGTACATCAAGTTCTTGTGCGACTTTCTAGATTTTTTAAAATAATTATGAAAAATTTTCGGGTAAATTTAATAGACACTGAACTCGATAATTTACGTTAATGTTGCATCGAATTAATTTCTGAATATGAAATTCAAAATTCAAATTTGCTTAGAATAATTTTACCCATATATGTTTAATATTTGTCTAATGACATATACGTTTGGAACACAAATTATATGAAATTTAAAATTTGCAGTTAAATAAAACAATCATAACTTCATAATGGATAACTTTATGATTACGACCAGCAATGGATCAACTCAAGAATATTTATGTGCTATATGTACCGGCATGTGTACAGTTTCGGGCTATGTGTACGTAGATACTGCATTTCACATTTATTTGCCATAAGTTCATAGGAAATGTTTCGGCTAATAAGAATTATATCCTTGTACGAATGTGACGACAATGACATAAATTTGTGGCAGGAAATTTTTTGCTGTCCAACCAATACATAGGAGCAGCATCAGCATTATTTGCTAACTTCGCATTCTCACTTTTAGTGCAATAGAGCAGCAACATTTTGCCATTTCAACTCCTTCTGGCTTGCAGCATAACAGTAAATGAGGCTAAACGGTCATATAATCCATTATGGTGGTCACAATCATCGTCCTCGTCGTTGTCGTTGGCATCATATTCACATAGTTATACCTATAAGCAACCGAAGCAAATTGCCTTGGTGCAGAACGATGCAATACATCGTTGTCATAGAAATACATACGAGAACACGTAAAATAGATTTTTGGTTTTCATCGAGAATGAATAAAGTAAGACGATGCGAGTATGTTGATATTTTTCATATTGTCGTCGGCAGGTGAAGTCAGAGCTCCATAAAATTGGGCTTTAACAAATTGCAGCAAATTTGTTCAAAGCAAATGCTTTAAGAAATGTATGTATTAGAGCTCTTGTGCTTGGAATATCAATTTAGAGCAATTAATCTTAAGAATATAAGGTAAATTTCTAAAAGGAAAAAAATACTAAATAAAAAAACGCAAGACTTCTAAAGAAACTTAAACTTAAGTAATACCATTCACAAAAAAAAAAACCATGACAACAGAAACTTCAAGCAAATGTAATGGCATTATTGTCACACTGGCGCCACAAGCAATAGTTTGGCAAACATTTTATACACACTTCATCAGTATGGCATGACAATTTTATACTCCATTCTCTCTTTCTTCTTCGCACATACACATTAAGAGCCATCATCAAATTGTGTAGAAGACACATTGTCTACAGGCCGCCATATACCAGAGCAAGGACATATTTTACGACATGTTCTACATACAAACTTGTATATTATATACTACAAGTGTTTACCTCATACTTAATATGAATATCTAACAAATGCATTGTTTGAGTACAACGAAACGATTTTCTCTTGGCAACAATTGACTTAAACCAAATAAATATACATATTTATTTGTCAGTCTGTGTGTATGTATATAAGAATTAAATACATTCGGTCAAAAACATACAATGACTATTTTGATGGCGTCACAATGTCTACTTGCCTGCATTGCCATTTGTATTGTGTGACAAGTCAAATGTATTTTTTGTTCTTATGCCAAAAAGAAAAAAAAAAACAAAAAATTATATGCAGTTCATTTAATTTAATTCGTTCTATTTTTTTTTTTCTTATCATTTTTAATAGTGAACAATTTAGAACATTCCATAATGAGATGCTTCGAAGTTAAGGACGAAGCTTAAAAATAATTTTTTAAAATTATAAAGTTCTTTGGAATCAGTACTTAAGTATATCCCTAACCTTATACCACGTTTTGCTCCTGCCAAAACCCCCAGGGGTAATTTAAGCTCTTGGTATTCCGTAATTTGATCTGATTTTTCATATAGCCGAGGAAGATATTTTCGCAGAATTGTTTAATGATGCCGAGATGCTTTCAACGTGTAAGCTTTCATCGACCTTCCTAAATGTAAATGCTGACTGGATTGAAATATTGCCCATAAAATAGTGTTGGGAATAATAGGATATTGTAATCAAACGAAATGGCCGACTCCCTTGCAAAGGAAGGCGCAAGCACTCCTTTCATTGGACCAGAGCCCTTCTGCGGGGTTACAAACAGTTTCATAAACAACTTGATATGTGAGAGGGAGAAACGGGATATTCTCGACTATTGAAGAGCCCAAATGGGTATGCGGCAATCGAAGGAACTTATTGATCCCACACATGTTAGGGTGAATGCTGTTCTTAACCTCAGCAGTGCTCACTGGGCACTGTGGACTTAACTACCATATGAAGAAAATAGGTGTGGTAGAAAACGATACCTGTCGACTCTGTCATGAGGAGCAGGAAACATCTGAACATATTCTATGCAATTGCCAGGCAGTGGCAAAACGTAGACTTGCCTACCTAGGTAATGGAATCTTGACTCCAAACCACATAGCCCACAGCAATTACAAGATTTACGAATAGTCTAGAATTGTTTTAGTTGGGCAATAGGCGCACAAGAGATCTTTTAGGTCGCAGTGCAAAAATAGCCAGTATATATACAATATAATAAAGCAATTAGAGGACCACCTATCAAACTCACATTCTTTCAATATTCACTTAATTACTGATTCATTCATTCATGTTATCAAATAAAAATTCCTTAATTTTGTCGCTTTCTTTTGCAATGATTCATTTAATAAGGGATACTTTACTTTTTTTTTCTTTCATTCTACTGTCATTCAATTAGATTTCATAAATATTATTTCAGAATTTGCCATCTTTTCAATTTGTTCTCCCTTTCTTGTGGTAATTAAATTTATGCTTGCTTTGAGTGCAAGCGGAAATTAAAGTCAATAAATGTGAACTTAAAGAATTAAACACTTATGAAATAAATACAGAAGGAAATATAAAATCAGATTTACAATTGAAGACTCTGTCATAATTAACTTTCACATGATGGGATAATTAATGAGATGAACGAACATAATGAAGATGAGTTGAAGTAATTAAAGCAAACGCATAAAAAGTAATTTAAAATTCCTACTTCAGTTGCAAGATAATTTCTAAATAATACTTATTACTAGAAGCCTTCACATACAATAAATGAAATATAAATAAAAAAAATAAAAAATACTGCTCACAAACAGAACCTAAATATTTGCCACCTTCCACTCGAATAAATACAAAACACTTTCTTAGACAGTCTGAGCGGATATTTCATCGCCTCTGCATATGCTTCAAACAATATTAAATACGATTTATGGGATTTAATCGTACACTTCACAAGACAGACTGTGTACTACATACTTACATTTACTAATAATACCACAGTATTCGTAAATGTTCAGCTGACATGCGACAATAATCCAATTGCAAAATCGTATTAAACACATTACTATTATTAAGTTGGAAAATTCTCACGAACGAATGTAATTATTTAGCTACTTATTGCTTATCCGTAGTTTAATGCCAACACTTAGTGGACAAAATAATTTTTTTTCGAAAAGCTATTGACCAATGGTAACTGTGACGTCGTGATTAAAGCATTACGGAAATATTTAACAAACATATATTGAGGTAGATAAGTATAGAAAACCAACGTTAGGTCTTTAAAAAAAAAGTATATTAGATCTGTAATGAGCAACAAATTTCACTATACTTAGATCTCCTTTTCTCATCCCCAACAGTGGGCTATTACTCTTTGTAACCGTTTTCGAAAATATTTGTATTTATGAGGTAAAAATGCGTCTTGCAGGCACTAGCAATGTTGTCGTTTCACTACTCCATGGGAATTTATGCGTTCTTCCAGGTATTACTACACAACCACATAATACCAGAGGATCCTTTAAATGAATCATTTGATTGCTGAAGAAATTCAGTATATTTGATCAAGTAAAATGAATATTTTTGATTTTTTTCCTTTTCATATGATCTTAATATCATTAGTAAAAACACATAAAATATATCCCTAAAATAATATTTAATAATTTCCCTATAATCACAAAACTACTTACAACGAAAAGCTAACAAAATATTGTCATTTCATTCCATTCGTAGCACTTCACACTCAATACTCCTTAGAGTTATATATGTACACACAAGTAATCTAAAACTATAACATTATTCATGCCTAAGGGAGAACTTTCAATATTTATCATAATATTCAAATAAAGTAGCATTAAATTTATACAAGTATATCTTAAATAACTACTACGTAAATTATTGTATTTGGAAACATTTAATGTGCGTGTGAAAAAGTATTTGATGATATAAAACTTTTAAAAATTTTATTTTTTGCCCTTGGTTGTTGAATATCAAATTTTTAAATTGTAAAGTTCTATAAAAATATGTAAATACTTTGAAGTTCGTTGGAAGAAAATATATTAAAAAAAAAACCAAAAAAAATAATAATAACAATTCACAATAATAATCAGAATATCTAAAGAAGCCATAGCATATTTGTAAACTAAAAATGAAAAAAAAATAAAAATAAAATAAAATAATACGACGACCCTTCACAATGCATCACTAAGAAATATGAAAATGTAAGAAGAACAGAAAAATTCCTATTGATGCAGATAAAAGAGGATATTCGTATTCATTTTTTCTCATTTTGCATTTGCTTCTTTCTATAGCTCCCCTTATGTTATTTTTTTTGTTTGTTCTACCTCCTTCTCTTTTTCTAAGAAATACGATTTGCAAACAAATTTGATTTTGTGGGGTAATTCGATTGAACTCGATTGAATAGTTTTTTTGTTCACATATTTTATCTTTCAGTTACTTGTGGTTTAATTTTGTGTTAAAATTATAGTATAGTATAGTTAAATAGTAAGGGGAAACAAAAAAAAAACTATTTTATGCATTTGCATGAAATGTGAAATGTTTGAAAATTAGTGGAAATCTAAAAAAAACAAGTGTTAATGTCTTTAGAAATGGCCATCATAAGCAATTTCTTCAAAATGTCTCACTTGAAGAACCCTCAAAAACATGCTTTATAGCAATAAATTTGCTTCGTAGAAACTTCTTGTAAGAGATTCTGGTAGAGAAACATTTTCCAATAACGAAGCTATTTTTACTTCGATAAATTTCGTAAACCCACCATGAACAAGTGATAATTTATTTATTTGGGTATTTGGGATGCTTTGAATTGGAAGAAATTACTTCAAAATTTTACTTTTATTTCAGAATTAGAGTAGCTACAAAGAAGAGTGGATAAAAATTACTTTCTCAAATAATGAATAAAAAAATTAATATGTGGCACTTAAAACCCCGACGGGCCCATTGGCCGAGCTTCTCTTTCATTACTGTTGTGCGTGTTAAATTTTTGACAGTATTAGAAGGGACCTACTTATTTTAACCGGTTCCGAACGGCATAACCCTTGTGACATCACTTTTTCTGAGCTTCGTCACAGAGTTCTTTCAGAAGCTTTTTCATGGCATATTGTTACTGTCGGAAGAATTGCCAATTGCTTGCCGACAGGTGGGTACCGTTCGAAAGAAAAATCTCATCGATATTAATTTTGTTATGCATCAGCCGGGGATTGAACCACGACCTACAGATCAGAAGGCCAACATGCTAGATACTACCTTAAGGCCTTTCCAAATTATGATACTCAGCTGTTAAATAAGTTGTCAGGTTCAATGTATTTGCATATTATAGTGATTTTGTTATTGACTATAACTTTCATTTCAATCATTACGATTTATAAACTTTATCCATCCAAGTGTGTCTTCGTTTGACCTACAAAATACACCTTTATAGTTGCTGAGACCTCTGCATTTGCTGAAAACTGTCATGCAGAAATTCTTTCAGGTTTGGTAGAGGATGGAAGTCAATTGGAAATATTCCAATAATTCATAATTTAATTCTATGAGTTTTGTGATGGTTTTTTGACTTTGGCAAAGTGGTGCATTCGTGGGCAAAATGTTACTTATTCCCTTAAGACCAATTTGTTTCTCAGGTTTTTTTATCTTCAGCTGGTCTAAAGACTTATAAAAATAATCAGAGTTAATCGTTTTGACAGATGTTCCATTAAAAATGCTTTGATATCTAAAAAATCTGATGCTATAACATTCTTAGTGTATATTCGATTCTCAAGCCGTTTTGGAACGAAAGTGAAGGACTCACAGCAATACTTAGCTTGTATCTTAGCCCTAAGAGTCACCCATAATGATTAATCGACGTACGAAATAAAGTTTAACAGAAGATTTTGACGGTGCGAATTTCTGATACACTTTTACACATCGGTGATGAATTCATTCTTGTCTCTAATCTAAACAGAAATTACGAAAATATTAAAATATTTATTAAAATATCAAGAATCGCCTGTGGAGGATTAAAACATATAACCAACTCATATTACAATAATTTTCTCAAAATTTTTTCTGAATTTATTAAACCTCTATCTGTCCATCTTAGAGGTACTCTCATACAAATTTAACGTTTTTTAAAATATTACTTCCATCGCTCAAAGAGTGCCCATAATGGAATAAAATATATGATCGGTCTAAATTAATTTTTACTTTTCAATTTTTTTTTTTTTGAATTTCTTACGGAGGTTTAAAAAAATTAAATTTTCTGAATCAGTCCCCTCACGGGAGAAAAATATGTAGTGTTCTATACATAACAGCCAAACTGGAGACAAGAATCTTCAGATCCTGTAGTATCAACTATTTAAATTTTATTGCCACTACAAAGCTTCCGTATAGAGACCTTACGAAATAACTTGCGACTGTAAGATCTATGGAAGCTATTACTCTCGCTTCTTAATATTAATCTCCGAAGGCGCTATGGAAATTTTAACAAATTTATGTGTGTATCGAAACCCTTTAGAGCTTCTAGAGTCAATAATCTGTATGTTTCAATGCATAATACAATTGTTTGTCAATAGAAGAAATCTCTGTAATAATTTTCACATAATACCGTTATTACTAAATCAATATCGAAAAAAATCACTGATTGTAATGATGTGAAATGACATTATATATTTTTTTACAGTTTTATATGTACATATGTACTATACTAAATATATACACTGAATTTGCATTAAAATGTTTGTCGCGTAGTTCAATGCTTTACGTGACATTCGATTATCATCTTTATCGCCATTATCATCATCATCACCAGCATCATCGATATACTAGTCGTATGTAGATATCTATTGAATGAATGCGTAAAATAGTTGGGACATGAAAAGATCCACACACCTAATGGATAATGTAAAAACTACGTATGGAAGAATATGAAATAGGATGCTATTAAATTTCAATTATCTACTACAAAGTAAAAGAATGAGCTGTGCACAAATGATTGGAGATTACAGGAATATAGTATTACATTTACGAAGAGTAGTACAGTTATTTTTCTCTCGAACAATTGATTAATATCGACAGTTTTTAACTATAACAAATATTATATAGTAGGGGAGTGGGGGATACAATAGCCAGTTAAGGTTCTTCTGCCTGCAGAGACCTTATTTGAAGGATATCAGGTCAGGCGAGGAATCGTTGGAAAGCTTGTTTAATTGGTTACTGAATTGCTGTTCAAAGTTTTTTCTGTAGATCACACTATTTTCTCTTTATAAACATCCGCGCAAAGGTCTATCTGAGACTTGTTCAGTCCCGTATAAGGGGCATAAACAGCCAATTTTTTTTTGTAATGTCTAAAAATAAAGAAAAAACCATAAAAAAGTGTTTATTCACTTGAACTGGTACATAAAAGATAAACATAAGAAATCTACGTTTTCTTGGGACGGCCACGACCACTGCCACTTGACTAACCACCACCACTATCAATGCACCAGCTGCGAATACGGCAAGCGAGATTTTTATAAGTGTTCCTCGTTCTGACGACGTCTATTGAAACTACTTGCTCTTGCCAAACTAGTAGCTTGTGGTTTTCGCGGCGCTAAATTTGGATTTCGTTTCATGAAACAAGTTAACCAATTGATACCTGCAGCTCGATTGTCCAACCGATTTTGCGGCTTTCGAATTTTCATTTTATCAGCGAAATCGAATGCAAGATTTCGCACGTCTCTTGTTGTCAATCCGTAATACAACGTACTTGATTTCAACAAATACTGCATCAGGGCTTTTTCGTGGCCTTTATCAGCACCCTGTTGAATTTGTAAATTTCTTAGAATTATATTCGTTTAGTTGGAATTTAATTCAAACCATTTGAATGGTTACCTGAATAGGATGAAGTGATGCTACTGGCCGAACGATGTTGCTGCGCAAAGTTTGAAAGTTTATATTAAAAATCGCTACTGCGATCGAACATCCATGCCTGACTGCTTCAAATACTTTATGCAACTGGTTTCTATCAATAGTAATATGCCGTTTGGTTTGTCTTTCTTCTGTTGACTCTGTAGAATGATTGACGAGTGTGTGCAAGGTCTCGCAATTTAAATTAAATTCCGAATCGACTTTCCACTTTTCGCTGATTCAATCGCCTTCGCCAATGTTTCTTTTTCGATTGTTTGTGTTTTTCTTTTATAATTACACACCATTATGTCTAAAATAAAGACGACAAAATTGACTATTGTAGCCCCCAACGCACTGTTTTCAGAAATACACAAATATTAAGCTCTGTGCGTCAGAATTTCGACCGAACTCTATGATTTTTGGATTAAGCACTGGATATCACTGTGGATGATAATAACTATACATTCACTCGGATGAAAAATAACAACATTTTTAAGCACTTGTGTAACCGACAATGACTATTCTAGTACTAAGGCTATTGTAGCCCCCATTTCCCCCACAAACTTTTAATTGGAGCGATTATTTTACACATAAGATTAATAGCATCACCTCGAAAGGTGTAGAATTTCTTTAGGTAGACGTAAAAAGCTCTTACGAGTTATTCCTTAAAAATGTCTAAACCCTTAAGGCTTAATATTAGAAATTGAATTGAAGTATTAAAAATGGCTGTTATTATATTATATCTTCATTCAAGAGCAAATTTAAACTATATATTGATTTATATTTCATGATGCTTAAAATATGATAATTAATATAATTTTTTTCGTCTTTAAATGCAAAATTTTGAAAAACAGAATACTTTATAATGCGAAAAGCAAAAATTATTAACCAAATCAATTTGTAATCGAAAATGAATAATGATAAAAGTAAATCTATAAAACATTACCTACAAACCGTACTCTATCAATCTAATATAAATAATTTATTAGATCATATTTAAGTTGCCATAAATCAAGAAATTTCTATAAAATCTTGTACTTGTAATTATAAATTCATACCATGGATAGTATGCATTGCAAACTTTATTCGTACATAGATACATACATATATCCACATAATGTAGGTACATAATTCAACATTCAACAAAGGTATCGTTTTATTTAGTATATAAAATCTTAAAAGTTTAACAATTACTTTTGTCAATATTTGATAATGGTGAAAAGTTTTCTATTGCGAAATATTTTACTTAATATCTGACAGATGATGATTCGATGTTTAATTTATGCTACAGTCTTTGAATTGATTATCTAAATACACTGAAGAAGTATGGATTGTGAACATTTAATATGCAATATCAAAATATCAAGAATAAAGAATTAAGCAAAAATTTCATTACAAAATGGCCGTATATTCGGTGCGGTTCTATACGTACATGAGTTCGCTGAATCCAGCATCCAGATTTGATCTTTGCGTTTCGTGCTTAAACTCAACAAAAATATTAAAGCAGGAATGCTTTAATATACACAATGGTTCTTGGAGGACCAACCATTATTTTTGTCTTCTTACCATTTTTTATGGACAGACATTTTTATTCTTTTCATTCCCACCGCTTCAAGGGTGAAATTTATGAACGGCCGCTATTTATTTTTGCCACTAACTATTTGTCTTGTCAATAGCTCTCTTTTACACCAAAATGTAACCAATGGCTTAGCCAATATCCGTTTATAAAATTCCAGAGTACCTAGGCAGGAGTATAAAGTGCATGCCTTAATCTCTGTTGCAAAAAAGTTTTCGGTAGACTTTTGCGACGTAATTCAAGCATGGTTTTATGATTTGAAATGCCGAAATGGCTCAGAAAATATGAAAGAGCCAATTCACCAATTAAGGGTACTAAACCTCAACAATGTTTTACGCTTTTGATTAGGTCGCGCGACACTGAGCTTAAAAATACTTTATTCAAGTATGACTTAAGCTTTTATTCAAATTCATGTTTCGAAATGCCAAAATATCCCAGAAACTACGCAAGGACCACAATAAGCAATTTCTGTGCAGTCGCAAATATTTGCTTGTCTCAATCTATTCTTATGGAGATAAAATGTGACGTGAAGAATAATAAATTGTGCCTTTTACTAATCAAACCTTCGATAAAGCGGATAACCCTGAAATTTTCAGCTCAAGATGCTCGACAAGAATATGGCAACCTTTTCTATGAAGCAAATGTTGTAAAATATGTCTGTGTTAAAATCCAAAAAATCGATATGGCAAAGGTACTGTAATTCAAAAATGAATTAATATAAGAATTGCCCCATTTAATACTGTTCAAATTGAACATGAACAAGATTACTAAAAGAATAGCTTGTCTAAGGTTCTTTGAAGCATTTTGTTTTACTTTTTAGACATAGTACATATATCAAGTAGTACAATCATAATTCTCTATGAAGAGAATATTTGTAACTGATTTAATAATTATAATTCAACAAAAGTAAATATTCCATACCAGATTTGAAGAAAGAAAAAATCATAATAGTTTAAAATATAATTGGAAAACTTTTTCGCAGACAGCATAAAAGTATAAGTAACTATAACCATAACCATATCCATAACCATATTTCATTTTTCATATAGTATGAACATCATCATCCCTTTTCACATTAAACAGAAGGAAAAAAGGAAACTTTTCCAAAAGTGTAAACTCAACTATAAAATAAATTAAAAGTTATGTTCTCATGAGTGGTTTGTATTTATTTGATTGAATGTATGAATATGTGAATATACGTACTACAAATATCTAATGGCCAAACAAAAAGTTCATCTTCAATTCAATTCATCTATTGATATCGTTGTCATATACTTAGCAGTCAACTAACCAACCATATCAATTTTGAACTCATATCTCAAGTTTGTCCTTTTTACGATAGGTCAAGTCAAATATGGATGACATGAGTTTAAAAACTAACAAGAGTACACCCTCGGACACACACACAGACACACACGCACACACATCCTCATCACAGACAATGAAATGAACAATGATTGTGTTGATTTTTAAAATTGAACTTCAATTAATTGATTAGAGTAAGCATCTATCTAAATTGAATAAGGTCAAGTCATACAATGCCACCTCATACAAATAGCATCAATATATCTACAATATCTTTCTATTGATAAATGATGGTATTGATGGTTTTCATTGCAACATTCTATGGGGTACAGTAAGTTATATTGGTCAATATTGGTCAACATAAAAGTAAATATTGATAAAAGTTTACATTTAAATTGAAACAAGTTCTTTCAACTTCAATTCGAATGATAATGCTATATTCGAGTTTTGATTCAAAACGATAAATAGAAAAGCAATAAATTGATGGATGTGGTTTAAATTTCTTAGATTATTTTTGTACTACAAATTGTATTGCTTTCATTTCGATAGGATTTCTACACGTAATTTATATATTTATTTTACGAAATATTTGCTTATAAATTTCTTTGCATTAAATCGTTTTGCGAAGACTGATTATAGGAAACACTAAAACCGGATGAATACCAATTATAACTATATAAATGACCCTATAGTCCCCCTAGGCCTAGGTCTTCATTATACCCTGCATCAGAATACAGAATGCGTATGGGAGATATATCTTTTGTGCACTAATCAGAATTAAGGTATAATCCTAAACATTAAAATGCTAGACTTTAAGTATTTCTTAAATTAAGGAGAAAAGATGTCACACCAAGTATGTAATTCTTTGTAAAATAATTAACGTGCTATGCCTATTTGTTGAACTAACATGAAACCATCAAAATATGTATTCACTTACAAAACACTTATTCTGAAGAGGTATATTGCAGCATCGTCAAGTGTACAAATTCAAGTCAAGTAGACAAATTCCGCGATTTAGTATGGAGGCCACATTTAATAAATGGCGTTGCACGACATTTTGATGTAGTATCATTACCAATAATGATAATAATCTATGTACCAAATATGGTTGTCCTAAAGAGAATTATGGGAGATTACAGCTTTATAAAAATTAGTAGATTAAGATTGGAATTACATTTATTAGTGGACATGTACCCGTCGCTGATTCCCCTGGTTTCGTCACTGTTTGGGAGCTACATTTAAAAGTGGGCGTAGCTCAGCATTTTCTTGTGAAATCGTACCAACTATTACGTTTATCCATGTACCAAATCTGGTTGTACTAGATGAAATATGAAGCAAGTTATGGCGACATCAAAGTTTCCGCAACTTTGTATGGAAGCTGGATTTATCGTAGGAGTGGCTCAACCGTTTCTTATGATTATTACTCGCCACGGTAGTATTCATTGTATCAAATATCGCTGTCCTATATGCATTTTATAACAGGTTAAACTTCTTTTGGCTTCTGAGGATAGTTTTTTTCTAATATGTATGTACCTTTGCATCGTAGATAGCTTATTCTGAATTTCTCCTCAAAATTTGATAAAGTTACCGTGTAAACAAGTCAGGTAATAGACGGACGAATGGATAAACTGACATATTTAAATTGACTCTGGTAGCAACATAGATTAAGAATATATTTTTGTCTATATCACCGCGTCCAACTGCTCCATGAATTCTTTCATATGATCATCATTTGAGACATGCCCTATTTTCGTGGAAACAATTCCAACACCCCTTAATGCAGATCAGAATTTATATTGGATATTATGTAGCATTCATATTTTGTTATTAGACAGACTATTTTGCAATATCAATTCAGTGATTAATTCTATGATTAAAATGGTGTTGCAATCCACTTCTTCATTACCTGGTAATCGAACAGGTAAGCAAAAGTAAGTCAAGATATTTGAGTATTTTATTGGTAATTATGGCTTATTATTACATCTTGCCATGCATTAGTTTCCTCTGAAATTCCAATATTGAAAAACGATCATAGATAATCATATGCGAAAAAGATCATGGACGAAGAGAGGTGAAGCTTCGCAAACGGTAGCGAAGCCAGGATTGACGTGTTTTGTGGGATTGGAAGGGAATTGTTCATTATGAGTTTCTACAACCTGGTCGAACCATTGGTTCTGATCTCTACAGTCAATAATTAATGAGATTGAAGCAAGCAATTAAATTAAAACGACCAGAATTCAAAAGAAAAGGTGTTGTGTTCCATCATGACAACGGCAAACCACACACATCTTTGATGACCCGACAGAAACTGATAGAGATGGCTGGGAAGTTTTGATGCTTCCGGGAGAAATTTGGTTCGATCTCTGCAGAACTCTCTTAATGGTGTACATTTAAATTCCGTAGAGGCCTGCCGTAGCTGCAAGAGCTCAGTGGTTAGTATGTTGGTCGTGGGTTCAATTCCCGACTGAAACATAACAAAGTTAATATCGAAAAGATTTTTCTTTCGAACGTTACCCATCTGTCGGCAAGCAATTGGCAATTCTTCCGGCAGTAACAATTTGCCATGAAAAAGCTTCCAAAAGTACTCTGTGACAAAGCTCAGAAAATGTGATGTCGCACGAGTTCTGTCGTTCGGAACCATTAAAAATAAGCAGGTCCCTTCTAATACTGTTCAAAATTTAACACGCACAACAGTAATGGAAGAGAAGCCAAAGAGTACCTTGGGGTTTATAAGTGGCAAATATTTATTTTCTTTTATTATTTTAGAGGCCTGCAAATCGCACTTGATCGGATTATCACAGCAAGGTTCCGCACCCGCGCCAGAAATATCACCTGTGTGCAGTGTTACGCGCCAACGGAAACATCAGATTACTCGGACAAGGAAGCTTTCTACAGCCTCCTGACTAGAGTGACCTCGAAAGTCAACAAAGGCGTCATCATGTTGCTGATTGGCGATTTTAATGCTCAAGTTGGTCTTAGCAACGCTAATTTAGAACATGTTATGGGTTGTCATGGAGTTGGAAGAATGACTGAGAATGGAGTGCTGTTCACGGAATTATGCTTCAGTAATAATCTTGTAACTGGGGGCACCATCTTCTCTCACAAAAACATACACAAGGTGACATGGGTATCACCAGACCACATTACAGAAAATCAAATCGACCATATCGCCATCAGCAGAAAATGGCGCGGGTCCCTCCTTGACACTCGCAACAAAAGAGGAGCCGATGCCGCCAGCGACCACCACCTGCTTCTCGGTGAAGTGCGGCTCAAAATTGTAGCTGTCGCTAAAACCCAAAATCAGCAAACGCAAAGAAAATTCAAAATTCGCAAGCTACAAGACGCTGATGTTAAAAGCAAATTTACAGAATGCCTCCGTACCGCTGTCGACACTTCATCAGGAAAAAACGTCTGGGATGCAATAAAAACCATCTTCAATGAAACCGCAAAGAAACATATTGGGTTCCCTGAGAAAAATCGCAAATCTTGGATTTCAGATAAGACTTGGGAGCTCATTCAGCTACGAAAACGCGAAAAACATCAGTTGAACGCAGCTAAGACACGAAACGCTAAGGCGGTACGTGAAAAGTCATACAGTCAAATTGATCGCGAAGTGAAACGCAGTGCTCGGAGTGATAAGCGCAAATGGACAGAGTATCTTGCTCGGGAAGCTGAAGCAGCTGCTGCAACGTACCGGAGCCGTGAGCTATATAGAACAAGAAAAAGACTGACACAAGGCAAAACACCTCTTCGCTACCAATAAGAGACGCAGCCGGCACACTCGTGACACCAGCAGAGCAGCAACTGTCCATTTGGACACAATACTACGCCAACATGCTTTCCAATACCACGGGCTCTGTCGAAAAAATCTGCTCATGCACAGCTCATGAAGAACGAGACGATATCCCACGGGAATGCCCAAGTATATCGGAGATCGATGCGGACATAAAATCGCTGAAGAGCAACAAAGCACCAGGACAAGATAACATATCACCGGAGTTATTGAAAGCCAATCCCGAGACCAGTGCACATCTAATTTACACCGTAATAAAAGACTTCTGGGACACTGTAACCTTCCTGATGAACTGAAAGAAGGGGTAATCATAAAATTCCCAAAGAAAGGAAACCTTTCAGAGTGTAAGAACTGGAGAGGTATCACACTGTTGAGTATGATCAATAAGGTAATCGCGCAAATCATAAACAAAAGGCTCTCATCCGCACTTCAACCTCAGGAACAGACTGGCTCAGACAGGAAGAGGCTGGCTTCAGGCCAAATCGTTCTTGAATTGACCACATAAACAGTCTCCGAGTCATTGTCGAACAATCAGTTGAATGGAGGTCCCCACTTGACCTTGTGTTCATTGACTATACACCACGGTGCTATCCGTACCGCCCTGGAATGCAAAGGAGTCCCATGCAAAATGATCGAACTCATCGAGGCACTTTACACCGAAGCAGGTTGCCGGGTAATGCACGAACAACTTCTAGGCGACAGAATAAAGATAGTCGCAGGAGTACGACAGGGGTGTGTATTATCACCACTGCTTTTTAACATCGTATTGGATACTATTATGAAGAATGCCACAAGACCTGAAAGTGGGATTACCTGGGGTCTGCGGGGTCGTCTCTCTGACCTCGATTATGCGGATGACATTTGCCTGCTATCTCACACCTACTCGGATATGGAGACGAAATTGCAACTGGTACAAGATGCCGCCGCTAAAGTCGGTTTGGCATTCAACATTCCAAAAACCAAAGTATTGCGTATAAACACCTAAAATATGCGTGCATTCGCGATTGATGGTATCCAGCTGGAGGAGGTACATTCTTTTTGCTATCTGGGTAGCATCATCTCGACGACGGGTGGTTCGAGCGAAGACATCCAAAATCGCATCAAAAAAGCAATGGTAGCATTTGGCACTCTACGTCCAATCTGGAATGCATCACACATCTCGCGGCGCACAAAATTGAAAATATTTAACTCCAATGTTAAACCATCTTTGCTGTATGATTGCGAGATGAGGAACACATCAGCGGCGGATGTAAATGCACTGCAATGCAATTCTGAAAATTTTCTGGCCTAACACTATATCAAATGCTGACCTATGGAGCAAGACGCAGCAAACGCCAGTACTCATTGAAATTCGGAAGAGAAAATGGAGCTGGATCGGCCATGTTCTGCGTAGACAAAGCGAAGATCTAACAAGAAACGCCATCGATTGGAACCCGCAAGGCACCCGAAGACGAGGAAGGCCGGCGAATACTTGGAGAAGACTGCTGAAGTCGGAAACCCGCGCTATGAAACTTAGCTGGAGCGAAGTTAAGAGGCTGGCACAAGACAGATCTGAATGGAGGAAATTTGTTGTGTCCCTTTGTTCCTCCTTGGAACTATAGGATTTATATATATAAATCGCACTTGGATCAGTTTTTCGTTCAGAAAAACCAGAAGTTCTATACAGATAAAATAATGGCTCTACCCTAAAAATGGCAAAATACACATATTTTATTTAATAAAGCTCGTTTCATTTCTGATCAAATTTGTAACCCAACTTTTTCAAACACCCCATATATATAAGCATTAGAAATCAAAAGGTATTCGTTAATGTAGCATTGTTGCTAATCGTTGTTGTTCTATTTGTTTGGCTCCTCATATTTTTTCGTTTATCAACCCTGATTGTGCTATCTTCCTAATATTTCTAATATTCAATAGGATTAATTTAATGATGATTGCTTTCAGACTTCTATAGGTTATGCTTTCTACAACAACATTTTTATTGACCACATTAACGATGATTATGATTCATCGTCGGTGGTTGTTCCATACAATATTTGATACATTTATAAAAAAAAAGCAAGTACACACTCGCATGCTAACTTTCCACATACATAAACAAGTTAAATGTATGACATTTTATCAAATAGCTTATTTACATTATCAAATGTTGTTTTTTGATAGTGAAGCACTTAATACGCGGTGTCATTTAATGACCATTAAACAAAGATAATAGCTTAAAAAAATTTGCATAGAAATAACATTTCTATAACAGTGGCTATAATTTTCGTTTCCCCTTTTTATTGAAGATGAATGCGTAATGAGTATTTTGAATAGATAATGGTGATGATGATTGACCGATCGCTTATTATCAATTTTACTTTCATTTATGGGCACTTTACAAAGTAGTATAGCTATATATAGAGCTATCATACCTTGAACTACTGCGACTTTGTCTTTAAATTTTGGTAAAAGATATCATATATTGGATCTATAACTTAATTCGTGCGGTTTTTTCCAAATTTGTACGTTTATTCAAGAAAAACATGTACAATAGTATTATTCAAAGTATTGCATATTAGAAGCTATGACTTTTTCCCATCTTTCTGGCAATTTGTGGATTCCATCCCAAAAGAGCTGTGCCGGCTTGGCGGCCAAGCCAAATTTTAATACACTGTTCTCATGTGAACCTTATTCCAGTGAGGGCGTTCTGCATTGATCGGAATAAATGGTAGTCGGATGGGACAAGGTCTGGGCTATAAGGCGGGTGAGCAGAAAACTTCCCAGCCGCTGTTTTCCAAATAGTTTTTGACCACTGTTGCAACATGAGGCCGAGCGTTGTCATGATGGAAAATTATGGACTCATGTCTGGTCGCATATTCCGGGCGTTATTCGGCTATTGCTCTCTTCAAACGGTTTAATTGTGTTCGGTGGTGTTCTCCATTGATGGCTTCACCCGATTTTAGCAGCTCATAATACAGCACAGCCTTCTGATCCCACCAAATACAGAGCATTACCTTCGCGCCATGGATATTCGGCTTTGCTGTTGATTTGGCTGGTTGGCCGGGTTTCACGCATTTTTTGCGCTTGGGGTTGTCATAATGGATCCACTTTTCATCACCAGTAGCAATCCGATGCAAAAATGACTTCTTTTTGTGGCGTTCAGCAGCATTTCGGACATGCAAAATCGCCTTTCAACGTCTCTCGGCTTCAGTTCATGTGGCACCCAATTTCCTTGCTTTTGAATGTATCCGGCTGCTTTTAAACGTTTTGAAATGGCTGCTTGAGTGACTCACAAAGATTCTGCAAGCTCTCCTTGTATTTGCCAACAATCTTCATCGAGTAATACTTCCACATTTGGCACGTTCGCTTAGCTAGAGCATGTTCACCATAAACTTCCACCAAAATACTATGACTTTCGACAGCAGTTTTCTTCATATTAAAGTAATGAAGAAGAACTCCCCGCAAAAACACTCTTTCAGGTACAAAGTTCGACATATTTGAGTGAAAAAAAATTATTGTTGTTTACGCTTCAAATGAATGACATATACTAAGAAAGATGCACAATGACAATAGCTTTCCAACGCATGTTCGGAATATTGCAACGATGGAATAATAATCAAGTTACGCCATCTCTTAGCAAACCGCACGAATTAAGTTATAGATCCAATACATATTTTTAATGAAAACGCACATACAAGTTAAACAGTGCAATTTTTAAGAGGCCTCTTAAAATATCAACAACTCGATGGTCATTAGTTTGTGACCATGGAAACGACGTAATGTCATATATAAAAGAAACTGGTATTAAATTGCATAAAAACTTAGCAACATTCTACGTGCGATATTATAAAATTGCGTTTAGACAAAGTAAAAGTTTTTTATATGCAAATATCATGCATATCATATGCTTTGAATTGAAGTCTTAAAAATAGGTATACAAATAATCTTGATGTTTTTTCTTGTATCAGACATGTCAGGTACATTTATTTAAAAGATATGTAAGAACGTATCAAAAAAGGGATTTAAATTGCACCAAAAACGCCTTTCTTTTAATTTAAAGTAAGAGATTCATAATGAACTCAAGAAAAAAAAAACTATCACAATTCATAATTGTTGCTAGATAATGATTATATCATTACAAAATTAAGTTAAGGTAATATGAAAATTAAATTTTCAACTGTCAAAGCAGCTATGAGTCTTTTGGAATTTTTACATTTTCAATTCCGGAAAACTGCTATTTTTGCGTTTAGTTTTGTTATTTTCTTCCCTTTTACCATTAATGGTGGCAACATTATCTACTTTATGTGACCATTTGACTTAGCCTACAGTCAGCGAAAGAAAGTTTTTACTTTTGAAATCGATCACGTTTTTTTTGCCACTTGGAATTTCACATTTTATATTATCATTACAAAACAATGTAGAAGCAATGTCAAACAAGAAGGTTGACTCAATGAAAACAAGAAGAACAACAACAGTAAAAAGGTTCCACAACGCATATGGAATATTAAATACGAGTATGCACTGTGGCAGAAAATTAAGATTAATTGTTCAAAATGATGCATAAGAATCGTTTGTTGTTTCTTTGTTTGTTTTTCATTTAAATGGCGTATTAAATCCCTAAGCTCATAATTTGTGATTAGTAATGAGGTTTTTATTAGCTCTATTGCTTGTGTTATGGATTGCAAGTAATTTAGCGGCTTACGAGTATAATTTGAGTTGATTTTTGTTTAACAAAGATTTATGGCGAAGGTTGAGAACATATGTTAAGCGTCTTCTACAATATAAACAATAACATGAATGTTATCACGTTGTGCAAAGCGAAGCAGTACCATAGAAGATGAATAAAGACGTTTCTTATTCATGAAGTGTAAAAGTTATTGAAGACATTTTAAAATACTTAGTTTGTACTTTAACTTATAAATGGAGGAGTATAGAAAAAGTTGTAGCTACAATCTCCAAGTATATTCATTCATTCATTTCATTTATTCGTAACTATCAACCGAAACCACAATATCAATGTACACGAGTACGATTATAGAACCAAACCTTCATAATTGTCTCCCCGTTTTCCAGCTCGATTGATCGGTTGTTGATAAAGTTTTCAACCTAATCCGAATTGAATTGCTTCTCAGCCTTAAGATTAAATGTTTATTCACGATTTTATATACTGTATATGTGCCTCCATTGTTATCTTCCAATCCAATCGATAGTCCATTTCCTAATTCGGTGTTAGGAGAAAAAATTGGGAAAATTATTATTAGATACTTGTCGGGTATTTCGACGATATCTTTCTATGTCAATCTCGAATAGAGCTGCACTGAAGTAGCATATGTTTTCTTAATCTATTCAGTGCGAAGGCAGAGACTTCAGGCTACACACACTTGAAGCACACGTTCATGCTGGAGTTCAAGTTTGTGTTACGGCAGACGTTAGTCATTATATCCAACATAGATCATGCTTTTTTTGGTTAGCCAAGTAATTTATGTTATGGTTATGGTTCCACCACCTTCTTAACTTTAGTACGGAGATATATGAATTCATACACTCCTTCGAGTTTGTTGACATATTTATATAAACTAAAAACGTTGATCTCCTTAAAGTTTAACTAATGGCGGACAAACTTGGTTACCGTATTTATTAGTATAATATTGAACATCTTCTAGAACACAATTGTGATCCGCTAAATTAAAGCTAATTGTAAGCTTTACACAACTCTCAAATCGATTTTGAAAAATTTTATAGCGTATGCGATTTTGATCATAAATATAAAAAGACGCATGCATAAATTTTCCAAAACTTCCGAAATACGTAGCATTCGTTGTTATTTGAAAGGAAGTTTCTCCACTTTTTATTATTTAATTTTTATTAAGAAGTAACATGGGACTGAAGAAAATTTTGCTGCCATTGAAGGCAGTGCCAATCGATGATCCTAATTCATCAATCAATGTGTCAGCGCGCAGAAGAACTTGTCTTCTACACATGACTTTATGTAACTTGAAGCCACCGGACTATCGAGTATGATGCGAATTCAGTGAGTAAGAGCTAGAACAGTTGGGAACCGAGACGCTGTTTCACTGTCAAAGTGTTTTCAGTGATGATTATCACTACTGGCTCAGTGCCTTTGTAAATAATCTAAAACCTCGCACTTGGAGCAACAAAAATCTACATATGACTTATAAGCTACAGGAGCTCCATGATAAATGAATTGTTTGGTGAGATTTATTAACCAAAAGTACAATCGGGCCATACAAAACTGAAGAAAATCGAGCTGTTACCGTCAAAGGCGACCAATAACTTAGGGTCATTATGGTGCCGTAGAAAAGCCATTCAACGGGAAGTAGTACCGACCACTAACGTAAGAGATTTTTCAGAAATACGACAAAAAGTAATTTGAGCACGTGGCTAGAGCATCGTATGAAAAACAAAACATGAAATGATTCGATCATTTATATATGATATCCTGGAGTGGTCATAGATCGGAAATTGTATTGGAAAAATAATATAATCAATAGGGTTGAGAAAGCCACCATTCCACTTTATGCCTGTAAAAGAGCAATAGGGAAAAGATGAAGGATGCAACCTTATATTGTTTCTTGGATATATAAAGCAGCAATTAGGCCAATCCTTTTATATGGAGTTCTGGCCTGGTGGACTTCGATAAATAAAACCGCACACCTGAAACCTCTTGAGAAAATACAAAGAGCGGCAAGCATATTGATTACAGGAGCACTCAGAACAACACCAACGTTGGACTTGGAAATGCTTCTAAATTTCACCCTACTTGACTTACTCGGTAAGCAGATGCACCAATTGGTATCGATATCTTATGGACACGCAAGTATTTTAAATCACTTCAACAGTGAAACTTCTCTTGATTATATCAAGCCAATATACACATTTTAAAGGAAATTTAAAACCAGAAATTTACGGACAGCTCTAAGCTCGAAGGAAAGGTGGGCGGTGGTGTATATTCGTATAATTTCAACCTCAGTATTTCTTTTCGCTTGCCTGATCACTGCAGTGTATTTCAGGCAGAAGTCAAAGCTATTCACACTGCACTCACTTGGATCAAGCAGCCAGCCTGCAATTAAGGCCCTTGATCCTTTTCTCGTTAAATCGATGATCATTCTAGACTGCCGCAGATCTCTTAATAGAATTTCCGAGCAGCATAACATCCTCCTGTGCTGGGTACCCGGAGACAGGGGCATACTAGGAAACTGCAGAGCTGATGAGCTCGCTAGACAGGAAACAAACGAAGCTCTAACTGAAGAAAATCTCCACTTGGCGATCCCCATTGCCACAAGTAAACAAAAATTGGATGTATTCACAACTAACGCCTTCCAAAAAAGATGGACGGATTCACCCATCTGTAGGACGGCGGAAGTGCTGTGGTCCACACTCAATAAAAAACGCTCGCGTAAACTCACTGACCTGAACAGAAAATATATCTCGACCTATGTTGGAGTGGTTACCGGCCACTGCCTCATAGGACCTCACGCAGCGAGATGGGTTTAGGCCATCTGCGTGCATGACTACTACAGAAGCTGCAGAGATGAGAAGGAACGCGAGGCCGTCTCACATTTTCTGGCTACCAGCCCTGTTTTGTGCAAAAGACGCAAAAAATTCCTGGGATATTACTAGTTGAATGACTTAGCCCCCTATCAGTGGTTGATATTAGAAACCTCCTAAATTTCGTCAAAAGTTCTGGTTGGTTCGACGTAGTAGAGTAGAAAGATTCGCGTGGGACCACAATGGGCCTTTATCTGGCCTACGCGTGCCCTCCTTTTGAGGGGGCAGCCACTCTAACCTAACCTATCCTATGTACCTTTGCTATAATAAAGGATGGAATTAATGCCTACATAGATATGCCTAATCGGTATTAATAACAACAAGTGTTGTGTTATTTATTAAATAAATCCGTGTAAACTCTTTTGAACTCTCATTCATTCGTAAACTTTATGCATTTAAATAAAACCAAACAACCATTGAATTTATTTAATGCTCAAAAATTCCACAAACCATAACCACCCAAATGCCATGAAAAAAAAAATGTTTCACATATATTTTATTATGTTTGTAAAGCTTCTTGTATAGAACATCCACCCTAAAGAAAAATGCGTAAACTTCAAAAACATGAATGTGAACATACGAGTATATTTATGTGTGCCATATAACTATAGCTAAGTGCTTTCATAAGAAATGAACCATATGTATTGTATAAGCACTCGTCGTATACGATATAATATAGTATACGAGTATTTGCTCATATATTGTACATGTATACTCGTAGTATACACTCGTGCAATACATGATGATGTACTTACTAACTGTGTGTGTGCGAGTTTTCCTTATTTTTTTTTTTTTTTAAGAAAGAGAAAAAAGCAACTCATGACACTTAGCACATGTCAACAATGTCAGCGATGATGGTGAACCTCTTGTCACCATCATCGTCATCACTGATTCTACCACTAGCAGCAGCAGCAGCAACAGCATCATCGTCACCACAATTAAATTTGTATGGTTTCGTGCATAGTAGGTATGTGTAAGAAAAATATATGTGCTCATGTTCATGCAACATATCATATAATCAAAGGGGAATTGAGCTGATTATTTATTTCTATTATTATTTAATTTGCTTATTAGTAAAGTGTCTCAAAAAAGGACATGTGTACATTTTTTTTTATTTTCAAGAATAAATATTTAAAAGTTTTGAATTGAAAGTAGTTGTTTCGGGAGGCCCATACCTCAGATTGCTCCCTCAAAAATGATGCGCACAGTTCTAAAAAAAAACTGATTTCCACATGATAAGATTACAACTATCTATTCGAGCGAGCAGCAGAAAACCTGTCAGCGAAAACCTTTGATGCGTTTTTTAATGGCTTGCAGGTCAGACCCCTTAATTGGCAGAACCCCAGGGTTACTTTCGTAAGCCGGCATGCAAACTGTCAGGACTCATCGGAATTACTAAATAGAAACTGCATAATCATGTGCGCCACCTGAATTATTGCAAAAAAATTTGCTTTGACGGAATTACCATCAGAGAGACGCAACTGAAACTGAACGAAATAAAACCATTTCTGAAGTGAATCATCATAGGCAGTGAAGAATAGACGTGAAATGAGAAAAAAATTTTAATACGAGAATATTAAACGAAAAAAAAAAATAATGGTCAAAGACCGGTGATGGACCACAAATGACATCGAAAGCTTGATTGACGGTAAACAAGATTATGTTGAGTATTTGGTGGAATTGAGTTGGTCCAACATGCCAAAGCGCGCAATGAGATCCTTTACTCGATCGTTTAAATGAAGGAATCAACACAGAGCGACCAGAATGTACCAACAGAAAAACAGTTGTGTCCCATCATGACAATGCCAGGCCACAAAGCCGTTGCAAAGTTTTGATGCATTCGACATATAGCCTGGACCTTGCATCATCTGAATACCATTTGTTTCACTTTCTGCAAAACTCTCTTGACGATAAGGAACTGGCTGGTCGAAGAGTGTTTACAAATCACTTAGCCAAATTTTCGTCGATATACCACTGAAGTTCCACATCTATGGAATTATGAAGTTGGAATGGTAAAAATTGATTTTCAAAAAAAAAATTATTTTGTTCAAACATTTACCAAAAAACAGCAGAGATTTTTAAAAGCACCCAATACATTTGTGCACTCTGCAAAGCCATTAAAAAGGGGTTATGCAATGCAAATTATACATCGCACACTAGAGTTATAATTTACCCTATTTTCTTCACACAACTTTAAATATTTTTAATAAGAATAATGCCAGTAGTGCTATGATGAACTTATGATATACATCTCGTACGTTAAAGATGCTTCATTGGCACACGAATAGAGGAATCCTATTGCTTTTAATGCAATAGACCACCTATAGTGAAGCACAAGTATATTAACTCGTGTATATACAGTGGCTCCCAGCTTATTTCGTACAGTGACAGTTTAAAAATTGCTGCAGTCGTAATTCCTAATATAGCAAAAATTTGAACAAAATATAAATGCCATTTTTGAAAGGAAGGTTTGTTTTTTATTTTCCAAAATTTACTTTTTCAAAATTTTAGTTTTTGACACTATAAAAAAATAAAATAAGAAAAAAATAGGAAAATTCATGTCACAGCTTATTTCGTACAGTCTCTTTAAGTTCAAACTAAAAACAAAGTAAGTTGATTTTAATATTTAGTATGACATCCCTTAGCGTTAATGACAGCCTGGAGTCTACTTGGCATTGAATCCACCAATTTTTGAGTGATGTCTGGTGTGATTTTTTTCCATTCCTCCATCAGTACCTTCTTTAGGTCTTGCTTATTAGAAATCTTGTGTGTTCTTATTTTATTGTCCAAAATAGACTAAAGATTTTCAATCACATTCATGTCAGGTGACTGTGGTGGTGGAGACATCAAGTGTGAGCAGTTCAAATAAGCCAAGATTGCACAATCCCAGATTTATGTTTTGGGTCATTATCTTGGTAATACCGAAATTCTTCCCGCAAACCCAGTTTGTCTGCACTTTGAAGTAAATTGTTTTTCAGAATCTCGAGGTACTTCATTTTGTCCATTGTTCCCTCAATAAAAACCAATTCACCTACTCCGGCTGCTGACATACAGGCCCAAACCATCACGCTACCGCCACCATGCTTCACTGTGGGCTTAAGGTTCTCCTTGTTTAGCTCGGTATTAGCTTTACGCCAAACATATGACATTCCGTCCGAGCCAAAAATATTAAACTTAGACTCATCCGCGAAAATAACGGTATTCCAGAACGCAGGAGTATTAATAATATGCTCTTTGGCGAAGTCAAGTCGGCGTTGTATATTCATTTTCGAAATGAATGGTTTCTTTCGGGCTACTCGACCGTTCAAGTCATGATTGCGCAGCACACGTCGGACAGTTTCAGCACTGGATGATTTTCCTATTTCACGCTGAACCTCTGCAGCCAACTTCGGAGCGGATAACTTTGGATTTTTCTTAATTTTTCGTACAATATAACGCTCGTCTGATGCGTTGAAAATCTTATTAGGTGCTTCTCTGCCCTTGTTCTCCAACCGATTTTCGCGAACGAAGCGTTGAATGATGTATTGGACAGTTGAGGCACTTAAATTTGTCATTTCAGCAATTTTTCGCACACTCTGACCTTTCCTAAAATGGTTAATTACCAGTTTACGCTGTTCCATCGTTGTACGATGACCCATAAAGCTAAATGTTTAATTTACAGCACTTTAACTATTTAAAATAATAATAATAAAAATTGTTATAATAGTTAAAAAGGTCCAAAAACTCATACAATTCAAAAAAACTTTGTAACTGCGCGGCAGAATGAAACTTACTTACATTGAAGTTTGTGTACGAAATAAGATGTGAGCTGAAAATCAGCTGATCAATAGTTTTTCTCTCTTGCATAACAAAAAGAAAAATTTTTGGGGTTCCCCGTTTTCTTATTAGGTTTATTAAACACATACACAGACATCTACATTCAAAACTTATCGATAAGTTTTTTAGTTTCGATGTTACAGCCATGTACATAAAAATATATACACTGTACGAAATAAGCTGTGAGCCACTGTATGTCATATGACTGTATATTAAGCTTATTTTAATATGAATGATAATACTTTAAGGAGCACTTTTAACGGCGGGTTTGTTTATATTAAACTCACACCGCTTATATTTTGAGCTACGAGTATATACATACAGTACACTAGTAAATTTAAGTTAAAGATATACACTTAAACTTTAAGAAAAGTATATAAGTTTACATCTTAATATCTTTCAGATCATGTTTTTATACTCTAAAATAATATACGAGTATGCGAAATTTTTTTTATTCATTTCCATTCCAATAATATATTATTAAATTACATGCTGCTGTACTTACTAAGCACATAATGCATCAATAAATGCAACTCTGGTCTTTTTATAATAGTATAGTACACCATACTCACCTTTTACTCATTGCTTCTTACATTCTTAGCTGTCACTGTCAGTGTCATCAACTACAGAAATTTAATTTTAATACAATAGATTAATCCACTAACTACAAACATAATAAAAGAGCAGGAATACAAAAAATAAATGAAACTCAAAGCAAAGCAACAAAAGATTGTGGCAAATTGAAAATAATTGACATTTATTGGACAGAGAAAAGTCGGAGTAAGAAACTTCGATATGGCAAAATGAAGAAAGGATATGAAAGTAAATTTTCCTAGTGATAATAATTGAATCTTTTAATATATTGTATATTTATCGATAGTGCATGTGATAAATATATTGCTCGTGAATAGCGGTACAGCTATAAAATTTAAAACCTTAACACAAAATTGAAGTTTATATAATACATATTAGCACTATTGTGCCATTATATAATGTAATATACTTTTTGGCATGTTATAATAGCACGATTAGCTAGTATAACTTATATAAACTTATACTAGCACGTAAGGGACTGGATCAAGGTGTAATGCGAACCGTGCTGAGGATCAGCCTGGCTAGGGGACCCTTACAAAAATAGGCCAGTCTCAAACGTATCTGTTTGTTCAAGCTGGCAAGTACTAAGGGCTCCGGATAAGCCGAGCTCGAAACGCGCCTCTATAGAGACCCTCAATACAGAAAGAATTGATAAAGGCGAAAATTAGCATCTTTGAGGGCTTTCTGTGGGAACGTTGAGAGTACTACAAAAAATCCTCGAGAAAAATGCTTTCAAATACTAACCAATTACTATTCGGATTTCTACAGAAATCTGGCAAGAGTTGAACAGTATCAAGTAATAAATCGTTGATTTCAAGGCCAATATAGATTCGGCGGCCAGAACTCTCAAACCATTCAAATCAGCAGAACCTGACGGGATATACCAATGCCAACTTCAAGAGCCCAGTCAACAGTTCACAATTCTTCGTCTATCTTGGAACCAGCATCAACAACTGTAATGACGTCAGCCTGGAGATCATGCGTAGGATAACTCTTGCTAACAGGTGTTACTTTGAGCTGAGTAAGCAATTGAGTAGTCGAGCCCTCTCTTGAAGAACGAAAGTCACATTCTAGAAGTCTCTCATTATTCATGTCCTAACATATGGCGCAGAAGCAATTTCCACCACGGATGAGAGGATGCTTGGAGTTTTCGAGAGAAAACTTCTGCGCAAGATCTTCGGAATTATTTGCGTTGATGGCGAGTAGGTATAGGCGAGTGAGGTATAATGATGAGCTGTACACTGACATTGACATAGTCAAGCGAATCGAAATCCAGCGGCTGTGCTGGCTGGGTCATGTCGAATGTCGAATGGAAGAAGACGCTCCAGCGAAGAGGGTATTTAATTCGGCACCCCCTGGAGGTCGCCGAATCTGTCTACGCAGATGATGTTACTAATACAGTAAGAGAGGAATTTCCAAATACTTTCTGTGAAATTATGCAAGGTATATTAAGGACTGGGCTCTTAGTCGTTTGTTATTTGTTCTATATAGACATTAAATTAAATTAATTAAAAACTTTAGTTGTTGCAATAGAATTTAATCAACTCGTGTGTTCGTGATATAAATTCTGCCCCTAATTGTGTGTACGAATTGACTCCTGAAAACGGGCTGCATTTAAACCCAAGAAAATCCAAATACATAGTTATTTATATAATAAAAATTTTTTAATCTTGACGATAACGATAGGGTAATATTGAAAGAATCTGTGATAGACTTTGTACAGGAAGGATGTCCCAAAGATAACTAAAGGTACATTCCTTACCATACTTCACAGCACTCTCCTCAATGGCATAAGGGCATCAGGGCGATACGCGGCACGCTTCCCAACAGGTTGCAGACAGATGCTGTCCAGCAGAAGCTAGTTGCACCATCTTGCACAACTGTTCCAGACAAAGTCGGATTTTCGGGTCCGACGGATACAGAGGAGGAAGGATAGTCTTAAGTTGGGAAAGGTAAGATTCAACTGAAGCCCGGTAATCAACTTTCTGCAGAGCTTTCTTATTGGCCTCAATAGGCTTCTATGTGAGAAACGATGTAATTCCTGATTCATAAATCGAATCAATCTTCCGCATAAGCGGCAGGTGCCGTCCTGTTCGCTGTCGATAGGATGGCACCTCTGAGTATCTGAGGTAAGTTTCTAGTGTTTGGGCCAACAAATTGATAAGCGCATAGGGCTGGCAACCCTATGCATTAATAAGAAGCCTTCTCCGTCAGCCACACCGCAAGCAGTGTGTTTCTAATAAGCACAAACACAGAGGTGTAGACACGCACATCTGTAATCCCTGGGCATATTGGGTGTAAATTAAGGCCTGTACAACCTTCAAATGCAACAAGTGTAAACATTACAGCTTCGTATTTTTTTCTTTTTTATCTAAATTGTGCCTGAGTCTGCAGGCAACACAGTTACAAATATTCCTTACAAAATAAATGTTGTTTAGATGATACAATAACAACATTTTCATACCGACCGTGTCATAACCGACACCAGTCCTTGTCCTTCCCTCGGCGTTGAAAACTTGAAAAACCAGATGCTGCCGATAGCCACCCTTGTGCTTACCAGCGCCGAGTCCTTCCTAAGGGCATCCAGGTCAATCAGGTTGTTGATAGATTGACCGCTTCAGATGCCCCGCCAATTGAGAATTTAATCTCCGTTGCTTCATGGATGTCCGATATCATACATCTTATGCCTTCCGTATAGTATTTGTTGCACTTCTTTGTCTGCGTCCTTGTCCAGACGGATGCCATCGTTTATCACGTGCGCGTCTATGACCTTTGCCCGCATACCCATAACTGCGAGGATATCGGGCTTTCGGATATCCTCGATGGTGCTGAAGTGGGTCTCTTCAATTGTCGTGTAGCCTTTTCTCCGCAGCGCTTCTTCAAGTAGGCTACCACAGCATCATGTCGCTTCTTCTGCGTGGCTTTGGTCTGATAACATTGTTGCACAATATGGTTTGATGTCTCAGAAACAGCTTTACGAGTCCGTTATATTTTCAGCCTACCATGGGGGGTTCTAGACCTTGACAGTAATGCATTAATATGCAGCTTTACGCATTGGACAAATTCCCTGCCTGACGTGAGCGACGTTGGCTCTGCAATCAATTGATGAGCTTGGTGGTGTTGGGCTGTGGCCAATTCACGTTGTGCTCGTTGTTCGAGAACTGCTGCTGGAAAAAACTTCAATACCTCCGCGTTTAAAGCCTCCCATGATTTCGGGCCTTCACTTGCAACTTGTAAATTACTGATATACTTAACTACTTAACCAGTAGACTAGCATGGCTAGAATGGAAGTTAGTTCCAACTAAGTCACTTCTGAAACGAAAAAAACAGGACATTAGCATAACAGGATTCTAACAGTTTATTATCTTCTTCGTAGACATGCGAATAAATTAAGGGCACTTTTTCATAACTACTACAGCTGCCATGGTATGTAGGGGCAGTAGAAGATTCACTGCATTTGGAGTTGTCTCTCTTGGCGACCTCTCGGACGTTGCTAAAATAAGTCATACATTAAATCCACATTTGGGTTGGGTAAGGACTAGTTCCAGTGGTATCACAATGCGCCTCTAATAGGTTTGTCGCGACGTCGGACAACCACCATACCTACACCTACCTATATTAGCACTATAGTGCTAGATCCAAAGAGAGATTAGCTTCCATGCAACCGCAAGTTCCGTCCATTAAAAATAGATATAGTTTGTTATTTGTCCAGCGGTTGCACCAACACAGAATTGGCAGCAAAGAGTTCTACCGGGGTCGGTTTTGGGTCCTGCGTTATGGAATATATCGTACAATGGTGTATTGAGAATAGAAAACGAAAGACAACAATTTGATGAGTTGGCGTGTCATCTTCTTCTTATAAATTCTTAAATATTCTAAATAGTTGTCTATTTTTAGTATAGTAATTCACTTAAAAAATAAAAAATTACAATATATGCAAAGACACACGAAGATATTTCTCACATATTTTTTTTTTCCTTAAAGCCTTCGATGGACAATGACTTCAATAAGAAACGTAAATATATGAATCTTCAAATGATTCTCCTTTATATTATGTACGAGCGACAGATCTAATTGTACCGTAATTATCTAATTCAATCCAAATTACTTTTAAATATTTTAATTAAAGTTTTAAACCACATTTTAACCGTAAAACATTTATTAAAATACAATATATAAAAAAAGCGTAAAACAAGATCACAAAATAAAAATTATATTAAAAAAAAAAATTAGAATGAAAATTGCAAAAGTTTAAAATATTTCGATGCGAAAAACTTTGGTAACCAACTTTATTTTAAGCTTACAAATAAAATTACAGTTTAATAGTTAGTCTCAATAACAACAAAACAAATGAATATTTTTTTGCATGTTCATTTGATACGATTTCTCCTACATCCTTTAAGTTAGTTTTCTAAGATTTTACTTTATTCAGTTGTGGTTACTTCTGCAAATGAATTTGAATTATTCCTTTCCACACGTACATATATAAAGATGTTACAAGTAGTTTGTTCAATTAAAATTGCAACAAGTATTGTAATTATCAGTAAATTGAAATATTTACTTCTATAGGAAATTAAAGTTTTTAAAACATACACGCAAAGGGACGAAATGGAGTGGCATAGCAAGAAATGTGCTCACAGTGAGTTGGATGCTACATACACGTGACTTCATTCGAAATGAAGTCTTTGTTGTTATGAATAAATCCTAGTCCCTCAGAACAGTCGATTACTGCACTTTTGGAAAAAAGTAAAAGTAATGATTACTTAACTCTAATTAAAAACCATTTCATTATTCATGAGACTTGCAACGTAGCAAATTGTGGAAAAAATTAGAAATTTTTCAAGATCAGCTCATTTATCGTATCAAAGATTTGGATTTAGGGATTCCGGTGTAGCTCACATACATAATTTATTGCCTCAAAATATATGTCAGTAAAGTTTTGGACGCGAATTCAAGACGGCATCTCCTAGGGTCATGCTGTTAATAGTGTGGAACAATGTTGGTAAAAAAAGTTTAGTTGTTCTGGGGCCCAATTGAAAAAATAGCCCAGACCTTTAGGTCTGGCCAAAAAGATTGTCGGGTGTGTTTCACAAACGATAAATATTCTGTATAGCTAAAAAGTAATCAACCTGCCTTATGTGAAGATTTCCTCTGATATCCTAAGTAAACGGCTTGTGAAAGAAGTCTTGGATAATGCATTGATCAAAGAACCATGTTTTTAGTACTAAGTTAATTTATGGCTCCAACTACATAAGGCCGAGAGTGGTTAAGATAACAGAGTGTGTGCCGCGTGATCTAGTTGGTATCAGCACCAAAAATCCAGCGAAATGTGGATAGGTTATAATAGCTTCAGTTTACCCACCTGGGGATAACGATGAAATACCCACATCAGAGTAATTGCCCCACAGGAATGTTGCCTTATAAGGGGTATTACTGTGTTATAGCCTAGACAGACGGCAGCCTAATTCCGAATTACCGAGTTAATTCGAATTAACTCGGGCATTAACTGTAGCTAATCCGCATAAACTCTATGAGTTAATTCTCAAAATAAAAGAGGATTAGGGCAATTTACGATGGCAACACTGCTAAAAATTGCCTGACATGAACACAAGAGGTGAGTACCTTTAAGAATTTATTTCTAAGAGTATATTAAGCATTCTAAACGGTGGTAATGAGCATACACTTTTGAACGCCATTAGGGAAGGTCATTAATCAATCTCTAGTAAGTACCAATCTGTCGCAAGCTATCTTAAACTAGCATGTTTTGGAGTAGGTTTTCATATCAGATCACAACCACATAGGGTTTGACATGGGATTTTGCAACGAATACATACTAGTTTACCACAATCCGTGGAAAACTAACTTGGATTGCTTTCGCTTTAATCTTGAGTACGGGTTTCATTTATTCTAGATTTCCAATTACCTCCATATCTCAGAACTACTAAGAAGGAAGACATTCCTTCTATCAAGATGATCTCCCTATATGGGTGAAACCCCGGGAAACGGACCAATTTTGGCAAAAAGCAACATAATATTGTATTTATAATATCTAAAAAAAAATAAATATGTGCCACTTATAAGCCCCGATGGGCTCTTTGGTCGAGCTTCTCTTTCAGTACTGTTGGACAATATTAGAAGAGACCTACTTATTTAGCCGGTTTTGAATGGCAGAACCCTTGTGCCATCACTTTTTCTGTGCTTTGTTACAGAGTTCTATTAGAAGGTTTTCCATGGCAAATTGTTTTTGTCGGAGGAAGAAACATTTTTCGATATTATATTTATGATACAACCAGGGATTGAACCCACTAACGTGTACTTTCGAAAAATTTTTCTAATGAAGTTTCCTCGATTTTTGGAGTACATTGATTCTACAAAATCCGAAACTAGTCTTAATACAGGAATTTTTAAAGCTTTTTATATGTTACTATTCGATTTTTTTTGTGAATTGATGCATCATAATTTCTTTTTTTACTCCCTTACTAACTGGTGAGCCTGACAATGGTTGAAATTTCTAGGCACCAGAGACTACTGATGAGATTTTTTGAGGATGACCAAAGCAATGGCTAAATAAGGAAGAATGTAAGTAATAATAAAAAATACCAAATGCTGTCACTATGTGAAAAATTATTGACTTACATCTAACCTAAATGAATATCAACATTTTTTGCTATTGGTTTCGAACTTCTGTTATTCAAATCAGTTTGAAAAAAAGCTTTTCGTAATAGGCACAAAAACTGTTGGGCGCATAATTGTGACCCGCCAATACGGCCAATATGGCTTAAGAATGCATTGATTTCACCATTTGTCACAAATTGTGGTTTCTATGGATTTCTTTCAAATTCAATTCAAATCAATTTATCACAATCTGCAATATCTTTGTATGGCTGGCTATAGCAAAGGATGGCAACAACAACAACAAAAAAGTGAGTCGAAACATAAATAAGGCGTGCATTACACTTTTTATAACCATAATAATTGTTGTAATATGTACAAACTAAAGTAACTTTAATAGCACTTGTCAATATCCCATCCCATGACAGGAAAATCGGAATGTGGAATTATAGCATTATAGTATATTCGTATTGTATAATAAAATTATCCATAAAAATACAATTTAGTACATACAAGTTAGGCCAGAATAGGCGTTCTAATGGATATTTTATGCATGCATCCATAAAAAATCAATGGGTGTTAATCATACTGTAATTTTATATTTTGACCGAAATGAGCTTATATGTGCATTTGATGACTAGGCATAAAATGCAATTATAATATTTTATTGACTTGAAGTTTTATCGACTCAGTTTTGTTGTTCTATATATGATTTCTTAATGTTCTTCTTAATAATTCACACTTTAAATAGATGAATGACTGGATAATAATTAAAATTGTCTAATTCTGTTACAAAGCTACTGAAGATATCAATTTTTATTTATGATTTCTATGAATTATATTAATTTTTAAATACATGAAATATACTTGACCTGTATTGAATTACACAATTTAATAAAAGAATTTTCAACACATTTCTGTTGAGAACATCAATTCTAATGCACTCTGCTCTCTGAACAGCATTGCCAGCCCAAACTCACAACAATCGCAATAACGAAAACCAGTTAGTTAAAAGAAATAAATAATTGTACATAATTGATGCATTTCAGGTAAAATCAGTAAATACCGCACACATGCTGATTAATTATGTCGATTGTCTATATTTCAAAGTGTTCCAAGGCGCTTCTAATAAGTGATGATGCAATGTGCCTAAGTTTCACTGATTAAAATCAATTAGTAAATTAGTGTACCTGTGTCACAGATTTTTTTTTTGATATTGTGGCTCTAAATTTACATACGTAAAATGAGGGATATTATTTTTACTATTTATTTTTCCTCTCTACTATTGTATTTCATTGTCATTATGATATCCCGCATGTACACATCCTTTGTTGTACATAAAAGCAAATTGATTTTTATGTAAAACATTTTATGTTACACAACATTAAGATGATGAAAAGGAGATAATAAAATGAAGAGTCTTGTCTTTACTGCAGATACCTTAATATTATTGTTTAAGGGTGTTGATTATCATTTGATTTTTTTAGTAAAGTGTTCTTGCCGTCTACAGAATTTGGATGAACATACTCATAGAGAGACTATATTTGATTTTCTTAATGAACTTTAATTAGACAATATTTTTAAATATGATATAATAAACACAAATTAATTGCTTTTTTACAAACGAATTTCTATTACATTCTCAATATTTTGAAATTATTCGAAATACATTATTCCCCTTTCTCTATTTAAATACCAATCTTTAAGTAAATTTGTGACTTCTCAGAATGTTTTGAAAATACAATTTGTAAAAGTATTACAAACCGACTTCAAAGTAAAAATATTTTTTTGGTATAGGGAAGATCTCATTAGTTTAGGAATTATGAAATTTCTCTGTCCTAGAACTCGATGTATCATTCGAAATAAAGAGCTCATATCTAAAACTGTAAGAAAATAGCACACCCAACAACGCTGAAAAATTCGACTACAAAAATATTTATTTTATATTCTACTTGTCAAAAAATTAAACGAATTTGTTTAGAACCGCATTAATAATAAATTGTTCGCAAAATATCCCACAAAGCTGCAAAATAATGCAAATAATTATAGCGCTGACATTACATTGAATAAAATGATTTATCAAATCAAGTCAGACGTGATGTGCTATACGCTTTGAGTGATTTCCAACTCCTATCTGCCGGTTGCAAAAGGTGCTCGTAGTTGGTTCTACTGCTGATCAGTAATAGATCGTCTTTGAACGAGAGGTGTCATTTTGAATTAAAGAAAAAAAGCGCTATATTTTTGTGAAAAGATCTGATAATTTTATTTTAACCTAAATTACAAACTCTGAGGTTAGTAATGGAACACAGTATCTGGCAAATGTCCGCCGCGACTCATCTTACATATGGCCATTCTTTTGATACAAATTTTTATCACATTTTCGCATTATTGCAGTAGTATCTCGCGAATAACAGCTCTTTGCTGGAGCATTGGCGTAGACTTTATTTTTAACGTAGCCCCCAAAGAAGAAAGTGTAATGATGTTATGTCGTACGATCTCGGCGCCCACTCAAAGTCGAAAATCACACACGTCCAGAGGAATTTCCTCGTATGTGGCGTGTGAAGCCGTCCTGCTGAAAGTAACGTCGTCCAAGTCACTCAACATCGTCTGGTAACGCCTCTTGACACCTCTTGTTGAAATACCCTGAATATTTCACTATTCACTTCGATACGTTGGCCGGTAACTTTTTGATGAAACTGTTTATCGATAGTTGTTGTTGTTGTTGTTGTAACAGACAACGATTTCGAAATCACGAAAATTCATGTTCAGTTAGGGTGTTTTTGTTCTCGCCAACCAGCCTCCAGGGGGTGCGTCCACAGTACAGAAGAGGCCAAACTGGTATGCCTTCTGGGGCAGACGAAAAGATGACGGGTGTCGTGCGGGCTCTGCCGGCACCGCGGGCATCTGTCTGGAATTGTAACAGCCAACCGGTGTATATAGCAGTTCAGATAGACGCTCCATCCAGATCTTAGCTGCGCCAAAGTGGCGCGAGCGGATCTAGGAGCCGTTGTTCGCAGTCTGCTATTGACGGTGGCGGCCCCCCAGCACGATGTTATGGACATGACACTCGATGGCCGCCTCCACCGCGCTCTGATGCAGTGAATTCAGTGCCGCCCTATGCGTACTAGCGCTCAAATTATCGAGCAGATGACTCAACTGCTCATCGAATGACCGTAGGCTACCACGGATACTACGCGGGGGAGGGTCAAGCTGTTTTAACTGGTTGTTGGGGTGTGATGAAAGGTGGCAGGAAGAAGGTAGAAATTGTTTCGAAAGCAGCTCGTTGAGCTCACGCACTTTTAGCATTCTCATTTTCTGACGCAGGTGATAATCATGTGCCATCTTATGGCACCCCGTGATGAAACTTAGGGCAGTATTCTGTCGGGTTTGAAGAATCCGCCATTGCGTGTCGCTTATAAGTGGATTCCAAATCGGGGCCGCATAGTTAATGATCGATCTGCCGATAGCATTATAGGTAATGAGCAGAGTCTCCTTGTCTTTCCCCCAGCCAGTGCCGGACAGTGCCTTAAGGACATTATTTCTGCTATGTAACCTTTGGATGGTGTAATCAACATGAGCAGCGAAGGTCATGAGGCTGTCAAAAACAACTCCAAGGATTTTAGGTCTATACCCAGTCGGAATAGTTCTGCCATCGACCTCTACAGAGAGCACGGTTCCGACCTCCTTGGTCCAGGTGGTAAATAGTGTTGCATTAAACTTCTCGGACGAGAGTATAAGGCTCCTGCGGCTACAGAATTATTGAACGTGCACCAAGTACGCATTGATCTCGCGGCACATCGCCGAGATGTTGTGATCCGACGCCAGGATCGTTCAATCATCCGCATAAGAGATGAGCTCTATGCCATAAGGTGGCGCAGGGAGTTTCGACAGATAGAAATTGAAGAGGATGGGCGACAGCACACTTCCCTGTTTTACCTTCTTATACGGGGAACGTTCTCCTCTGAACTCCACAAACGACTGTCGGTTGACCAAGTAGATGGCTATCCATCGCTTAATGGAGTGAGGCAAGGATGAGAGTAGGATGTCTCAATCAGGGTAGCCAGGCTGACCGTGTCAAAAGCCTTGGACAAGTCGAGAGCCACTAGCACCGTGCGTTCGCAGGGGCGGGCTTGGTTGATCGATAGTACTTTGAATCTCTGGTTATAACTTTTCGACTGAAATGCTGGTTGGTAACACGGACTGGCAGTCACCTGTAATGCGTTTCCGTTTCGCTTGTTCTTAGTACAAAGTATTGCTGAATAAACTTGGATCACCTGTTTAAGTGTTTATGCAGGTCTTCTTCATTTTTAGTGCCACAGGTATAGTCGAACTTACTTGGACTAAGTTTATATTTATGTATGTCTCTTTCCTTTGTTTAGGTCTCATTCATTTTTTTTTTTTTTGTGTAATGTTGTACATGTTTAGGACTCATCAATTACTTACGAATATTTTTCGTGACAATATTTTATTGTTCAAAGGGATATTGACTTGAAAATATCAAAAAATATACTTCGGATACAATTTTTTCCTTTCAGAAACTCGAATTATAAATCATTCCAAAGTATGTGCTTCTATGTTTTAGTGATAGTGATAATTGTAGTCATTCTAAAATAAAATTCTACTACTTCATAATATTTTCGACGGAATTTTCCATTTGAAATCCGACTTAAATTTTTTGCTCTCCTGGTTAAGAAGATTTTTGAACTCATATTGGCATTTTGAATATATCAGTGAGTAATGTACTGAAGAAATCTGACTTTATTTGAAAACAGTGGATAGAAATTAAACTTTATCTGAACTAACTGAAGCAGAACCATAATAGAAAATTTTGCACTCAAAAGCGAAATTTTATGTTCAGGAAACTTCATAAACTTTTTAGAATAGTTAAGCATTCTTTAACAAAAAAATTCTAAAATTTAATATTGTTTTCAGACTCAAACTATTTTAATCTCTTCGAAAAATCATATTTTTACATAGTTTCTCCAATAACATTTTTTTTCAAGAACACGAAATGTGTTCTTTTTAAACGATGACCACTTTTTAACAAGCAATAGGCAAATCATACCACAATAACATCATGAAATGAAATCAGAGATTCTAAGTTTTTTGTCAACTATTCCTGTTTATTTATTGACATGAGAATTTAAAGTTAATTATGAATAAATTAAATTCGAACATATATCATTACTTTAACAGTCGAACAGAGTATTGTCTTATGCCAATAATTTACCTAAATTCAGAATGGAAATAAAAAAAAATTTACTTTTATATGATTTTCAATTGTTCATTACTCTGACTGAGTGAACTATGTAGGCATATTCATCTCTTCTTACTCTACTCATGCATACCAAAGTGCATGCAATTGTATAAGGGCATCATCACTTGATACATGAATATCGTACCTACCTGTCACATAAAGCCACACACAGTCAGATCATATTAAAAATGCATTTCGGTTACAGCAGACAACAAGAAAACTGCATTAGTGACAGAGTGAAAAAGTGAGAGAAAAAAGATGTAGTAAAAAAGAAGAAGTGCACAAGGCAACAAATAACAACAAATGTTGATTATTATAAATTTCAATGAATTTTATTTTATAGTTTGAACTACATACATATACATAAATGTGTATCTTCTTACATGTACGTTCTACCTACATATGGACTATATATAAAATGCACTGAGACGGAGTGACAGTTATATTTGATTCTATTTAAATTTTTTTTTTTTTTTGTCTAAATAATTTATTTGAAAATCTATTTACTGTGTTCTAGTTTTAATTAAATATTGATTTGTGAAATTTATTTAGTTTTTTTTTCTCTCTCTCTCTCTATGTATGTACCTAATTTCATTAAGTACTTTGATAGCTGATGCAGCATGTAAATATTAAATTAGATAATTATTACTTTAAGATAAAATGTTTATGTATTATTACACACAATTAAAATGTTGATGACTTTATTGCTGATAGCTAAAAATTATCGATTAAGTGTAAAAAGATATATTGCCGAATTATGTAAATCGCGCCGCTACGAATCACTTTAATTTGTCGGCAAATTGTTTTCTTTTATCCGAAACAAAAAAACAAAACGCACGCAAGAAAAAGTGATTCATCGCGTCAGGTTTTACATAATTCCGCTGATAGATCATTCAGAATAATAAAATTTTCTTTAGAATTTAATAGTATTCAATAGAATTCAAAAGTATTCATTTTAACAATTTTTATCTACGAGACGTGTTTAAATCAGTGTTTTCGGGTACAATAATTCATAATTTTTTACATTTTGAAGCTTTTCTTCACACAGCTTTTAAACTTTCCTAATCATCACTCATTTCTATTTACCTTCACAATTTGATTCATAGGTTGGAAGAGTTGATAAAATGAGATTTTTTGCCACCACAGCTTCTTATATTAAGATTAATAATTCTTGATTTTATCAAGGGTAAAAATTATTTTCTTCCATAATTCAAAAACCATTTTCGAAAGTCTTATATAAAAATAAAATTTCAAATTCTCGATTCCGAGTTACGTTCCGTCATTACTACACTATACTATACTACTATAGTCTTTTATTCTACTATTGTTCTTAAATATTGCATTTTTGAATTAAGAACCTCATGGAACTTACTTTAAAAATTTGCTTCAGATTCTCAAATGAATTTTACGCACCTTTTCAAAATGACAAGCCTCACATTATTTTGAAGTATTTTCTCTTTGAATCCTGCAAAGCTCAAAAAGAAACTCAAAAAAACTAATAATCGAATAATGTTTACCACGAGCAGTTTAATGGCACATTGAAAACCTCCGATTTGACAGTCAACATTTTGACAAGCTTTTGTAGATAACTACTGAAACAAAATTTAATTCCATAATTTAATTTTGCTTCATGTTACCCTGATTGCAATGAAACTGTTCATTAGATCATCAGAAAAGATTGCGGTTTGATCCAAGTTTTAATTCCCTAAAAATTCAAAAACTTTTGTTCAAACAAATTTGACAAGTTCAATTTTTATCTCAGGATTACAAATTACGATTATATGTGTTTACTATTCTAGAAATATTTGTTTTTTAATAATTTTTTTTCTTAGATTCAGAGCATAGTACATGGTTTTACAAATATTTTGGCACCTGATAGGGCTCATTAGTATTGAAGCCTTTGGTACGGAAGTACTAAGTAGCAGCTCTCTTGGCTTCTTAACAGCACATGATTTGCTTTCGGAAATCAGCCAAATTTAAAGCAAATTGAAATGAAACTCAAGCGCCGTACAATGTAGATATTACATCTGAGCGCTAAACACGCTTTGACGTCCGATGAAAACAAAGCTCATAGGTTTTCAAAATTTTATGCGCTCCACATATTGCACAAAAAAAAGATGCCCATCCATCCATCTATTTTCCACCTGGATGGTTCATACGATAACTTGAACGAATTTTACTTGAGCTACCTATCAGCTCAGTGGTAAGTGCGTTGGTCTTTTGATCTGTAGATCGAGGGTTCAACCCCCGGCTACAGTCAAGCATAATCTTACTATCGGAAAGACGGTACCCCCTGTCTGCGAGCAATTGACAGCTGTTCCGCCAATAGCAATTTGTCATGAAAACGCTTCTAAAAAAACTCTGTGACAAATCTCAGAAAAAGTGATGTCACAAGGGTTCTCCCCTGGGGAAATATATTTTTTAATCAATAAAATATAAAAATATCTTAAACAATCTTTTGAACAAAAAAAAAAACAAAGCAATGTAACAATTTGGAGTTTACGACATTGTTGTCGTAACTATTCTGCCATTTTTAATTAGAATATTAAAAGCTATATACAGTTATAAGTGCAAATCGCCTCTCTAATGCCATCTTAAAATAGCAAATCGTGTTAATAATTTTAAAATTGAAGGTAAAAATATACCAAGATCTCTGAAAAACAGATTTTTAGTCCTAAGTCTAAGTCTAAGGTCCGTGTGGCGTGTGTATTTGAAAATTATAGTATACAGTTTTTTCTTCATATTTAAGTAGATCTACTTCGGACTTTGAACCCATTTGTATTTTTTTAAGTTCTCACTCAACAATTCCCTACATGCTTCCGATACAAATTGATGCATGCAATTCAGATATGGAAATTTAGTCATATTCCGCTAAGGAATCGTCATGCAATAAATTATCATTTATCATTCCATCATCATTATTATCTTTGCGGTGAAATAATAGATGCGTGAACATGCAGCCGTCAACTAGCATTGTACAACGTATGTACCAACGTACCATATATGTATGGATTCGTACAACTGCTGCTCACTTTTATTAATCCCAAAATGCTATTATACGCTTACGAGTACATACACTTTTTCACATTCAACTAGCATCAGGCGCTCACATAGGCACATAACACATAATAGTAATACGCATGCAACATGACAACATTGATTGCAACATAGTCATCCTTATGCTCATGTTCACTTATAAATGCAATACTATACATACGTATATATATATATAGTACGAGTACATACTTGTATATATGTTTAATAGCCTAACTGTTCACAGGACCATAAAATTAAATCGTTCTGATTGACTGCTAGCAAATATTCTGGCAGTTGGATACGTATGGTATATTATTGTTGGTTTTAATGTGGATTTAGTATCGGTGTGTGAGTGTGTGAGTGTTTGTAGCTGTGGGTGTTCATGTGGTATGATAGAGTGTGGCATAAATGAATGAATTCTAGTGGAATGCAGTTACCATTGTTGCGAGCAGCATACACTGTTAATGCAGTTGTTCATATCGTCAATCCGACTGGCCACACTGATATACGCTTGGACCAACAATGTGGCCTTAATTTTCTCTCTCATTGCTTATAATCGGCTTAAATGTGAATGCGTTCGTGTGAGCTTGCATATATACTATACTATATGTTTGTGTATATTCTTTATTACTATTGTTATCGTTGTTATGGTTTTTAAAAAAATTTACAAATTCTTTTAATACAATAATTATTTATATTGTTATTGTTTTATGTATGTTAAAATTTAACGTGTTAGAGCCTACTGCCATTAAAGACTTTCGCCGTGAAAGTTTGTTTTGTGTTTTTTTTTTTTTAATTATTTGAAATTATGATTACTGCAACATACATATATTTCAATTACATATAATTTCATAATATTAAATTACAACAAAAATCTAGACAAACCCATATTGATCTTGCGTTTATTTATAAATGATCAAAGAAAGCTTCCGGGTGGAGAAAAACCATTAGTACAAAATTTCACTGTGCATTCAACAATAAACAACATCTATCAACATCGTTAATAATCATGTGCAGCGCAAGCTTCAAACATATGTATATAATTTATCTATAAATGCCCAATTAATATGTACAACATTTAAGTGTACAAAGGTGTTTCGCCAGCACAGTCATTGGTTTTGCAATAAGTAGGTACCACAAACATAACAATAAAACTCATAAGTGGCCTGAGAAGAGCTAATTAATGGAATAAGTACTTGGGCGAATTGGTATGGTATTTATTATCTATTCTATGTACACAGTCCATCTATACAAATACTATAAGTAAACATACTACAAAGTTTGTTGTGGAAAGTGTTAATGATTCAATTATATGTAAATTTAGTATAGAATTTCAAGTAATTCATTACATTATACACAACCACGCAGCTTTAGAAATATCATTTGAAAAAATATATGCATCCATTGGTCATGCCTGCAATATGTCTATACATATACATAAGCGCAATATTTATTTACATACTTTGACTAAACTTCTTAAAAATAATCGCATTAAAATCATAATTTCTTATGAGAAAGTCTAATATATGAATTCGTACATCAATTGCTTGGCAACATTTCTTTTCAACATCTTAGCAACATGTATACAAATATGTACGTAAAATCATAAATATGGGATGTATGCTATATATATGGACGCGACAAGCAAAAAAAAAAAATTATTAAATAAATAAATGTATTTATACAAACTTGTTAAATTTTAAAATTACTTAGCTAAGCAAAAAACATAAAATTTGAATTATTTTTCTTCACATCAAAAATATAAAGGTATGAATTTTGTAGGAGAGCCTACTTAAAAAGTGGAAATATAGGGTAATTTGTTTAGAGGAAATTTTGAGTTCAAAAATATTAATAGGGGTCGGAAATGTATTTCTCTGCTTTATAGGCTATACCTGGGCGATACCTGGATAGTCCCTTTAATAAGTAATAGGAAATAAGTGTAAAGTAGGTGTGAAGGTATTCTTGGGAAAACGAAAGTGGGAGATTTTGGGGCAAAATTATTCCGATTACTATTTTATTTTCGTGTAAAAAATATACTCGTTTTAGACAAACTTATTTCAATAGTCTTCGAAAACCTCTATATTATTTAGCTCCGCTTAAATTCCGGGTGTTGTGGTTTTAAGTCAATTTTCTACCAAATGAACTTTTTTAGTCAAAATTATTATGAGATTCCATATTCGGTTTTTTTATAGAACATTTCATCTAAATGAATATCTGCTGTTTGTTTTTAACGATTTATCATAATTCTTTATGTAAATTCGATGCATTTTATTCATTAGCAATTATTCCCTAATGCTCCAATCTCTGCATATACATATCATGTATTAGTGCTATGTACGATATATACGTCACAGCCCTTCACTCTAATATCTAAATTCTCATCATAAAATAAATGAGTGATTCCTATATGCACTTTGTTGTAACAGTACAATTCTTTGTACATAACATAGTGTTGCCTTATAAATAGCAACATATTGCATATGTTGACATGGTGAATAGTATGTGTTTATAAACACGAAAATATGTTAAATGAATGCACTAGCAACACAAAAACATTGCTGTTAACACAGTTCACAGTAAATGCATACGATTTGATACATATAATTCTTGTTTGACAACATTCTATACGTAAATCACCAATATGCCACTGTTAAACAACTACATCGTACAATATTAACATCAATGTTTCTTCGGCGCTGCAATTTACACCACACAACACTATCAACAAATCAACAATTTAATAGATCGGAACATTTTCTATCGTTGATATTATTCGTGTACCGACAACGAAAGCAGTCAGTCATTCGTTAAAAATAAAGTAAACAAGAACACTCTGAAATTTATTCCGAATTTGGAGCACTCTCTCGTTGTCTCTCAGTACTCTCTCTTGGTTGTATAATATTCGTTTCATTTCATTTCCGTTTCGTTAACAATATGAGAAAATTCGTCGTCTTTTTAACTTCCTTCGCAATGTTTCATTCGTTGGGGCTCTGCATCAAAAGTGCGTGAGAATCGTGTGCCAGTATTGAAGTGACTTTTAAACGGTTTGGATTGTTATTAGCGATTGGGGTGCTCAGATTGAATAGTGTGTGTATTGATGATAAACCTCTACCTACCAAAATATGTTTGTTTTCAATTATTTGAAAAAAGAAATTAATATTTACTTGTGAATTTTAATGAAATATTAAACAGAAAAAGTGAAAGTAAAACAATATATGTAATGATAAATTAAATGCAAATTTTAAATGATTCTCTACCCAAGGGAATGTCTTGTTGTAAGTGAAATTATACCACATCTTATTGAGAGAGGAGGACGAGAATTTCAACAACGAATGAATGTTTACGTTGCGATAAAACACGGTGTCCAAAATAAACAAAAAAAAAAAAAGAAAACAGTTAACGTGCAGTGCGGCATATTCGAACGTTTTTTGTTTGTTTGTTTGTTCTCTGTATGCTTGTGTGTACTGTGTCGGTTTCAGGTTTTTTTTATCGTTCCTCTTCCTCTATTTGTGACAGAAGTTTTCTGTGTCAATTTTTGTTCTCGTCCTTTATGATTATCTGATGTTGTGATTATTGTTGTTGTGATTGTTACTGCTGTTGCTATTGTGTACGGTGTATGGAGCAATTCATTCCCATGAGTGATGAGGGCACAATTGAAATCATATTGTCTACATAAATAACGGTATTTACGTAAAATTTGAAAAGTGAAAATGATGCAAAAGCAAATAGCAAATGAAAAGAAAAAAATCAAATGTGAAATGGAATAAAAAAAACAAATTTTAATAATAATAAATATTCTATCACAATACCACTTACATATGAAAAAAAAATTTTTTTTTATTTTCTTTATTTTTATTTATAAAGGTCGTCTTCTTTTAACATGTTTGATTGCTTTTATCAGCATTAAATAATAATAATAATATCTATGAAGTAATGAAACATAATCATGATAATTAAAATTGAATATTTTTTTTTGAAGCAAGCCTTCGGTGAATGCTTAAAATGCTCTTGCGAAAATTAAAAAATATATTAAAAGTGAATATCATCTAAATTTATTACGAAAATAAAAAAAAAACAAAGAAAACTTCTCTAGCTTTCATCAAATTCCAAGTGGATTAGCAGCTACATTAATGCCTTCGCCATCAACTTGTCTCTTTCATGTGGATACAAATTGTCAACATTCTTAAGATTGTAAGTTCATACAATGATTTACTGTAAAGCCTTCGGTAATCTACTTAAATGATAAAAATCAAAAGTGAATTTTTATGACAAAGAAGCTTTCATACATTTTTCCACTTCCCTTCTATAGTCGGCAATTTGGTATAGCACGTCAGAATTGCAAAATATATTGTCTTAAAATTCTGAAATGCTACAGCAAATCGCCGTGATATGTACTTCTCTATTTTTTGCCTATTTTCAGAATCTTTTTGAATTTTTCATATGTGCAACAAAAAGTTAAATTTTGTTATGTTGTGTTTTAGGTAATTTCTTCTTTTTTTCCTAACTCTACAAAAATTTACTAAAATATTATCTTTAAACGTAATTTTTTTAAATTAGGGTCTCATCCCAGTGTCATATTTTTTTAATGAAAAAAAAATTGTAAGTATGGAAATAAAATAATTATATATATATCTAAAGAATCTGAAAAGCTCTGGCCAATATTTAGACATTATTGGAATATTTGACGATTTGAAAAAAAAAATTTCTTGTGACACAATGTTTTTATTTTTAACAACAAAATAGCGGAGTAATTAATGATAATCGTTTGAAATATCAAATTGTTTGGTTTTCCGTAAGAAAAGAAAGTTATAAAATCGCCTATACCGAGAATCTAACCGGCAAGCTAATGAACCAGAGCCCATCACATTTTTTACCTTTCTAGAAAAAAACCAATTGAGTCTGCCATATCGGGTATTTAACCAGTAAATTTACGAACCAAAGACCAACCAATAAAGCAGGAGAAATTGAGCTAACCTTAATGAAACAATTACCATCGTTACTATTTTTTTTTTGTCCTTCCTTTTGAACTGGCAACTAATTTTAAATTTTAATTAAATCATTTATTTTATTTAAAATAAAAATTTTAATTTTTAATTAAATTATTTGTTTTATTTAAATTTTTTTTTAATATTAAATTAATGTTATTTTAATAATTTTAAATTTAAAAATTCTTTTTTTAAGTTTGATTTAGATAAATTAATTAAACTACTCAACACATTAACGATATTGCAGAAGTTACAGCTGTTTCAATTTAAAAGAAATTCGGTCATTTTATATGGGGGCTACTATAAACAGTGGGCGTGGCGCGTCCATTTCCTGTGAGTCTAGTTGTCCTTAGAATACTAATCCATACCTTAAATCTCGTTGTTCCACGCTAAATATTTTATAAGTTATGGGGCTTAAAAGTTTTAGTTCAATTCCCTCGACTTTGTATGGGAGCCCCAATAAGATGTGGACGTGGTTCGCTGATTTTGCCATATTATTTCAGACTACCATATTAATGAAAGTGTTAATTATGGTTATTCTAGCCGGAGGATTGTAGAAGTTACAGCTGTTTTAATTTAAAATAAGTACAGACACTTTGTATGGTAGCTACTATAAAAAGTAGAAGTAGCTCGTCCATTTTTGGCAAGGTTATGTAGTAGTATATTATAACTCTATGTGCCAATTATTGTTGTCCCAGATGATATATTAAGTGAGTTATAGCAAGTTAAAGATTTTGAAAATGCCGAGGTTAGTCATTTTGAATGCTTGGTGTGTGCGTAGCTATTGACCGATCAAGGCCAATATCAATCCTCTCCATACCCTTAGATCAGAGGTTACTTATGCCAAATTTCGTTAAAATAGCTCAATATTTGCTCAAGTTATCGTGCGAACCAGCCAGGCGACGGCAGACGGACGGACGGACATCGTTAAATCGAAATCGAAATATATACTATACTTCGGAGATTCCTTCAAGTGGTTACAAACATCTGATCGAAATGAATATACCGTGCATATTACATTATGCAGGGTACAAGGAGCGACAATTATGAATTAATACTGCCTCTAGAAAACACAATTAAAACACGATATCTGCTAATTTTTCGGTATATTTATTCGAAATATTCTCCTCCTGATTCAATACACTTGTTACATCGATTTAATAGTGATTCAAATGTGTGTTCCAGCTCATTTTTCGGAATTGCCTCCAGTGCCATCGTCGAAGCCCGTTGTATGGTCTGAATGTCATCAAAAAAACATCCTTTCAACTTCAAATTCAGTTTTGGAAACAAAAAGAAGTCGCACGGTGCCAAATCAGGTGAATACGGCGGGTGATTCAACACACAGACCTGATTCCGATTCAAAAATTGACGAACAATGAGTGCTGTGTGACTTTTTTCTCTCTTTGCTCCATGTTAAAATTTCAATAAACATTAAATGTCAACCAAATGCCATGAAAATTTTACATTTAGTAGAGGAAGGTTGAAGCTTCAAAACGCATGTACTCACACATGTCTTAATACATAATTGTCTTACCTTGTATAAAAATGTCTATTGAGTTGGCCTTACCGGGAATTATATTCTTGAGCTAATGAATCAAAGAATAACTCATTAACCATCAAGTCTTAATTTTGTATTTACTTTTGTGGGAAAGTATATGCCATCAATGCCACTTGTAATAGACTATTGCATCATTAGAATGTCCAACACGAGTACGACTGTACAGCTAAATGTGCTCAATAAACTTTTCGATGACTTTATTAATTTTGACAAATCAAATTTTTTGTACCATCATGTATTGTACCATGAATTGTACCATCAATTGTACCAATGAATCAGAGTTCAACTCATTAACCAGTAAATGTAGTTAAACTACTTTACATTAAAAAATATTAATCGGATTTTTACTTTAAAATGGAGTTCAATTCTCGACATAACAAAAAACAATTGAAGTAAAAAAACTCGTGTACCGCGGATGACACCACATATTGTTTATAGTCACCCCTTCTTTGCTAGTTAGTCAGCTTCTTCGTACCCTTAATTTCCCCTTGACTCGACGTTGGTTATCCGATCTGCCGTAGCTCAGTGGTTAGTGCGGTGATCTTCTGATTTATACGTCGTGAGTTCAATCCCCGGCTGAAGCATAAATTTAATATAGAAAATATTTTTCTTTCGGACGGTGCCCGCCTGTCTGCAAGCAATTAGCAATTCTTCCGGAAGTATCAATTAGCTGTGCTTCTAAAAAGAACTCTGTGACATAGCTCAGAAAAAGTAATGTAACAAGGGTTCTGCCGTTCAGAAACGGCTAAAATAAGTAGGTTCCTTCTAACACTGTCCAAAATTTAACACTCACAAGAGTACTGGAAGAGAAGCTCGGCCAAAGTGTCCTTCGGGGCTTATAAGTGCCACATATTTATTATTTTTTTTTTTACCCGATCTGCCCATTTTTCGGTGCTATGTGTAATTATAGCGCGTAGAATTATCGTATACATTCAATGCTTTATTTTGGGGCTACATTCCCAACTTTTTCCATCGATTGGTTTACTGGTCTGAATAATTTCCTCCACGCAAAATATGCTATTAAGATCTTTTCGAGTTTATATGTAACAGCAAATCAGGACTCCTTCAATGCTGCACAAAATTAAGAGTTTTGTTTTTTGGCCATTTCTTGGAATTCTTTTAAAAAGGAATAGTATAAGCATATCTCTGGATGAGTACTCGTAATCAGAATAAGCGAAGGTTAGCCAAAAACTATATATTTACGACTAATCTGAATACTAGATGGTTCCTTAGCACAAAATATTCTTGCAAATCAATCCAACGTAGAATAAATCGATTTTTGTTCTAGGCTCAAGACACCCTTTTTCTATTCGCAGCTCTAAATATTGCACGTGTCTCGTTTTACACCTACCGATTTTATTGTTTTATTTTTATTTTATTTTAAATATTTCTCTCTCTCTCTCTCTCTCTGTGTGTGTGTTAAAGACAATAATTTTATGTATTTTTAGAATATTCCAACTTCAAACCAATTTCAAATACCTATAAATTCTCATCTCATTTTATATCACTACTTATGCTATTGTACTCGTATAGCAGGTAGGTACTACAACACATAGTATTGTATTTGTCTATTCACCCCAATGCAATTTCCAACTTGAACCTGAACCTGCGTAAGAGCAACAACAATTATAATTGTATCTGTATATTTTTCTCTCCAGAGAGGGTGTTAAATTAATTGAAAAACTTTTAAAACAAAGTATAGTTTATCTTGAATGCAATTGTATGCTGTTGGGTATCTACATGCTATATAGGTACGTGAAACTTTCCACTTCTTGAAGGAAAAGAACACAAAAAAAGAACAAAAATACGAAAAACGTGGCATTAAGTTTATATTGTATAACATCACATTCTATTAAATTATTATCAATTAATTTTTTATTTTATTATATGTTTCTGCTATTTTTGTGTAATTTCAAATAAATGAACTTGTGTCGCTGTCACAATAAGTTTCTATCAGATTTGGTGTAATATACTACATAGAATAGAATAGGCATGATTCTATAAATTGTATATTTTTTTTTTTTAATTCAAATTGTGCTTATATTTCTACTATTTTTAACACAGCTATGTGTTTGGGGGGGAAAAAAAACTCACTTAAAAATTATATCTGAAGTACTTGCTCACTCAACGTGCTCGATGTGATTAAAGTACATTAAACTTATGCCGTAATATCTCACTTGCAATGAGAGTCCATTATTTCCAAAAACATTTTAAATTGCAAAACTATTACTTTACGCAAAATAATATGAAAGAAAACAGAACAAAATGCTTTTCATGTTCTTCTTTATTTTCGGACTATCTTCTGCTACTTGCATTAGCAATTTTTTCGTGTGTTCTAAGGCAAAGTCTATGTACTTTTCAAAAGAAATTACATTTACATTTTCCATAAAAGAAAGCATCTTACTTTTTTTTCTGAATGTGTGTGTATGTTGTTTTTAGTTATTTGTGTGTATTTCTTATACTTGAACAATGTTAAATGTTTCATATAATTTGATAACTTCAAAAACTCCCTTTTGACTACTAAAAGCAAAAAAAAAAGAGGGACAAAAAAAAGATATAATAAAATAAGTACATATATAAATGAAAAAAGTTTGGTAAACAAGTTTTTATTCCATTTTACATACTATCATTTCCATGTAATACTTGCTATTTGCTTTCCACAGACTTGTATGTACTTTACATTGCCTTACGATCAATTTAAAAATGCCGACAATGAATGAAAGGATATTTTTGCCAGACATACATATAAGTATTGTAGAAACAATAAGCAATCTTTAAAAGGAAATAAGCATAGTTTGTAATATTGCTAACAATTCTATTATAACTTTGTACTACATGAACTCGGGAAAAGGACTATAATTTAGCAAGCTAAAGGAAAGTTGCGAAGAAAACATGAAAATAATCGGCTCTGGCCGAATGAATAGACGCCAAAATGTAGATATTCTATTCTGAAAATTTGGCTACAAAAAATTGTTACCTTAGATTTGTTACAATTTCGTAACTATACTTTTAGAACTATTAACTAGATTTGCTAATACAGAGCCTTTCAACAAGATGTGTCATATTAAATTAAAAAAAAACGCAATATTTATGTAAAAAGGGCTGATAATTTTACTTTAATCCAAAGTACAAACTCCGAGACTAGTTATGGAATACAATATCTGCCAAACGTTCGCCGTAACTTTTCTTGCATGTGAGTCATTCATTTTTAAATCGCACGGATCTCACGGATTTAAAAAATTTAACATTTTTAAATCGGCCGAAAATTGTTTTCAAATTCTTGACGTAAAATAAGTTTATACGTGTATCACGAAACTCTCGGAAATTTTTTTTTAATGAAATACCGTTAGGTAAAATTTTTGAAAAATAACAAAGTTTTGTCAATTTCTCTGTTACTTAAATCGTTGGATAGATAATTTCATGTTTCTTTCTTTTATTACATATTATATGTTACTTTTTAAAATAAATGTAAAAAATTGAATGAATGAAATATTGGACAGTACCAATGAACGCGCCATACATTTTTACAAAATCTAAAATTGGAGCGTTTTTTTTAGATTTTACATACATTTTTCTTTACCCCGACCTATATGTGTATATAGTAAAATTTGCGAACCAACGACCAACAGCACTTTTGTATTATTAAGCGTTTGCATGGTCATGTGAGACACATACATACTCAGAGAGCGTTTATAGACCTATACATTTTAAGACTCTATTTAGAGTCATTTAAAAATAATTTTAGGAGCGGTCTTTAAACGCTTTTTAATTTCACACTTTTATCACTCCGTTTGATGAGCGCTCAAACGGAGTGATGGTGGTTACCTACCTGTGAAAAGGTAGTTAATTCCTAATGGGAAGGCAATTTTGACTACTTTTGTTACGGTAATTCGCAATACCGATTTGTTGAATTTGTAATCAAAGTATTCAATTGTAAATATAGGAACTGTTGTAATCATATCCGATTAATCCTTATTATCTTACTAATGTACCGACATATTTGTCATTTTTTTTTATGGTTTTCAAGCAAAAATAATATTTAAGATTCTTTACAGCCTTTACGGCATTGTTATTGCGGTTTGAGGGGAACTTTTAATAAAGTAGAGGATTACAATGGAGTTAAACGATACGAATCTGCTGTCTCTGAGGCTAACGACAAAAACGCATATGTTCTTTATTTGATGACTACATTTTTTTTTTTTTGCACAAAATAATAAATTTTATTTATTTCTTATTAAATTTTATTTGTCTATATATGTCTATACCGTTATTTGTCGATTTTCTTCAAATTTTTTAAAACTTTGACTTCGATGCAATTCCATTTACACCCGACTGCATCCGATAATTCAAGCATTTTTATGGAACACTGTCCCATACCTAATTCCTATGCACTTTTACACACATACAAAATGCATTTAATTGCTTCAGTTTAATCGAATTTGAACTATTCCTGTTGTGTTAATTTTCTATTGTAAGTAAGCATTATTGCTGTTACAATAGTCAGTGTCACACCTTATTTCACCATTTATAATCAATTGTGTTTTTCTTTTAACATCATTTTTCTCTTGTCAACTAATACTGGCGCCCTTAAACCGAAACTGAATTGAGAAATTGCAACAAACAATGCTTTCATTTATCACTTGCAGAGACTCATAAGATATTTTGTGAGTATTGTCAAAAAATAAGAGATAACCCATTTTGTAATATAACAAATAATTTAATAGGGAGGTTATGTAAATAAAAATACTCGAGAATGGCTTGAATTAGTTATAGTGTCTTGCTTTGTAGCTAAACAGAAAATAGACAATCACAATGAACTGAAAATATAAAAGAGTTTTATATTATTTAAGAAAAAAAAAAAGGAAACGAAATTCACTAAACTTTCATAGATATGGTTACAGTTATAATACCAGCCATCAATCTTAATTTAACATAATAATTCCTGACATTAAATTTATTTGCATTTTTCAAGTTGATTCTTTTTTTTTTATTAATAATAATAATAATAATAATAATAATAATCATCATCATACAATATCATATTAACAGAATACAATAGCTTATGTTGCATCAGCATTCAAGTCATCGTTTTAACATAATCGAGAGCAACATACGAGCATTGTATTCTTATATACAATATATAGTAGCTACAATAGTCTTGCTAAATATGCGAAGTGATTTAATTAAATTAACGTTTGTATTTGGCTGTATTTTGCAAAGAGTTTATTTATTGTTAATAATTTGTTAAAGAATTTCGTTCCTAGTTTATTTTGCAATATTCGCTACTGTATATGAGAGTAGCTAAATATTTATTTAAAACAGATTGCGAGAATGGGATTGGCAGTTTATTGCATTGGTCCGGAGTGGCAAAAGAACCTTGTGAACTCCTACTAGAAAATATCATTCAAAAGCTCATCACACCAAATGAGACTTTCGGTACCATAAACCTAAAAAATCTTTTTTGAAGACTGCTCGTCTCAGACCACCACACTCTGAGATACATTATACAGCATATAATTTCTCAGTATTTAGCGAAGGATACCTTAGCGGTCGAGACTCGCTACTGCCTTAGTATGGGGTAATAAACAAAAAAAATCGCTCTGTACGCATATGTTACGGGACAAGTTCTTAAAAAAAAATAATTCAGCAATGCCATCAAACAGAGGAATTAGTGGTTCATATTTGTTTACATTAAAATTTTATAACCATCGTTTTTGCGTTGCTTATTTGCGTATAAAACCATTTTGGATAGATGATAACATTGATAATCAAAATTTATGTTAACGGTAATTTTAGACGTCGTCAAAACTTGTTTACACACTAAAATAATATGCGTAGTACACACATCTTTGCGGAAAATTTTTTTTTGAATTCTGTCACTAAATATCCAAGAAACATATTTTTCTAGCATTTATAACAAATACACAGAAAAAAAAAAAATAAAATTTTAATAGCATTTTTTTTTATTTTTGGAAAATATTTAGAAAGTCAGTAGTTACAAATAAGCGGCAGCACTAAAAATTTTTTTTTTAATGTATATATTGTGAAATGCTAAAACCAGAAGTAAACGGAAGATATACTTGAACCTCAGCCTTTGACTTCTGATACTAAATGAAAACAAAAGATAAACCTTGACGACCACAATAACAGTCATCAGAAGTAGTTAGTATACATGGAGTGACGTTTAGGCTTTAGCTTCTGATACTCAATCAAAACAAAGGAGAAAAATGTGGACAACCACAAAAACAGCCGTTAAAAACAGTTACCATCCTCGAACCACATCCTTCAACAGGTCGAGCTTATATCATATTTCAGTTTTGTTGTGTATGTTAAATTCTGAACAGAATCGGAAGGCATCTACTTATAAAAAATAATGTGAAAAAATCTTTTTCTTAAGCCTTCTTAAGCCTTATTTGAAAAAAAAAAACATTTTGATCCACGTCTTAGTAGCGGTAGACGAAGGATTTAATTCGGGCAGTCATTGATTACTAGAAGACCTAAGTTTAAGTCGAAACCTGAAACTTTTAATAATACGTTCGAAGACTGTACGACATACAGACGACCAGTTGCACAATTCTGAATTAGAATGATCTCATCACTATAGGTACATAGCCTAAAGCGTAGCCGACCAAGAGTTGCACAATGTGCAGTTTGCCTTCGTGTTTTCACACCAACGATAACGATGTGTAAGCACGATGTTATGCTTTCGCTTCTCAGTTGCTGTTTAACTTTTGACGAAACAAGACTATTGCGCATATTTGAAAAAAAAAACAGTGAACACAAAAGTAAACGACATATGCTGCAATGCTTGCTCACCATTTTACAGTGCACAGTTTTTATAAAGCCACTATAGAAGCACGTACTCCATTTGACGCACACACTTATGCAAATGTTATAGTATTCGTGTGACCGGCATTGGTCTAAAGGTAAAAATATCCAAATTCTGACACCGGTCAAAGAGTGAAAAAGTTAAAGGGTAAAAACTGCCCGTATTTTCAGTAAGCTCTTAAAAATTTTGAAATTTGCTGTAAAAGTGCCCTTTCAAAAGTTCGAAATTTTTATAACTGACGGGAAGAAAACTTTATAAATTCGAGACAATCTAAATTTTATAATTTTATAATTAGAATTGAATTTAAAAAAAAAATAAAAAATAAATATGTGGCACTTAAAGCCCCGAAAGGCTCAATGGCCGAGCTTCTCTTCCATTACTGCTGTGCGTGTTAAATTTTTGGACAGTATTAGGAACGACCTACTTATTTTAGCCGGTTCCGAACGACAGAACAAGTTGTTACTGTCGGAAGAATTGCCAATTGCTTGCCGACAGATAGGTACCGTTCGAAAGAAAAATCTTTTCGATATTAAATTTGTTATGCATCAGCCGGTAATTGAACCACGACCTACAGATCAGAAGGCCAACACACTAACCACTGAGCTACGGCATCCTAGAATTGAATTTCAATAATTTAAAAACAGAAATATACGTTTTTAAATGTGTGCAGGAGCGCATCAGGCCAAATTAAGTTGAGTTGCATTGGACCCTAATTATAAATCGTACTCTATTAGTACATAGGTGCTTGATTTTGCTAATTTCCCTAAGTATTTTGAGATAGTTTCTCTAACAGAGCTATCTTTTCTCCACTCCTTTATTACAAATTGTTTAAAAAGTAAATATACTTTGATACAATAGTCTTCATAAGGCATAATGAAATTGCAATAAGTGTGTCTGTATTTTATTTTGCCTTGGCAATTTCATGTTTCCAAAGTATTTATAATTTTTATTTTTATTTTTTTATTAGTTATTTCTTTATTTGCTATGGTTCATATTTCCGGATCTGTGAATTGTCTCTATTTACAATGTAGCTGATGATTTGTTTTCTAAAGGTACGCGTTTTCCTCCTCGGTTGTGCACATCCTCTGTACTTTAATTAACTAATTAATTATTGTATATGCTCTGCGGTATGTACTTATTCTAGAATTGAAAGAGAAAACACATATGTACATTTTGATATAAACAAATTAAGACATATTTATTATACACAAAGAAACTGATTAATTCCCCTATATTATTGATGTGATTTGTGACAACAATGGGAATGCTTTTTATAGTCGATAGCTATTTTTATTGCATTTTTTTTTTTTAATAAGCATTATTAATCCATTGTCATGACTGTAGGGTGACCAAGAGCGAAATAATTATGTTGTCGCATATGTATGCAACAATCAGAGGTCGACAACAATGTATCCCAGCATGAAAATATTCAGAAATATACAATATTTTCGATTATATTCACTGTAGTAGTTTGTTAATTTACCAGTGCATATAAATATATTTTAGTTCTCAAACATAAAACGTCTGATATTTTTTGTACATATTGAGTTGCTACATATAAATGCACTTTACGAATATTAACAAATGTGTAGTAGCTATATTTCATTTATAATTAGCAAAATTGTATATTTCAAAAGTTTATGTTCTATTCTCCATAGAATTTATTTCAGATATTATTAATCTGTTACATATGATCATAGATATATACTTAGATGCTCACATATGTACGATACACAGGTACGGACACATTGATTAAGAACATAATTTGAAGTGACATGCTATTTGAATGAGGTCAACTGTAGTGAAGTAGGTGAGAAGAGAGAATAAAGACATCAAATTTGACAAGTTCATAAATAACAGAAAAAAAGAAGAAGAAAAAACTACAAGTGGACGTAGACGTGGTGGTATACTGCATTAACTATGCTGGGGTAATGATATACACCCATAGATATTTACTGTGAATGAAATAAATAAAGTTTTCGTACATTTTTCTTATTTTATTTTTTTATAGTCTAACTCATCGTAAATTTAATTAGTACTTAGTAGAATTTATGTTGAAATAAATAAAGCATAAATATTAATCATGCCACCTGTTTTATTAACTATACACACATACCTAGTTGATTTGTTATTTTGCTTATATGTCATTTAGAAAACATTAAACATCAAGTTATCTATGAGGAAAATAAAAATTTGAAATATTTACTCGAAAAAAATAAACCCAAAATTACATAAAATTTCAAGAAAAATATGTCAACAGTCACTTTTCCGAATCCTATAGCTCGTGATCGTACTACTCGTCATGTAAAAATATATGTAACTATGATGACATCCGTGAACGTGTAACATCAAAAGTAATTCGTCATTATGTGATTATTAAACATATACGAGAACATTGAATATAACTTACAGCAATAAAATGAACCTCATTTCGACTATTCGAAATTAGGTATCAGCTACGCTTTGTCCCGCTATCCGGTCCCGGTGATTTCTGAAGTTTAAAGGAGTTAGTTGCCCATGCGATGTTCTCTGCCGTGACGACTGCCCTATCTAATGGGAGAGGACTATGTTCAATACGCTGAGGGCCGTCCTTTGCGATAGGTCATCGGATAATTACTAATAGTTGTAACGTTTCCATACTGTTCGAAGTTTAAGTTTTTTCTAATTTCTCCAATACACTTGGAGTGTACGGATCAGTGGAGAGGATTTTCATAAGACGAGATGCCTCAGAGAATTCGTCTATATCGCCACGGAAACATTTCCAAGTTTCACGCTGGCATTTCCTAAGATTGTATTTATATATTCTCAGGGCAGCTTTATAGCTTGCCCAGTTTATCTCTAAGTATATGGTTTTGGCACGGTTGAACCATTTACGACACTCCTTATTCAGAGTGTTGAGCTCCGGTTTCTACCATGGCGGTTTATAATTGTCCCGTGTTTCCGTATCGGCAACAGAACTGAGATGTTTAGTCCTTTATTGAGGGTTTTCATAGCTATGAGCTAACTAGCTTCTTAAAGGGTAGCCAATTTGTCTTCTTATGGTTCCTATAGACCTTTCGAACGGGTATCCCGTAATCAAGTGATAATCTGCATTAGGTTCAAGGGACCCCTGGTTGACAATAATAGTCACACTTTGGCATGTCCCTTCTTTCTCCTCATCAACATTGGCTGCTCTCTAATTGTGGGTAGGAAGATGCGGATTACACATCTTTATGTTTTTTATAATGATATCGGGAACATATTATCGGCGTGCTGGGGATCGCGTCCTTCTCAACTACTTCCAGACGTACCCCGGGCAAAACTTCTCCAACTCTCCTGATGGTGAGAGTCACTAAGTCGCTGGTCGGCTCATGCCACCAATTTGGCATTGCCTTGGTGACAGCCCGCTTTCCGCGTGATTTGTGGAGTTCCGGGAAATTCTGCCATCAAAAAAATAATTTTTCCGCGAACCAGAACTACGGATTGAGTGTTTTCCTGGGAGATGCTCGGCATCGCTAGGTCCACGTTTATCCTTTCAAGCTTTTGCTGCCTCCATTATGTGTGAAATACTACATCATTTAAATGACCACCACGCGAATTGTTGCAAGCATCGATTCTTTTGAGGTAATTTTCGACCACTTTTTGACACATATTGGGCGGTATCTCAGCCATAACGTAACGAATGTTGGTTTTTAGGTGCTCAAGAGTTAATGGTTTTTCTGCATAAACACGGTCTTTCGCGTAGCCCCACAAAAAAAAGTCAAGCGGTGTCAAATCGCATGATCTTGGTGGCCACTTAATATCGCCACGACGAGAAATTACGCGGCCAGAAAATTTCTCTTGCAATAAAACCATATTCGCTCGAGTTGTGTGGCATGTGGCACTATCTTGTTGATAGTGCCACATGCCACATATATATTCTAAGTCGTATTATTCAATAGCAGGCAAAAAAAAGTCGGTTATCATATGACCATAACGCTCCGAATTGACGGTGACAGTCGTTTCATCGTCGTTTTCGAAGAAGTAAGGTCCAATCACACCTCCGGACCAAAGAGCGCACCAAGCAGTGACTTTTTGTGGATGTAGTGGCCTCTCTTCAATTACTTGAGGATTCTCAGAACCCCAAATACGACAATTTTGTTTGTTAACATACCCACCGAGTGAGAAATGTGCTTCGTCGCTGAAGAAAATTTTGTTCGAAAAATCGCCATCCACCGCCTGTTGTTCAAGCACCCATTCGACATATCTACGACGTTGTGAATGGTCAGCTGGCTTCAGTTGTTGTGTGAGCTGGATTTTATATGGATGTAGGTGTAGATCCAAATGCAAAATACGCCATAATGTGCCGTAAGACAGTCCTAATTCCTGAGAACGACGAGGAATCGACACATTCGGGTCTTCGACAACACTTTCACTTACAGCAGCGATATTTTCGGTGGTACGAGCGAAACGATGATTCACAGGCCTTACAATATCTGTAACCGATCCAGTCTCTTCATATTTCTTCACAATTTTGCCAATTGCTTGCGTAGTTGGACGATTATGTAAACCATAATCTCCTCTTAAAGCATGATATGTGGCTGTGGCAGAATCACCATTTTTGTAGTAGGTTTTTACAATTTTAATGCGTTGTGCGATAGTTAAGCGATCCATTTTCGCAAATGTCAAACTGAAACTGAACTGAAAAAGAAAGAAATTGTTTTAACAACTCAGTTTGACAGATGTCGAATTCTAGCCCTATACTTTTGAAACCGCGAAATAGATAACCCCTTATGATATGAAAGTAGTTTTCTGAACAGAACCTCAGCTCAACATGGCTGTGCTTTTCTGTTTGATATCTTTAAGAGTATTTAAGCTTCGATATTACCAAAAGTTAATTAATTTGACAATGTTTACGATTAAAAATAATATTTATGGGATGGTTCTAGAATTAAAATTTCATCTTATGATTACTCTTATAGTTTCCGTTTTAGCTTCTTAAAATTTTTGCAGTATTTTAAAAATTACTTTTCCCAGATGACTAAAAGAATTTATGAAATTATCTCAAAATACGCTTTAAACTTGACCTTCCAATAGAATAATGTTCTATTCCTTTTAAAATTTGTCTTTTTTTTTTGTTTTGTTTTGTTTTGCATTTTGAAAATTAAACTACGCAATGAATTCACAAACTTTTGAGAATCAATAGAACCATACAATATAATAATTATCTCTATTTACTAAATTAGTTCTATGCTTACATTTTAACACCATTTGTCATTATATACATACATGCAGACACATATACCAGTTAGTGTAATTGCACTTGCTAAGAAATATTTCCATGCACATTTCACATTATCTTCGCAGTCTGTGGTTATGGTGCATATGTATATGGTGTGCACTTACGTAAGAGTTTGTCTACAAATCACGATAGGATGTCAAGGACATTGCAGTTAAATAGTGGTCTTAAGGCGGCAAGCAATTACGAACAATCTGTCTCGAGTCGTTGTTGTCGTATGCATGTTCTACTACACGTATTTGTTTCGATAATTGCATATGAGGATAACAAGATTTCATATATTCTCAACTCTTCTTCATGCTCATCTTTTTTTTACTCTTTACCGTCTTTGCTGATTTGGCAAACCAACGAGAATGTTCTAGTATTGCATTACTCGTACATTTGTCTGCCACATCTAGTTAAGCTGTGGCGCATGAAACAAGTAAACAAGTATTATAGCATACATATATTTATATGTACATAAATATAAATGCATGCAAGTGTACAGGGTGCGACAGTTTACGAAGATATGATATATGAAGTATGATAATTTTTTAGAGATTTCTAAGAAAATGGAAAATGGCCCCTTGGCACTTGCCGGAAATTTAATGTGGATTAGTAATAGCATAGCATAGTTTTAGGCTTCTTTTATTCATTATGCCAGTACCTTTAAATACGATGGGGATTGTTTACATGAAGTTTCTATATGGCTCCAGTAAGAAATTTTTTTTTTCGAAAATGTTTTGAAACAAAAAAAAAACATATATCATCTAAATTTTTCTCCCCTCACTTCAACAATTTGCCAACACCTTGTATACAAGCATGTGAAATTCAAAACAAAATATGTAATTACGAAAGTATTTTGTTGTCTGTTGAATTCCTTTTTACACTAAGATTACTACGGTGTTGAAACAGTTTCGTATACTGCAAAGTTTCAGAGGAATTTTTCTCAATTTTTTTTTTTTTATTTTACAGTCAGAAAAAGAATAAATACATGATATTGCCGGCAATTTAGTAGGATTTAAATTTCTATATACATACATAAATTGCGCGATTCTACATTTTGTATGTATTTGTTGTTTTTTTTTTTTCTGCGAATGCAAAAGGATATGAATTATAGGAACCGAAAGCAGCAACAGCCAAAAAAAAAAAAAAAATAGAAGAAAACAAATGGTGAAACTTAAAAGTAAGACAAGGTTATTTAAGGTACAATGTATATATGAAAATGCTAACGGAACGGAGTAATATAGAAATAGTAAAAAAAAAAAAGATAGAAAAAAAAACAAATTTCAACAAACTTTTAAAATATCCTCATTGAGATGAAGAACTATATATACTATTTCGAAATTTCCTTTGCTATTATTCATTTTAAATCTTCTACTCCTTTTTTTTTGGCTCATTTACATAAAATTCTGGTAATATTTTTTAATGCTTCTTATTTGTCATTTGTCACTTTCGTCACAGAAATTCAGGTAGATTTCACTCCATCTTCGACATTGGTTGAACCTCAAACACAAGCAAATTATTTTCGACTATTCTCATCGTTGAATTTCCCATTTTCATCTTATAATCATCCTTACGACTCTTTCTAATCCATATAAATGATTATAGCTCAAATGTTTGACGTACACTTGTAGCTATATTTTACAAATATATTAATAACATTTATGAAATTAAAGGATAAATTGTATTTTCCAATTTTTCATAGTGTTCTAATTTCAAATTCAAAGAAATGGAATCTAATTGCTTTCACCTGAGTTTCCTAATACGATTTATGATTCTTATTCAATATGAAAATAGAAATTTAGATGATCATTTTGAAGAGTACAAGTATATAGTTGCTTACAGTGGCGTGCATTAAAACTTGTTATTTTTAGAAATTTATTTATTTCGTTCGTTCAAATATCAATCATTTAAAAACACTTTAATATAATTCGTTCATTCAAAGCATTATGAAGCTGTAATAAAGCGATGTATGTGTGTTAAAAACTTGAAATATTTTTATTTATATATTTTATTTTATATCATATCATTCTCATATCAGGTGACAAAATTCAATTATTTTAAACTAAGTAAATTTTCCATTAAAGCATTAATTAATTTCAATCTCTGCAATTAGTTTTCAACATTGACATATAGCTATATAACTCAAATATCACAACGATTCTATACTTTTAATGCAAAAAGCTCAAATACAAGGGATATATTTTTTTTTATTTTCATTTTGTTTTGTTAATTTGCCTTCCAGATGAATATCTTCAATCATAATAATATCCTTATAAACATCTGCTCTATTAATTCAAAATTGAAAGACAACATTTGTTCTAATTGCGCTCAATTTTAACCCTAAAAATAAAGATATCTTAAACACAAAGCTGATATTATTCCCAGAGGAAATAAATAAATTAAAATTCAAAAGCATATCCAAGCATAAATGTGAAAATTTATGTAACTTTTGATTTTGTATTATAAATAAATATTCACAGATAAATAAATCAGAAAATTAATAAAAAAACAAAAAGTAATTATTTATTTGAATATTAAAAATATCGCAATAAAATCTTTGACTCTTATTTACCCACTTGTTTTTCTTTCTATCTCTTTTAGAATAAATCATGATATTACGAACAGAATGCAGATAAAAATAATGGATACAAAATATTCCTTATGGGCAATAGTCCTTTTGGTAAGTTATTAAACATAAACAATATACTTTTATTGAATCATATGTTGAATTAAAATAGAACAATTGCAAAACGTTTTATTTTCTATTTTTTGGGGGAATTTCAAAAATGCTTTCAGATGAAAAAAATATATATATCTAATACATATAATACAATAATATCAAAATTGAAGCTATTGAATATGGGATGGAATCATCCTAGTAATCCATTACCAAGCTCTATAGAGAGTTAATAATAATCAGAAAAATGTTGGTTACAACCTTTTTATGGTTCCATACTGAATGTTGGGATTGCGTATACTTGATTTTAGATTTTCCACGATAAAAGAATACAACAAAGAAAGAAACAATAAGGACATTCTAACCTCGATCGTATTTAACTACTCACTTAACGGCACACAGAGTATAATTTTAAGCATTAAATAAACCATAAATATTATTTATAAAACCAATATTTCTCTTCTCCAAAACGTATTGTCTAACCTACATCAAATTAGTATTTTAGCTCATTATTCCTGCAATAATGTATGCTTTTATACTTCTCAATTGCATTATTATCTTTTATAGTGAATATAATGAAATTTCCAGTTCATTATGCTACTTACAATATATACTTTACATACTTTCAATGATTTGCATTTACAAAACCAAAGAAGAATAAAAACAAATATGGTGAATTATAAATAAAATCATGCTCTTTAGGGATTGCATTTTGTATTAAATTTCATATGATTTTGGTGAATATTCCACAAAACGACACGCATGTGTACTCATTATACATATGTATGTACTATTACTTTTATTTACAAAGCACAATAGTGTAATGAATATATTTATATGGTAGTATATAGAAAATGTTTGAAAAATATAAATATGCATTTTTTATGACATGAACTGAGGTTTAATTTAATGAGAATGTAAATGTATATGTTTGTAAATATGTTTTTATAATTTTATACGATATTATTCAATATGATGGCTTAAAAATGTTTCATTAATATCAATAAAAAAAATTATTTTTTATTAATCAGAAAGTAAATACATTTTAAAGTTGTATGCATAAATTTGTAATTGAAATTTTGTATAGGCTGTATAACTTTAGAAAATTCCGAATAGCGTAAAATACGATCCACAAGATTTGAATGCACATTTCTTAACAAAAAATAGTAGAAATGTCTAAAGAAAACTTTTAATTTTGTTGATTATTCTTCTACTTTTCTGCGTATACATTCCGTCCACCATTTTTATTAAACTCAATGCTTTGTTGCTGCTACAAATTCTATGCTCATTATTCTTTTGGAAATTTGTTAAATTTTTCAAAATGATAAATTAATTTGATGATTGTAAGTGAAATTAAGCAAACAGTTTTTTGTTTTCACAAACCAAAAAGAGCCATGTAACACAATCATACTTTTGTGCTGTGTGTATTTATTCTATGAGTAATGAATGGTCCGAAAGTTACAATTTCCATTCAAGCGTAAATTTGTTTGGCGTTGACTTACGACAACAAAACTTCAACTAGTTATTGTCGTTAGAATCGCATTGTCTTAAGAACATATTCGCATTGTACTTGTACATATGTACATACTTACAATATACATATATAAATGACATTATACTCCTCGTGTATTGTTAAGGATCAGAACTTGGACTAAAGAAAGAAACTAATACAATTACGAAAATAAATTTGTTTGCCACTTTTTTTCATACTTGTTTTTTCTTCATTTTTCTTTTTTTTTTTTCTTTTCTCATTTTTCTTTTCTTTTCTTAAAGCTAACGTCCTTCTGGTCATGTATTCGAATGATTTTATTATTCTGAAGTACGCATTAAATAACTAGAAATGAGCATTAAAATTAATCATTTTGCTACAAAGTAACAAAAAAATAATGAGGCACATTTTCATTTGCTGTAATTAATTTTCACGCGTCCGTTACAACATTTTCAGTTGCTGACATTTAAACTTCCGCTAGTTATTGTAATAGTTTATGAGTATTTACATAGACTCATGTATGGCATGTATTTGCAAATACTAAATGTAATTATAATATTAAAGATTAGTACGAAACTGCAAGGTAATGAAGACAAGTATTCAGTACTTGAGATATTAGCATTAATGATAATGTCATTATAATCTATATACTAATAAAGATGTCGCAATATTGTTTGATGTGACATTGAAAATTTTGAAATTGAAAATTCCAAATTTGTCGCTAACAGCTCCGCAGAAGAACTTCCCTTCCAGTGTACTTACCTTCTTATAAATATTAGTCGATTCTCCAAGACAATATACTTGTAAAAGAAACATTTTGTCTACTGACTAGTTGAACCTAAAGGCTGTGAAAAAATTCATCAAACTTCAATTTCAGTATTCTGAAATTTACGTGGACATTTTACATTCTATTCTATTTTAAATATAAGGTATACATAGCAGAGTTTCCATAAAATTATTTACTCTGATCGTTGTCATAGAAAAAGTGAAGACAATTTGATAAAAATAATTCTTGTCATTTTGAAATAATTCCAATTGCAATGAACGTATGAGGTATCCAACGTAAGGCCTTAAGGCCTTATTTTCTTCGAACGAATGCTTTTGAGTTGGTTCTAAAGTTTCGATCTCATGAAGAACATATTTCTTCTTCCTCTGTTATTTACCTAAAAATATGTATTTAGAGTTTGTATATCCAATCAATTAGCAACGATACCGGAACTTAGGACAGTTTGGTTTTATGAATTTAGTTCTGACAAATTTAGGACAGAATTTGTGAAAACAAAGTTTAAGAATTTTGAATATGAGAAATTGAATATTATTGCCGGCACTTTATTCTTAAAAATAAATAAAAAGATTTGGAAGTCGGAACTTCAGTTTATAATTTTTTTTTTTTTTTTTGTGGCATTTAAAGCCCCGAAGGTCTCACTGGCCAAGCTTCCATTACTGTTGTGAGTGTTAAATTTTGGACAGTATTAGAAGGGACCTACATATTATAACCGGTTCTAAACGGCAGAACCCTTGTGACATCACTTTTTCTGAGCTTTGTCACAGAGTTCTTTTAGAAGTTTTTTCATGGCAAGTCGTTACTGTCGAAAGAATTGCTGTTGCATGCCGACAGGTGGGTACCGTTCGAAAGAAAAATCTTTTCGATATTAAATTTGTTATGCATTAGCCGGGGATTGAACCACGACCTACAGATCAGAAGGCCAACACACTAACCACTGAGCTACGGCACCCACCACTCACTCAGTTTATAATACTATGTTTCAATAATTATATGTGTCGAGTGTCAGTGTTCATGCACAAAGTACACACCTACCTCTCATATTTTTGTATGAGAGGTAGATGTGATTTTTGTCGGATTCCACCCATTCTAATAGTTGACCATTTGTTAATAAACATAATCGTATGTACAGAATTTCAGCTTCATAACTTTATATTTTCGCGCAAAAGTGTGAAAACTGCAAGTTGTGCAATTAGTCGTTTAATTGAACAATTTGATTAATCAAAGCTGATTGAACTGTTATTCTAGTAATCGAAATTTTCAAAAAGTTAATAAATTTAAAAAAAATTATTCGAATAATCATGATTTTGAATATTCATAAATTTAAATTATTCGATTAATTAGTATTTTGATTAATCAAAATAAAATATTCAAAACATATACAATATTTTTTCAAATACAAAATAGACAGGTAGTTTTTTAAAGTTTCGAATATGAGAATTTATGCACAAGGTACACACCTACCTCTCATATTTTTGTATGAGAGGTGGGTGTGATTTTTGTTCTATTCCACCAATTCTAATAGTTGACCATTTGTTAATTAATATAATCATATGTACAGAATTTCAGCTTCATAACTTTATATTTTCGCGCAAAAGTGTGAAAACTGCAAGTTGTGCAATTAGTCGTTTAATTGAACAATTTGATTAATCAAAGCTGATTGAACTGTTATTCTAGTAATCGAAATTTTCAAAAAGTTAATAAATTTAAAAAAAATTATTCGAATAATCATGATTTTGAATATTCATAAATTTAAATTATTCGATTAATTAGTATTTTGATTAATCAAAATAAAATATTCAAAACATATACAATATTTTTTCAAATACAAAATAGACAGGTAGTTTTTTAAAGTTTCGAATATGAGAATTTATGCACAAGGTACACACCTACCTCTCATATTTTTGTATGAGAGGTGGGTGTGATTTTTGTTCTATTCCACCAATTCTAATAGTTGACCATTTGTTAATTAATATAATCATATGTACAGAATTTCAGCTTCATAACTTTATATTTTCGCGCAAAAGTGTGAAAACTGCAAGTTGTGCAATTAGTCGTTTAATTGAACAATTTGATTAATCAAAGCTGATTGAACTGTTATTCTAGTAATCGAAATTTTCAAAAAGTTAATAAATTTAAAAAAAATTATTCGAATAATCATGATTTTGAATATTCATAAATTTAAATTATTCGATTAATTAGTATTTTGATTAATCAAAATAAAATATTCAAAACATATACAATATTTTTTCAAATACAAAATAGACAGGTAGTTTTTTAAAGTTTCGAATATGAGAATTTATGCACAAGGTACACACCTACCTCTCATATTTTTGTATGAGAGGTGGGTGTGATTTTTGTTCTATTCCACCAATTCTAATAGTTGACCATTTGTTAATTAATATAATCATATGTACAGAATTTCAGCTTCATAACTTTATATTTTCGCGCAAAAGTGTGAAAACTGCAAGTTTTGCAATTAGTCGTTTAATTGAACAATTTGATTAATCAAAACTGATTGAACTGTTATTCTAGTAATCGAAATTTTCAAAAAGTTAATAAATTTAAAAAAAATTATTCGAATAATCATGATTTTGAATATTCATAAATTTAAATTATTCGATTAATCAGTATTTTGATTAATCAAAAGGAAATATTCAAAACATTTACAATATTTTTTCAAATACAAAATAGACAGGTAGCTTTTCAAAGTTACGAATATAAGAAAGCGTTTAAAATTTTTTATTTTCAAATACAAATTTAATAACAAAATTGAAAAATTAATCGAATAATTCGTATTTTGATTAATCGAATAACTGATTAATCAGGAATTTGATAAATCGGAAAACATACATTCGGAAAGATAAACTTGTATGGAAGCTAAGCAGAGTTTTTATCCGATTCAGCCTATGTCAACAAAATTGACGATTTGAGTAAGGCCAGAACTAAATATAAATGGAATTACCATATAAAATCACAGCCCACGACCATACTAAATGTGCATCACTTGCTTCTGTTTTAAAAATAATCATACTTGGCTCTTTGCCACTTAAGAAATCTACTAACCGCTTTCGCTAGCGTTTGGGAAGGTTTGCATTAGGTCTGTCACCGCCCAAGTGTGTCCGTGAGAAGAAACAGCTGCTCTAACATATCCGAACTTAGTTATGAAAATCTCTTCGATGAATTATGGTATGATTTTAAGCTGAATAAAAGTAATAAAATAATTCCATTTTCTGAATACTACTACACGATTATATTACTATTCGTAATGCTGTAACATTTATATAGTTCACAATTTTACTACATTTTTATTGCTAACAACGAAACAAGTTAATTCTCAATTCATTAGGAAAATTTCTTAGGAAATAGTCTGTGATAATAGCATTTAAGCTTTCATTGTATTCAGTTTTAGAAGGAATTATTTTCTGAGCAGCATATTTTGTCATTATCCCTACCATTTCTATCTGGTTAGTTTTGTACACCACCCACAAGTTTAAGAAGTTCAAACTTGTTTTATTTTACTACACGACTGCGCATATATGTAGGTATAGCGAGTCTTATTGCAAAACATTGACGTTGTAGTGATTTTCTAACAAAAGGGGATCATTTTGCGTGATGTAAGTATTTAAAATTAAATGAAATAGCTTTTGCTAGAATCTTAGATGTTGCAATATACTGAAATTTGAGAGGAAGTAAAAATAAAAATTATATCACATTTTTGCCTGAGAATTACGTTTGTCCTTAAATTAAAAGAATACTTTCTTCGTAACCCCTTTGGTAAATGAAATTATTTCCGACGACGACAACATTGTCGAATAATCCGTTGAACTTTTATTTCAATTTACGAATCAAACAAATAAAACTATCGCACTACATACATATAACAATTCGAGTTAATGACCGCACGACATGCGAATATCCTTACTCGACATGTTACAACAAAAAATAAGAAGAAAAAAACCAAAATGAATAAAAGAAATGTCTTGCACGCTTTTCTTTCTTGGTTTTCACCATTTCGCCCATTTCACTTGTCGTCGCTTCAATACTACAATTGTTTTATGAGTATAAAGTTTAACGAATAAGTCGTATTATGTAGTATTGTGGGCGAAGAGATATATAAGTATACGAGTACCATAGGTACCTAAAAGACAAAAGAATTTTAAACGATAGTAGAATGAAGTCAATTTTAATCATTTCAAACTTTGCGGCTTAAAGTTTTACCAACAAAACGACGATGTCAATGGCGTCAATGACACCATTATTGCCGAGTACATAGAGTTTATCAGTTTATGACTGCCATGTAGTCACTCTCAAAGAACAAGTTTAAATTGATTTTGTGATAGCATGATTAAAGCACAAAGAAATGCATAGAAAGAATAATAAATTTGTGCATTGAGTGTGAAAGTGGACCTTTTTTTATTTTGTTTCACAGGCCAAAATTAATTGAAAACTTTATGACATCAAGTGTATTTGATAATTTTTAGGTTTTCTACTTCTTAAGCATCATAAAAACATATAAGAATTTATGAACTAAAGAGCATTTTTTATTTTGTAATCTTGAAAATATGATGTTTCTACGAAAATTAAAATATTCTTAATACAATAAAATTCCAGTAGAGTTTCTTCTTGTCACATATCCTATAAGTAGTTGGGCGAAAAAATTACTTAATTTTAATTGGATATATGACCAGATTGCGGAACCTACCTTTTTACAGTGCATCTAATCCAATACAATAGAAAAACATCATTTTGAGTTGATTCGGTCTTATTGCTTAACCTTTCAAGCCATCATTAGGTAAAATATCGTACTCGGCTCTAAATCCGTTTGGCTAAAAGTTTCCTTCCACATAAATCAACGATCGGAAACTAATTTTTTCTTGATTTAAAATGTGCAATACTGGCACAGAGTCAAATCCGGCGGTTGCGGCAAAAATTCGTACTTTCATTTGGGAACTTTCAGAAATTGAAATTATACAGTTGCACTCGCGTTCATTCGTTTATGGAAAAGCATTTTCTTAGAACACCATATATCAACGTTGAGCTTTGTTTTCTTCGAATAATTGTCACAATAACGACGCACAATACTCAGCATTTTCCCGTGGGCTTCTTTTCCTTCGCATCCGCCACTGTGCCCATAAATTTTAACACCTTCGCCTTCTTCAGAGCTAGATTATTAAATGAAATCCTACAGTTTAAACTTGTTATATATCTCCCACTGCCTGAGTACAATCATTTGTTTTTAGGGTTCGAGTCAAGATGATCCATTTTCTATAAACCTCTAACGTAAGTGGGGCTGGATATCACCAAAGGATTGAAGCACGTATTTATACTTAACGACAGTGAATTAAAAATAATTATGTGCTTAATCACAATAACTTCAACAAATCACCCGATATATCGTGTGTTGCACCGTCTTGCTGAAACGACATATCGTTTAGAACTGTAGTTGTCATAGCCCTATAACAATTTGCTGTTGACAGTCACAATCTGTCTACTGCCGATTTATTAGACGACTTACTCAATAGCGCTGCTTGAAAAAAATCGACACCTATCAATGAGTTTCCCTGGGAACCTGAAGACTCATTATACTTCATTGTACCTCTGCTTGTAATGGTTTTTCGCAAAAATTCAGATGCTTCAGATACCATCAGAGAAGTGTATAACAATCTTTATAGTATCGGCGCTTTAGTTTTTATTATAATTGGACCTAGTGCGAATATGGGTTCAAGTGTTTTGTCAAATTCGTCAAGTTAAGTTAATAGAAAACTAAACTTTTTACATGTAATAGCGCCTATATTTTCGAATTTCGCGAATACAAAAATATATTGCCTCACCCATAAGTTTTATGCCGCGATTTCGAATCACGGTCGAGATAAACTTATTAGTGCACAAAGAAAAAAGGAAGATGTATTCCTTCAAGCATGGTCCATCTATTATCAAGCAATTGTTAATTCTTACGACAGCAACAATAGGTCATGAAATAATGTCGAAATCAATGTTTTTTAATTTTGGAATAATGTCGAATAATATGTCGACAATTAGGACAGGAAAAATTTCGACATCGCATTTTTTTGCATATATTTTTCCAATAATGTTGAAAAAAATGTGATATCGAAATGTTTCTTATATCGATGGAATATTTTCCGATATTATTGCAAGAAATTTTGAAATAGTGCCGAAATGAAATTTTGCAAAATTGCAATTTCGATATAATTGCAACATTGTTTGCAATAATTTCGATAAAAATTTTACTGTATAACAAAAATAATTTAAAATCAATGTATAACAATTGCAAATTTCGATATTAATTAATTCGAGATTGATGCAGTACACCGAAAAAGTTGTGTCTCTGCTCTCGGAACTGGCAAATGTAAGAAAGTAGGTCCCTTTCAATACTGTTCAACTTTAACAAGTACAACAGAACTTGAAAATTAAGAGAACTTGGGCCAAAGGATTCATCGTAACAAATGTACAAATTAATTAAGAAATCCGTCAAACGGTAACCATCCACTGAAAAGAAAAGATCTTCAATAAAAAGCTTAAATAACAAAAAGCTTTCTGATAAAGCTCAATTTTACATTGAAAACCCTGCTAACAACAATACGGCTGAAATATAATTTTCTTCTCCATAATTTCTTAAATCGTTATCGGCTCTTATTTGCGAACTTTTTGGACACAATTTTCATACGTACATGCACATGTATATTCGTAAGATTACTTACTTAGTTACGGCAACACAATACAATACTTATAAACCGATTAATTAACAAAATACACACTCAATGTGAACGATTGTTGTATCGTAGTTAATACTCTCTTTCAACTTGAAGCTTGTTTTATTTAATTGTACGACAATTCAATGTACGCTTATGTTTAGAACAATTTCGAATAATTGTCACATGCCGTTTGGTAATAAAAAGTATTCCACATATACCTACTACATGATGAAAAGTGCGAAAAGTACTAAAAGGAAGCCACAATAATGATGACTGCCAAGCATTTGCAGACACACTTTATGAAGTACTCGTACTTGTACTGCACTGCTATTAAGTATGTGTTACACACAGTCCACCATATACGTGTACTTATGTACTAACGATATGTACAATACTTAGACAACACTGGTTAATAATGAGGATTACGTTATGGGCACTTATGTCTGTTAAACGTTGAATGGGATTACTTCGCGTGTGATAGTTTTTCTTTCTCCTCTCTTTACAGTGTCTCTAATGAAATAGTATTATTGGTTACTTAACTCAATACTTAGATAGGTGACTAGCTGACGACGGCCCCAACAAAATATCTTCTTTGAATACCAAAGGGAATCAACTTAGACAAGAAATCATTTTAAAATACGAATGAAAAAATTAAAATACAGAATAGATTTTCTATTCAACCCTTTGCTTTTTCGACAAATCAAAAAAAAAAAAAAAAAGAAAAAAACGTGTTCCCTTTTTACCCCCGCATTGGCGTAACCACTACATGCACTCGTACATACGCATATGCGTATTGACTGCGTACATATAACTTCATGTCAAACAGACGTCAGACAACAGTTCAGTTACGTAGATAGACATTAATTCTATATAGCAAATAAGAATATGGTAGGTAAATATGTGTGAATGAATGTCATTGAGCTTGTTTTTAGTAATGTAATTTTTATTTTATTTTTCAAATTTCCTTATACAATTGAAGGGCATGTCAGACCAATGACATTTCTGTGGTAGGAGAAAGCAAGGGAAGGTTAACAAAAATGTCCATCAAATAGTTGATATATGCACAGAGAGGAATATATGTACTCATACTATCAACGGCACACTTATATTGTATATGCTTTACAGCAGCTCAGTTAGAATAGATAATAAGGATACATATACATTTTAAGGGACGCTAACATAAAGCGAAACATATCGGTTTCGAATCTCAATATCTCAAAATGTCTTCATAAAAGGAATATCTGGTTATTTTTATGCTTTTACTATTAGGATGGCATAGAGGTATGCATGTATGTTTCCATGATTGAATTAAATTGAAATCGTATCGAAAATTAATGATAAAATAATGTCTGTCAGACATACATATGTATAAGACTGCTACATAGAATACGTATGATATGTATGTACACTTTCCATTTCTATTTATGTATCAATCGTTCAATCTAAATCGTTTTGATTCATCCTATGTCAAGGTAAGAAGTATATACCTTTTTGTTTTTTGTGGAGAGGCTCTATCGAATAATATCATTTAGCTATTTTATGAGTTTTCATACAAATCTCATTGTCGCTTCATAGTCAACAATGATATTCAGGATATTTATATGGTTTTGTTTCTTCTGAAGAATGCTCCTTTTTCAATACATTAAGTATTCAAATGATTGACAGTTATCATCATGGTAGGAAATGTATATAAATACGAGTGTTTAGTTATATTCATAAAATAGGAGAGATAAAATCAGAACAGGGTGTGAAACAAAAAAGTTCTAATATTTGCAGATCATAATGCTACGGCAGGGTTAAATTCTTTAAGATAAAACATTGGTTAAAATATTAGTTCATTCTATTACATTTTCTTAGCAGTAGGTACAGGTTTCTTGACTTGTTTTCTAAACGATACCCAGATATCGAAAAATAACTGGTAATTCTTTCGACAGTAAAATATTTGCCATAAAACTGCTTCCGATAGATCTCTGTGACAAAGCTTAGAAAAAGTAATATCGCAAGGGCCGCTTGGATAATACAACATATTATCAAAATTTAACATATTGGAAGAAAGTATGGGTCAAGAGCCTACAATTTTTCTCTGCTAGCGACAGTTTTTAGTATAATTAGAGCTAACTACAAAATTCAGTAGAAAAAAACGGCATCCTGAATTTCTGATAGTACGTTTCGCTTTATTGAATATTTGCCTTTTTTCGATTCACTGAACACGTTACGTTAATGCAAATTTGGCACAATGAGTGACATTTGCTCCTGCTCCATAGAAATGTACAATTATTAGGACTAGCACTAACAGTGCATATTATCGAAAACAATTTATAGGGCAACTCAATTTGAGGAAAATTTTACAAATAAGACCAAAGACTATATATGATATATTGTACTATTATATGATATATTGTATTTCTCAGCTACATATATACTTATTACATAGTTTTAGATAGCAAAAGCATTTTAAACCAAAACCAAATAATATTCTGCTGTTTTTCAATATGTATTGTGAAAATGGAACTTTGTTGTTATATGTATCTCTTCGATTGTATTATGTCTCTTAGATCCATATTTCTAAAATTAAATTTCAATCCTAACGAAATTTATTCCAATTTTTGCCAGCACTGCTGACTTAACTTACTTTCTTCTACACACACTCTCTCACATAGTATGTACATATTCTCTCAACATTCGAGCATCCATCACGATGACGTCTATAATAGGGCTTGTGTAAATTTAATGTTCGTCTGTCGCTCAACATCTGACGTATATCAAGTGCCAAATATAAAATTAGTTATAACAATTGTTGTTGTAAACTCATAAATAATTAATTATGGAAATACAAAATTGTAATCGCAAGCATGGTTGACGTACGAAGAAGGTATCTATTTTTTTTTTATTATTGCCAACATTGTTAAAACCATCCAAAATAGGAAATATTGCATAGAAATTTATTTTTTCACTGCTATTATTGTACTATGTGTCCTATTTTCCTTTTTGAAATACATAAATACATACTATACAAGTAGAACAACGTCTATAGTATGTGAATACAAAATAAACCTTGCTCAATGTACAAGCAACGATAAAGACCTGTGTTGATTTATAGAGGAATGATGGAATGTGTATATGAATATTAGAGTGGCTTTCGATGAAAAATAGGCTAAAGTTTATATTGTAGGTGTAATGATAATTAAGCATATATTTCAGTTTTAGCGATCAGCATTCATGATTTCGATCACTTTCAAAAAATCTCTGTATTTTAGAATATTTTAACATTGTAATATTTGAGAAAATCGACTTGATGTAATGGTATTTGTAGAGTTTGTATATTTGTTTTGTTTTGTTTTTTTTTTTTTTGTTGCTCACCCAAAAAGCCGCAATATTTTCGAAATATTAGTATAATCAATTAGGGTTATTTTTTAGAGGAGATCAATAGAAACATTTTTGGTAAAGCACCATAATATTGATACTCAAGTTACATACAATTCTATTTATTATGGATGCTGTTTTAGCTGAATAAAAATGAGTCCTTCATTTTGTGACCACAAAATTGTGAAAAAATAAAATATGTACATACGTTAGTACATAAAATACCAGCTTGTTTATTTGTGGGCACTTTCAATGAACAATATTACATTCATTTTACATTCTACAATATTTTCTATAATACAGACGGACGTTTAAAACAAATAGAATAGAATAATAATCATTTCAAAGGAAACATATGGGTTTATAAAACTAAGTAAGATTATATGTATGAACATTTAATTTGACTTGATGGTATAATTTCTTATTTTATTTCTAATTCTTTTTCATTTATTTTGCAACTGCTCACTTTTTTATAGCTACCTCCTACAAGCAATTGTATACTATTTACAATAATTTCAAAAAGGGGGAGTTATAAATTTTATTTGTAATAGCAAAAACGGAAGTTGTTTAGTTAAAAAATAATTAAAATCAACTATGATTAAAGTATGAATGAGTATTATGGGTTCTACATGCTCGTATTCATACCTAAATATGAGAGCATAGGGGAATGATGTATAGGATAAGAGAGTCGATAATACGGGACAATGGATTGTATTTATATTTTTACATTCCTTATCCGAATGATCTTGATGTTCTATAGTCATATATATGAAAAGATATTTCGCTTATACCCTATTCCACAATTAATTTACAAAGCGATATCTTTTCAATGTTTTCACAGCGTCATATTCTTTAATTAAAACTAATGCAAAGGAGTTTTCTTTCGTTTATATAATTACATAGTTCCTGAAAGAGAATTTATAATTTTTAAATCTGTTATTTTAAACAAATCTAATTACATATTCCATAAAAGAGATTTATATTCACATTAATAATCTCCCTTAAATCACAATATTTTGAAGGCAGTACATGGAATAGGTTTTGACTTTTCTGTGAAACAAATAATTTTAAAATATATGTGGAAAGATATATAAGCAGATTTATTTTGGAGAAAAAACTTACGTAGTATCAATTTTCAAACATACTTTTCTATGGGAGATGTGCATTGTTTTTATCCGATTAGTCTCATGTTGTCACACGTTCATTCTTCATTTCACTTCTTAATGAAAGTGAAATCAAATTGTTTCAACTTTATTTTTGATCTTCTACATTCCAAATTTTCAGCACGCTTCAATTTCCATTTTATTTTAAATAAGTACCTTCCAGAAAACGAGAGTTCGAGCATGGCCAGTTAAAAAGAATCATTTGATTTCTAGGATGCAAAAATAAATTTCACTCGGATTTAAATTCATTTCAATCTTACATCCCCTTGAATTCAGAAATCCGCCTGATGGTTTAGAAGAGTTTCACACATGATTTTTATGTAGAGCCAAATTATAGTCCAATATTTTGGAAGACAATTTATTCTTAAAGAAATCGAATATTTTTCATTTCAAGTTTCTACGATACCACTGTCTAAATCATTAATGCCTCAACCTACATACCGTTTGCTTGCTTACTTAAGTATATATTTGATATTGTTCAGTATTATCATAGAGCCCTTTCAAAAGTATATTGATTCCAAATTTTGATTGTCGAAACAATCAACTTGTGAACACCATTTAAGCCAAGAAATTTTAATCTTTCTGAAAATCTTATTGAATTGGGCTCATCGGGGTTCGAATATTCGACATATGCAGTGTAAGTGGACGCTTAGCGATTTCGCTTTGCTGTCCATACTTTAATGACTTTATAACTTCCTACCCAATTATTTTTTTCCATTGAGGTGTTGCATCGGTATTTTAAAATCAATTTCCATCAATTAACAATTCACAGAAATTGAATTTCAAATGACTCTCAGATTTTTATACGTCTGAATATTAACTGAATTACTTTTTTTCTGCTCTCAATTTTAGTTAATAATTTTCATAGAGAACACCTCAGTGGCCAAAAAACTGAATGCATCACAAGCATTCGATGATACGTGGAATACTGCAACAGACTTGGAAAATGAACTCGAAGTAAGTTGTTAGGGGGTGGAGCGTGAGAGACACAAAATGTTGTGAAAATATTATATGCGGTTTAATTTTTGTATTAATTCAGTGTATGTTGCAGCAAAAACGTTCGGCAAAAAGCATCAGTAGTAGCAGTAGTAGTAATAGCGGCTCCTCCAGCAGCAGCAGCAGCAGTAGTAGTAGTAGTGGCGGTGGTGGTGGTGCCAGTGGACAATGGTCGGGTTGGTCGGAATGGTCAACATGTTCACGCACCTGTGATGGTGGTATTATGCAACAAATACGTCGATGCCATGCAAATGCACAAAATTGTAAAGGCGAGAATGTACGACATCGCATTTGTAATATGCAACCATGTCCGGAGCAACAGGATTTTCGAGCACATCAGTGTGCTGCATACAATGATGTACCATACGATGGTACATTATACAAATGGACACCACACTACGATTACGTAGAGCCATGTGCATTAACATGCAGGTAAGTGTTGCTGTAATGAAAATAAAAAATCTTCGAATAAAATCGAATTTTACTTACGGTTTTTATTTTTATTCATTTTTTTTCTTTCATTTATTCACAGAGGTCGCCCAGCTCATCTAGCTGATGATATGTCACAAGAGACAGGTGGTGCTAGTGAAGATTCCGAGCACTATGAGGAGCCGAGTGTTATTGTACAACTCTCGCCATGGGTACAGGATGGCACTAGGTGTCGTTCGGGTAGCCTTGATATGTGTATACAGGGAAAATGTCAGGTAGGTTAAGAATTCTATATACGTAGGTGATACCTACTACATAAGTATTTTATTACTCACAAGTATGTAAGGTAGTATAACCTTCAACAATCCAAATGCATATCGAAATATTTATGAATAAACATATATTATTCCATTGGAAGAAATCGACAAAACGTCGTGATATATTGTAATTTATTTAAACTGTTTTCCGTTTCCCTCTCATACAGTCAACGCACACTTGTAACACAACATACTATGACACACGATATAGCATGCTCTTATGAAATGTGTTTCATCGGTTTCATGTTTCAGATACTCGTATGTATTTGCTTTGCTAATTTTATTGTTTATACGCAACGATTTTTCATTTTCTGCCAAATAATTTGTGAAACATGCTCCTGTTGAAGAATTTATTCTATTTGTTTTCTTCCTTTTTTTTCTCGTTCTTCTTTTCAAAGTACACTCGCACTTGCACATATAAATCATATCCATCTTTTGCTACACTCAAACGATAGAGAAAAATCAAAGAAGCAAGAAAAAAGCAAATATTTACAATTTGTTGTTGAAATGTTAACTTGTAGGTTTTTGTTGCCTTGTCTAAATATACTTAATCTATGTAACCTCTAGTGGCATAATTGTGGTAGTCAACATGGAAGATATTAAGCTGTGAACTCTGCTTTATCTTTATATTCTTTGAATATATTTTAATTTCTCAACCCTCTTATCAATTTCTTAAATTTATTAACATTTATTAACAATATTATGAGCTTGTCTTTGAAACTTTTTAAATGCCTAAGTCCATCTTTTGGTCATAGTGCAAAGAAATTGCACAAAACCTAGCATTGAAACACCAGAAAAACTTCCACCAAGTTAATCTTCTAATCTTTTGGTCAATGTTGCATTTTTGCCGGGTTGACTCTAGGTTTGATCAAACCAAGGGAATGTTTTTCGAAAAAACTAAAAATTCTTCTTTGAAACTGAGCTCATTTCCCGATATGCATTTGGAATTTGCACCTGTAAAATCGTCTAATATAATAATAGAAGTACCTAGAGAGAGAGAGAGAGAAGACAAGAACAAGACTGCCAAGCATATTTTCAAATCATATGACAAAACTATTTCTGAGTTTTGTTACAAAGCTCTTTTGGAACTTTAGACCCGGTTTGTGCCGGCTTGACTCTAGTTAATCAATCGCATTTTTTTCGGATAAATAGAAAATACTTCTTTGAAACTCCGTTCATCTCCCGATAAGCATTTGGAATTTATACATTGAAAAACCTCTAAAAAAGCTAGTAGACAAAATTTAGAAAATAGAATTTCCCGAAGGAAAGCCTCTTTTCCAATGCATCATTCCGAAAATTTAGAAATTCTATTTAATCGCTGCTCCACATAAAATAAAAACAATGCAATTCATTCAATTCATTCCGAAAATTTGCATATTCGATTTTTACCAAAATAGTACTCCGCAGAAAAATATAACTTATTGGTTTTTAAAATTAACATAGTCCCCATAGGTTAGGTTAGAGCGGCCGCTTTCTCTAATGAGAGATAGCGCACATAGGCCAGAATTAGGCCCGTTGTGATACCGTCACACGGATTTTTCTTTCACCCAGCTACTCGCTGAACCAGCCGGAACGTTGAATAAATTTTAGGAGATTAACAATATCGATCTGGGATAGTTGGGCTACGTCACTCAGATGGTAGTGTCCTAGAAATTTTTTCGATTTTTACATAAAGCGGGGTAGGTACATAGCAGATGTGAGATCGTCTCAAGTTCCTCTTCATCTCTGCAGCTTCTGCAGAAGTCATGAGTGAGGTTGCCCAAACCTAATCTCACAGCGTGAGGAGTGACCAGTGACCACTCCCACATATGTCAAGATGTCTACCCTATTATGATCGGCAAGCTTTCGTGAACGTTTCTTGCTGAGTAGGGGCTACAGCAATTTCGCCGTCCAACAGATGGGTGTCCGTCCATCTTTTCTGCAAGACGTCAGTGGTGATAACCTCCAAATTAAGCTTGCACGTGGCTATGGGGATCCCTAACCGAGAATTCTCCTGGGTTAAAGACTCATTTGTACCCTGTCTTGCAAGCTCGTCGGCTATGCAGTTTCCTCGTATACCCCTGTGTCCGGGTACCCAGCACAGGAGAATATTGTGCTGCTCAGCCATCTCGTTAAGAGATTTGCGGTAGTCAAGAATGGTCTTAGATATCACGAGAAATGAGTCCAGGGCCTTAATTGCAGCTTGGCTGTCGCTCAAGATGCAGATGTCTCTGCGGGAGACAAAGCTCTGTTTGATCCAAGTAAGTGCATTGTGAATCGCTTTATCTTCTGCCTGAAATACACTACAGTGGTCAGGCAGGCTCCCACCTTTCCATTAAGCTTAGAGCCATTAGTAAAGATGAGAGCATAGTTTGGCATTAATCCTTCCGCCTCCCAGGCGAACCTATCAGGGAAGGAGGTTAGGAATTTCCTTTCAAAGGCATATGTCGGCTTGATATAATCAAGTGAAGTTTCAATATTTAAATTAGCCAGTATGCTTGCATGTCCGAAGGACTTTGATGTCCATTGGTGCAAGCTCGTAAGGCGTAAAGCAGAATTGGCCGCCAGCTGCTTACCAAGTCTCCATATAAAAGCTTAATCTTTTAAATCAAAATTGACAAATTTCCTAATCCTAATTAATAAATATGTCATTTCCTAATCATCATTCCGAAAAATTTTATACCAAAATTCAAAAACTCTTATGGAAGGTCCCCATATTTTTCTATGCATAATTCCTAAAAATACGGACATTTTATTTGTTCATCAAAGTAGTATTCGATGCTACTTTACATTTACCTAAATACTTTAATGTATTGTAGTTAACTTTATAAGATTAATAACATTATATAAATATCAATATATATGTGCATATTTATTATTGAATTTTTTCACCCTATCTTCTTTTTCTTTTCTCTATATTACTTACAGCGCGTTGGTTGCGATTTGAAAATAGGTTCAACTAAAAAAATTGATGGTTGCGGAGTTTGTGGCGGCGATGGCAGTTCTTGTTCACAACCACTTTATCAATGGGAGACAGCCGCGATGTCGCAATGTTCTGTTTCATGTGGAGGTGGTAAGTTTGAATGAGAAAAATATGAATTTATTATACCAATCTATACGACGCATTAGGGTGGTGTGAAAACAAAATGTTTTCGAGCATTCAAAAAATCGTCTGTCTTCAGTAGACAGTTTAATTCCAAAATTCACAACCTTTCACTGGCAATCGAAGACATTTCTTGGTCGGGCTGAAATACTGCTCTCAGAATACTATCTTATAAAAAAATTCTTTTTCGTACTACCCTCTCGTATGTACATATCGATACGTCTAATACAAATATATAAATATATACAGTGGCTCCCAGCTTATTTCGTACAGTGACAGTTTAAAAATTGCTGCAGTCGTAATTCCTAATATAGCAAAAATTTGAACAAAATATAAATGCCATTTTAGAAAGGAAGGTTTGTTTTTTATTTTCCAAAATTTACTTTTTCAAAATTTTAGTGTTTGACACTATAAAAAAATAAAATAAGAAAAAAATAGGAAAATTCATGTCACAGCTTATTTCGTACAGTCTCTTTAAGTTCAAACTAAAAACAAAGTAAGTTGATTTTAATATTTAGTTGACATCCCTTAGCGTTAATGACAGCCTGGAGTCTATTTGGCATTGAATCCACCAATTTTTGAGTGATGTCTGGTGTGATTTTTTTCCATTCTTCCATCAGTACCTTCTTTAGGTCTTGCTTATTAGAAATCTTGTGTGTTCTTATTTTATTGTCCAAAATAGACCAAAGATTTTCAATCACATTCATGTCAGGTGACTGTGGTGGTGGAGACATCAAGTGTGGGCAGTTCCAAATAAGCCAAGATTGCACAATCCCAGATTTATGTTTTGGGTCATTATCTTGGTAGTACCGAAATTCTTCCCGCAAACCCAGTTTGTCTGCACTTTGAAGTAAATTGTTTTTCAGAATCTCGAGGTACTTCATTTTGTCCATTGTTTCCTCAATAAAAACCAATTCACCTACTCCGGCTGCTGACATACAAGCCCAAACCATCACGCTACCGCCACCATGCTTCACTGTGGGCTTAAGGTTCTCCTTGTTTAGCTCGGTATTCGCTTTACGCCAAACATATGACATTCCGTCCGAGCTAAAAATATTAAACTTAGACTCATCCGCGAAAATAACGGTATTCCAGAACGCAGGAGTATTAATAATATGCTCTTTGGCGAAGTCAAGTCGGCGTTGTATATTCATTTTCGAAATGAATGGTTTCTTTCGGGCTACTCGACCGTTCAAGTCATGATTGCGCAGCACACGTCGGACAGTTTCAGCACTGGATGATTTTCCTATTTCACGCTGAACCTCTGCAGCCAACTTCGGAGCGGATAACTTTGGATTTTTCTTAATTTTTCGTACAATATAACGCTCGTCTGAAGCGTTGAAAATCTTATTAGGTGCTTCTCTGCCCTTGTTCTCCAACCGATTTTCGCGAACGAAGCGTTGAATGATGTATTGGACAGTTGAGGCACTTAAATTTGTCATTTCAGCAATTTTTCGCACACTCTGACCTTTCCTAAAATGGTTAATTACCAGTTTACGTTGTTCCATCGTTGTACGACGACCCATAACGCTAAATGTTTAATTTACAGCACTTTAACTATTTAAAATAATAATAATAAAAATTGTTATAATAGTTAAAAAGGTCCAAAAACTCATACAATTCAAAAAAACTTTGTAACTGCGCGGCAGAATGAAACTTACTTACATTGAAGTTTGTGTACGAAATAAGATGTGAGCTGAAAATCAGCTGATCAATAGTTTTTCTCTCTTGCATGACAAAAAGAACAATTTTTGGGGTTCCCCGTTTTCTTATTAGGTTTACTAAACACATACATAGACATCTACATTCAAAACTTATTGATAAGTTTTTTAGTTTCGATGTTACAGCCATGTACATAAAAATATATACACTGTACGAAATAAGCTGTGAGCCACTGTAAGTAATAATGTGGTGATTGCTTACTTGCTTGCTTGTTTTTATCTTGTATATCATGAGTGCCATTATTTGTAACACCAAGAAGGCGGGCCTTTTAACAGTTAGTATATATGTATGTCGAATATTAGTTTAGACAATGGTGTAATAGAATTCTTGTATTAACAATTGGCAATAAATAAGTAAATACATAAAAATTGTTTGTTTGCGTGCGTATTCAATGAACGATGAAAGAACATTTATATTTATATTGTTTCTATTGGATTTTTTTGGAACAGTTTTTTCACAAACAAAAATACAAGTGTAAAATTTAATATTTGATCAAGTCTATCAATAATTTCTTCATATATATGCTACTAGAAACTTAATCCCCTAATAATATTATCCTTCAAAATTTATTAATAAATTTTTCTTTTCAATACCCATAGGTTTAATACTTCCAACTTTATTATGCACTTCAATTTTCCTGTGGACTTTGATAATAAAAAAGTCCAAAAATATTGAAAATGATACAATTTTAATTACAACTGCCGAAATGGCATTTCGTTAAAATTCTGGCTCTTCAGATATCCACTTTATTGAGCTATCATGAAATTTGTTTTAAAACAATGATAATACCTCTGACTGAAAGCGGAAACTTCTACGATCGTCTTCTCAACACAAAAATTAGCTGAGAAGTACCTTAAAACTTTTTTCATTTTCGACTTAATTTATACAATTTTAGACAAACGAAGCTTTTGAATTCGAATCTGGGATTGGTTTGACTCTTACTTTTCCCTAATCTAAAAAACAATAAAAGTTTAAAAATTAATTTAAATGCCCAGAATCATTACTAGAGAAGAATAGAATGTATGTTTGGCCACCATTAATTTGTTTTCTTTGATACCAGAAGTATTTGAACGTCTTGATATTATAGTTAAACACTCTTAGTGGGCATTCCCTACAAAATTGATGTTTTTACAGATCTTGCTATCATCACTCTCATAGTGCTCATAGAGAGGTGGAATATATAGCCAACCCCCAGTAATGTTTACAAATTCCCTACAGAAAGTGCTTAGATCACCTGGAAATTTATAAATAACCCCTTTAATGCCCAGAAATCGCCCCTAGGTCGGCGAAGTGTATACACGACTCTCATACATATTTCCGCCACAACATTTTCTTCAATATTTCCTATACAATACATGAACTTTGTCGGTGGACTTGCAAACTATTTCGGAGCAACCAAACCCATTAATATCTGAAGTTTCTAAAACTTGAATCCATCGTAACGTAAGCAATTATTCAAATATGTTTTACCCAGCATCTTTTAGTGGGTTATAATCTAATATTTTATACTGGGTACTGTATAAAATATGCCCCTATAAGATAAAAAAAAATAACGGTGAAACCGAATATTCTGTATTAATTTAAGTGGATTTAATACAGATCTAGGTTTCAAACTACATCTAAGTTTTTACGACAAACAGTTTAGGCAGTTTAAAATCTGATTAAGGGAAGGTTGCCATACCAAAAAATCGACTTTTCGAAAAAATTTATTTTTACATATGGCAATCTTAATTTTGAAATGGCCTAAAATATTCAAAGGAGAGCTCTAAATATGATGGAACAATTTTTCTTTGAAAAACAGTTATATAACTTTCTAAATATGGGTACAACACACGAAATCAAAATAAACGGTAGAAGAAGATTTCTTGGCAGTTTTTTTGTACCAGTTAGAGTAAATCAATCTTCGACGTAAAATTCCGAGGGCTTAAAATGGATGGTTTCTTCGGAAAAATTGCTCAGAACTACTCATAGAATATCGCTAACGGGTGTTAAAAACTATCGACTATTTTCCCACTCCATACAATTTCACTTATCCTAATTTAAACATTTGCAATCTGATTAAGTCAATTATTAGAATGAGACAAGTAATTTCTTCCGATAGAATTTCTTTAGCCATAAAATGCTTACCCTCACCTACCTTTCCACGAATATAGCATAAGTTCTTATATGAGTGTAGCGTTAAATAAAATAGGAAATAGACAAGCTTGACAGTTTAGACAAGTCAGACAGCTTTCTTGCACTCACACAAATTCCCTAAGAAAGTACGTACTTACACAAAATATAGCTAGCTAGTACTTAAATGTGTAACATTGCAACACATTTCTTGCCACCATTCGGTAGATATCTGCGCATATGTCTCACTCCAATTTTCATAGAATTATAATGGAATAATAAAGTCATAATCGATTAAATCGACTAGCTGACTGAATCGACTGAAAAACTTGCAAATGCATACTCGTACTTGTTGTTGTAACTGCCTCAGGTGTTGCTGTTCAATGCTACTGGGAAACCACTGGCTCAATGTAGTCATAATAGTAGTAACAGTGGTTGAAGCTAAAGCACTTGTTATCCTTCTTACAACTCTCAAAGAAGAAGAAGAAGAAAATGTATAGAAAACTCGTTACACTTTTCGAATGGAGTAGGTTGAAAGCTAATAGTAGTGGTAGCTTTTCTTGTCTTGTAGAGTTGAAAAAGTTTGAATTTTTTTTTTTTTCTAGGTTCGTATATATGAAAACTATTTTCTTTTTCATTTTTCTATTCTTGCGTTTTTTACAATTTTTTTTTTTTTTATTGATTTTCCACTTAAATGAACAATGTTTCTTCTCTCGTATGTATTCGTATCTTTTGCATCTGCTTTTCCCATTTAAACTCACCATAACGACATGTACCAGTACATACATATATGTAATTCTCGTTTTCTCTATCTGTTTTTTATTGCTCCTGGTTTTTTTTTCCATCTACAGGATACAAAATGTCTCATCCCATATGCAGAAATCGTGTCACAAGGGCTGAAGTCGATGATTCCTTATGCAATGCAGCAAATCGACCGGAGCCATCTGTGGTACTTTGTAATACACACACTTGTCCGCCCAGGTAAGTTGCTACTATTCTTAAATTTGTTGTTTTTCTGGTTCACCATGCTTCTCGAATTTTATACATATTATCATAGTACTCTTCTCCAGCCAACGTACGTAACTTCACTACGTATTAACTATAGTACGTAAGTAGGTAGTTATACAGACGCCATCTGTTCCTTTCACACTGTGTCTCAATATCGATTTGCGCGTTTGTCTCATCTCAAAAATCTATTCCTTAATACATGTAATATTATCCATTTTTTTCCTTTTTTCTTTTGCCATCAGAACGCGAGGTATTATTGTTTGCTTAACTGCTTACCACTTACCTTTACGTGGTCGTTTTGTTAGTGTATGGTTAGGTATGCTGATTTTGATGGCTGTAATTTCAAATCACTAGTAACATCAAGGATATATTTTTTTAAGCAGCTCGTTCTTTTGCACGCTTTTTTTGTTTTTAATTCTGTTTCTTAAACGGATTTAAATGTATTAAAATCAAAGATTACGTGATTCAGTGGCAAATCAATGAGAATAGAGAATTATATGCTTCAGTCAGGTGTTCCTTTGCGTTTTATTTATTTTTTTTTTTTGAATCATTACAAATAAAATTTCGTCATGAAATTAAGAAAATATTAAAGTCTGATCATTTTGGTATATTTTAAGATTTCTAACAGACCAAGGCGTCAGCAAAAGTTTTCAAAGAATTTCAATTTTTATTTATAAACGGTAACTTTTGTAGAAACTGGAATAGTCTCAGCTACATATTAAGAAACTCTGAAAATGTAGTCACGGAATTGGTTTTAAAAACTATATCACTCTTACCCTTGCATTCCAAAATTTTATAAAATTTTAATTTTCTCTAGTAATTTGAAATTTTTATAAAACTGTCTAATGTAAAATTCTCCTAATGCAATCTCGAATACTTTAATTTGTATTCCATAATTCCTTGAAATTTGTTATTGTATTTTCACCAAGAATTTTGAGCGGAAGACTTTCTTGAATGAATCTTTTAATTAATTTTACCCTTAAGCATAAGTACAGGGAGATTTATTAGCAACTTTCCTTTTGGTAACACTATATTTGGCAGCTCAGCTGTTTTCGTGTAACATGTTACTGTCAAACATGTTCAGTTTAGTCTATAATTTAACCATGAATCGACTTACAAACAAACAACGCTTGCATTTTATTAAATTTTATTATCAAAATTCATGCTGGCTTAAGCAAGTGCATCGTGCACTTCTTACGCCAGTGTTGTTGATGCCCGTGAATTATCGATTCTGCGCCGTTCGCAGCAGTTGGACGTCTGTTACTCGTGGAAAATGTTGCGGATGGATTTGGGTGTAAAGCCTTTTAAAATACAGCTGGTGCAAGAATTGAAGCCACACGATCTACCACAAAGACTGACTTTGGGTGAATGGACGCAGGCAAAGTTGGATGAGTATCCACTTTTTTATCGGAAAATTGTGTTAAGCGACGAAGCTCATTTCTGGTTAAATGAATACGTGAACAATCAAAATTGCCGTATTTGCTGTGAAGAGCAGCCAGAAGCATTGCAAGAATTGCCAATACATCCTGAAAAATGCACTGTTTGGTGTGGATTATGGGCGGGTGGCATCATTGGACTGTACTTTTTCAAAGACGACGAAGGCAGGAGTTACTGTGAATGGCGAGCGCTACCGTGTAATGATTACAAACTTTTATGTGCCTAAAATGGAAGAGCTGAACTTGACTGACATGTGGATTCAACAAGACGGTGCCACATGCCACGCAGCACGCGAAACAATGACTCAATTGAGAGGCGAGTTCGGTGAACAGTTTAAAAAAAAAAATAAATAAATAAATATGTGGCACTTAAAGCCCCAAAGGGCTCATTGGCCGAGCTTCTCTTCCATTACTGTTGTGCGTCTTAAATTTTGGACAGTATTAGAATGGACCTACTTATTTTAGCCGGTTCCGAACGGCAGAACACTTGTAACATCACTTTTTCTGAGCTTTGTCACAGATTTTTTTTTAGAAGCTTTTTCATGGCAAGTTGTTACTGTCGGAAGAATTGCCAATTGCTTGCCGACAGGTGGGTACCGTTCGAAAGAAAAATCTTTTCGATATTAAATTTGTTATGCATCAGCCGGGTATTGAACCACGACCTACAGATCAGAAGGCGAACACACTAACCACTGAGCTACGGCACCCATAACAGTGAACAGTTTATTTATTTTTATTTATTGTTGAGATACCGGCCGATATGTTCGAGAGTATGCCAAAATTGGACCCAGCGTATGAACCATTTGAGGCGCGATCAACATTTACAAGAAATCACCTTTAAACATTGAATTATATAGATCGTTCTATCGACTCAAATAAAGATTTCATACACTTTTCTAAATTTTATGTGTTTATTTTTAAATCAAATCCGAAAGCTGTTAAAAAATCACCCTATATCAAAAGAAAGGTCTTTTTAATACCTTTTCAGTGATATAAAACATTTATGGCCTATTTTGGATATTATAAAAGTTATGATCAAAATAAATTTTTTTTTCAAAAACCAAATTTTTTTTTTCCAAAATAATCACTATTGACCTATAAAAAATGTAGAACCATATTCAAGCCAATACAATTTCCTTTCTAATGGTATATAAAAGTTAAGTTAATACTTAATGAAATTTATTCAATATGAATAGCTTTCGATAGAATTATCTGTATGTCTTCAAATTTAGTTTCGATACCATCAGTATTTTCGGATAAAAGTTTTTCTCGATAGCAGGCCTTTGGCCGGGCACAAATATAGAACCTTATAGGCCCGAAGGCCAGCTTCATGACCCTGATGGTCATAAAAGTCTTTCTTGACAGCGCAATTTGAAAAGGTATTAAAATAACTTTTTCGGTACCCATATTGTAAGGAAAATTGCAAATTTATTGAGCAATTTCGATCGCAAGTTTGAACTTGCGACAAAACAATTTTTGGTTTTTTATATTCACAAAAATAGGCTCTATACGAAGAAATTTTTTTCCCTTTAAGAGGGCTATTCTGCACTTATTCCTGGCCTTCTTTCGAAATCCCATATCCTTGTCTTTTAAAATTTATCATGATATCTTTGATACCATTCCAGGGCTTCGCAATAATAATTTCGTTTTTCATTTCACAAATTAGAAAAACAAATTTATAGATGCTTTGCAAATTGTTTCTAATACAGATTGTGTGCTATTTTCATTGTTATATTTTTTGTTTTTTATTTGGCACTCACTCCGTGATGTTTGAAAATATTTACTCAAATTTACACTACAGTTTGATTTCACTTCACGAATTAAGTAGTTTTACGAGTGAAACTGGACACATCTGATGGCCTTAAAGTGTTCAGGTATAAATCTCCCAACTCCTGGTTCGGGCAAAAATCTCAACACTCTACTTTCCCCTCTCCACAGGAAAAGCCTTAAAAAGTATGTCTCATGTCAACCATATTTCGACACCGAGCATAATAAAACTGTCTGCTAGCCGCAAGCAACTATTTTTCCTAAGACAAAAACTAGCATAGGCTTGTCTTGAGAGTTTGGGAAGCATGCGTTTATTCAGTAGATAGCCTCTGGCTTCCCATTCGTGATGATGCTTATTACTGACAAAATATAAAATTTTGGTCTTGATGGCAACATAAAATAATTCACCTATCGAACTAGATTCAAAGAAAGTGGCATTTCATTTCCCTTATCAAGAGCAACTTCTTTCTTAGATAATTCATTAAAAAAATTTCTTGTTCAAAAATAATATAAATATATTTACATATATTAACCGACTCCGAACAATAGAACTCTTGCGACTTTTCCTTTCTAAGATTCATCCGAAGAGCTCTACCGGTAACTTTTTTTATGACATACTTTAATTACCAATTACATAGCAAGAGGTGCCTTTTTGAACAAAAATACGTTAATATGTGTTCCATTGTATGATCTTCCCCACCACATAATCTGTATTGGTCGAGTTGGAGACTGATAAGCCGATTTTGTGTTCATAGAGAGGTCATGCCATAATAGAATTTTCGATCAATCCTCTTGAGATTCTTCCCTTTTTTCTGTTGTAATTTTGGCAATTTTTCATATGTCAGCCATGTGGATGTAATAGGTTGATAGGTTATCCACTTATTTACTAAGTTGTGCTGATTCTGTTTTGTGAAGTCCTAAATTCAGTTTGATTCCGTGCAATTTTTTTTCTTTAGCTGCTGCTTCCATGTCGCTGTAATTTCTATGCTCTGACAATGATTAATTCAACCAGTTTGTGAAGCTCATTATTAGATTTCTATTTTAATTTTTATCTGAAAGCTGAGTGGCAGTTAAAACCTTCAATTAAAATCATATCTATAAATTTTATCATTCAGGAAGAACGTACTAATAACACATGGTGTCTTTGTTGCTCCAGAACTCTGAACATCTCAATTCTGATTATTAGAAAAATCATCAATTTCTCACCTTGGCATTTAACGATATTTCACAAAAAACATTTAGTTTTTCGAATTACATTGCTTGTTACGCCCTTACCATATGTACTTAAGTACCTCCACAATTCCAAACCTCAACTCTCTTTGTGAACTAATATTTATTTAAACAAACTTCACTTATGCATGTAAGAGTATCTTACTCGTACGTACATGCATAGTAAATTTAGCCATTTTCTTAACCATTAAGTACAATAATTCATTCAGTTGCATTTTCTTAATATTCACTCACCACTCAACTTTTTTTCTTACAATATTACATACTCTATTTTACACAATCTTTGTGTTTTCCTCTGTATCGTCCTCTTCTCTAGATGGATTACTGATGAGTGGAGTATTTGCAGTCGTTTGTGCGGACCTGGCTATCGTGAACGTATAGTCGTTTGTGCTGAGGAGAGTAATGGTATCAAGACAAGGGTAAGTCAGTATGTGAACACAAACAAACACACACACATCTATATATACACATATGCATGCATGTAATGCATCGTTTATTAAGTAGAGTTAAATTGAGCATATAAAATAATTGCGTTCCGGCAAAAGTTTTCTAGTTTTTTTTTTTCTATCAGTTTATAATCAACACGATATTTACTAGTATGTACAATTGTGTTAGTAAGTTTTTGCTCTGCTTTCAATATAGAAAGACAAAGGGTAAAATTTCGTTTTCTGTTATATTCATTTTATTGCGCCTAAAATTATTCAACGTATTTAGTTACTAACAACTATTTTGAGTGCATATATTCTTATGTACCGTTTTGTGCATAAAAAAATGTTTTTACCCTGCATATGTAGATGTATATAAAAAGTTTGCTCGAATATCCATCTTGCATAGGAGCTACATGTCGTGGTAGTAGTCGTGGCTCACCAGTTAAAGGGGATTTTTTAAGATAATTTCGAGGCTTAATATGGGAGGTATATAAAAAGTGGGCGTGGTTTGTCTCTTTCTTGTAAATCTAATTAACTCTGCAATATTAATCCACACATTAAATTTGGTTGTCCTACCCTAAATAGTTTGTAAGTAGTAAGAAGTATTTTTTTACCAGATTATTTCCGACTACCATATTAACCTAAGTATTAATTATGATTGTTGTAGACAGAATATTGTCGAAGTTACAGCTGTTTAAATTTAAAAGAAATAAAGTCATTTTGTATGGGAGCTACTATAAACAGTGGGCGTGCGAGTCCAATTCCTGTGAGTCTAGTTGCTCTTACAATACTAATCCACGCTAAATAGTTTGTAACTTATGGCGTTTAAAAGTTTCTGTTTAATTCCCTCGACTTTGTATGGGAGCCATATAAAGTTGGCTGGCTGGCTGAATTCATGTCAGCTTATATCTGACTGCCATAAGCGTTAAATATGGATCTCTTAGTTAGAAGATTGACAAAATTATAGCTGTTTCAATTTAAGAGAAGCGCAGACACTTTGTATGGGAGCTACTATAAAAAGTAGGCGTAGATCGCCCATTTCAGGCAAGGTTATGTAGGAGTGTAATAAAGGGTTATCCATTTTGCGGTTTCAAAAGTAATTGTAAATAAAACACATATAAAATATTTTTATCATGATATTTCTTTTTTATTATAAAGTTTGAACGTTGACATTATGTGTGAAATACTACATCATTTAAATGACCACCACGCGAATTGTTGCAAGCATCGATTCTTTTGAGGCAATTTTCGACCACTTTTTGACACATATTGGGCGGTATCTCAGCCATAACGTGACGAATGTTGGTTTTTAGGTGCTCAAGAGTTAAAGGTTTATCTGCACAAACACGGTCTTTCGCGTAGCCCCACAAAAAAAAGTCAAGCGGTGTCAAATCGCATGATCTTGGTGGCCACTTGATATCGTCACGACGAGAAATTACGCGGCCAGAAAATTTCTCTTGCAATAAAGCCATATTCGCTCGAGTTGTGTGGCATGTGGCACCGTGTTGTTGAAACCACATATTCTCTAAGTCGTATTCTTCAATAGCAGGCAAAAAAAAGTCGGTTATCATATGACCATAACGCTCCGAATTGACGGTGACAGTCGTTCCATCGTCGTTTTCGAAGAAGTAAGGTCCAATCACACCTCCGGACCAAAGAGCGCACCAAGCAGTGACTTTTTGTGGATGTAGTGGCCTCTCTTCAATTACTTGAGGATTCTCAGAACCCCAAATACGATAATTTTGTTTGTTAACATACCCACCGAGTGAGAAATGTGCTTCGTCGCTGAAGAAAATTTTGTTCGAAAAATCGCCGTCCACCGCCTGTTGTTCAAGCACCCATTCGACGTATCTACGACGTTGTGAATGGTCAGCTGGCTTCAGTTGTTGTGTGAGCTGGATTTTATATGGATGTAGGTGTAGATCCAAATGCAAAATACGCCATAATGTGCCGTAAGACAGTCCTAATTCCTGAGAACGACGAGGAATCGACACATTCGGGTCTTCGGCAACACTTTCACTTACAGCAGCGATATTTTCGGTGGTACGAGCGAAACGATGATGCACAGGCCTTACAATATCTGTAACCGATCCAGTCTCTTCATATTTCTTCACAATTTTGGTTGGACGATTATGTAAACCATAATCTCCTCTTAAAGCACGATATGTGGCTGTGGCAGAATCACCATTTTTGTAGTAGGTTTTTACAATTTTAATGCGTTGTGCGATAGTTAAGCGATCCATTTTCGCAAATGTCAGACTTTGAACTGAAAAAGAAAGAAATTGTTTTAACAACTCAGTTTGACAGATGTCGAATTCTAGCCCTATACTTTTGAAACCGCGAAATGGATAACCCTTTATAACTGTACGTCCCAAATATTGTTGACCCAAGATTTTTAAAATTCCGTGGTTAGTCGCTTTGAATGTTTCGTGTGGGCGTGGCTGTTAATGCCCAATATCTGCCTCCTTCGTACTCTTGGATCTTGGATCTTGGTTACTTATGCCAAATTTCGTCCAAATAGCTCAATATTTGCTCAAGTTATCGTGCGAACCAGCCATGTGACGGACGGACGAACCGACATAGTTAAATCGAAAATTTGAGCGACGCTGATCACGAATATATATATTTTTCTACGTCTCCGGAGACTCCGTCAAGTGGTTACAAACAGACCGAAATTAATATACCTTGCATATTACATTATGCAGGGTGTAATGACCATATTTTTCATTACTTCTTCTTGTCTTTTGTAGGTTTCGGATATGATGTGTCGTGCTCCAAAACCCGCAACACAAGAGGCTTGTATAATGGAGGAATGTCCCAAATGGGAAATTGAAGAATGGACTGGTGTAAGTATAATATCCTATATAGTTATTACTCTAAATAGAACAACATATATATTGTCTGTTTCTTTGCCAACAAGTTACCTACACATGAATAAGTTATTATCGTAAACATAGTTCAAATGAACTTCTTTTAGTGATTTTTGTTCTTCATTTACTACATACGAGTACATTCGTTTACTTTTCAACCCATTATACCTCTGTAAACAAAAATTACGTTGAAAAAAAAAACAGTGCACTTCATTCAAATAAAATCCATCGTTGCACTTTAAGAACACTTAATTACTTCTAATGTGGATTTTTGTTTTGTTTTTATTTTTATACTTTTTTTTTCTTATTTACTCTAATGTGAACATAGAATTGGGCGTGTACATTTTATAGTTATGACTTCATTAAACTAAAATGTGCTAATGGTCATGTGCATATGTATAGTTAGTAAATATACATATGTATATGGATTTATATATAAATATAATATAATAATTTATGTACATGCTTATATTCTTCTTAACTTAGATATACTTAGGTACATGTGCGAGTTTTTATACAGCAACATATTTGTATATGGAAACATAAAAATAATGAGTGAAATTAGAACAGCCTGATTTGGCTGTCTGGCTGATGCATTGATTTGCTCTCGAACTTACAATGTACATAAAATGCCTGAAAGACTGACATAATAGTAGTTAACATTGAGTGATTATATGCCGTTCATAACTGTTACAATTTAAAAAAAAAACATTCAGATCTTGTGGACATCATATATAAATATCTACTTAGCTTAGTCCACTTTATTATTGAGCCTGTAATCTTCAATTGAAACATAAAATATTTTAAAGCAACTCTGACTATAAAAAACGATTAAAGTTTAATATCTTTAAAGCTGTTAGGTTTTATTTTGTGTTGCTTCACAGACCAAGAAGTGCAAGTGTTCAGGTTATCATACGCCCTGCGAGTTAAAATTACAAAACTTTAATTAAAGGCACAGATTCAACTCGGTTTGGAACTGAACGGTGCATAATTTTCATCACAAACCCAAGTATACCTTTCAATTTCAGTTAAATAAAATCAAGGCACATTTCCCAGCCAATTCAATAACCAAAGCAGTGATTTAATTACTCAAGAAGGAGCAGGTTCATAAACCTAATCAATTATAAGGCTTCCTCCAAATCACTTAAGAGAGCCATTTTGGCAATTTTTGCTTGAGTTTGTGGCTCTATATTAAAGAGAACTTATTATCAAATTTCTGTCTGAAGATTGCAAATAAATAGTTTACACTAGGGGCTCTGAAAAACCTCAGGGTGATGTCAGAAGGAACCTACTTATATAAGCTGAACCTACTTATTACTTCTTCCTCTGTAAGAAAGTTGTTCACTCATATTTCTTTCATCTTTCCGAAGAAATGCTATGGCATGAATTGCGACCGGAGTACACATTGACGTCCTATAATATATGAAGACAATGCACGACTTGGTAGTTAGGTTAGGAGAAATTATCGGTTAAAATATGCTTTAAACAAAGACGCACTGACTTGGGTGATCCAGAACCATGTTTTGTATTCCCACTTTTAAAAAACTTAGTAAATATGCAACTCCTACTTGAACAACTTGGTCTGAGGCAAGTCAAAGGGGTTACTATATACTCTAATCCTGCAGCTTAGAGTCTGAGTCTACTCAAAGGGGTTACTGCATACTCTAATCCTACAGCTTAGAGCCAACCTGATAAGAGATTTGTCATACACTACTTATCGGGCCATCTATATTTAGATATTACGTTAGATATTAAATGAGTTTACCTAAAGAGACAACTTGTAACTAGCACTAGAAAAAAATGAATTATATTAGCATGGTCTTCCTCAATTGATCTGATATGAAATTAGCTCCATCAGAGGAAGTATTAGCTTTCAAGAGTATAGTAGACACTTCTTTCCCATAATAGGGGTTTTTTTAACAAAACAAGTCTAAACTATGAAGTCAAGTATTTTTAAAGAAAAAAAAACGGGATTGGGTTTGAAGGGAGTTTTCTGATTCTTACTTGGAATAGAAAATTTTATTTTGGGGATCACTACGATAGTTGAAGTATGATGGAGGTTTTTGATAATATTCCTCAAAATAGATTTTTGTTTTTATTGGGTGACCACTTTTACCGAACTGCATGTCGCATCAATAGGACAATAAAACTAACTTTTAGATTTATTCGGAGAATTTAAGATAGAAAAAAAAGGAAATGTTATTTTACCCTTTTAGTGATTAGAAAATATTACAATATGTATTTTCCATTTACACACAATTTATATGCATATTACTTAGTCCCATATGAGATGAGCCTTTTGTCTGCTTAATTTTTTTAATATCTTTTTTTTATGAAAATCCTTCAAAATTCTAAAATCATCTCTATATACACATTATACATTTGCTCATCATATATTCAAATATTTAATTTAAATGCTAAACACGTTTAAATAATTTATATATATAATTTTTACTACTTTACTTTATTTGCTTGTCGCCTATATTTGAATATATACTTATCTTTATCTTGTTCTTGTTGTTCCTTTTTTGTTCTTCTTCTATTTTTGGCATTTGGCCACTTGTGAATATTCTAAATTGCTCTTTGTCATCGTCATGATGTGCTTGGCCGACTGGCGCGCTAACAAACTGACTTTGTCGACATATTCGCCTTTAATCATTTGCACACCACCCACAATCACACATTGGTTTAGTGTTCTGTATCCTGCGGCCAAGGCATACAAATGCGCGGTGTCGAATGTAAATCAGCCGATGGCAGTCTAAGTGCCAAATGCGACCCAGTTACGAAACCGTCTGCCGCTCAACAATGTACAACAGGCATCTCTTGTGATGGTGGTAGCATTGGCATGGGTGGTCGTGGTGGTAAAATAATTGTGGGTAGCAGTGGCCCTATGACAACAGTAAGTATCTAATGCAAAGACATCATGAACATACATAGACAATAGATGCTCTGTATGACATCAAATATACATAGTACAGAGTGATGCACGCTCCATAATAAATTACGAGTATATAAATACATTAATAATAAACGGTTTTACATTTGTAATTAGAATCACGATATATCAGAGATGGATATTGACGATGATGAAGATTCCGATGATATGGATGATGATAGATCCGATACTGACGATGATAACGATGATGATGATGACGATGATGGTGTAGCCATATCATATAATGATCAACCCGCAATGTATTCGCACAATTCGGTCAATCGTTTACATCAAGAAGAACCTCAGGAGCCACGTACTCAACGTTTAACATCAGCGCATACACGTTATGGCATGAATGATGCTGATTTGGACGACGACCAACCCTCAGCGGATCCAACGTAAGTTAATAAATTGTATATATGTACGGTGTAAAATGTGTTGAGAATGAAATACGATATGATTATCACAGAGACTTCCCCTTGGGTAGTCATCATTCACTAGTGTCGGCCACAACAAGTTTATCACTTTGTAATTTCATCATTGAAATTACAATTGGTAAGATTTGTGTTTGCTTTAATTACACACCTAAATAATTGAATTTAGGTAGGCATTGAATCAGCCAGCTAATTATGCAATTAGTGAATTTTAAAGGAGGCATTAAAATAAAATATTAGAGTTTCTAATATAATAAATCAGTATTCGGAATTTCTATTACCGTGAAATAATTGTTACCTTTCAAAAATATAAAATCATGTGTTATTATTTATATAAACTTGCAGCATACTTTTAGGCTTTTGCTTTATTATCACCACTAGTGATAAAGTATGCCATAAATGCCATAAAGTGCACTGTTACAAAGTTGCCATAATATCGGTTACGAAGTCGGTCCCAGAACTATCCGACATGACATGAAGATGGCAGCAGTAGTTTGAAAAAAAAATGATTTTGATGAAAACTGGCAACCTTATAAAACATATGTTTTAAGAGTTTAGTACTTTTTTCGCAGCCATCGAAAGTCAACGACTTCAGTGAATTTGTAAACATGGAAAAAATTGGTCACCGTTATGTAACTCAATACTTTCATTTGAGAGGTCTCAGTCCAACGAATATTAAAACCGAACTAGTTTCTACTCTGGGGGAGTCTCCTCCTTCGTTTACGACGATAAAATATTGGGTGGCAGAGTTTAAACGGGGTCGTATGAGGTGCCAAGACCAACACCGTAGTGGTCGACCAATTGTATTGGATTGGACCACAAAATTGTATTGGATGATCGTCGACTAAAATGAGTGGGCTAGATGAAATTATAGGCATTTCAAAAAGTGCTATACATCGTATATTGACCGAAAATTTGGAGATGAAAAAGATGTGTGCAAGATGGGTACTGCGATTGCTCACAATAAGACAAAAACAACATCGTTAAGATGTTTCTATAGAGTGTTTGGCGATGTTTCACAGTAATAAAGCGGAGTTTTTGTGGCGATTTGTAACCCTGGATGAGACATGGGTCCACTACTTCACACCTGAGACAAAGGAGCAGTCAAAACAGTGGACTGAAAGGGGAGAATCGTGTCCAAAAGAGGCGAAGACAGTTTCATCTGTAGGCAAGATTATAGCGTCTGGTTTTTGGGATGCGCGTGGGATAATTTTTATTGATTATCTTCAAAAAAGAAAAACAATCAACAGCGAGTATTATACTAAATTGTTGCAGCGTTTAAGTGATGAAATTAAAGAAAAAAGGCAGCATTTTACGAAAAAGAATGTGTTGTTTCATCAAGACAATGCCCCAGTTCACACATCCGCTATTACGATGGCCAAAATCAATGAGTTAAAGCTCGAATTGCTTAAGCACGCACCTTATTTGCCAGACTTAGATCCTTCGGATTATTTTCTATTTCCAAATTTAAAAAAATGGCTTAATGGTAGAAGATGTGCAAACAATGAAGAGGTGGAGTCTGCGGTTTTTAATGAGGTTTTTAATGAGCTAGATAGTTCATACTAGAAACAAGGGTATCGAATCTATAGAATATCGCTGGAAAAAGTGTATAGAGCTAAAAGGAGATTATGTTGAGAAGTAAAGAAAAATTTTCCCAAATTTGTTGTATTTTCTTTGTAGTTCTGGGACCGCCCTCGTATAACGGACAGCAAAGAACCGACACACTTAGTGAACAGAACTTTGTGCCAAATCAGAAGGCGACCGAACTAGAAGAACAGCCAGTACAGAAAGGAAGAAATGAAAAAAATATGAAAGAAAAAATTACGGTATGATGGCTCAAACTTCTTAGTTTTCTCGGTGGATGCAAGAAGTTCGAATATAACAAGGAATGAATTTTGCAAATGTTTATCACCCATAACTGTCAATCTTGTACAATAATATTGTACCATGTGCTAATCCCAATCAGTACCTTGGGATTCTTTTTGCCTTACTATTATAGAAGTTTTGCCAGCCTTCTGGCAGATTCCTTCACAAAGTTTTTCGACAAACTGCATGATTTAAGTTCAAACCACAGCATTTGAAGGATGTAACCCACAATGTTGTTGATTGATCTCAGGCATCCCGCAGTACTGCTTCTGGATTCATAGGCGTACCAGAAAGCCCTCATAGGCAAATTTATGATCGGTCAATTCATTCCGTCTGATCGCAGATCCTTGAAACTCACACAGTATGCAGATTGCTTTACTTCGCAATACTATTCAACTTCATCGTACAGTCATTGAATACCATAGAGGAACTGGCAGGGTTCACAGAAGCCTTATCATTGACTGACGGTCACTGTAAATACCGATGTGACTCCCACGCTACCTATTGCGCGATAATCTAACAGGCCCCTTTCAGTATGTCGAATACTTGTGTTCCCATTGAAAATATTACTTTTTTTATCGACAAAAAATCAGCCGGCACTGTTATCAAAAATTCTGGACGTAACCACTAATTTCGCTCTGAGAATATATAGAAGCTTATAGAGGGCACTTGATCGTTCACAAGCATCGGCAACATATGTCACTAAAGGTCTACTTCAACGGGTTGCTATGCTACAGTTGCTAGGGTTGCACCCGTTCCATTACTTCATGGAGATGCGGTGTCAGGCTATTGCGATGAATAGTAACTAGTACCACAAAATTTTTGGGTTATTTTCATACTAGACAGAGGTCTCAATTGTTTCAGCCGACAAAACTTAACCAATTACTTTAAGAGAGAGTCAGCGCTTGTCCTTGAATATTTCGATTTTTTCTTCGAGTTTATCGGCCTTCACTTTTTATTTATTTCTCCGTCCACATTTTGCTTGGTCAAACTCTGACACTACAGAGTATTTAGTCAGCCAAGTTGGCAACATAAACTTTGTTGACTGCCGTTATGTGATAAAATAATAATACGATTTATGAGCATTCCGTTCAACTAGCAAATAGGCTAATTGATAGAAAATAGTTTTTTTTCTGTTTTGTTTTAGTACTGCGAGCAACTATGTATGTATGTAGATACTACTGATTTGTCTTTAAATATGGAATTGCTGCTTAGTTCACTTTGTTATGCTGCAACTAGCCACCGACGTAGCGTACGTACGTACCGCCCGTACGTAAGAACATACAAAATTGCATTGATTTTCTCCGCTCCGAGCAACGTCTACGTCACCGTCATACGGTGGTGAGTTTTCGTTAACACGACATTCCCATAAGATAGGTCGTGTCAGCTGACACGTTCTACGTTTTTACGTCGGTGGCTAGTTGCAGCATTACTCGTTGTGATGAGATAATACGAGTAATTTAAGTGATGGTGGCAGCGGCGACCGACTTTGTGGCGCGGCTCAGTGGCGTCGTATTGTAAATGCTTTTGCTGTTTTGAGTATTTTGTGCAAATAAATAATTTGAGTTGTGTTTTGAAATTGGCAGCCACAATGTAGCAGAATAAATGTATTAGTACAATTATTAATTATTGAATTGTGGTTCGTGGTGGTGTTACTTACTATTTCAAGTCTCTTCTTCTTGTTCCCCATTCAGTTTCATAAAAGACGCCGATTGGTCACCATGCAGTGTTACCTGTGGTGAAGGCATACGTCGTCGTACATTCCGATGTAAGATATTTCTCGAATATTCACGTACGATAGCCACGGTCAACGATTCGCTGTGCGAAGGTCAAAAACCCCATGACGAAGTGGAACGTTGTGTTGAAGATCCCTGTATGTTGCCATCACATGGTTACGATGACCAATATCCGCGTGACTCGATTAAAGTGGGTGTCTCCGAGCCAGGAAAGACTTACGTGTGGCGAGAGCAAGGCTATACATCGTGTAGCGCCAGCTGTTTGGGCGGCGTCGAAGAGTTGATCATCAATTGTGTGCGTGAGGATAATGGACGTGTTGTATCGCCATTCCTTTGCTCCCCGGAAACCAAACCGGAGGCACGTGTACGCACATGCAACGATCGACCCTGTCCGCCACGTTGGAATTACTCCGATTACACACCATGTTCCAAGTCATGCGGCATTGGCATAAAGACACGTGAAGTACAGTGTATACATGAGGTGACACGCGGTGGCGAGAATACAATGGTCGTGCCAAACAGTATGTGCCCCCAGCCACCACCTGCAGATCGGCAATATTGCAATGTGCTCGATTGTCCAGTGCGTTGGGAAGTTGGCGAATGGTCAAAGTGCTCACACACCTGCGGCTATGGCATTAAAGATCGCAAAGTCGAATGCAAACAGATTATGGCACAGGAGCATAAAATAGAACGACCCGAAACAATGTGTCCCAGCTCAAAGCCCCCAGATAAAAAGCCATGCAATGTAAAACCATGCCCACCGGAAGATCCAAAGCCTATTATTTCCATAAGTAATACCACACACATACAACATGATCCGAAAAAATCAAAGATTACTCTGAAGGTCGGCGGTGCTGGTATAGTATTCTTTGGCACACAAGTCAAAATCAAATGTCCAGTGAAACGATATAATCGCACAAAGATAAAATGGAGTAAAGATCATAAACCGTTGGCACGTTCCCGCAAGTTCAAAGTATCGAAAAAGGGTGCGCTCCGCATTTTAGATATAACATTCCGTGATGCCGGTGTATATTCTTGTCATGCAGGGCTAAGTTCTGCGGAAATACATATTGAAGTCAAAGCAAAACCTGGTCAGCAAGTTGAGGATTTAGAACGTCAAGAGTCAGGTAGGTGTTGCGCGAAAGCTTTTTCTTTTTTGAGAGCATATTCGATCAATTTAGTTTTTGATTTTGTTTGTCTTTGCAGAGCGTCTGGTACGTGAAAGAAGTGGATCGGAACCATTAACTTCCGCTGATATGACAGCAGCTGAAGCGATTAATGGGTATGCCTTAAATAATTAACTGCAGATCTGATGAAGAACCAAGAAAGATTCATTCCAAAACAATGCCAGTTTCCATACAAATTTGATTAAAATGTTGAAAATTTGTTATTGGAACTATGAGTATTTATGAACGGAATGACTTTAAATTTTGTATTGAAATAATACGATTTCCAAAATTTCAGAATCCTAAATTGAACATAATGACTTCAAGTTGTATAGGAAGTTTCATGAAAATACATTAAAGAATAATACTACGGGGATAAGGGGAAAAATCTAAATTGCTGACTTTGATGTGGATTTTAATTGGTGGTGAACACTAGGTGGTGATTTTATATCTACACATATTCCTTACACATTGTACTAGTTCAACTCACATAATGTGAGTTTTCACCATATTGTGAATCGCTTCAATAATGACAAGCACTTCAGAAAATAATGGTTTCTCCTTCCGTTTACTTTTTTTTTTTATAAATACCGTTTCTCGTTCTTTTTTTTTTTATTGTCTATGATGACCATGATATGTTGCGAAAAACTATTGTGGTTAGTTGGTCAATTTGAGAGCAGTTGAGAAAACCTTGACATGAGTTTGTTCGATTTTTATTTTTTGTTCTTGGTTCTTCAGTTTCCTACATATTGTGCGAGTATTTATTTGTCTACTTGTGCTCTTTTTTCTCTATAATTTTTTCTCAATTTTCATTTTTAAAATTCCAACACACATACGTACTTACAGTTCGCAAACAACACGTCGGAAACAACAGCAACAGAACCAGCAACAACAATCAAATGGACGTGAACGTAATCGTCGTCCCAAAACGGATGGTGTGCAACATGCGGATAGTAGCATTATGGAAGATGAGGTAAGTATAACCAAACATATTGTATATATTTTCAATATGTACTTGAATCCACAAATATATATTACTTATGTCTTGCAAGATTCTTTTAGTTTTTTTTCATTTTCTTTCTTGTGTGGCTAACAATTTAACAGGAATTTCTATATACTTGTATTTTGATTATTGTTTTTATTTGTATGTACGATTATTATAATATATTTGTAGTCAACTCAGTTGTAATACAATACATACATTTGCACTTTTAAAGTATAGAGCTCTTAGCTTTTCGTAGCTTTCCTCGCTATGCACTCAAAGGACTAAAATGTCTGTTTACAATGTACTCATAGTATCAACTTAGCAGCAGGACATCTTTTTCGAAATTATATGTGTACATTTGTCAGTTAAATTGGATTTGTGGTTATGCCATATGACGTACAAATACATACTATATGGCAGTTAAATTGGAATGTAATATACAATATATTTTATTTTGAGTTCTAAAAAATGTTTCATTTTACAAAATGATCAGAAATATTTAACGATAATCGAATGAACTACATATTTGTAAAGGGGTCTTTTTATATAGTAAAATGTGATTTTGCAGAACCATACAAATTGGAGATACTTCTTTTTTAATCCCAGGGTAAAAAATTATACCCTTTTCAATTAGTTTATCAAAGGTAGAAGTCAATGTATATACTAGCTAACGCAGCTCATGTAGGTTCCAAGAATTAATGAATCCTAACGAACTGAGGATTAGTCAGACGCGCTTTCAGCTGAGCAATTTTTTTAAATCAAAATAATTGGGTAACGAATGAAACAGAATTTTATGAAACAAGATCTAAAATAAAAAAATAAATTTCAAAAAAATAATAAATACTTCAACCTGTCTTGGTAAAATGTTTCCCATCCAACACCAGAAATTTGGAGCAGTAGTGTTGGAACAAAATGAACCAGTGTTTGGACTAATTGCCCCAAAAAAGTGTTGGCCGAAGTCTCGAAGACAAATTTGGTCTCGAGTTGGGTTAAGTTGACCTCATGAAAAGCAAGCAAAATGCAAAATCAAACGGGAAAATTTAAAAACTGAGCTAAAAGTTGGACCATCAACACATTTTTTTGAAAATGCTTTATATCAAGCATCGTTCGACATTTTTCAATTACAGAAAAAAAAATGAAAGAAAGAAAGATCATACCTTTCAGCCCACTAGAGCCCCGCGGGTGCAGGGTACAGTAAATTTTAAACGAACTTCAGTTTTGTAGAGCAAAATATTCAGTTGATCGACCTAACATTTTTACCTCCTACAGTAGGTTCTAAGTAATGTAATGAATCGGATCTGACTGGGTCAAACCAATAGAGGGTTCGAACATCCCCTGAGTTTAAAATGAGTAAAAAATGTTTATCTCGTCTGCTAGACTAGACTTTTCAATTTTTTCCGATTTGCTGTGTTATTCAATCCTGGCAAAACCCATTATATTGGTATGCATAGTTTCTAGTATGGCTCAAAAGTTTCAATTTGGTTTGTAAAAATTGGAAGGCGCCTATTTTTATTTTTAATTGGAACTCCAATATGTTTCAAACATTTTACGATTTTTATTTACCTATGGTTTTTCTATGAGAGAAAAATAACCATATTTAACAAAATATTCCATCATAATAGCTTAAAGTAACTTCCAAGTATCTAAATTTGCCCGTAAATTTCATTCTGGAAATCGAAAGGTTTTCTCAAAATTGTTCTAAAAAATGTAAAAGTTTACAGAATTATGGCCTATAAGTAATAGGTAAAATATATATATTGAAACAACAACATATTCGTTGTGCTAAATATTCTATCATGGATATCCATCAAATTAGTTCAAAAGAAATTTCAAAAATCTGTAGTCACCTTTAAATATTGTTGCTTAAAATTTTATAAATATTTTCTTTTGATCGTTCACTTTTGTTTTAAAATTCATTAAAATAATTATATTGTTATTATTAAATATTTAATATATCATTACAACTATTTCTATTCTGTATTTTTATAAATTCTTTTTGTGATTCGGGGTCCTTCGTTTAAATTCGACTACCTCTACGTTTGTAAAGCATTCACAATTAGTGCAACAAGCACAAGATGGTTTACCACAACCTGCCAGTGCCAGCAGTGGTAGTAGTCGTCATACCCATGTACTGCTTGCAATGCCATATTTTCAAGCATTGCTAAATAATCTACAGGTGAGATATGATGTATTCTTCTACATGGTTGAATGTCTTCTTCTGTTTGTACGTTTTTGTTACATTATCATTTCATAGTCTCACTTTCTCTCTCTCTCTGACTCATACTCTCATACTTACACATTTACTTTTACATTCTATCTCTCTCTCTCTCTCGCTCTTTCCATTTGTCTATTTGTCGCCCTCATTGTTTTTGAGTTTCATTGTGGATTTGACCACACACTTCAATGATTTTTTTTTACAACTTCATTTTGAGCGTGTCACTTTTGATGTCATTTTAGTTTATAATTTCATGTCATTTCATTTAGAATAGTGATAATGATGATTATCATAATCATAATGTTACCATCTTTAATGTGATACACAGCACAGCATCAGAAGCTCTGCTGTGTTCATGTTTTTTGTTTTTGTATACAACGTTGCTATTGTTAATTTGGTTTTCATGACTATTGTTGTTGTTATTGTTGTTCCTTGGGTTATTCATTTATTTTACTGCTGACTCTGTTCAATTTCGTTTGACCATATCTATATGTTTTGATTATGTTTTAAGTTTTACCTCCTCATCATAATCATATTTTCAAATTAATTCATTCAAATACATTTTAACCTCAATGTCTTTGATGACTCTTTGTGAGAGACAGACCATGTCATTTTCATGAATTTCCATTTGCATTACAAATATTATACATACACATTATTTTCCATTTCGTTTGTATGCGTTTTGGTTAATACTTTTTGAATGAGTTCTACTACCAGTATGTTATTTTGCATTCCAGTTTGAATATTATAAGCTTAGGATTTTCAGTAATTTCGTTTATATTAAATACATTTTGACAGTGACTCTATTTGTCTAAGTTACATGCACTTGATAGTCATAGTTAGTATTTTAAATATTGTTGTTCTGATACTTATAAATGTTGTGTACATATTACTCATACGACATGTATATTTTTCATATGCCATATGAGTGTATAAATTTTATTTTATTGTCGTTTTAATTTTTGTTCTGCTAATTTTTTTAATACTAAATTTATGATGATTATTATTAACATTATTTTTGTGTACACTTAGCTATTAGATTTTAGTACGTATTAGCTTACTTATCTACTTATTTGACTATGAAATCTTAAGAGGTCGTATTCGTCTTTTTTTTTTTCTATGATAATTGGAATTAGTTTTAAAGGATTTTTTATACAACATTAAGTTTTTATTTCAAAAAAATGCTTAATTATATTTGAAAATCTTCGATGTTCTCTACATTAGTAATTAATTCTTCGGATTTATTAAATCAAAGATATAGTAGAACTTAAATATATAGAACATTGACTACACATATCCTGTCAGCTGTTATACAAACCCTTTTCCTATTAAAATTTAATAATATTGTACTATTTACAAAACTAACATAATTAATTTACAATTATTTCACGTCTCTTAATTCCATAATTATACAGTTCAATTCCATATATGCACATGCATTCCGAGCACTTAGTGAACCACGAAAACTTTTAACAAATTCTTTACAATAAATGATGATTATGATGATGATGATGATATGATGATATTTTTTTTGTAACTTTTATGAATATTATTTATTGTAAATATTTCATTTTTTCATTTCACTCGAATTTTTTTTTTTATCCTATAAACATTTATTCACTTTTGCTTTTTCTCTTCTCTTTTTCCGTTTATATATTGTATATATATATATTTTTTACACTCTATGAACAATACTCTGCTACCTATTCTGCTACATATATATAATATTCGTCGTCGGCACATGACAACTAAACAACCGACCAACCAACTAATATATACAAATATGTATGTGTACATATACATTCACCACAAATGATATGGGACTTGCTCTTCCTTGCTCTTTCTATCGATACACATACACATACACTAACATATGTGTTGAATACAAATTTTAAACTAGGTAAAAACTCAACTTGATTCAATTTATATTATTTTCCATTTGATTTTATTTAATTTATTTGGTTTCTACTTTTGTTTATGTGTTGATTGTTTTAATATGATTTTTGGTTGACTGATGAATAGCTAAAGTATGAAATTTAAAAAAGTTATGACAGAAAAAGGAAAAAAAATTGGACAAATATGCATGTTGCATGACAGTCATAAAAATTGTTTTTTGTTTGTAGACTAGCAAAATGCATGAAATTTTTGCAGACATAAAATAATAGTTTTTAATATTTTTATTTTCGTGTGATATTTTCATATTTACATAAATGTCAATTAGAGCATTTTATTTAATGCAAGTCTAAGCGATTTTATATTTTTTAGTTAATTTTGAGTATCTCTAAAATCTCTTCTATTTATTTAGCTAAAAGCAAATAATCAATAACCAAACTATACATATGATAATACATCAAAGTTCAAATTTATAACTTTCAAGCAGCCATTTAAATATGTATAATTTATTGCATAAATTTTCTACCAAATTGACACATTTGGTATATAAAAGGTGAATAAAAAATCGTACGTACGTGCTAGAGTAGCAATTCATTCAAACTTTTCAAAGCAACCGGTTATTAAATGTGGATACATAAGTAGTATTCTTTTCACTATTTCTAAGGATGATTCTTATTCAGCTATAGGATTATTTATCGATTTTCAGATGTTCTTCGAAGATAGGGGATAATTATGGTTAGAAGAATTATAGGGTAGAAAAAATTTTTTTTCTAGGAGTAACCCTGAGAGCAGTGGGAAGGAAATTGATGGTTAAATGTCAATTTTGCAGGGCAGCTCCTTTGAGAGATAGATATAGAGGGTGGTGATGGGAAAAAATGAATAGGTGCCAGTCAAAAATTCATCTTATTTGTTGATTTGCAGCTATTTTTATGCGTATTTTATAGAGGAGCCTCCATATGGGATGAATACAGGGGATAATTACGTTAAAAAGAAATGTTGGGTGGTAAAAATTAATGAGAGTTGGTCATATATCCTCAACCTCTAAAAACACTCCGAGAGCGATTTGATCAGAATTTATGAAAAAAAAACGTCAATTTTAAAGGGATAACCACTCTAAGGGATAGATATAGGTTATAAATATGTTAAGATGAGCTGGTGACGAATCAAAATTGAATGAGAGTCGATCACACTTTTTATCCCTCTACGGGCGATTTTTAGAATAAATGTTTCAACTTTCATCAGTTTCAGTTCAGTTTTAAGAGAAATTTATTAACAAGTAAAATTTTTCGAAATTCAAAACTATTCAAGTAAAAATAACCAGTTTTCAATTACGAATAATATTCCACAAACAAGAGCAACAAGAAATGACAACTCTACTACATATTCGGTAGATGCATATGGAATTGTGTTGAAGCATTCATACAGCTAAATATGTACTTCAGGCTAACATTTCGTTGCGGTAGAATATCAAACAAAAATTTGCCAAAAATGAAAAACTAAACAAAAGAGAAAGAGAAGGAAATAAGTCTTCCCCTTTCGCCATTTTAAGCGTCACTTGAGAACGTTATATTGTGAAGTGTTTTGTATGAAAAAAGGTAAATTGACGTGTTGCTTCCATTTAAATATATTTTTTTTAGAGTTTTTTTTTATATTAAATTTCTATAACATTTTTTTACTACTCCCTTTTCATACGTACTTATACGTTTCTCTCCCACCTTTTCTCAGTGATGCACTCATTCATAAAATTTCCATTTTATTCGGTTCATTGTAAATAAGATACAAAAAATATTTTAGTTCAAGTAAATAATTTTTTTTTTCTTATTCACACATATGTCAGCTATATTGTATAGACAAAAACAAATTTAATGCACTGTAGTACTCTCAATAGAAAGGAAAAAATTTTACCCAAACACATATTCGTTTGTACAATGAAGACAATAGAGCAATATTACTGGTATATATGGAAATAAAATTAAAAGTATATATGCACTCTATATTGTTCTTAGAAAAGTGTATTTATATTTATGGTACAATGTTATATAAATATTTATATATATGAGGTTGTAAAGGTGTATATCATTTGCAAGAGGACAAAGCTACCATACAAACATACTCGTAGGAAAATGTGCATAATTGATTATTTAATTATTTTAAAAATTTTCAATAAATCTCCAAAATGGTCCGCACTTATTTTGCGCAGTGTGAAAAATCTCAATAGCGCCACGTTCGAATATAATTGTATTGAATGATCACTCATACTAAATGGAAATATGTAATAAAAATTGGCAATTGTGTTCTGCTTTCAATATACCTCATAATACCTCATATTTTGCCTATTTTTTAAGACAAAAATGCAGCTATCGTACTCTTTCTTCGTTATTAAGCTAAGTATTTGAATTATTGGATAAAAATTATGCCAATATCGTCTAATTCAAGCAAGCTGAAATTCTGGGATTATGTGTTTCATAATTCAAAGTATTAGATAAGTTTTGATAGGGTTGCCATCTAGATCATTGTTCGATGGTCACTTGTAGAGGACGGAAGTCTGAAATCTATATGCATATTAGAGAAATTGCGATAGTAAACCACCACCTTTTTTGGCACAATAGATCTCATTTGGTCACGGTACATCTTGGCCTATAATAATAAACCCCCTCTTCACACCATAATTGTATATAACACTCGATCATATATACTACTAGCGAGTGCAGAATTGTTTAGACAGACTTGTACTGATGACTTGAGATGATGAAATATTTTTCTCATTTCTATTGCATTCCAAGAGTATTAAGCAAGAGGGGAGATGTAAGAAAATGGTTCTAAAAACGGTGGGTTTGATGTGCGAGATTTTATCTTATTTAAAAATAAACTCCCATATTTTTATGAGATCATATTTGAAGGATAAAGTCCGAGTATATGATGCTAGGTAGTCAAGCTATTAAGCTGCTCAATATATTAATATCCAATTAATCTTTATAGGGATTACTAAAGGGCTTAAGATTCGTATAAAAAATATGGGCGTCAGATCAGGGAGACATTTAGCGGCCTAAAACATTGTCATAAACTAAGAAAACTACTATTAGCTTAAGACGCAATATATAAAATAAACTCCAAATGGGAGTGAAAAATTTTATATGCATCGACCAGGCACAATTGGTTTTAGATGAACCTAAGTGGTTTAGCACGTTGTTTGGTATTTTCTGATATGTGAATATGTAACCAAAATAAATTCAGTAGCACTAAATCACCACCAAAGCAGTTACGATGAAGTACAATAGAATCGAAGGTCAATTCATATTTATTCTTAAATTATATGATCGTTTGAAGGATCGTTTGTGAGGATCAATTGACATCACAACAATAAGTCATCAACAAGCTGACAGTTTACTCAACCTATGTAAAGTAATCATTCTGGAATTTTACTAGAACGTACATTTGAAAGGAAGAAATTCTCTATGATTTATAGAATTGTAATTGTCTTTTTCTAGAAGCTTTCAGCAAATTTCCTATAAAAATATTCAGGAACACTAAGGTATTTATGGATATATTTAATTTTTATGGATATGACAATTTCTTTCTTTATTGAAATAATAGGTTCTGCAAAAATATGTCCTAATATACATATAAGTATGCATGATTCATATTCTGTCCTAGGTTATTAATAGGCTATTGACAAAAAAAAATTATATAATTTTCTTCTCACAATTGATCAGATTTGAATGAAATATTTCATTTCTTTGCGTATTTATTAAGTGTAATATTTTGGTTACAAATTAAAACTTCACTATAGTTTCATTAAGCAGATATTTCACAATGTATTTATAAAAAATAGATGAATTTCTAATACATTTTTGTTTTATATCCCTTTTTGGTGGTTTTCCAGCCATATCATTATTAGAAAATTCTTATCTCTCGTCGAATATGCAATATTTAGCAAAGAAAGATTTACACTTTAAATGTTATTCAATTGCTAAAAATGTATAATCCTCTCAATTATTACTTAATTATTAATTTTCTATGTTTAAAAACTATAAAATATCATGCATGTGTCTTAGCTAATAGAGGAGATTACCCATTTTGTTTTATTATTCCTCTTTCATGCTGACGCTTCAGTAGTAATTTTATTAAATCGTTTAATTTAATTTTATTTTTTTTTACTGCATTCTGCAATCACAGTATTTGCTTAACAGTTTATTATCATATATTTATATTTAAATATCATATAATTATTTATATAAAGGTGTAATATTTTTATTTGTTCAAGCATTCATACATGGTACTATTTAGATTCATTTAATACAACAATTTCAATTATTCATATCATACTATTTTGTATTTACATTCATTTAATTTGATCAATTATTTTAAATCTTTCTACTAATCTATATTTTATGATTAAATAAATTTATTATCTAGCTCTACTAATATATATTGCTGAAGCAAATTGGAAGCCAAAAGTATATAATACCTACATATATAATATATAGAATTATCTACTTTAATCGTACAAGTGAAAGATTATAAAATATTAACTTTATACTCGTACAATATGTACGAGTAGCTATGTATGTTTGAATACAAAATAAAAAAGAAAATATTTCCATGATCATGATTCGCAAAAATTGCATCTAAATATACGCTAAATTATTCAATAAAAACAAATTGCTTACAATTTTCATACTTGCATTGTACAATATTATATATGCAAGTACCTGTATGTATGCATGTGTCAATCTAAATGAATATGAGAGTATGTACGTATGGTTTTATTAATGCAAAAAAAAAAAAACAACAACATGTTTATATACTCGTATGTAGATATAGAAAGTATAAGGTGTACAAGAAATGTTTATGAATACAAGTATAAATATTTTGTACCTACAGATGAAATTGTATCTAATAGAGATACGAATGCTTTAATTTTATACAAAAACACTTAAATACTAAATACGTGCATAAGAGCCCTAAATGCTTACGAATAGCTTACGAGTAGCTACATACCTATGTATATGTATGTAGCTACTCATACGAAAATCGAGTCATCTGCAACTGCAAATGTTCATACTTATACACTTTGAGGTATTATTCTAGGTATGTGTATGTACTTATGCAATATATAAACGTGTATGGGTGTGTCTTCATGTGCGTATGCAGATTAAACTCGAAATAATTCATTGCATTTGATGAAAAGCAAAACGAAAAGAAAGGCAAATATAATACCAAAAGAGAAAAATTTTAACAAAAGTAACAGGCAACAAGTGCGATAACATCGAAATATTTTACCCTACATTAAGAAAATATGTTTTTATATAAGCAAAATTTAAAAAAAACGACATTCGAACACATATTTTGGTTTTAAGGAAGGCGTATTTATCACCAAACAACACTCACTCTCCAATTTGTGTGTTTGTTGGAATTTCAGCCCAATAAGTTCACATTTCCTTGCGTGAAATTAGAAAACATATATTTAGAGTTATACATATTTTTGTGTGGGTGCCGTAGCTCAGTGGTTAGTGCGTTGGCCTTCTGATCTATAGGTCGTAAGTTCTACCCCCGGCTGAAGCATAACAAAATTTAATATCGAAAAGATTTTTCTTTCGAACGGTACCCACCTGCCGGCAAGAATTGGCAATTTTTCCGGCAGTAATAATTTGGCAAAAATGCTTCTTAAAAGAACTCTGTGACAAAACTAAGTTAAAGTGATGTCACAAGGGTTCTGCCGTTCGGAATCGGCTAATATAAGTGGGTCCCTTCTAATGCTGTCCAAATTTAACACGCACATCAGTATTGAAAGAGAGGCTCGGTGGTATCACAATGGGCCTTTCTGGTCGTAAGTGTGTCCTCTCAGAGAGAGGGCAGCCACATGACCGAACCTAACCTATATTTTTGTATGGGAGGTAGATATAATTTTCAATCGATCATGTCTATTTTGGAATATAAGAATTCCAGAAAAAAACTTATCCCATATTCTGAGTTTCCGCATAAAATCCTCATAATTGAGTAAAGAAAGTGCAAAACATGGATTCGAAAAACCATTTTTGTATTGGAGATAGTTGCAGATTTTATCCTTACTTACTTACTTACTTATGTGGCCATAACAACCGAATATCGATTTAGGCCGAAGATAACATGCTTCGCCAGCCATCTCTGTTCTTCGCTAGCTGGCGCCAGTTAGAAATTCCAATCGCCGTCAGGTTCTCCAGTACTTGGTCTTTCCACCGGAGGTTTGGTCTTCCTCTTCTGCGTCGTCCTCCAGCGGGTTCCGAATATAACACCTTCTTAGCTGGAGCGTGTTCTTCCATTCACTCGACATGACCTAGCCAGCGCAGCCGCTGGATTTTGATGCGCTTTACTATGTCAATATCGGCATACAGCTCGTACAGCTCATGGTTGTACCTTATTCGGTACTCGCCACCAACGCAAATAGGTCCAAAGATCTTGCGTAGGACTTTTCTCTCGAAAACTCCAAGCATTCGCTCATCCGAGGTGGAAATTGTCCAGGCTTCAGCGCCATATGTTAGAACAGGCATGATGAGAGACTTGTAGAGTGTAGTTTTCGTTCTTCGAGAGAGGGCTCGACTTCTCAATTGCTTACTCAGCCCAAAGTAACACCTGTTAGCAAGAGTTATCCTACGCATGATCTCCAAGCTGACGTCATTACTGCTGTTAATGCTGGTTCCAAGATAGACAAAGTCCCTTACTACTTCAAAAGCGTAGTTGTCAACAGTGACGTGCTGTCCAAGACGCCGGAAGTCTTTGTTTGTTGACACTAGATACTTCGTCTTGCCCTCGTTCACCGTGAGACCCATCCGACGCGACTCTCTTTCCAACTCTGAGAATGCTGCACTGACTGCTCGCGTGTTCATGCCGATTATGTCAATATCGTCGGCAGATTTTATCCGATTCTATCTATTTTCAATATCAGTATTTTGTGGTTGTTAAAACCGCTATATATTGAATTTCGAAATGATATCTCTGTATTTAAGTTCATTTAAGTTCATAAAATGTACAATTTTTTTGTACGGAAGGTGTTCGTGATTTTCGTTCAATTACAACCATTTTCGGAATTATGTGTTTAGTGGTTAAAATAATCTTATATAGCAAGTTTCAGCCTAATAGCTCAATATTTTCATGTGTAAATCCCGAATTAATTCGTTTACTTTCAGTTATTTTCATTACCCGAACTCGTACATATGTTGATCGCATTATTAAGATATTTCGTACTTCAGCTCAATATCATAATATTTTTTTGGTACAAATCCATTGTGATACTCATTTATTCGTAATCAGGCTTTCTATGGCAGATCCAATAATGTAGCAGTGGAGTTAAAGTACACTTTTTATCCAATGGCTCTCATATTAGAAAACATTCATTTGCTTGTAAAATACTTCTTTGGCACAGATTTTCACAGATAAATACGCTAACTTTAAATTTAAACTGTTAGAGTTTGAAAGCACATATTAGGCTTGATTTTCACCCGCTCAGATTGATTTTGAGAGTCTTTTCTTCATTGATGAAAGCAATCTTAGAAACCCAATTTCAATATGATAACTTCATATTTCGCTGCTTAAAGTTAGACAATATAATAACGAAGGCAATATTTGTACAGAGATTAGGTGAAATTTTCATTTGATTCAATATATTTTTGCACTGAGCTGTTCATTAGTAAAAAGAATTGTTTATACCAAGTTTCATCTTTCCAGCAAAATATTTCTAGTAGTTAGCATACGAAAGGGTAGATGCTATCCTAGTCATTACTAAGCCATTTCAGGTGATGATCGTAAAAAACAACGTATATAATTCTTATAACTGAGACTGTAACGTGAAACTACAATATATGGTAGGGTATATTTATAAATGGGTTGTATCTGTACTAAGTACCATGTTTAATGCTAAAGTAAAAGGTCGTGAATGGACTATTATGGCAATGAAAGTTTTCCGAATTTCTTAGCTTTTTTTTCTACTATTTACATATATGCTTTTATTTGGAATATATAATCTTATTGCATTACTTTACATCCTCTATGTCTTCCTCTGTCATTCTCTTCTATCCATTTTGGGTCTCTCTTTTAATACCGCTCGTCTACATAGATCTTCTACATTTCGAATGAAACTAAAAGAGATGTATCACTGTGTAATGCAAGGGTGTGATAATAATTTTATATGCATACTTGCTCAATTACATATATAACGTATAGGACACATGTTTCTTTGCACAAACACACAACCACACATACAGTTATTTCTACAATACAATTTACGAGTGCAATTGCGTTGTATGCCATACCGCATAAGTAATGCAACAATTTCATTGTGGTACAAAGCAAAAAAAAAAAAAAAAAACACACACACACAAAACAAACTGAAATGGAAGGTGTAAAAATTTACATAAAATTAAGTAAAACATACCGCATTGTTGCTATTTCGTTGTATTCATGTTTATGGGTGAGAGCGTGCCTTACTAAATGGGCTATTTAACACATTGTATATTGCTCACTCGCTGCCATGTCGTTTGCAGCTCATACCTCGGCTTATGTTTTTAAATAAAATAAATAAATACATATAAGCTTTAGTAGTATCATGATTACTATCTGACTGTTTGTGGGAATATTTTAAATTTTACACATACACGCACGTGCAAGCATTTGTATATTTTATATAAACAAGGCGAGGCGCCGGCAAAACCACAAAATATGTCAGTGAACATATATGTAAATTATGCTCCAATTGTATGTATGTATATGTGCCTATGTATACATGATGCTTATAATAACATATGGTATTTATGTAGTTGTTGTTATTCATGTTTTATGTCATTAGTACGCGTATACATAAGTGTGTATATGAAAATAGATGCATATTTATAAACTCCCTTCTAGTGGCTGAAATTTAATTCAGTTGTAGTGCAGCAGAGCTCCATTTTTGTCAAAATTTCTAGTTAATGTTCTGACATTTATATAATCATATGGTATTTTTCATATACATGTATCATTTTTATGATCCGTACAATATGCACAATATGTATACGTCGCACTATTATATTTAACCACAATAACTATTATGTGTGAGTACATCTACCTAATGCGAAATTTATAGGCGATTGGTCTAATACACTATTCGATGGTATTACATATGTTCACATTAAACCAATAATGGAGCAACAACTTGTATCATAATTCTTTAGTTAACTGAAAACACTGAGAAGAAGAACAAAATATTCTTTGATTTGTCCAAAAATTCGTATAGAAAACCATACAAGAATATCATGAGAATCTGAATATCGGATAGGATTCATTGATGATGAATTCTTTGCCATTAACAGCATGATAATTGTATTCAATCTGTCTAAATCCCTTCAGACAAGTCATATGGTTGGTCCCTGAAAGGAAGAAAAATATAAGTCAAGTTAAATAAACACTTATTTTTTATTAACGTACCTGAATTTCATACTTACCATATGGCCACCCTGACTCTCCGCATAAATTCCCTTTATGCTGTATATTCGCCTCTCGTGCGACGATCGACCGATCAATTCCAATTCGGTCCTTAAAAAAAAACATCGTGCCATTCCGCGCATATTCTATATTTATATTTATAAACAAATGTTAAACATGACAGATTGTAATAATTATATATTGTAAAAATATCTATTGTCTCCAAGTAATAATTAAAGGCAAAATAATTTTATACACATACATACATATATTCGTATTGTGTAGTTTATAACAACTAATGCGTTTTATTCACAATCCAATGAGGGTTGTTTACTAAGTAGTTGCTCTAGCCAAGATTCTAGATTCTAATGAAAACTCTATTTATTCCTAAACAAAAGGTCTTTTTGGCTCTATGCATTTCGTTCAATTGTTCTAAATCTTCATCGAATTGATACAACAACTTTCACAAATATTCTGCGGTGATCATTGTGCCCTTTTGAAGATAAAATAGCCGTCAACACTTTGCTGGGGGACTCTACAGACGAAGAGTTCATAGGTTCGACTGTTTCTTGATCTCTGGTGTGTTGTGATAGATTCATATTTCGTAGATGGTTACAACACAATGCAATAAGATGACAAACAGTTATTATCCTAGGTCACATAATTACGTTGCAGCTCCCATTTGGTAGCGTATTCAACTATTCATTTGATCATTCATTTAATAATGGTGACACCGTCTATTGATTAGACTGATTTCCTCAAACTGCGAAGAAATTCGACTTTAAAGATTCACACCAAACTTGATCATTAATTAGAGAACTATCATTTGAAGGATAGTTTCTTTAAGATAATTAGCTCCATATCTTGCCTATATCGACTACTTTTAATCGAGATGAAATTGATGGATAAACCACAACTTACGCATTATTTCGCCTGAGACAACTATATTCGACGTATTGATATCTATTTAGGAGGGATTTTATTTTGCATGAAATGAGCTGGCTACTCCTACTATTTAATATAGCTCGTATACAAAGTCGTGAGATATGTTTTAATTTTTATCTCCATAACTTACATTTATACCATATAAGTATAACCTGACATTCGACTACTGCGCAAAAGATGGACATGGTAAGCTCCTTTTCTTATACGATATACATACTAACCTCTAAGTATGTAATTTGTGAGATCGTCTCGTTAATGTGCACATTTTTTCTAAATAAATGAATTAGCTGTTCTTGTCACTAGTTATAAGTACATAGGGGCATATTATGTACTACCAAAATATGCATAACAAGCAAATTTGTCTAGCTTACCACCACGACGTTGACAGTGGTTAGCAACACATTTATATATGTATATAGCACATATGTATGTACATGTGTTTATGTATTTATTATATACATGTGTACGCGCAAATGGTATATGTGCCACACAACGTGGTTATTATGAAATTATTTCAATTGCCACACAATATTAACATTGTATGAGTAAATTATTTTAAATTATTGATACAACTGATTATTTAACTCTATTATATGTGAGTATATAATAGGTGTGATTACATTAAATATTATTTGTTTATTAAATTATTATATATATTTTTTGAGTACTTGCCATATACTTTATACTAGCAAATATTGTATTAAAACCTATTTTAATAGAACAAAAATAAATATTATTCATAAAGACCTTAGCAAATGCAATATAATTAATTCTCCATTTTGCGATTCCCATTTTGTTTTACTTCTTTCTGATTTTAATCTCATTAACTCATTTTATAATAATCATTTCGAACTGCTATTCATTATACAAATTTTTAATATATCGTAATAAACTTTTTTCTCTCCTATAGAATTTTCCCCTATGATAATTTGCTCTATTTTTGAAAGGACAATAATATAGCTATAACCCCCATATGAGCCATATGGCACATTTACAATTATACATATGTATAAATTATATTCCATTTATTATACGCCCATACTGAATTCTGCTACTGCAAAATAATAAACAAATTAAATAATCTTTATAATACAATAAAAACGAAAAGTCCTATTCAATTTAAATATGCACAAGATGAGTTTCAAACTAAACAAGACGTAAAAAAAGAAATATAAATGTGTTTTTTTTTTTAGCAAAACCATTAATTCAATACAGTGATTTTCATGGTCTACAAGTTTGTCGAATGTGTGTTTTAGATGGTCGACTAAATAATTTTTAGTAAATGTTGGTCGTTAGTTAATTAGTGTGGAACAAAGCGTTCGCACACTTTTCAGCAGCCTAAAAGTTTGGTCAAATCGCGATAAATTTTATATATTTCCGATTGATCAGAGATATTGTATGCCAACCTATTGGTCAATATTTATATTCTTATTTGTTAGATTAGGGCGTTGCCCTCCTGACCTGTAGGTCGTGGGTTCAATACTCGGCTGAAGCAGAACTTTATTATCGAAAAATTTTTCTTTCGAACGGTACTCACCTGTCGGTAAGCAATTGCCAATTTTCCGGCAAACAGCTTCTAAAAGAGCTCTGTTCTCTCTTCCATTCGGGACCGGCTAATGTAAGGTCCGATATTTAACACTGTAACAGGTCAAAACTAAACCTGTTACAACCTTTAACATACCTACCTACGAACACTCCATAAATCATTAAAACATTCAACATTCCAACAATAAACAACCAATAGCAAATATGTGTATCATAGAAAAGTTCATTTGATTCTTCTTCTTCTTCTCCTTATTGTCGTCATACAGTAATATCAGTAGATGTATACACACATACACATGCTCGTGTAGTCAATCACTATGACGACAGAGAAAGAAGAAACAATCAAATGAATTTTCACTGAAAGTAAAATGTATCATAATAGGAATTTTACACAACATAATTCTTAAATGCTTTTTATATGGAGATGTACTAAAGGTGTATGACCAATCAATGCTTGATCGAGTAAGTCGTGACCCAACATACTAGTTGAAACGATCTTGCTAAAATTTTTGGAATCGGCCAGTTCGAATATCTTGCTATCCGAACGAGTGCTCTTATAGTCGGGCAGGTAGTAATTCGCTCGACGACTATAAGTAGTTCTTGCTTTAAGCGAAGCTGTCTGTTTTCGACCGCTCGCTCATAGCAGCCATCAGCTCTGCCCGAGTCATTTTGACCAACCGCATATACTAGGAGCAACCATCCGCCACCCCGTTGATCGTTCCTATATATTGCTATAAAGGTCTCCCTCTTCTAGGTGTGAGACCAGGGTGCTGGTTACAGAAGACCCCTTTATCAGGCTACCCTACACAACTATCAATCGCTTGGAGACTTCTGCTGAGGCGGATCTGCAAGACGACTGATTCATTAGGTGCGACCAGGTATCGCTGATCAATCCTAAAAATCCTCATTGTATAAATAAGGTTAGGTATTCCCTTTAGGCATAAGATAAGAAATTGAATTTGTATTGAAATTGTAAAAAGAAAGAAAGAAAGAAAAATAAAATAAAGTAGTAGTAGTTCCATTAGTACCGAGTCGAACACTCTTCTAGTGTCGGTGAATTGATTGCCAACAGGCAATCGTGTGGAATTCGGTCCTCCTCCTACAACAAGATATTTACGCTGCTCTCTTGTTTGATCCTGGCTGACTGAGTAATACCTCAGCTGGAAGCATAAGGCACGCGATACAACACGCACAATACTACTGGAAGAGAATCTCTGTTGTTCCTATGGAACATGTTTGTTTCAAATTTGGATTTAATATTTTTTGTCGTCTCTATTTGACATTTTGCTCATCAAAAACAAGTTATAAGAAAAAAACTAACACAGGCTCAAATGTGCCAAAAGCAAACAATTTTACAAGTACAACTTGTCGCCCTCCCTCAGGATTATTGGGCTCACATGCACCATGTACTGTAAACGGAAGAATGTGATAAACAGAGTTTGATGGAAACAAATCTACTCCGACTAAAACTTCTTTCCTTACTTAAAGCAATTGAGAAATTTGTATAACGAAAAAGAATGTACTGAGTACTTCTCAAAAACAACACATCCCAAGTGAGGAAATTTCGCCTTTAGAAACGCAAAACAAGTAGTATAGATAGTGTTTTGTATTGTGTTGCATCTGGTATCCACGTTTAGCCGTATGTTTCTATTTATTTACCTAGTAAGACATTTCTCTGACCGGCTCCTTTACGAAGCTCTGCATTACTCTACATGAACTTTTCTATTTGTCTTTCTGTCTTTGAGAACCAACTCAAGTAGCAGTATATTTAATTTGCACCTTTCGAGAAGAGAACTCAAAGCAAATTCTCGATTTTGCTCGATTTTACAAAACCTCTTCGAGAAGGTGACTGTCTTCGATTAATATACAACTTTGAACAAAAAGTTCCCGGACTAACCATCGTGTGGCGCTCCCATCGTTCCAATTGATATTCCCTCTAAATCTTAGCGTCATAGCTTCACATATGCAAAAGTTACGTGGCCAAAAGTACATCTATCTCAGTGCTTCCTGCGATTTTTCCCATCACTTCCTCTCGGCTACTGAAACGCGTTCGCCGTAATGGTTTTTTCACTCGATTGAACAGAAAGAAGTCACAGGGAGCCAAATCAGGTGAAATCGGTGGCTGTTGGATGGTATTTGTTGCATTTTTCGTCAAAAAATTATGAATAATGATGGCAATGTGCGACGGTGCGTTATCATGGTGCAAAATTCGCAAGTTTTCTGCTCACAATTCAGGTCTCTTTCCGTCGTACTCATAAACCCACGTCTCGTCTTCAGTTATGATCCTTTTGATGAATGTGGGATCGGATTCAGCCTCGCAAATAATGTCTTTTGCGACGTCAACACGGTTTTTTTTTTCATGAAATACACGATGAACACTTTTGCAAATGTCAAGCTATGACGCTAAGATTCAGAGGGAATATCAACAACGAATGTACCAACTTAACAAAAAAAAAAACAGAACTCAAATTGGAACAATGGGAGCTAAACACGGTGGTTATTCCGGGAACTTTTTGATCAAGGTGGTACACGATAAAACATTGAAGGGAAATATCAATTTTAGACCGGAAATCCTCCAAAAGCCAAAAGCCCTTTGGCCGAGCCCCTCTTCTAGTTTTCTTGTGTGTGTTAAATTTTGGACAGTATTAGAAGGTATTACAGGACAGTATTAGCTTCTTAAAGAACTCTGTGACAAAGCTCAGAAAAAGTGATGTCACAAGTGTTCTGCCGTTCGGAACCGGCTAAAATAAGTAGGTCCCTTCTAATACTGTCCAAATTTAAGACGCACAACAGTAATGGAAGAGAAGCTCGGCCAATGAGTCCTTTGGGGCTTTAAGTGCCACATATTTATTTATTTTATTTTATTAGAAGGGGTCTACTTATATTAGGCTGTTCCAAATAGCACAACCATTAGGACATCACTTTTTCCAAACTGTCATCGAGCTTTTTTCGAAGGTTTTAAACATAAATTTTCACTATAAATTACTTATACTTTGCTATAACTACCAGAATGGCCGAGATCTATCATAACAACGTAATACCTTCCCTCAGCATAGAGCACAAAATAAATAATTAATTAAATAAATACTTCCACTTAAGAGCAATAATCCATTTCTTAATTGCTTGCTATTAGCAATGCAAAAGAAATGAAAAAATAAAGTAATACGAAAAAAGACGACAGAGTCATTGGTAAATAAATTTAATTTGTACCCCCATGTGTTTACCAGTTTGTGTGCAGGTGCATGCCCTTATTTATGTTGCAACAGGATGTTACTATTATTTAATGCTTGAAGCGTGAAAAAGGGAAAATGACACAAATCTGTGCAAACCTTCTATAAAACTGGGTTGAAAATAAAACAAACAAAAATCCCAACGAAAATGGCATGAGAATAGCACACAAATAAATACAGCACGTAGATGGGTAAGAAATATATGTCATCAATTAACGAAAGTATTCTAAAGAAATACAACGGAGGAACAAAAACGTGAAACATGCAATAGAGGGTACTATTTGTATGCGCTCATTTATATATTCGTAGTATGACAGCAATGTGGTACTCAACCATCAAACCGTCACTGGTATTATTGGTAACAATGATATTGCAACTGATGTTGCTGTTGTTGATGCTTCAACAATTTCCGTTTATGTACATAGTTTAAATATATGTATGATTTTGAAAATGAAAGCTTGTTGCATGCTTTTTCTTTTTTTTTTTTTTGTACCAGTATAGTATGCTGATATAATGGTATTTTTTGCTTAGCAATAATACAAATCCTATTTTGATGAGGATTATGACTTGTAAAATTTATTTTTCCGCCAGTTGCAAGGAGGAAGTTGCTCTACTTCCTCAGTTAACAAATATGTGCTATATTATAACATGAATAAAAGTTAAATAGTCGATGACAGACAGGTAAATAGGTACATCATTGCTGAAATGTCAGTAGTAAAAAGAAAATATGAAAAGGTGCAAAGAACACGACAACTTTGTGCCACATTAACACTACAGACACACTTGCTAATGATGTGAGCTTGTATGCATGGAAAATAGTTAGGACAGTGCATAGTCAGACCAGTCATTAAAAATAATTTATCTTATATGTATGCATGAGTCTGTGATAAAAATTATGGGTGGACAGAGTAAAGTTATCATGATACGGACACGCAAAGCAATACACACAAAGAGATAAGATTGATTTGTGTTTATATGCTTTCATGTTACGTAAATTAATGAAATGATATAAATGAATAAAATATGTAAATATGTAGATAAACAAGTCGATTAAACAATGACAAACTTTTCATTTTCTTTTTCTTGTTAACACACGTAAAGCAAATATTAATATATATCTGTCAATATCAATTATGTATTATCAACAGAAACTATGTAAATTGAAAATACTACCTTCGGTAATACCGAAATTTAGATATCTTACACGATGATATATTGGCAAAAATGCTCTCGATAAAAAAATATATTTGCATATTAATAATCATCTTTGCCGAGGTTAAGCGATATTGCTTTATATGTTTGTATTCAAAATATATATAGTCGAAGACTTGTTTTTGTATGACAGATAGGCGTTGTTTTTATCAGATTCCACTCATTTACGAACCCGGTCATTTATTAGCAAATATATGTGTGTGTAACGCAATTGAGCTTGATAACGTAATATTTTTGTACGTAAAGTGGCGAAAATATGCATACGTAAGCATACTCTTATATGGGAGGTAGGCTTAGTTTCTATTCGATTTTTCTCATATTTAGCCTAGTTTAATTTTTAGTAAATATAATAATATTTTCCAAGTTTTAGCTTCATAGGTGTGTATTGTCCTCCGCAAACTGTGAAAACATGGGAAAACAAGCATAAATTTGTATGGGAGCTAGGTGTAGTTTTTATCTGATTCAGTTTATTTTCGAATATGCCTTTTATTTAGTAAATATAAAAGTGCATACAGAATTTTAATTTGATAACTCTTTATTTTTTTGAACTAAGTGTGAAAACTGGCATTCATCAATATACTTTTATATGGGAGTTAAGCGTCGTTTTTATCCGATTCACCCAATTTTCAGATCTACTTTCTGTACAAGCTCCTAGTTGCAATACTTATCTATTTTCGCATTTAAAGTGTGAAAAAATATGATCAACAATATACTTTTGTATGCTAGGTAGGCGTATTTTCATCCGATTTCGTCCATTTTCAAACCTACGCATTCGTTTGTAAAACGATGTAATTAGGTGTATTAAGTCTTTGTTTGATACATTCATATTTTCGAGCACAAAGTCCGAAAATATGCATTCGAAAACAAGTTTATTGTATTGCAGGTAGTCATGAAACTTCTCCGATTATATCCATAATCAAATGTGTCTTTTTGCTGATGAAAATAATAGTATATACGAAATTTTGACACATTTGCTTTATATTTATGACTGCTAGATGAAAAAACTTAATTGCAAAGGCGAACTTTTGCAGGGGAGGTAGGCGTGTTTTCAATACGATTATGTTTATTCTCAATCCTATTCATTCCTTAGTAAAAATATTCTCTGGCACAGAATTTCGAAATGACGCCGTTATATTTGAACGCACGAAATTGAGAAAACGGGGTTTTGAATCCAATCTTTTATATGAGAAATGGGTATGATTTTCATGCGGCAGAATAGTTTTATATGTATTTAAAAAATTATGTTAAAAAAATATTTTTTCGATACCGCTAATTTTGAGTTCCTTTGCACTACACTTAAATAATTAAAGCAATAATGTATATAAATATTTTATAATTAATTAAAAAAAGACAAAAATACTTATTAGTGTAACTGAGCAACTAAATCTGAAGTATATTTGTGATTGACTTTTGTTTTTAAAAGGAAGAGAAACACTTATTGTGGTCTTTATTTGTTGTGTCAACACTTAATACATATGTAACTAGTTGCTGTCAATGTTGTTAGTCTCTGCTTCTATGTTTTACTGTCAGCACAGCATCAGCATCACAACTATAGAAGCACGCATCGTAATAGCCTTTAGGTCATATCCATAAATACATATAACTACATACTATATAAAATGTATGTGGGTGTTCTATTGTTGTGGTTGTTTTTCTTCTTTGTGCATTTGACACATTTAACAAGTCAAGCAGCAAAGCAACAGCCACAAAGGAGACATCAGCACTAGTAAATACAATAAGTAAGTAGTAATAGCATGAAAAATCGAGAAAAAAAAAGCATAGCAGCAGTACATAATTGTTAGACTGTAGTGGTTATTTTTTTTTTTATTTTGAAAAGGAACTTAAGTGACTTTTATACTTTTAATTTTACCCTTGTAAATGGAAGTATAAAAAATAATATAAATACTTTGAAGGTTATATAGGGGAAAATTGTATAAATTACTATTAAATATATTTGGCATTTTGTTCAAAAACTTCTCATATAATCACATACTATGTATGTGTATGTGTAAACCGCTCTGTGTCTGCATTCCTTCATTCCAAAAATATCAAATAATGTAATGTTAAATGTTGCTTCATTAAAGAAATTACTCTCTGTTCTCTGTTTTCTGTTTTCTTAGTTTTCATCATTATATAGCACTTATCCAGATTTTATTTTTATTTTTTCTTAAATTATACTCTATTTAGTACTTATTAATATGTAGGCTATTATATGATGTTCTTGATATAGGTACTTCACGAAGATTTTATGTTATATAATTTAGATGAAAATATTATGATACAAGATTAATTTGGAAATAGACTGCAATTGACGTAAAACCCTTGGTTATATATTTGAGAAGTAGATTACTAGTAATTCCACATTTTCATGAGTAGCTTTTAATGATTTTTTTTGACGAGTATCATCATTATGCAACATTGGAAATCTTATTTTTCCAACACAGTAATAGATAATACAAATACTAAAGCCATTGTATTGACAAACAGGTACAGTGACCATAAAAATATTTCAGTTTTTGTAACAAAATTCGTCATATTTGTATGGGCGATGACATTTTTTTCTACGTATTACTCCGTTACTTTAAAAATCTTATGCTTCCAACAAAATAGAAGTTCCCACAAAACTAAATATCATTGCATTTGTAAATATACATAGTCATCAATACAAAAATTTCAATTTTTCCAAAAAGGTTGACAAACTTGTATGAGAAATGGCCATGTATATTTTTGTAATTTTAGAAATCTTTTTTTTTTCACCAAAACAATTGGATCACACAAAAATTGAAATCATACCGTCCATAAAACCAAATAAGCTGCATACAAAATTTTCAGCTCTTTTAATAAAAATCGACACATTTACATAGAAGGTGCCAATGTTTTTTAATGAATTATTCTGTAACTTTGGAAAACTTATTTTTCGAATAAAACAATAGTTCATACAAAATTTAAAGTCATTTCATTGATGAATAAATATAGGCCCCATACAAAATGTTAAGAATTTTCAACAAAAATCTACAAATTTGTGTGAAAGGTGTCATTATTTTTCCATCAATACATGAATTTTGTAATTTTGAAAATTATGTTTTTTAAATTTTTAATATTTAAATAAAAACGTTCAAATTTGTATGAAAGGTGTACTTATTTTTGAATGCATCATTCCATAGCTAAAAAAAATAATAGTGTACATATAATTTATACTTATCTTGATCAAAGATAAACAGAGTTCCTCTAGAAAAATTCGATTTTTAAAACAAAACTCGGCAAAATTGTACACAGTTTTGAATCAAAAAGCAAAAATCGACAAATATTTATGAAAGTTGGCTTTTTTCCTCTCAGCCCATCATTATGAATCTTATGAGTCTTATCTTCGAAAAATCTTAACTTTCCATAAAAATATTAAGTACTTGATGTAAGCTTTGAAGTAATTTTGTCCACAAACTTCACACACAAAATTGTCAACAATTTAAAAAAAAATCTGTGAATTTGCATCACTTCGAAAATTTCAGTATACACATGTGGTTATATTAACCAACATAATGCTAATAATTATAAAAAAAATTATGCGAATATTATGGACATTCTCTAAACAATTATATATTTTACAGCAATTTACAGCATTGCAGTATGTTAATATTAACAATTCAAAACAGTATTTAATTAAATTAGTAAAAATCGCAAAAAAACAGTTATATGTATACTCACGAACAAACTTATGCTACTACCAACCGCTGAACAACAATTAATTGACGCCTAAACTGTCTGCTCCTATGGTTTGCATTCTATTCGTATGTAATCAATAATAATTATCATTGTGTTTTTGTTTTTGTTGTTTTGTATTTTTTGTATGGTTTACCATAACAGACATATGTAGAAATACATATGCATGCATATATACAAATACTTACAAAAAATAAAAATATATATATAGTAGGTACTATGCTGAGTTTATAGTAATACTTATTATCCAGTACAACATGTCGTATACGTGCTTTAGTGGAGTATATAACTATAATGTGATATATTCACATTGTATTTGAAAATATATGATTTTTTTTTTGTAAAATACTAACTACTATGCTAGCCATTGGTTTCCAATTTGTTTCAGCATCAACAGCATCCAATATACATGGTCGTATACATATTCGTATATAAATAGAAACATTATATATGATGATGATTTCATTAAAATATCAGCAAATTTTACGAATTTCAATTAATTTTTCTTTCTCTTTCGACTCCACTTCTCTCTCTCCTTCTCTTTCTCTTCTTCATGCAGTATTTGTGGCAACCATTACAGAAATTCAGTAATTCAAGGGGTGCCGATGAACAACATATACTCTATGATAAAGGTTTACAATTTGGCATCGATTTTGAACGAGATTTCGAACAAGATGAACCAGCAAAAATAATGCCACTACCACCATCAGAATCAACGACAACACAAATGATTATGAAACATTTAAGGGCTGAAGGGGCAGATGATGATGATGCATCATCATCGTCGCTTAGTGACAGCATTCAACAGCATTACAACCACAATGACCATAATGGCCCAACCGATGAGCATCTGCAGCACCGCAGTCAACATCGCAATCGTCAACATCACCGTAAGCATCATCATCATCATCATCATCATCAGCAGCAGCAGCATCATCCAGAGCAACATCAACGTGAGCATCATGAGTATGAGCATGAGCATCATCATTTCATCAACAACAACAACAACAATGAAGTACATGCAACAACAACATCATTTACAGCGGATGACAGTACAACATCCATACCAACAACAACTGCAGCTATAGCAAATTTGCCATATTTACGCTGGCAAGGACGTTGGACCGATACAACTGATGTTGATGCAGCTGCGGCTGCCAATGATGCTGTAGCTGACAGTATTATTGATGCTATTCCGACAGCGGTCACCACCAATGGCATGGGTGGTGATGTTGGATACGTGCCTAAATTGCATCGCAATATTGGAGGGCCCTCCGCCGCCGCCGCGGCTGTCGGCACCAATAGCATCACGTTCAAATGGATAACAAGCGAATGGTCCGAATGTTCACAGAGATGTGGTAGTGCCACAGGCATGAGTCTTAAGGTAAGGCATAGAATTATAAATGATGATTATGGCAATGTTATGTGGTCGTCCGCAAATGGTACAACAATGGTCAATAACTGCAATGCAATTTCATGCAAGTGACCATAGTGACCTCGCTACATACTTGTACATCAATTTAAAAAACACTAAGGTGTATTAAATTGTTGTATGGAGCAACATTTTAACAACCTGGTTTAGCGAGAAATATAACATGTGGATCATTTCGAGCATTTCTTTCTAAGGAATCATAAAAATTCCTATGTTGCATCCGCCTTCTTCTTAATCAATTTTGCAGGGGACCAAATTTCCCCCGAGAAATGTCGATATTGGGTAAGTATTTTTAGAGAAAACGTTCAGAAGAAAAATGTAATAAGGAACAGTCATAGATTTCACTGCTCTAAGATGATTCCGAGACAGCTGTGACTGATTTTTCAGAGGTCTCTCCATTTACCATATTTTGTATGGAAGTCACCATACCTGGGCAGTTATGGGGCTTTTTGTCGATTTTTAAGTGTTTTGTGTTTATTTTGTATGGGAGCTACCATAAGGGGTGTAGATATGGGGTAAGTATATTTCGATGAAATGTTGACAAAAAGAAATATGTGAAGGCCAGTCATACACTCCACCGCTTTTCTCTTCAATTATGGCGTTATTTATCGATTTTCAGGTGTTTTCAGTGAAAATCGAAAATTCTCTCCAGGCATCACCCCTAAAGTCATGACAGACCTCCATTAATTATTTCTCATTAACATATCCTCCAGATATCCTTACCCCCTATCTTCAGCCCTTAAGGGAACTCCAATAAAAAAATACCGAAAAAAACATCGGAACTAAACAGGAATCGCCTCTGCAGCTGTGAAATGTCATACTAATTTTCAATAATTTTTCCTCCGCAACATTTCCTCCAAACATACTTCCCTCCTATTGCCACCCCTTAAGGAAGTACCATATAAAATTAACGAAAATTTCCTGAAAATCAACAATAGCTGACAGACAGATTAAACATCAAAAAATCTAAAATAGCTGCCCATAAATCGCCCAAAAGCTGTCGTACAAAATTGATGGTTCAATAGTAGCGTTTAAAACTACTGGCTCAATAAAATAATTCTTGATGATTCCCTGGTAAGAAATAGTTGAAGCTATCCAGTTTATATATTTTTCGCTGACGCACCTTAATGTACACACATTTCGATAAATTAATAATGTCAGCCAATAAGTAGAATGCAAGTCTCATCTCTACCGGATTTCGTGTGGAAAATTTCGAATTAGTTTAAATGAGTTGAGAGTGCAGTAGTATTATGCTATATTGTTGCAACATGCCACATATCATATATTAATTAAGTAATTTCTCTTCTGCCTATTTGACAGCGTCGCACAGTGAGTTGTGTACGAATGCGCAATCCACCACCAGCATCCATGCTATCACTCAAAGGTGATATGGGCAATGATAATACCCATCACATCCTTTCCACATCGGGTATCGACAACACTGAAGAAATTGTCAATAATATAAAATGTGAAAATTATGGTCTAAAAATACCAGACACATTTGCTACATGTGATGATAATGATAATGATGATGACGATGATAGTATTGGTGACCATATAAATAGCGATGATTACGACTGTCCACATTGGGTAACTGGTACTTGGACACTATGCCAAGAGTCACGTTGCTTCGGTCGCAATACAGCAATACAAAAGCGTGAAGTTAGTTGTCGCTATGCGAATAATACGCTGGCGAACAATTGTGATGATAATGATAAACCGATTAGTCGTCAAGAATGTTATAATGAACGTTGTAAAGGTGTATGGCGTGTGGAACCATGGTCAGAGGTGAGTTGAAATCATAACCAATATTATTTTTGTGTGTGTGTGTGTGTATGTGTGCATGTATTAATTTTCATCTATTGTTTATATACAATTACAGTGTAATGCTCCATGCGGTCGTCAAGGTATTAAATATCGTATATTACAATGTGTTTGGTATGGCACGCGACGACCAGCCGGCAATGCATGCAAACATCAGCCACGTCCCGCTGTGATGAAAGTGTGCAAAAGTCCATCGTGCGTAGTCAAAAGTAAGTAAGCACAAATAAATAGTAAATAAATAAATAAATCATAAATAAAGACACACCATATTTGAATAAGAAACTAAAGAAAGTGACCTTAATAGGGTGTGTATAAACTTGCGTAGCCAATTAATCACAGCTAGTCATACATATATCAAAATGATAGACATTTCTCTTTTTTGTACATACGCTCTGTACGCAATTTCAATTTAATCAAATTAAAATGTGTAATTACATTAAATATGACGATGGTTGTTAGCACACCCCAGACGGCATTGAAATGTCTGATTTTTACTTCAAAGTACTGCATATCATAAATCAATCACTAATCATCAGTACATAATAATGTTCTCCATGTTGAAGCAAAGACGATGAAATTTCATATCAATGTAGTGACTGAGAGCAAAAGTGTAAGTGCACTAAATTTTACGTTCTTAGAGAACAATTTACATCGCTTTTTATCTAAGGTAACACTCTATATGAGCCACATTACGCTATCCTGTCGAAGCCACCTGCCGTCGAGATTTAAATCGTAAAATTCAGGGCAAAAAATGACAGTCTTATTTCGAAAGGTGTACATCCCTTTCTTCCAATGCAACTAACACTCTTCTTTTGCTTCCCAGTGAATCTGTTCAACCGCAAAAAGAGCTTCGTGGTTAAAAATAATTTTCATTCGCCAAAATGTTGGTGGGTTTACAATTGCTTCGTAAATTCTAAGGTGGGAGACTAAAGCATGAGAACCGGAATTATAAGACATCATTTCCAAAGAGATCTTCTAATACATGGACTCATGATCAAATATTAACGCTGAAAAACAAATGTAACAGAATCAATACAATGCTTGAAAGTCAAGCAGATCTCTGAAATCTGAATTCTTATGAGATAAGGACCAAACTCCTCAACTCAACTCCTCAGTGATCTCAGAAGGAACAATACTTTGAGACCATGGTGGATTCCTGGGTATAAAGACACCACGGCCGGACCGCATCCCTATAAAATCCCATCTGCGATTTTTAATAGGAGCACAAAGGGCCAAGCAGCCAAGTCTTATAATGAGTCGTAAGAGTCACTCTATATTTTCATATTTTTATATGTGCAATGAGCGTGATTTCCATCCGTAATCGGTTTTCGGTAAAAATATTATCTATTACATATTGCGTTTCAGTTCACTGACTTTAGATTTACTTACTCAAGGTATAAAAAAATACTTACTAAAACGTACTTTTATATAGAAGTTGAATATGGTTTTTATTCAATTATCCGTATTCTCGAACCCTACGCGACGTAAAAATAATATTGTGTTCAGCTTGGTAACCTTAGACTTATGTGCACAAATTCCGAAATCTTATGTTCGAAACCGTGTTTTTGTATGAAAAATGCCTGTGGTTTCCATTCGATTCCGCTCTTTTTTGAAAGTGTCATTTTTTATAATAAAACTAATTGCTTCCCGTTAATTTCAGCTAATTGGCTTCAGATCTACAAAGTCTGAAAAGATACTTTCAAAAACATACTTCTGTATGAGTGGTAGGCATAGTTTCCATCCGATCTTTCCTATAGAAATTGACAATAATTTTTTCAAATCTTCAAATTAAATGTTAAGCTAAATAGCAAGTAATTTACATTTAATTAGGAGGTAATTTTCATTTAAACAACTAGTATTATATTGACAGCAAGCGTTTCCTCTTAAGCAGAGTGATTGAAGGGACAATGGTTAGCTGCCGGGCCTGTTCGTTGGGATGAGTTTGAAGTATCTAGCAATATATGCTTGTATGTCTTCAGGAACTGTATCAATATTAAGATCTTTATGTAAATTAATATTTTTTACATACCAAGGCACACAAGTTATTTGCCTAAGCGTTTTATTCTGAACTCTCTGGATGTTTTCAATGATCGAGGAGCAAGCCGAGCTCCATAATTCGAAACTTTATTATTGAGGATGAGTTTTGAGTTTTTATTTAGAAGCCAATGCAATTGCAGTATTTTTAATTTCATTTGTAATTTTTTACTATCAATATGAGCTTTCCATGTTAGTCTTCTATCCAAAAAAAAATATATATAAATATATGTCACTTATAAGCTCCGAAGGGTTCTTTGTCCGAGCATCTCTTCCATTACTATTGTGCGTGTTAATTTTGGACAGTATTAGAAGGGCCTTTGTTACATTAGCCGGTTCCGAACGGCAGAACTCTAACGACATCACTTTTTCTGAGCTTTATCACAGAGTTCTTTTAGAAGCTTCTCCATGGCAAATTGTTACTGCCGGAAAAATTGCCAATTGCTTGCCGACAGGTGGGTGCCATTCGAAAGATAAATCTTTTCGATATCAAATTTGTTATGCTTCAGCCGGGGATTGAAAGGCAGCACACCAAACACTGAGCTACGGCATTAAAAAGTTATATCATATACCGAGCTTCAACTTCATACCTTTATATTTCAGTATACCAAGCCTGAAAACATAGATTCGAAAATGTATTTTTGTATGGAAGTCCGATTCCATTCGTTTTTGAACGTGTCTACTTCTTAGTAAAACCAATAACATATACCGAATAGCAACTTGATAGTTTTCTATTTAAGAGCACAACGTTTGAAATCGTATGCTCGGAAACGTATTCTATATGAGAGATATGCATAGTTTTTATTCGATTTCATTCATTTTCGAGTGTGTCCATTTTTAATCAAAATTAATCTCACGCACAATTTCTCAACGATTTAGCGTTTAATTGAAGCTCAGTAAGTCTGAAAATATACATTCGAAAACTTAAAATTATATTAATTTCTCGGTAAAAATAATATTATACTCTGAGTTTTAGCTTGCTATCTTTAGATTTGCGTACACAAAGTCTAAAAGCATATGTTCTAATAGTATTTTTGTATGGAAAATATCCGTGGTGTTCATCAAATTCGCTTGCTTTTGTAAAAGTTCTCTTGTATGTCGAGTTTCAGCTGCCTAACATTAAAATTAATATTTACACAACCTGTAAATACATGTTCGAAAGTGTATTTTTGTATAGGAGTAAGGTGTAATTTTCATTCGATTGCGCCTATTTTCATACTTGACCGTTTATTAATCAAAATGCTTACCAAGTTTTGTCTCGATAGCTTAATATTTCAGTCAACAAACGCGGAAACAAATCATTAAAAACCGTTCTTTTCAATGAAAAGTATTCGTTCATTTCATCCGATTATGACCAAATCGACTTAAATTATGAGTTTCATCAATAATTTATATACTTTTCCATACCCAGTATTCTTCCTTATGACTGTTACAAACGGAACCACAAACTCAAAATGCCAGTGACTCTCTTTCAATATCACACACTAATTAAATTAAATTAAATTAAAAATTAAAACACATCTCATATATCCATGATTCATACTAACTCACCATCTCTTTTACATCTTTTTTAATTTTTAGATAATCAGCAACAACAACAACAATGTAGAGATACATCCCGTTATTGTCATAATGTACGAACTATGGGCTTATGTCGATTGCATCGTTATCAGGAGAAATGTTGTAATTCATGCAGATTTCATTATAATTACAATTAGTAAAAACCGTATAGAATGAAAGAACCAAAAACAAAAAAAAAAAAACAAACAACAAAATCACCTGCATACGCGAATTTCATATATATGGTAGATAAAAGCAAAACGGATACCAAAACACACAAACAAACAAATAAACAACGTGCAAGCAATTATTATTTATTAAGTTTATATATATAAAGTATCATAAATAAAAACAAACAAAAGTGTAATAATACAAGCATATATGTGTGAATACATATAAATGTATATGTATTATATATGTATATATAAATATAAAGAGTAGATAACTATGTTTAGAGCTGATAAATATAATACGAATACTATAATAGAAAGCAGTATGTATATCTAATATACAATACAATATATACTTAGGTTAGACTATGGCAATTAAGTAATAGTAAAATTAATTTAAATTAAAATATTGAAGAAAAAATTTAAAAGCATTTTTAAATAATAAAAAAAATATACAATATTCATATAATATATATACATATATATATATATAGTATATACTATACCTATAAATACAAATAGCAGTTAAAGTATACTTTTTGGGCATAAATGCTACTACGCCGCCATACAAAGACTACAAGACAATTCTACTACTTATACGAATACATACATGATATGTACCGTATGTAACTATTGTATTAATTACTATTACTCACCATACTCACTAACTAAATAGAATATTAATTATATATAATAATAGTAATAAAACTAAAGCTCTGAAGAATTATCATAGCTATTAGGCTGATACATTCATATTAGAACTACGTGGTGGTAAAATATACATATATATCTATACAGAAGAAGAACAAGATTAAAAAGCTTTTTTTTCATGCAGACACACATACGCGCATACATACACAAATACTATTATTAATTCGCTTTTAATTGCTCGCCCTTTCCAAATATCGAACAAAATACAATTTTATATGCATTTTAACATAATATTTGTTTGGCAATTTTTGCTATTATCAGCATAAAAATAGATAATCATAATAAATTGTCGAAGGAAAAAAAAAAAATATGCAATGAAAATTGGAATTTAAAGCGAACACATATGCATATGTATAAATTTAAATGATTGTAAAAAAATATATTGATCAACTATTATTGATTACTGATTATTGATTATTTAAATGAAAAAATACTAGTACATAGTACAATATTTCCAATTACACAATTTAAAAGTTTACAACTCAACTCAACTCAATTAATTATGTTGTGTATATTAAATATGAACAACGATTGAATTGAATTGATTTCAAAATTAATTTGATTTATTGAATTTATAGTTTAATATTATTTTATTTCCGAATATTTAGCTAAAAATAACATTTTCGATTATTTATTTCCAATTTTAATTATTCAATTATTGTAAAAATTTAATGTGGGGGCGCTTATATGTACATAAGCGTCCATCAAGAAGAAATTTTCTTTATTTTAATATTGTTTTTAAGTTCATGATGGTTTGCCGTCAATTTTGGAGGGAAGCTACTCTTAAGGGTCAAGATAGCGATTGCTATGTTCGGAAAGAATGTTGGAGAAGAAAAACTGAAGGGGGTCGGATCTATTTTTGAACCTCTTAGAAGCAAGTCTGTTCATTTTAAAGGAGTGTTGAACTTTGTTCTGTATTCTGACGAATTTTATCTCCTAGACAAACAAACCAACCAATTTTGAAAAAATTACGCATGTTGAAATCATTCGTCATATTCATTTTTATTGAAAAAGAAAATTTCATGGACTATTACAAATTATATAATTTACTTTGTTATTACAATTTCTAAATTATATTTAACCAAAATTCCAGTTCTTCTTAAAATTTTGTAAATCTCTAAGAACATTTTTTATTAATGCATGAAACTGAATATTAAAAAAATTTTTTTATTGAATTGAACAAAAAATGTCTAAATTAATTTTGAGAAAAATTTTATTTAAAAAAATTAACCAAAACTTCATATTTCCTCTACAATCATTTTTTACAAATTGATTAAAATCTAGGTATACTACAATCAATGAGTAGAAATTTTTGAAACAAAATAATTGTACTAATATCATAATAAACGATATTTGTATGTATTAAAATTGCAAAAAATAACTGTATAGCACAAAAGCAAAATGACGAACATACTAATTACTTCGAATATAAACAATGAAAATGCGCAGATACATGCAATGAATGAATAATGAAATTAATTAAATAAGATTTAATTGTAAAGCAGCTGGGGGAAAAATTTATGTAGAAAAATCCTATATATTAATAGCGGTAAAAAATGGAAGCAAAAAACATAGCAGCAACAATTATAACACCAACAACATGAACATCATCCACAACTAAATACTACAATAAACAAATAGTAGCAAACTTTAATAACAAAAAAAAAAAACAAAAAAACACAGAGGTTAGAAAAAAACAACAATTAATATTAAAATATAAATAAAATAATATACTAATCGCACAGCTAAATACTGCTTTAATACATTCACTCCCACACACCACTTACCAAGACCACTTGCAATCATATTCATTGTACGATGCACATTAGATTGGGTCGCTTATTATATAAAAAAAAAAAAAAGAATTTTGAAATGTTCACTTCTTATTTAAAAGCTTAAATTGTTAGTGTCATGTACTACATAGAATTTCTCAAGAGTTCGAACGCTCGGTCGACTTCCACGCCCACACAAAGCAATTAAAAAGGCTAAGCTCAAAATCTAGAAAATGTTAAACCATTTTAACTTACTCATTATTATATCTAAGACAACAATACGATAAGCCATGCCCACTATATATGACAGCTCCCATACAAAATGAAGAAAATATTTTTGAGATGGACGTTATAATTAAATTATTAGTGTATTGGCCAACCATATCTTAAGAATTTGGCGAGCCACTCCCACTATTTCATTGAAACTTCTATATAATGTCACAAAATTTAAAAAAAAAGGTTTAATCGCGAGAGCTTATGAAGAATTCCGCTTAGGGTAACCATATTTGAATTGATATTTAAAAGAGAAATAATTTTTCTTACTGGTTGAGTCACGCCCATTACTTATGGTAGCTCCCATACAAAGTAGCAATGTTATTGTTAACTTTAAAATACCTTAACTTATATAGCATTTTGCTAAGGACAACAATACTTGGCATGTAAAATACTACTGAAGTGGGTATTAATCTCTGAAGAATATTGTGAGGCACTATTTAATGTTGCTCCGAAACAAAGTCGCAGAATTAAACATTTTCTTTTTCAATTTATTTGATATGTTGATTAATATTTTAAAGAGAAATTATGTTTCGTAAACTGTAGTAGCTCCCCTACAAAATGCGTATTTTTCACTTTAAAACGCAATAATTAGAGAGTCTTTTTCTTCAGGCCAGAATACTTGACACTTACATTAATATGGTACTGGATAATATTCTCCCAAAAATGTTGGCGAGCCACGCCCATCACTTAATGTAACAAATTCGCCAAATTTTTTTTAACTTGAAACCGACTTAAGAAATACTCCATCTATGGCAACCATATTTCAGACGTAGATTTATTATTACGTGAGTAAATAATTTTACGAAAAATTGGTGAGCAATACCCACTACCTAATTTAATTTGCTGAGTAATTTGTTCTATGAAGCACTTCAAAAACCACTGTTTCAAGAATTTTGAAGGACTTGAATTTGATTAAAAAAAAATGCAAGTCAGGAATCACTAAGATCAAGATCTTTATATGAATTCCAAGATCAAGAACACCTAGAAAAAATATTTGGTACTCATCGAAACCTATCTGACAAAGGTAAAAGTTATATTAAAAAAGCTTACATTTATAAAGTAATCGAAAGGATGCCAATATGCTCTCAAGTTATGTTTCCAATTAAGGGAAACGCTTATTTCAAACGGTTTTTGTATAGACCCACTCTAATGGAAATAATAGCGAAAATGTAAACAAACAAAAAACGACAATTTAAATTGAAAATAAGAATAAATTAATTGTAACTGCAGACTTTTTACAATAACAAAAACAAAAGTAAAATGTATTTATGTATTTATGTATAAAATGAAAGGTGTATGTAAGCATGTAAATTTTTAATTTAAGTCAAATGATTAAACAATTTTATTATGATGCTTATTAAATTGATGATATACAGTATATTTGATTTAAACATAAATTTTTTTTTTTTTTTTGTAAGTAAGCATAATCGTTTTTAAACTATTTTTGATTTAATTCATTTCAATTATTAACGCATAATACTGTGATCAAAAAGTTGGCGGAAATATGGATTTAATTTCCACCAGAAAACTGTAATGCAAGACTTGTCTTTTTTCATTAGGTTGGTAATACTGTTTATGGCAATTTTCATGTAGAACTTGATTTTAATTTCATTGTTGCGAAGAAACTTTTTGATCACAGTAGAATGTAGAATATATGAGAATATTATATACCCGACATAAAACATTCAACAATATTATAGATACAAATTAGTAAATAAAAATGTTTAAAAAAAAAAAGAAAAACATGCAACAAATACAAAAAAATATAGGTACACATACATGCGCACTGTTAAATAGTCTTTGTAAATATTGCAATATTACATGCAAATAAATTGAAAAAAATAAAAAAGAAGGAGAAAGAAAAAAATTTAAAAAAAAAAACTAAATAAATTAGATATAATAAATGTTAATGAATTTTATATAGAGCAGCGATTAATATAAATAAGAAACAACAACAAAATCAATTAATTAATTTATTACGCATGTAATGAAAATTTACAACAACTACTACTACGAAATTTGTAATAAAATATTAAATGCGATTTGAAATAGCATCGTCACAAACAGTTTACTTCAAAAGTTTCCGGAATTATGTTTAATAAGCTTAAACAGTAGCACTTCTATAATGATTTTGACACTGCGAAGGCATCATTTCGACAAAATCCCTGCAACTGAACCGGGTCATGTTGGTAACACCGCATTTTATCAGCATTAATGATATTTTTAATGAAGTTTGAAACTTAACGGTTGTCCCTAATGAATGCATTCACGACTAAGCTTTTAATTATATGTGAACTTGGCTAGAAGAAATCGAGTACAGCGTTTCCAAAAGATTTTAGTTTTTCAAGAAAGATGCAAAAAAATAACTATGAAGAGTATTTGAGAATCTCTTTCAACGTTCTTACCGAAATTTTTTGAAATTATTCGCCTATTTTCGGCAGCATCCATTAGGCACTTTCAATTCAATCTTCACCTCATATATCTATGGCTGGTCCTAATGAGTTTTTTCAAATATTCAACGCGACCAATGTTGATCAATGATTGGCGCAGTCAAGGGCCAGTATTCTCTGCTCAGAAAATGAGTCTTATTGAATATTACGGATACAGGAGGACGAAGAAGCCAGCTATAAGAGAAAGCCGGAAGTATCTACGCTGTAGCTATTTCTACAGAATCCGCATAAACTGCTTAGGAGATCCAGTAATTAACGATCTAGCTGAATCAGCAACTTTGAGCAGCAGCAAAACCCTAATGAAGTTCGCGATGAAAATCGTAATTTTCAAAGATCTCTACATTTCGCAACTGGATCTAGTTATTCTGCTCTGTTTTTTGTGGTGCCACTGTGTAAGACTAGTTCTTAAACTTTTGAAACACACTGTATATATATGACAAAATTTAAAAACATAAATACATATAACAAAAATTGAATAAATTTAAAAATAAAGAAAGCAATTATAAAATAAGTGTATGATAAATTAAAAAATCAATAAATTGGCAAATAAATTATAATATATTAAAGACAAAAAAATATATATCTACAATATAAAATTAAAGTAATATACAAATTAAATTAAAATCATAGAAATATCTCTAAAGAAAAATTAACAATGCGATTTAAATAAAAAAATCAAATTTTGTTTAGCAAAGAGCCTGATAATTATTGAAATTGAGTCAATGAAATTACTTGAGAATGCGATTTATTTTCAATTTATTTTGAAAGTATTATTTAAAAAACAAACATGTTTATTATGTTTAAAACAATCCAAATTATTTGAAGAGCCAATAAAAATTATGTTGAAAAAAATAACATATAAATATTGTATTTATCATTGTATAGTTTCCTTGAACCTTCGTCTTTGTAAGACCCAAAAACAGGATTATCAACTTGCAGTATAAAGAAGATAAAAATTTCATGAGGATCATCGAAAGTTTATGTAAGTAATAATGTGATTTATCACATTATTTCCTCTAGTAAATAAATAAATAAATAAATTAATAATATAGAATAAATGCTGGAGGGGAAGATATCGGGGTTGTTATGAGCTTTGTCTTTATTAATCACTTAACCATTTTTAAGCAATTTAATACAGCTCAATCCTATTATTTCAAAACTGTTACTACTTCATTTACTTCTATATCCTCTGATCTAGCAATTATTAATCACTGCTTTCTTGACGTAAATTTACTTACTTATGTGGCCAATCAAACTGAAAAGCGATTTAGCAATCTAGGATGCTTCGCCAGCCAGCTCTTTCCTTCCCTAGTTGGCGCCAGTTAGAAATTCCAAGCGCTGACAAATTCTCCAGTACTTGATTTTTCCACCGGAGCTTAGGTCTTCCTCCTCTGCGTTGTTCACCAGCGGGTTCCGAATATAACACCTTCTTAGCCGGAGCGTGTTCTTCGATTCGCTCGACATAACTTAGCCATCGCAACCGTTGGTGTCGGTATACAGCTCATACAGCTCATGGTTGTACCTTATCCGATACTCGCCACCAACGTGAATAGGACCAAAGACTATACGTATGACTTTTCTCTCGAAAACTCTGAGCATTCTCTCATCTGAGGTGGAAATTGCCCAAGCTTCGGCGACATTTGTAAGGATAGGCACAAGGAAAGACTTGTAGAGTGTGATTTTCGTTGCTCGAAAGAGGTCTCGCCTTATCAATTGCTTACTTAGCCCAAAGTAGCACCTATTAGCAAGAGTGATCCTTCTCAATATCTACAGGCTGACGTCATTACTGGTGTTAATGCTGGTTCCAAGATAGTATATTGATCTAGAACTGGACTGAGCTGTATGCAATGAAGAGTCACAACAAGACTTCGGTATCCTCAATGAGCCGGTCAGGGTGACCAACTTCACCTATCTGACCGTAGATAGTTAATTTGCATTTTATTTGTGTCAACATGTTTTTTATTATTACATCTAGGTAATTTTTCCTAAGTATTTCTGCATCGTGAGTTCAAAATCAATAAATTTGTAATTGTTGTGTGAACATACAAAAAGAGGCAATGTCGTTAAACTTTTTTAATGGCACTTTTTCCTACAATACTTCTATGGTTATTTTCGATTGTAAATTCAGTCTTCCTTTTTTGACAGTGAAGGAAATTGTTATCTTCTAGCTCATTTAAAAAGTGGTTCTGTGTGTCTACTATGCTCCGTTGGGAAGTCTCTATTGTTATTATAATTTCATCAGTCAGATCTTGTATGCACTTTGTGATTGAATTTTGATTTCAGAGTCTTCTATTTGTCTTCCTCAAATCAGTAAATTTCAAAATATTGTGACGATATCGATTGAGAAGACATGGTGTCTATCCCCTATTCCCATTTTGGTAAAGTTTCATTTAATTCAACTTTGTACGAGTCTCTTCCATCTTCAAATTATATTTACATTTTTTTTTTTTTTACTTTTTTATTAATCTTATGACTGATGATTTTTTTAAAGATTTCATTTGTGGATTATGTGTAAAATTAGAAGCTTTTTCATCGACCCAATGGCCCTTCTTGCTTACTGTGTTCTGAAGATTATTTTCAATATTCTGATATTTTACTTTAGTCGAAAATTTTAATAATATTTCACCGGTACTCGGACCGGGACATCTTATCGACTTGTTGGATTTTGAAATAATCTGATACGTTATTTTAGCAGTACAGATATGTATCCCTATCGAATGCATGTTGGAAGAGTTTAATATTGTCATTAATTTGAGTACTATTATTATTAAATTTTAATGGAATATTCTAACCTCGAAAAGCTAAAGAAATTCAATAACCCTGTTTCATTAAAATTTAAATGTTTTTAAGATTTTTGAATTTAAAATGTAGTCGATTATTTAAACACAAGCTCAATACATACTTGGATCTTAAATGTATTTCAAAAGTAAGAAAAAATTAATATTAAAAAATCATTTAATCTATTTAATACAAACTCTTTTGTAAATATAAATAGTACATGTGGAAAAAATTCTTTAAAAAATTCAAAAAAAAAATCAATTTATTTTCGTAATTATTATATAATTATTGTAATCAATTTCAAAAAATTAATATATATAAAAATAATAAATAAAATAAAAGTAAATAAAAGAAGCACGAAACGTTAAATTGTAATTATTATAATTAACCTTATTTTATTAACAATATGCATTCTTATTACTATTTGTTAACAAAAATCTGAACCATTGAATTCGTAGAAAAGTCATGACGTATTTTTGGGTGATTGTCAAAACTCATTTAGAACAAAGATATATCGTATATCGATATCTTCCAAGGAAGAAATACCAATTGATATCCTTATTTTAATCAAACAGTTAACTCATATTGTAAGGAATGAATAAATAGTAGCTGGATGACACAAGTTTCGATAAGTATGGCCGAACTCACAAGGCTTTCCATCCAAACTGCCGTAACATCAAACATCACATATAGGGGATCTTGTATGATCGCGACGAAAGATTATGTCTTTGTGACTGATAAGTTCTTGCTGTTTTTTTTTTCTACAACAAATTTACCTGCGAAACTATCATCTAATTTTGGAGAAGTCATTCAAAAACCACGACACCCATACAATTCCACCATACTTTGACCTTCTTAGACCCCTATATTTACCACTACAGCATGAAGACACGTTGAATGCTGACATGGTTTTTAGAGGCTCCAAACCAACGAGCTTTTTGATGACTTTCAAATTTCTGAGATAATTGTAGATTTTTAATTTATTAATATTGAGTATATCTGCAATGTCAATGATCTCGCATATGAGTTTGCCTTGATGAATGTAATTATTTTAATAAACACCACTGACAATAACATCTTTAGTACGAATTTTCTAAATTTTCTCTGGTATATACGATCTTGTTGCATATCGTCATCATAAATTTTGCACTCATTTTCACAGACCTGCCTTGCAGTCTTTCCTTTACGCAAGTACACTTCAGACAGTTTTGATAGCTATTACAAATTTCATGTGCAAACTAAACGATGTAATTAAATCTAACACTCTTTTTAATGCAGTTTCAGCTGTCACCTATCAAAATCTTTAGAACTTGAGGCGATTGCGATAGCACTGGTATTGAAGAAATGCATGTTACACCATCTATTACAGAATACGTCATGACTTATTCCGACAACTCAATATACGAGCATGATGTTAATACATGTATATGTGTTTCAATAAAAAATATGAAACATGAAAAAGGATTTATTTTAATAATAACAAATTAATAATTAATTAATTAAAATGCCATTAACACGTATACTTACACTCATACAATTAACACAAATTCAATACTACATTGTAAACCATTGCTACACTACGATAATAGCTACTTATACTACTAATTACACGAAATATATTAAAGCTCCAGTTAAAAACAACGAACCGTTTTTATTCAACACATACAAATTACATATACTTTTTTTTTTCTTCTCCATCTGACAAATACATAGTAGTATATGTACTGTATGACTATTGTAGTGAATATTATTAATAAAATCGAAAAAATGCAAAAGCCTGAAAACAAAACTCTAAATGAATAAAGAGGAAAGAGTGTTAAAATACCACATACACAGTATAATTTAAAAGTTTCCGGAATTGTGATCTTGTGTCTTTCTGTCAACAAATAACAAAGTTACGACTCAAAAGTTGCTTACGATAATTCAAATTAAATTCGAATCAATGTTCAAATTTAAGCCAGTCCAATTGTCAGTTTTCAAACTTTGTAAAACATTCACCGAGACGTACAGATACAGATAAAAAAAAGTTTATAGTAATGATTCTTTACTTCGTATGCAAGTCCATGTTTGGTTTCAGCAGATTCAAAACGGCAGCGAGGGCATTGAAGATCTGGAAAACAATGGCAGCCCGAGAACTGAGATGTGTGAAGAAAATGGTGATAGAATCTTTAAAATTATAAAAAATCTCTACTATTTGGGCGCACAATTTGATCGATCTATTAGATTTGTTTCACACAAGTTGAACGACGAACCAAAAACCGTGTGGTAGCGTATAGACTCAAACTTCATCAAGAAGGTGAAAGTTACTGATGGTAAAACATAGTGGAAAAATATGCGACAAAGTGTCGAAAGCAAGTTGCCCGAAAAAGCCAGACCTCCAACTACGTTACATAATTGCAAGTATGTCGTCACTGTGTAAACGTTTTAAGCAAAAATCTGGATACCTTTGAAACACACTGTATACTCATATACAAAAAGAATTATTATTATTTCAACTGCTGTTTGATTATTATGATTAATTATTTAATTGCGAAAAAAATACTATGAAACGAATATTGAATATATATGAGTATTACACTGTTTTTATACAAAAATCAACAACAACAAATTAAATATATTTTTTTATAATTTTTTTTTTCAATATTTTCTAATAACTTTTTTAATCAAAAAAAACTATTAAAAAATGTTTTAGGTAATGAATACATATTGAAATTGATAATATTGTAAAAAATATACAAATTACAACAACATAGAAAATAAAATATGTATGTCAGAAAAAAAAAAACAATAAACAAAAAATATAAATAAATAAGAAAAAAATATATATATATTTGTACATAAATATACACATATGTACCTATATATTTTGTATCGCCATTTATTTATTTACTAATACAGAGAATGCCCAATATTATGATCTCTCTCTCCCTTTCTCTTTCGCTCTCTTTCTCTATATCTCTATATCTCCCTCTCTCTCTCTTTCTCTCTCTCTCTCTTTGACTTTCCCTCTATGTATCTCTCTCTACTATCACAATATGAAATTTCACGTGAACCTAGTATAAATTTCACATGAAAAATCTGTTCCTGTCAGGTTAGCTTCGGTTAGTTTAATTGAGAAAAAGAAAAACAAAATCCAACAAGATGAGAATATCGTTTTTTCCGATTTCTGATATATATACACATACACAAAATAGTCAAATTTAAGTCTAATTTCCGACACAGCTCAATATTTCTCGTCGGGTATTTTATGTTAATGAGAAACAAAACGGCATTTTTTAAAACTTGTTTCAATCAGTTGAATTTGTTGATATACGTAAATGTGGAATAACTAAATTCCGATTATTATCCGGATTCGGAATTCGATTATATATATAAAGTTTGGTCGAATATCCTTCTTTTTCTTTTATTTCCACTACTTTGTATTGGAGCTACATTAAGAAGTAGTCGCAGCTCACCAGTTTTTTGAGGAGTAGCTTTTGCATATAATACTAATCAACACTTGAAACATGGTTGACTTTGACAAAGTATTTTTTAAGTTCTGGAGGTTTTAAAGGATATTTTTAAGTTTATGTAGCATTTGGCCAAATATTGTTGGTCCAGATGGTATATTAAGTGTGTTATAGCAAGTTAAAATTTTGACAATTCCGAGGTTAGTCGCTTTGAATGCTTTGTGGGCTTGGTTATTGACCGATCATGTTCAATATCAATCCCCTCCGTACCCTTGGATCATGGGTTACGTATGCAAAATTTTGTCAAAATAGCTCAAAATTTGCTCAAGTTATTTGCTCTTACAATACTAATCCACACCTTAAATCTCGTTTTTATACGCTAAATATTTTATAAGTTATAGCGCTTAAAATTTTTGTTTAATACCCTCGACTTTGTATGGGAGCCCCAATAAGAAGTGGTCGTGGTACGCCAGATTATTTCCGACTGCCATGTTAATCTAAATGTCAATTATGGCTATTCTAGACAGAAGATTGTAAAAGTTACAGCAGTTTCAATTTAAAAGAAGTACAGACACTTTGTATGGGAGCTACTATAAAAAGTAGGCTCAAGTTATCGTGCGAACCAGCCAGGTGACGGACGGACATCGTTAAGTCGAAAATTTAAGCGACCCTGATCACGAATATATATACTTTTCTATATCTCCTGATATTCCTTCAAATTGTTACAAACATCTGACCGAAATGAATATACATTGCATATTACGCTATGCAGGGTATAAAAAAGGTAAACAAATAGCAATTTGCAAAAATTTGCGAGTAAACAGACACAGCTGATTGTGAATATCAATTTCAATATAAAAATCAATGACAAAAGAAAGCGATTCCTAGCAACTTGCCTCAAGAACGCATCGTTTTTTTTTCTGAATACTAGTTCAAGCCATACCATATAAAACCTAATCCATTGGTAATTTTTTATCTTCTTACAATTTTAAATTTATTCACAATTCAAGAATATTTTGTTGATGTCATATGTGTTTAAATCATATGTTTTTCTTGCTTGCAAATTCTTACAAGTAAAACTATATCAAGTAAAAACTTGTAAGTTCTCTCACACCGAAATGTCATTTTACGCACTCATTTTCTCTATCTTTGCAACTCTTTTTGCTGTTAATACCATTTGACGAATTTGTACGAATTTCTGTAAACAAACATAGCATATTCTGAGCTGTAAAAGAATTGAATCATTACGGAATTCACTCACCCTTAATTCATTTAAAAGCTGCATCAACGAGACTGCACTGTTTTGCTTCGAATTCATTAAAGAATGACAGGCGAACCATTCATCATTCTCAAAAGCTTAAAATTATCACATTTTCCCAATCAGTAAAGAGCGAGACTTGAAAAATATCAATCCCATTCTTGCTAAGCTTAAAAATATGATGAATTCATTCAACATTATAATTCTCTTAAACTTTGAAATACTGGATATATGATATCCAGTATCCAGCGAATGTGTTTCTTGTTTTCTTTTCAACTTTTAATTCTTATTTTTCCATGTGTTTGTTATTGTTTTATTTACTCTTTCTCCTTCTTTCATGAGAACTCTCCCCAATGACTCTACCTTGTGTTATTATACCATGACAAAACCAATCAGCTGTTATTATTCACATAAATAAACGAATTTTTCGTTTTCAATAATAGATATTGGGAGCATATCGTCAGCAATTAGCCCGATCGTTGCGTTTTGGAAAACACTTTCAAATTCGTTTTTTGGTTTTCCGGTCATGGCCTTTAAGTTCTCAAACACCTTAATTGCATTTGGATGCTTTACACGCAAATGGAGTATGAAATTTGATGCAACTTGCACATTACCCTACAGTTTTGTATTGCATATGCAACAACCCACAAGAATTCCACCTCTTTTCTTGTAGTTATATAATTTTTATATAAGAATTGATACAAAAGCGCCTAATATATAACGAAAACCATTTCAATTATAGAAAAAAATTTGTCATATAAAATAGTGCTTACAACAGCTTGTTCAGGCTCGTACTGGTCATGGTTTTAGTATTATTTAATTTTAAATTTAGATTTTAACTTTTCACTTTCTTTTGAACACGATTTTAAATATATCTCACAAGATTCACTTGGAAGAAATTCACATTTGAAAAGAAATTTTCGTATATATACGTAAAATTCTTGAAGGAGGTCAAACTACCAGGAACAAACATGCTAGTCGTTACTTCTCAATTTATTAAAAAGATTACGAAAAAACAAACAAACAAGTAATACTTTCTTTATATTTAATATAAGCCAATGGCAACCCAGAACTGAAAGATCCAACAACCATACAGATATTTTGTAAACAACAAAACGCGAAGAAGAAGAAAACCTGTCAGCTTGCTACTGAATGGATATCGCCACTCCTATTCTTTTTAGGCTGCAGCCATCTGCTGCTGCATTCATCAAAATTTCAATTCTGTGTGAATTCTTTGCGTTTTTCAATTCATGAATTGAAAACGAATAAAACTCATTCATTTTTATCAGCCTAAAGACTTCACATACTGAATACTAAAAAAAAAAAGTTCAGCTTTTCAAAATTTAAATAAAAAAATTAAATGTGAAAATGACTTCACACTTTTACAACTCTGCTTGTAATACACATTTGTTGTTCAATTGTCTAATTACCTTCAAATTTGCTTAACATATTTTCAAGCGTTCATATTAATGATGGTATTTGTTGTTCCATTAATAGTGATGCCACCTTTTCCTAATCAGCCTGAAAAACGATGACGCGAATTCATAATTTTATAGTTCTGTTGAATTTGAAAGATCGAAAAACAGATGAGTATTCATAGTCAAAATTTGGTTTCAACTTAAATTTACTATCAGTTTTTTGACAGATTTTTGTATGGGGAATTTTGATAAAAATGTTTATACTGTTTTTGAGTTGAAACTTAATAATTCTTTAATCCTTTAAATTCAATACTTCTACTCTCCATATCATCGAATAGTATATTGCGATTTTAATATATCACATCTTGTGCGTAAAATATATACATATGAATTTCTAGGTCTAGGAAGCTGCTTTTGTGTTCACTTTTTATTATCTTAACTTTGATAAAGAAAATTTTGAATCCGGTTTTAATTTTGGTTGATGTAATGTCATCAGTTAGGTCTAGAATTCATTCCACGACTAATGGGTCACCGTCATGGGACTTCGTCACGGTCTTTGTAAATTTTTCTTAAATTTCAGATCTATGATTTTTAAACAAAGGCGCGAATGGAAAATTTTTTAATTTTAAAATAAAAAATAAATATGTGGTATTTATAAACCCCGAAGGGCTCTTTGGCCGAGGTTCTTTTCTGGTGCTGTTTCGATATTAAATTTAGGCTTCAGCAGGGAATCGAATCCACGACCTATAGATCAGAAGGGCAACGCACTAATCACTGAACTACCGCACCAGTAAATACACCCTTGTTTCAAATATATTTTAACATTTTCTACGTATATTCATAATATTCATAGTATCGGATTTAGCAAGCTTGCCAATAAAGTCGTTGAGACTGAACTATAACACACAGGAAAGAACATACCTTCCTTGTTCTGGAGCACTCTAAAAGGGCCAATTTCTCCCGTAAAGGTAATTTTTGAAGCGAAATACCCTAATGGGAAATAGGTTAATTACCCTAGAACTGGCATCACTAAGAACAAACTATATAATGATGCAAAATGTTAGCATACTTTTAGGCATCACCATTAAATTCTTTTGAAGTGTGTACTCTGGTGAAATAATGTTTGCGCATTGCATACTTTTGGGATGAAACAGAAAATGATGACGATAGTATGGAATTGAATAATTTCTATGAAGAATACAAAAAGAGGAATAACGGAATGATAAGAGCGGAAGTAGGCATCACACGTATGTATTATGCTTGCAGTTCGATTTCAATGCTACATTTTAATTTAATTTCCATTACAGCCAAAAAAAAAACAGTTTTTTCAAAATCGTACTAGAACCCATGTTTGTAGATTTTTAATACATAATATATACATGTATGTACATATATTTTTTTGATTCGTTTGTACATATATTTCAATATCATTTAATTCGACATTGCCTTAATTAATGAGTATTTAAATGTACTTTTGTGCAATACGTAATTCTATGGGGTACATGGGTAATTATTTACAATGACGATGATAATGCGACGATACTGATGCTGAGGATCGATTGCATTTAACTGTAATTACCATAACAACAAATGCAACAAAACACACATAATAAAAAACAAACAAAATGCATTTATACTTCCATAGCTTAATGGTGCGCTTTTCAATTATTTGCTACTGCTATTGTTGTTTTTGATTTTTTTAATTTCCACAAATGTTTTTCTTCCTCATTTGAAAGCGCTTTTATAATTAAATTGATTTTTCTGTTGTGTCTTTTTTTTATTTGTATTATCAAATCTAATTAATAATCATTAAATAAACAGATGAAACGTAACGACATTTTTTCGGATTGATTACTAACTGTGACTAGCTTTCCTCAGTACCTACTACAATACTTAATGATATAGCAGGTATACAATTGAAATGGTCCCAAGGTTAAATTGATAAAATATATCCCTCTCCGAAGACTAACACACTAGATCGAAAAACTGCGTTGGAACAATTAGTGCGAAGTAAATACGTAATGTTGTCGAGAATTTTCAAAAACGCTTCAAACAATAGAGGTAAAATTTTGCGATATCAGCCCGTTTCAAGGTATGTTGAGGATCCATAAAACTTTTCCTAAAGGTTTATTTTAGCAAAATATAAGAATCACAAGAGTAAATAAGATGGATCTCTGGACATAAATGTGCTCATCGGAACGTATAAATGTAGAAAAATCAAGGCTTAGCGGTTAAACTAATGACCCTTGAAACGGTTATTGGTGTTAGTCATGGTATTTTGAGGAGAATAAGCTGTACATATATGTTAAATTGCACAGTTGTATGTACTATAAGTTGTCTGAGCTCGATTCTCAAATTCACAGGTACAGATTCTACCAAGTTGCGGAATAGCAAAAGGAAAATATCATATTTCCAAAATATTTATATAAAACGTACATATATGAATATGTTAATTTGTGAAATATTTAAAATTTTTATTTTCGAACGCTTACATGAATGAAGAATTGATCAATAGAAACAACCCTGCAAAAAATTGTGCGATTAATCTCTAAAGAGAGTTGTTCGAGATTAATCTTTTCGGGATCAATTTTGAAATTAATTAATATTTTTTGAGATTTTCTACACTCTCAAGTTATTCGCTTTTAAGTCAACAGTGACATATTGCCGGTTAGCGTAGCTGGTAGAGCGACGGCGATAGAATATACGATAGCAAAACACAGGTTCTAATCCGAGAAGAAAAAATACGTAAATTTTATTTGTACATTTAAATTTGAAATATATGAATCGGAAATTATAATTCAATGAATGAAAATAAATTGTTTGATCTGTACTCTGTAGCAGAGCTGTAATAGAATTGAATCATTACGGAATTCACTCACCCTTAATTCATTTAAAAGCTGCATCAACGAGGCTGCACTCTTTTGCTTCGAATTCATTAAAGAATGACAGACGAACCATTCATCATTCTCAAAAGCTTAAAATTATCACACTTTCCAATTCAGTAAAGAGTGGGAATTGAAAAATATCAATCCCATTCTTCAAAGGCTTCAAAATATGATGAATTCATTCAATATTATAACTCTTTTAAACTCTGAAATACTGGAAATATGATATTATTTATTACCATGAAAAGCATAGATACTTTGGAACAAAGCCCATGGTGTTATTATGAAGGTAGAGCAACTACAAAAAATTCCTATTGGCTGCGCGGTATAATGTCAAAAATTGGCTTCTTATAGTATCAAGCTAGTGTGTTTCTTGTTTCCTTTTCAACTTCTTCTTCTTCTTTTCCCATATGTTTGTTGTTGTTTTATTTACTTTTCTCCTTCATTCATGAGAACTTTCCCCAATGGCTCTACCTTGAGTTTTTATACCATGACAAAACCAATCAGCTGTCACTATTCACATAAATAAGCGAATTATAGTTTATAAATATTTGGCTTTGAAATGTTTATAAAGTTAGTTGTTTGAGGTATTTCATTGGCTTATTGCGTTTCTTAAATTGGTTTCGAAACGCAAACATACATGTGAGCATATTTGAATATATAATAATAGTATTTGATCAATTTTGATTTTTTGCATTTAATACTTTCTTTATATTTAATATAAGCCAATGCAAACCCAGAAATGAAAGATCCAACAACCATACAGATATTTTGTAAACAACAAAACGGGAAGAAGAAGAAAGGCTGTCAGCTTGCTACTGAATGGATATCGCCACTGCCATTCTTTTTAGGCTGCAGCCATCTGCTGCTGCATTCATTAAAATTTTAATTCAGTGTGAATTCTTTAGCATTTTCAATTCATGAATTGAAAACGAATAGAACTCATTCATTTTTATCAGCCTAAAGATTTCACACACTGAATGGTAGAAAAAAAGATTGCAGCTTTTCAAATTTTAAATAAAAGAATTAAAAGTGAAAATGAGTTCACACTTTTACAGCTCTGCTCTGTAGCCAAACATTTTTTTTACATGAGAATTATAATACAGTTAATGAAAATAAATTATTTAGTTTCAAAGATCAAAAATGGGTAAATTGTCAAATAATTGAAAAGAAAATGTAATTAAGAATTATAAAGCATTAATTGAAAACTTCTAATCGTACGACTAATCTACATTTTTACCCGTTCGGGTATAAAAGGGTACAATTGGTCTCTTCTAGGACATGCTCGAACAAAAGGGAACAGTTCACTCCATATAAAAAGATCAAAAGTGCGTTAATTCGCATATTCCTTTGCGACTGATCCCGGATACAACCAGGACCAATCGCATTTTTGCAGGGAACAATCTAGCTACCACTCCTATCAATGAGTTTGGACTTTTTTTTTTTTTTTGAAAAATCTCTAACACCTCTAAAAAAGGCCTAAAATGACCCATACGGGTGGTAGTTTGTCGGTCAAAATGTTCCAAGAAAATAAACTTCGGAAAATTTTAATATTGATCTTCAAAGACAAGATATAATTTTATTTAAATATAATTTTACATGTAATTTTCAAATTTCATGATTCTAATTTTGATCGAAAAAGCCTAATTTTAAACCACTGTACATAAATTCTGTCATGGTGGAGCCGAGAGGGATTAGGGCTTTTATTACTGAAGTGAAATGCTATCGCTTGAGACTAGTTTGGCTCACCCCCGACACAATGACCCTCAAATTGGGGTATAGTGTTATTAATATATGTGCATATGAGGTGATACCAGTTGTTCACAAATAAGGCATTCAAAATCGAGCAATCTATCATATATAAATAATTTGTTCATAAATGAGCAATGGCATAAAACCGCCGAGGCAAAGTAATGGGGATTGGAATCACATGCTACCAAGTAGAAGCGATTCCTATGGCGAGCTATTGAGGTTTCTATCGATTCATAGGTGGTTTTAAGTAAATTTTGTATGAGAGCCCCTTAAGGGGTTCATGTATAATATGTTCGTGAAAGTATATTTCCGAACTCTAGATAAATATATAAATTCATATTTTCATTAAATTCTATTTTTTCAAATTCCCACTAGATAATAACTTGTTGGACAAAATTGGACCTATATCCATTATTTCAATAATCACTTATATTGCAAAATTTTTACCGAATACAGTGCACTTATTTCCGGGCTATTGTGTCCTAGAGTTTTTACATTTTTTTTTCACATTTCATTATCACATGAAGACCAATATCTGAGAATTTTTCCATGTTGTCTCTCAATAAAATGTATTCAGAATTAATATAAAAATGTCAACGCTACGATTTTTTATCGAATTTTTCAAAAAGCAATCCCATAATTCAGTCAATATAGAGCACAAAACATAAGTAAAAAACCAGGTGCTTCCTGTTACATCATCTTACTTGGATGACTGTCCGATATAGTACAATAAATGTCAATTAAAATTAAAAGGTTGATTCACAACTAGCATAAGAATTAAACGCTCTCAATAAGAACGTTATGATATTAATAATCAATTTAATATGCAATTTTATAATAACATTTATTCTCTTTTAAAGTGTTAATATTAAAATATGGTTTACAAAGGTTTTCTATATTTTGGTACAAGTGAATTATTTTAAAGTATAGTGCTGGACGTATCAATATGTCATTGGTCAATCATTAAGACATTAAGTATAATTGTAAATATAAATATAAAATTACAAATATTATTACGTTCAACCTCTTGTACCTTTACTGCAACGCCATTTTACGAGTTCGATAACATATACAAATAAACAAATACCAATGCATACAATATAAATAAGCCAAATAAAATAAAAGTCATCCAAATTCAGAGGTCGACTAAAATTGTTCTTAGTGCTTTGGATATCATTAAAATTAATATTTTTGGAACTAATCATATCAAATATGCTGAACGACATCCACAATCGTAGAATACCAGATTCGTGAACTCGCAAAATATGGTCTTCAAATAATTCACGATATGGCAATCCTGGACGTATTGGTATGCAATGATGCATGAATTGTCGTACGCAGATGTTCGAGTAGAAAAACAGACGTTCGCCGAATATACTTTGTTGCTGCTTGAATGCCAACCAAAGTGTACTAGAGATTGGATACATGTAGTGAGTGTTGAGAGAAATGCGTATCTTTATTAGCTCCGTAAAATTATCCATAGTTTTGAACAAATGATAATGTTTATATATTTGTGTATCTGTTACCTGAACCAACTTCATCATCTCGTTTTTCGTAGTTAAAATTTTCAAACCACTTGCTTCTATATCTCCTACTTGTTCGATTCTCCTCTGTAATGGTGGTCTCGTTAGGAAAGATCCCAAAAATGCCTGATACATTGTATTGATTATTAGACTAAAGTAGCACATGAGAAAAACAATTAATTTAACATTAAAACTGATCTCCGGTTGCAAACTAAAACCCTGGCCAAGAACACAGCGTAGGATCTTTTCGTTCAATAGCACATTCAGGACACTCAATTTATTACATTTTATTCCATCTAGAGCATATGTCAGTAATATGGAAAATATCAAGAACAATAATATAATCACAATTATTATATATAGTTCGGAGATAATAAAGAACGTATATTTGTAGGGTATATGTTGCGGTTCAGGTATCATCAGACAATAGCTGAACGAATTGACGGGATATGTGAAGCTGTCGAACTTATCAATAACCATATTTGATGCCAATTCTCCAGCAATATCCAATGAGCCATTTTGTGTTGCCTTCACCAACTGTTCTCTATATTGGACATGATCGCCTTCGATTGAATCTGGCTTATATTTCAGCGTAGCGTTATGTTTTTCAGCGTAACTTATTAGCAGCTTTCCTAAATAACCGCCAAGTCGTAGTTCGCCGTTGTCATCGCGAAACAATATAGTCTGTGGCACCAATTGATTGGGTTGCATAGCTATCGTTTCACCATGCATATTGAGAAATTGATTTTCGTAAATTGAATCTGGTGTAGCGTTGAGAAATTTCTTTTTATAATGATTGTCGTTATATTTATAGCACATATAGAATGTGTGGGTAAGACCGAAATCTTTAAATATAACCAACACATTGTAGACCTCAAGAAAAAGTAAGTGTTTACATATCATCTCCAATTGATCGTTTGAGTTTCCATCTATTTCTATCTGTATTATATGGCGTGTGTTTCGTAGGTTACGCAATATTTTCAACTTGTCAATCGACTCCGAGTGTGCCGCCAATGAAGTAAGTATGAGAACTTCTGCGAAATATGTTGTTTTATACGGATACAAGAGATTCTCATCAATTACCAGCATTGGTAATGGCACTGCATTATGCATTATCTCAAAATGGCTACTTCTACTAACAAAATATATTATAGTCTGAAAATTAAGCTCCATTTTTATATCCCATATCAATTTAGCGATGTTCATTTTAGCCTTTTCTATTAACTCAAGATCAGAGTCCTTTATTCTAAGTATTGTCGCTTCAGTAGCTCGAACGTGTAATACAATTGCAATGGTCAATAGCTGCAGGAGCTTCCACATTGCAAATATTTAGAATTTACGAGTATATGTACAGACTTCCACGATTGAACTGTGCTATTTGTGAAGAAAATTTACAATTAAGCCATTGTGGGGAGTGAAATAAAATATGTGTAATGTGCCTATTGCACGATAAAAACGTGTAATTCGTTTTGTAAAATTTTGCTAAATACATATTGCAAATTATACAGGAATTTAACAGACACTTTTTTATTAAACCACAACAACTTGTTTCAAGTTCATTAAATTATATACAATTCTGTATGTACATAAACTAAAAGATTACCCACAAGTAATCAATATAGGGTGGAGGTAGAGTTTAAGTAAAAATTTTATTGCGGGTGGGCAAATATGAAGGTAATTTTAAGTGCATTTTGTATGGAAGCCATGAACAACGAAGACATTAATGCTAGTTCCAAGATATACAAAGTCCTTTACTACTTCAGAAGCGTACTGGCTACTTCGTGTTGCCCTCGTTCATCGTAAGAGCCATTCGCGCGACTCACTTCCCAGCTCTGAAAATGCTACGCTGACTGGTCGCATCGCATTTCATCCGTCGGGGAGTTTGCATATATTAGTCGTTCATTCATAGGTGTGAACTCTGATACAAGATGTAGCAGTCTCTTACTGACAACAAATGCACATCCCAGTTCATGCCTCTCCGCTTGGCAACTGTAATAAATGTCATAGGATGCTCTTTTAGAACAACCCTGTCCCGTCCATCGCATTTCTTGAAGAACGCTGATGTCAGCCTTATATTTAATGAGGACACCAACCAGCTGGATAGAGGCACTTTCTCTATAGAGGGACAAGAGACACTATTCCAGGTGCATATCCATATCACATGCTCATCGATTCGTTGGCGGGTGTTATCAACAAAAGTGGTAGTTCTTATCCAAGGCACGGTTTGATTTTTCATTGGGGGAAGTTTTTATGTGGTGTGTCCCTATACCAATATACTACCTCTAACTGAGGAAGTTTTCTTCACTCACTGTAATCGCGTCCCAGACGGTGCCAGGATGCCATTGCCCAGTGGTCGCCACATGGAGGATCCCTATTAAACGTGAAGGTGCCATCACATATCAAGCAGAACTAGTTAACTGATGGCACCCTCATTACAGAATGAAGGTGCCATCACATAGCGCAGAACAAACTATATGGCGTCCAGTGAATTTATTTGCGATGAATTCAACAAGGATTGCACTAGCCTCACCAGGTTGAGGCAGTTAGACACGTTACCTTGCAAAACGGAACGGAATTTATAAAAATTTCGATTTTGTAGAGGAGCTGTTCTAAGGGAGAGAGACATGTGATAAGTATGTTTAACGAAATCCAAATTCATATGTCCTTTCGGTTTCCTGCTTTTGCCTTTTTGAAACAATTTTTTTTTTGGTCTATGCTCCTCAATGGAGTTAAAGGACAAATGATGTTGATGAAATACGTAGGTAGAATTTAAAATTGCCCGCTGGACAAAACCTTTTACTTTTTCGAGAAGCTGTTTAATTATCGATAAGCCTTGGATCCATAGAAAGCGCCTACATGAAATTGCTTATATATTTTAAATTAATGTTTGTCAAGGGGTCTGGATTACGAATTGCTAATGCACCCAGTATATAAAAGTAAGTATATTGACTTCATAGGAAATTACTATCAAATAATAAAAATATATTAGTTTTAAATGGTGACACACCTCACCAGGATTTCAAAAACCACATACATAGGCCGACAGTGAACCTGGTATTATGACGAATACCTACATTTCTCCGAATTCCTGATGCACCAGTTATCGGGATATTGCAGTCTAATCACATTTCATCATGACGGTCATATATCGAAAATAATAACAAATTTTTCCATATTGTCTTCCAAAAAACTGTATTCCAAGTAGAAATAAAACCTCATATAAATTAAATTTTCGGGTCAAATGTCTTTAAAAAAGCGAATTGTGTCCGCAATCTTACGAAATTTACGAAATTGATCTAAAATTCCTTGTTTTTAGATATATGATCTCAGAACTTAATTAACATGGGTTTATATAGCAGTGTAATAAGAAACGAAAGACGTTCTATTTGACTTGGGTGACATTTCGCTGAAAGAAAGTATAGATAACTTCCACGACATTTCCCAGATATTGGCTTTCATATGATGATGGAACGTTTAAAGTGGATTATTGATGAAACATAAAGCTGTCAGCTTTATGTTTCATCAATAATCACTATTAGATGCAAGAAATCTTTTCAATCCAATACCATTTAATTTTCGGATCATTCAATATGATATCATGAATCTGTTCAATCATGTATTCGGTAACCATCTCTTTTATGCGCCTGGGAGACTTGATAATATTTGTAGTCTTGTGACCATGTTTCGCCACAGCAATCCATACTTCAACCATCAGATTCGTATCTATTCAACCAGAAATGAGCTTCATCGCTGAACTCAATAAAGTGCAGGATGCTCTTTCTTAACCGAGCATGAATTTTGATAATAAAATTCAATAATCTGCAAGCGGTGTTCGTTTGTAAGTCGATTCATGATTAAATTATAGACCAAACTGAACATGTTTGACAGTAACATGTTATAGCTGAGCTGCCAAAAAGAAAGTTGCCAAAAATATCATCTTGTATATCTTCTGCTTTTTCAATTCTCCTCTGCAATGGTAGTAGTGTTGGGAATGATTCCAAAAACACCCGATACATTGTATTGATGATTAGACTTAAATAGCACAAAATAAAAAGTTTGTACAAGTAAACAAGGTAGGGTTCTACCATTCAATAGCACATTCAGCACATTCAATTCATTATCATTTCCAAGAGCATATCTCGGTAGTATAGAAAATATTACGAAGAACAAGGTAATTTTAACGACTATGTGTAATTTAATGACGACAAATTATAGGGTATTTATTGCGGTTCATGCATAATCAGGAAATAGCTGGAGAATTGCTCTCAAGTCTCCCGCTACATCCAATAATTGATCTGTATATATGACATGCTCAACTTCTAAATTTCTAGTTGCTACCCTGATTTTATTCTGTAGCTATCATTGCACCATCTGCAATTGATCGCTTGAATGTTTATCAATATCAATCTCGATTATGTGGGGTGTGTTTCGAAGATAATATAATATGTCCAACCTTTCAACCGATTCCAGGGAATTGCCTCTGCTACCAAAATATATCATAGTATGGAAATTAAGCTCCATTTTTGTAAACAAAACATATTCCATATTAATTTAGCGGTGTTTATTTTACTCTTTTCTATTAACATAAGCTCGGAGTTCTTTACTGCAAGCAATGCTATATCATTAGTTCGAATTTCTAATACAGCTACAATGGCAAATATACGTAGAAGTTTAAGTATTCCAATTATTTAACATTACCGCTTATACGAATAGACTGGCGCGAATAAACTGTGGACGACTGTTGAACAAAATTTGCAATTAAGCCAATATAAATATCAAATGAATAATAAATATTATAAATAAAAGATGTCGAATGTGTATTGTGAACGGTAAAAACATGTCAATGTTTTTGTAAAATTCTAACAAATACATATGAAAAATTACTATATACAGGAATTTAGTATAGGATATTTTTGTTTGTTTGCTTTTTGTTAATTGCAACAACTTGTTCCTAGTTTGTTAGAGTACATGCGATATGAGTTCATTAATTATGGGTTTTTAATACACAACACCTCTATTACAAAATTTAGGTTTTCATAAAATTTTCCCCCATAATTCCCATATGGAGGTAAAATATATGACCGAACCGTAACATCTTCCCCGTGAATACTCACTCACAAGTTTTCCATTCTCTTTTGCTGGTACTGTCCCTTCGAAGCAATAATACGTTACAACTATAATGGTAAATATTCATACGAGTCGCCGCATTGTTGCTAGTATGTGAAACTATCACGATTGAACAGTGCGAATAATTAAATACATTTTATTAGTACTAAGTAATAATATAATATGTTTTACACACGCTAAAATCTTGTTCATTTTGTAACGGAATGACTTTAAATTTAACGTAGGGTATTATTTTAGAAAGCAAATACGATGTACCAAGTTTGTGAATACTGAATGAGAAATGAATTGAAAAATAATAATAGCTTTCGAACAAATACCTGCATATGTAGATTTATTTATAAAAAGTTTACTCGAATATCCAACTTTTCTTTTATTTCCACTTTTCGAGAAACAATTTTTGCATATACTACTAATTTACACCCGAAATATGGTTGACTTTGACGAAGTAAAAGGATTTTAAGATAATTCCGAGGCTTAGTATGGGAGCTATATAAAAGTGGGCGTGGCTTACCACTTACTAGTAAATCCAATTAATGTTTCAACGTTAATCCACACCTTAAATTTGGTGTCCTACGTTGAATAGTTTCTAAGTTATGGTGGTTAACATTTTTGTTTAATTTCCTCAACTTTGTATGGGAGCCCCAATAAGAAGTGGGCGTGGTACGCTGATTTTTCGCCAGATAATTTCCGACTACCATATTAACCTAAGTGTTAATTATGATTGTTCTAGACAGAAGGATGCAGAAGTTACAGCTATTTCAATTTAAAAGAAATTCGGTCATTTTTTATGGCGGCTACTATCAACAGTGGGCGTGGCGCGTCCATTTCCTGTGAGTCTAGTTGCTCCTACAATACTAATCCATACCTTAAATCTCGTTCTTTTACGCTAAATGGTTTATAAGTTATGGCGCTTAAAAGTTTTAGTTTAATTCCCTTGACTTTGTATGGGAGACCCATGAAGGAGTGGGGGTGGCACACTGATTTTCTGCCAGATTATTTCCGACTACGATATTAATTTAAGTGTCGATTATGGTTAATCTAGACAGAAGATTGCCGAAGTTACAGCTGTTTCAATTTAAAATTTGTATGGGGGCTACGATAAACCGTGGGCGTGGTATGCCCATTTCCTGTGAGCCTAATTGCTCGTACAATACTAATCCATACCTTAAATCTCGTTGTCCTAGGCTAAATGGTTTGTAAGTTATGGAGCTTAAAAGTTTTAGTTTAATTCACTCGACTTTGTATAGGAGACCCATGAATGAGTGGGCGTGGCACACTGATTTTCTACCAGCTTATTTCCGACTACGATATTAATTTAAGTGTCAATTATGGTTATTCTAGACAGAAGATTGCCGAAGTTACAGCTGTTTCAATTTAAAATTTGTATGGGGGCTACGATAAACAGTGGGCGTGGTGCGCCCATTTCCTGTGAGCCAAGTTGCTCGTACAATACTAATCCATACCTTAAATCTCGTTGTCCTAGGCTAAATGGTTTGTAAGCTATGGAGCTTAAAATTTTAGTTTGATTCCCTCGAATTTGTATGGGAGACTCATGAAGGAGTGGGCGTGGCACACTGATTTTCTGCCAGATTTTTGCCGACTACGATATTAATTTAAGTGTCAATTACGGTTATTCTAGACAGAAGATTGCCGAAGTTACAGCTGTTTCAATTTAAAATTTGTATGGGGGCTACGATAAACAGTGGGCGTGGTATGCCCATTTTCTGTGAGCCTAGTTGCTCGCACAATTCTAATCCATACCTTAAATCTCGTTGTCCTACGCTAAATATCTTGTAAGTTATGGAGCTTAAAAGTTTTAGTAATTTAAGTGTCAATTATGGTTATTCTAGACAGAAGATTGCCGAAGTTACAGCTGTTTCAATTTAAAATTTGTATGGGGGCTACGATAAACACTGGGCGTGGTGCGCCCATTTTCTGTGAGCCAAGTTGCTCGTACAATACTAATCCATACCTTAAATCTTGTTGTCCTACGCTAAATGGTTTATAAGTTATGGCGCTTAAAAGTTTTAGTTTAATTCCCTTGACTTTGTATGGGAGACTCATGAAGGAGTGGGCATGGCACACTGATTTTCTGCCACATTTTTGCCGACTACGATATTAATTTAAGTGTCAATTATGGTTATTCTAGACAGAAGATTGCCGAAGTTACAGCTGTTTCAATTTAAAATTTGTATGGGGGCTACGATAAACACTGGGCGTGGTGCGCCCATTTTCTGTGAGCCTAGTTGCTTGTACAATACTATTCTATACCTTAAATCTCGTTGTCCTACGCTAAATAGTTCGTAAGTTATGGAGCTTAAAAGTTTTAGTTTAATTCCCTTGACTTTGTATGGGAGACTCATGAAGGAGTGGGCATGGCACACTGATTTTCTGCCACATTTTTGCCGACTACGATATTAATTTAAGTGTCAATTATGGTTATTCTAGACAGAAGATTGCCGAAGTTACAGCTGTTTCAATTTAAAAGAAGTACAGACACTTTGTATGAGAGCTACGCTAAAAAGTAGGCGTGGCTCAACCACTTTTGGCGAGGTTATATAGTAGTATAATATAGTCTATGTGCCAAATATTGTTGTCCCAAGTGGTATATTATGTGAGTTATAACAAGTTAAAGATTTTGAAAATTTCGAGGTTAGTCGCTTTGAATGCTTGGTGTGGGCGTGGTTATTGACCGATCATGCCCAATATCAATCCCCTCCGTACCCTTGGATCATAGATTACTTATGCCAAATTTCATCGAAATAGCTCAATATTTACTCAAGTTATCGTGCGAACCAGCCAAGTGACAGACAGACGGACGGACGGACGGACGGACGGACATCGTTAAATCGAAAATTTAATCGACGCTGATCACGAATATATATCCATGTCTGTATCTTCGGAGATTCCTTCAAGTGGACACAAACATCTGACCGAAATGAATATACCATGCATATTGCATTATGCAGGGTATAAATATATGAGTGCATCGGAGTTTTGAAGGTTTACATCGGAATATTCCACCTTTAATCCATTTCCACAGCAAATCGGCATATGAAACTATGAGAATCTTGTGGAACATATTAACCTCTACCTCCCCATAAATGGGTAATTTTTGTCCCTTTCTTTTAAAAAGTCCTAAAAACACCCATAAAACAGGGGAATAACAGTTAAAAATGTCTCACAAAAATATTGCTTATAAAATATTACTAAAGGTTTCTGAAAAAACCAAAGCTTCAAACTTAACACCAACACCAACCATCTCCACCTCTGTAGGGTTATCGTATAGTACTTTTGCAGATTTGTTGCAAAAATGTCCCACAAAATCTGATTTTACGTGGTTAGTGTGTATTGAAAATTGAAATATTGAATTGAAAATTGAAAATGGGAACTCCATTTATTTATGAATGAAAGACTTCACATTATGGACGAATTTTGTTTAACAAATAAGGTTTATAAACTTCCATAAAGATAGATTAAAAAATAATCGTTCGCTTTATCTCGAGACCTAGAAACATTAGAAGAGATGTAAAAGTGAGAATTCATTTTTGCTTTTCATTCTTTTATATAAATTTTCAAAAGCTAAATTTCTTTTTTTTAATGAATATTAATCAAAAGAATGGAAATACCCATTTCCATTCAATAGCAATAACGCGATATTATAATTTAATGGAGATAAGCTTTTCTTCGCGTTACTTTAATTATAATCTGTATGGTTGTTGTAACGTTTGAAACTTGTTGTAGCCTTACATTCAATGTACACATTTATTCGATTCATTGATGCTAATAAGTAACATTAATTATTGCAGAGTTGAAAAGAATGATAGTACTGAATGCATTCATCGTATTTTTAAGCCTAACAAGAATGAGTTAATATTTTTCAAGTCCCACTATTTACTGAATGTTAACTGAATGTGTTAATTTTAAGCTTTTAAGAATTAAAGACATAAGAGTGCAGTAACGTTGATTCAGCTTTTCGAAATTATCCAATTCTTTTACAGCTCTGAGAAGTACAATGATATTAAAGGACACAATCTGAAGAAAAGTGCCTTACCTAGTTAATGAAAATCCTGTTTACCTCGATTGAATGGAAATATTTTGGCAATGAATAGAAATCATTCTCCGCTGTTTTCTCAAGAAAGATTTTAATGAGTCCGATGTATTGTATAATGCGTAAAATTTTTAAAAATTAAGTGTATCGTTTAAATGCATATAAAGCGTATTGCCTTTCAATCTTCTCTAGCACAACAAGTATATACAATTGGCATATAAAATTATCAGCAAGTAACAATCCTATACTGAAAATTTAAAACATATATTATTTGCGCTCTTTAATTTTCCAATGATGATACTGCATTTAATCACAATACTTTATACTACAAATTTATGTGTATGCACTATATATTGTTACGTCAGATTTGTCACATTGTATACACAAACTTATGCATAAGTGCATAGACAGGATGTTCTCAGATTAATGTTTATGAATGTGCACAATCGATGACTTCCTGTCAACCAAATACTCTAAGTAAACAAACAAACAAGCAAATAGTCTAGCAAACAAATAACTAAAACAATACCAAACCACCCACCCACTCGACAACTAAATATAGCAAATTGTTGTTGCTCCTAGATCATAACAATTACTAATGGTTTCTGATCAACATTATTTGATGGTCGTCACATTTAATTGTCATACAACAAACAAATACCATAGACATACATATGTATAAGACGAACTCTGGTTAGCTACTATACATTCGTATACTTATGTATGTGTTACTGTATGAGATTATGAGATTAATGTATAGAGTATAGTGTATAGAAAAATGGCCTCAGCTTGTAAGTACTGATACGAGTTGCTCCACCTCCTTCTACTCTTTGGTAGATTATGGAAAACAACATCATCATCATCATCATCGACAACATATATTTTGGACAATTTCTTGGCACATTTTACATTGTGGATGATGGCCTGAAATAGACAACAAACAGTGACAGTGGCAAGTCAGCATAGATATGCTGACTCTCCATAATGTCAATGCAATAGAAAATGTTTGAACCTCATGGCATTTTAATGTTAATTGCAAATATTGGCAAACCCAATTAAGATGCAAGTATTGCAACCAATAACAACAACAATCAAAATGCAACATGATACAGATAGCCAACATGTATACGAGTAGTACCTACTTGTATGCATATCAAATGGTCGATAGAAGGCCGGTCGAATTTAGTTTCTCATTATCAACCGCTGCTGATAATAATGACAATGATGATGATGCTGATCATAATGATTCTGACTATGCTAATTATGATGTGCTGATGGATGAAATGCGCAAAATTTTCCCACAATATTTTGCAGTATATGTACAATAAATGTGCACATTTGTATGTCACTACTGTATAGTCACAATGTATCTCAAATGATGCAATTTCATTGCCTTTTATGTACTTATGATACATATACCGTATTGTACATACAGAAATATGCTTACATCAGTACATCTGTATATGGTATACTGAGTTCAACATTGAAATTAACAGCATGAATAATTTTGGTGGTCATGAAACATTTAATAATCGTATTGATGAAAATATTCGCATGAATATGATTTGGATTGGATTTGGATTTGGTGGTCTGGTGGTGTTTTCGCAAGGTAACGTGTCTAACTGCCTCAACTGGGTGGGGCTAGCGCAATCCTTGTTGAACTCATCGCAAGTCAACTCACTGGCTGTCATGTAGTTTGATCTGAGCGCTATGTGATGATACCTTTATTTGTTAATGAGGGGTAGTCATATAGCTTGCTCTGCTTACTATGTGACGGCGCTTTCATTATTATTAATGGGGGCCCTCCATGTGGCGACCACCGGGCAACGTCTTCCTGGCACCCGCTGGGAGGCGGCTGAAGTGAGTGGCGAAAATCTCCTCGGTTAGAGGTTGTGCGTTGGGTTTGGGACCCGCCACATAAAAAACCCCCCCAATGAAAAAAACTAAAATGCCTCGGATAAGGACTACCGCTTTTGTTGATGACCCCCGCAAACGAAAAAAGGACAATGATTTACGGATATGCACCTGGAATGTCCGGTCCCTTTATAGGGAGGGTGCCTCTATCCAGCTGGTTGATGTCCTCGAAAAATACAGAGCTGACATCACCGCTCTCCAGGAAATGCGATGGACAGGACAGGGCTGCTCCAAAAGAGCGTCCTGTGACATCTACTACAGTTGCCATGCTGAAAGGCACGAATTAGGATGTGGATTTTTGGTCAGCAAGAGACTACGACATCTTGTCTCACAGTTCACGCCTGTGAACGAACGGCTGGCCACAATCCGCATTAAGGCAAAATTTTTCAACATCAGCCTTATATGTGCCCACGCTCCGACGGATGAGAAGGACAATGTGACCAAGGAGAGCTTCTTTCAGCGCCTCGAAGAAGCTTATGACCGCTGCCCCCGCCACGATATCAAAATCGTGCTTGGCGACTTTAATGCCAGGGTGGGCAAGGAAGGTACCTTTGGTCCAACTGTCGGAAAATTCAGCCTCCACCAGAACACCTCCGATAACGGAATGAGGCTGATCGACTTCGCCGCAGCACGAAACATGGTAATTGGTGGTACCAGATTCCAGCATCTCGACATCCACAAAGCGACATGGCTGTCTCCAGATCAACGTACAAGAAACCAAATTGATCATGTGGTGATTGACGGAAGGCATGCTTCCAGTGTAATGGACGTGAAATCGATCCGTGGTGCCAACATCGACTCGGATCACTACCTTGTTGCAGCTAAGGTGCGCACACGCTTATGTGTCGCAAATAACAAGAGAAGTCCCACACAGAGAAAGCTCGACGTCAGTAAGCTGCGATCACCAGAGACAGCAGATGCATTTTCCACTCGACTATCGGATCTGCTTATGCAGAACACTCCCCAACTTGATGATACATGCGCACGGTGGACATATATATCCCACTCCATGACTACTGCTGCCGAGGAGGTAATCGGTTACTACCGGCCTCTGAGGAATGAGTGGTATGATCAGGAGTGTCGCGACGCTACCGCAGAGAAAGACGCCGCCTACAGAAGAACCCTGCGAGCAGGCGCAACGCGAGCTGTTAAGGAGCGGTATGGAGAGAAAAGGAGTGCAGAGAGACGTCTTTTCAGGCGCAAGAAGAGGGAGTTGGAAAGACGTGAGTGTGAGGAGATAGAGATGTGTACCGACAAGAATGAGACTCGAAAATTCTTCGAAAAGATCAAGCGCCTAAGTGGAGGTTTAAATCCCGGAGCCTCTTCTTGTCGTGATGGAAATGGGAATCTGGTTACAGATGTCCAGAGTGTACTGAGCCTATGGAGGGAACACTTCTCCACGTTACTGAATGGCGATGCTACGAACAATTCCGCCAGTGGAGGAGATTGCCCGATAACCCCAATTACAGATGATGGTGTTGATGTTCCACCACCCGACTATGACGAGGTTGAAACGGCCATTTTAAGGCTGAAGAACAACAAAGCTGCAGGTGCTGATGGCCTGCCTGTCGAGTTGTTTAAGACCGGAGGCGATGAGCTGCTCACCCGCATGCACCAGCTCATAAGCAGAATATGGTCGGATGAAAGCATGCCTGATGATTGGAGGCTCAGTGTTCTCTGTCCTGTACATAAAAAAGGAGACCCCACAATTTGCGCCAACTACCGTGGAATAAGTCTCCTGAGCATCGCATACAAGGTTCTGTCGAGCGTACTGTGTGAAAGGTTGAAGCCTATGCTCAGCAACCTGATTGGACCTTATCAGTGTGGCTTCAGACCTGGTAAATCCACCATCGACCAGATTTTCACACTGCGCCAAATCCTGGAGAAGACCCAAGAAAAACAGATCGACACACACCACCTATTTGTTGATTATAAAGCCGCTTTCGACAGTCCGGTAAGGGATTACCTCTACGCAACAATGTCTGAGTTCGGTATTCCTGCAAAGCTCATTCGACTTTGTAGAATGACACTGCATAACTCTCGTTGTGCAGTGAAAATTGGGAAGGACCTCTCCGCACCGTTTAATACCGAACGGGGTTTCAGACAAGGTGATTCGTTATCGTGCGACTTCTTCAATCTTATTATGGAGAAAATAATACGAGCTGCTGATCTACGACATAATGGCACTATCTTCAACAAAAGTGTCATGCTGTTAGCGTATGCCGACGATATTGACATAATCGGCATGAACACGCGAGCAGTCAGTGCAGCATTCTCAGAGTTGGAAAGAGAGTCGCGTCGGATGGGTCTCACGGTGAACGAGGGCAAGACGAAGTATCTAGTGTCAACAAACAAAGAGTCCCGGCGTCTTGGACAGCACGTCACTGTTGACAACTACGCTTTTGAAGTAGTAAGGGACTTTGTATATCTTGGAACCAGCATTAACAGCAGTAATGACGTCAGCTTGGAGATCATGCGTAGGATAACTCTTGCTAACAGGTGTTACTTTGGGCTGAGTAAGCAATTGAAAAGTCGAGCCCTCTCTCGAAGAACGAAAACTACACTCTACAAGTCTCTCATCATGCCTGTCCTAACATATGGCGCTGAAGCCTGGACAATTTCCATCTCGGATGAGCGAATGCTTGGAGTTTTCGAGAGAAAGGTCCTACGCAGGATCTTTGGACCTATTTGCGTTGGTGGCGAGTACCGAATAAGGTACAACCATGAGCTGTACGAGCTATATGCCGATATTGACATAGTAAAGCGCATCAAAATCCAGCGGCTGCGCTGGCTAGGTCATGTCGAGCGAATGGAAGAACACGCTCCAGCTAAGAAGGTGTTATATTCGGAACCCGCTGGAGGACGACGCAGAAGAGGAAGACCAAACCTCCGGTGGAAAGACCAAGTACTGGAGAACCTGACGGCGCTTGGAATTTCTAACTGGCGCCAGCTAGCGAAGAACAGAGATGGCTGGCGAAGCATGTTATTTTCGGCCTAAATCGATATTCGGTTGTTATGGCCACATAAGTAAGTAAGTAAGTAAGTATGATTTGAATTATTATAGAATTTCATATGATGGTGGTGTTTATAATAGCTTTAGCTCGATATTTTACATACATACTCATTATTAGAACCTATATTGGCATATAGGTTACCATTTCAGAGAGTAGTAATCTCGAAAGAAATTGGCAACCCACTCCCGCTGTATAATATAGATCCCACACAAACTTACTGCTGTAATTCCCTGGTATCGCCGCTATATTCTTCGTAAATATATGGTGATCCAATAGGAGGTACTCTTTCCAATAGGGATTCTCAGACATCTCACGTGTTATAACTGTCATGTTCATATGACATTTGTGTTCATTATTCATTGACATTTCACCATGAATAGACTTACGCTAGAACAACGTTTACAAATTGTAAAAATTCAGTGTTCAGTGAGAAATGTTCTTCATTCTCTTCAACCATTTCATGGTGTTATGTTGTGGTTATGGTGTTCAGATCTTGTGATCTGACGCAGTTGGATTACTTTTTATGGAGCTATGTGAAATTTGTTGTTTATGTCGATAAATCGATTCCTGCATTAGAAGCGATCATAACACGCGTAATTAACGGAATATAGGCCGAAATGCTCGAAAGAGTGCTCGAAAATTGGACCCATAGAATGGATCATGTTAGAACCGGTTGGCCACAACATTTAAAATAAATTATTTTCAAACATTAAATGTCATAAACCGAACTTACGTCTCAAATACACTTTTTGATTATTGAATTGATTTTAATGCGTTTTATTAATAAAAAAAACTACCGGAAGCTCTAATTGGATCACCCTATATATCTATAAGATAATCATATGTGTGTGCAGGTGTGCAGACCCATATTTGAACTTTATAAAACTTGCTGAAAATGAGTAACACTTCCAGTATTATGTATACCTGCCATATAAAGTATTCTTAGATTTCGTGAAATCTTATTAAACTACCTTCGTAAATACACCGTCTCCACCTTCCAAATTTCACAAGGGAAACTTATGCAAGGTTGTTTTTCGTAATACCTACCTTTTAGTACTCTTCATCCATTACAGTTTTTTCAGTAATCACCAAGTTTATTGCATTCTCACTTTCAATTGGAACTTTCTATAATGTAAGCATATACGAATTGATGAACAATGAAGAGGCACTTATCCCAAATCAATGTCAACAATATCACTAATAAATAATTACTGCACATTTTCAATGACAATCCAGCTGAGCCAATCCAAGATTAGAAATTAAAACAGTAATTAAAATGTTTGGTTTATTTGTCTCGCCTCTTTTCTCCCTCTTCCCAAAAATTAAGATTTTTAAGTGTGGCATTAGAATATGTTCACCTAAGAATTTACGAAAAAAATAAATTAAACTTGTTTTTATACAAATTGCTAGATATACTTAACATATTTTGTAATATGTGGAACTGCCTTTATTTCATCTCTATGCGATTTTCAGTCTTGAAACTGTATTCTATTTGCGTATACTTTCCGCGTCAACCATTCCCAAACGATTTCCAAGGAAGTAAGGTGTTTATGACAGAACTTTTACATATTGTTCTTGGATTCAAGATTTCATCAGCCATGCACATTGTAGATTGGTGCATTTTCATGCTGATAGATCCATCCAAGACGCCCTAATAGTTCATTAAACTAAGAAAAATTATGTTCCATAATATTTTTGCAAGATAACGCAGTGACTTTGGAATTCTGAAAAACCAAATCAATTATTCCATAATAAGAGATTCATTCCCATACCGTTACACCACCTTCTCTACTGTGATATTTTTCATGTTAACTCATATCGTAAAATTAATCATTGTAGCCGTCAGGAAAATCGAAATACTTTTTTTTTTTGTTTTTCATCGGAGAATGTGACCCTTTTCCACTGGTCAGACCTTGTCATGTTACTTCTGCCAAACTGTAACAGTGATTGCTTACATGTGGGTTTAAGAGGTATTTTTTATTATTATTATTTTTGTTTATTTGGGTTTCTGCCCTCAACTTGGGAGCATAGTTCGTACAATTTGAAGCAATTCGCAGCAATAAACGAGAATCCTTGCCGGAGGTGTCTCTGTAAATTTTATATATATTTTTGTTTTACATATACCATTCTAATTTTTTAGCCTTGGTCAAATGGAACGACATTGAACCGTTTCTTAAACGAATGGTGACTGTGAATGAGTAGTGGGAACTGGAAAGAATCATATACGAGTAGCAGTTTCCATAGTGCTAATAATTAAATTCGAACCTCTACTGTCTACAATTGGACTGTTTGAAACTAGAGATTGATCAGATGCTGTCATAATTCATTGCAGGAGAAGTGTTATGCTCCATCCGGACAACGACGGTCCACACAAGTCTAAAACGACGCGCCAGAAACTCTGGAAGCTTGGTTGAGAAGCATCCACCATATAGTCCGAATTTGGTCCCAAGCGATTATTATTTTTTTTTTTTATTATTGCAAAGCTTTTTGTAGTGATACAAAATAATCATCAAGATATGATTGTGATAATCGCTTGGTCGAGATTTCAGGTTTACTGCCATTATGAAGTTAGCTCTAAAGTGGCAACAAATAATAAAATAAAACAAAAGCAGAGCAATAACCTCAAATATTCAATGTGGAAAGTCTGGGAAATTATTGTATATCGATCTAGAAAGGAATCCTATAATATAATATTATACTGTATCTATCTCAGAGCGCTCATCTAATAAAAGGAATATTTATACAATCTAATAAAATGTAAATGAAACATAACTTCTATACTATTCTCGCTGTTGTGATTTACGATTTTTATACCCTGCATAATGCAATATGCAAGGTATATTCATTTCGGTCAGATGTTTGTGTCCACTTGAAGGAATCTCCGGAGATATAGACATTGATATATATTCGTGATCAGCGTCGATTAAATTTTCGATTTAACTATGTCCGTCCGTCCGTCCGTCCGTCTGTCTGTCACCTGGCTGGTTCGCACGATAACTGGAGTAAATATTGAGCTATTTCGACGAAATTTGGCACAAGTAACCTATGATCCAAGGGTACGGAGGGGATTGATGTTGGGCATGATCGCTCAATAGCCACGCCCACACCAAGCATTCAAAGCGACTAACCTCGGAATTTTCAAAATCTTTAACTTGCTATAACTCACATAATATACCACCTGGGACAACAAAATTTGGCACATAGAGTTAATATATAACCTCGCCAAAAGTGGGCGCGCCATGCCCACTGTTTATTGTAGCCCCCATTCAAAATGACTGAAATTCTTTTAAATTGAAACAGCCGTAACTTCGGCAATCTTCTGTCTAGAACAACCATAATTGACACTTAGATTAATATCACAGTCGAAAATAATCTGGCTAAAAATCAGCGTACCACGCCCACTTCTTATTGGGGCTCCCATACAAAGTTGAGGAAATTAAACAAAAATTTTAACCGCCATAACTTACAAACTGTTCAGCATAGAACAAAACGATTAAAGGTGTGGATTAGTATTGTAAGAGGAAATATACCCACAAGAAATGGGCTAGCCACGTCCATTGTTTATGGTGGCTCCCATACAGGATGACTGAATTTCTTTTAAATTGAGATAGCTGCAGCTTCTGCAATCTTCTGTCTAGAACAATCATAATTAATACATAATTAAACCGCTATAACTTAGGAACTATTCAACGTAGGACAAACAAATTTAAGGTGTGGATTAATATTGAAAAATTATTTGGATTTACAAAAAAGAGATAAGCCACGCCAACTTTTTGTATAGCTCCCATACTAAGTCTCGGAATTATCTTAAAAACCTCCTTTAAATTATCCCTTTTAGAATTCTCATAACATACAAAGTACTTCGTCAAAGTCAACCATATTTCGGGTGTAAATTAGTAGTATATGCAAAAATTGTTTTTCAAAAAGTGGAAATAAAAGAAAAAGATGGATATTCGAGTAAACTTGTTATATATAAATCTACATATGCAGGGTATAATTTGGTCGGCCCCAGCCGACTGTAAGGAGATTTTTAATATTACATAACACATACTTCAGCAATCTTAATAATTATATGAGATCTATTCGACTCGCAAGTAAAGTTCTCAGGAGGTAATGAATTAAATAATTTATTTATTCATCAAGAAATCAGCCATCATCATTAGCATCATCACCAGCCGCATTTTATATATATTCAAACATTCAATATATATAGAAATTCTTGAAATTCAATTTCAACAAAGTCGAAACGATTTATGAAAAGATAATGCTGCAAGTGTGAACAAGTTCAAACGAGAAACAACTGGTGTCTATTTCAAATTTGCGTATGCACACACACACGATGTGGATTCAACAGAAATGGAAAAAAAATTGGAAAAAGAAATCTGAAATCATATAAAGTGTATGCTAGTATAAAATATGCATACATATATGGAAGTAATGCACACGTTGGTTTTTCACACAAGGAAGAAATAAATATCACTGAATGATAAAATGATTCAAATGCATGAGCGACTGATGTACTAATGTGAGTGCTATTGTTATAAAATAAAATAATTATTTTTCTTATATACCCGTACATATGGAAATAATTTAAATACACACGTCGACAGATGCATTAGCTTTACAAGGCGACATTTGATTGTCTTTTAAGACTCATACTTAGTAAGTGCCTACGGTAGTTAGTCAGTGCGACTTGATTGTTAATATTAGTGAATGAATATATTTGTATAGGAACACATGTCTCTAGTCACTCTATACAAATCAGAATGTTTATTCCAAAATGATCTTGCCTTGTCGTACTTTAATTCATGCTACATGTATGTGTTTGTCTAACATTCTTAATAGACCTTATGAATCTTAATAATATAGGTATATACTTGAAGCATTTATTACATACTCATACATACGAGTACTCTTATATAAATATTCACACACAATTCAATGTCAAAGGAAATCATATATCACTTCTACTAGACAATACGGACATTCATTTAGCTAAAAAAATGTGCTCGTGCATTTATATCGCAATGATACATTTATGACTAACTTATGTATATTTAATAGTTGTTTTTTTTTCCTTTCATTTTTATTTCCACTTTTCTTCTTATAATTAGTCCATAATTTTTTTTTACAAATGTATAGAATATACTACTTGCATATTTCTGCCATTAAATATTCTACACTAAACTATTCCAAAACTCAATTATAAACCTGAACTGCGAAAGTAAGACTAAATTATGTCACTCATCGTCTGTTGCGGGTATATAATGGGTCATTCAATATATAAAATATAACTAAATTCTGATAACTTTGACCTTTGTCTTCCAAAAGTTCCCGACGCTCATACGGATAGTATGATCAGATTAGTAAAAATGAAAATTAAAAAACAAATAACATATATAATATATATTTCGTATGTCAATTGCAATGCAAAAAATCTATATAGCCATGCAGAAAGCTCTTTCATTCGCTGTACCCAAGTATCCATCAGAATGCTCAATAATACGAGTACATGTGAAAAACCATACAAATATAAATGATTTACAGGTGTTTATCAGCTAATAATATATAAAGACAGTCAATTTATCTCTCATATAAAGACATATTCAGAGGATTTATATAAAATTTGGAGATCCATCAGCGTCTTAATACGCCTAGGATCGGATTCACAGTCATTTATTAAATAATAATAATAGTTTCAGAGCTTAGTTACCAATAACTAAACCACTAAAATGGCATTTGTTAACCATTGGTTAAGCTTCAAATAACACTGCACTGGAAAAATTTTAATTCAAAACATTCCATGCAAAAAATTGTGTGACAAAGCTCTAAAGAGAGTAGTCCGGGGCTAATCTCTTTAGATATCAATCTAAAATTAGTTTTCGATCGGTCTCTTTAGAGATGCGTTGGGAATACATTTTTCAATTCATTATTGTATTTAAAGATTTTCTACACTTTCAAGTGATTCGCTTTTAAGTCAGAAATAATATGTTACAGGTTAACGTAGGTGGTAGAGCGACGGTGATAAAACATAATACGGAAAGACCTACGGTGGTGGGTACCAAGTTTCGACTCAGTGGCGAGTAGCAAAAAATAGGTAAATTGTGTAATTCATTTTAATTTGAAATATATGAATCGGAATTATAATACAATGAAAGTAAATTGTTTGATCAGTTCCCAGCTTAGAATCACGGCGAATTAAAAAAAATGTCTTTTTATTTTTTACATAAGCATTATAATGCAATTAATGAAAATAAATTATTTTTAATCGACGAAGAGCAAAAATGGGTAAATTGTCAAATAATTTAAATGAAATTGTAGATGAGAATTATAATGCAGTGAATGAAAATGTGTAACCGTGCGACTAGTCTATTTATAGAAGGCGACTAATATACATTTATACCCGTTCAGGTATAAAAGGCTACAATTAGTCTCTTCATAGGGCATGCTAGAAGAAAATGAAACAGTTCATTCCAAAAGTTCATTCCAAAATATCAAATCAAAAGATCAAAAGTGCGATTCCTTTGTGACTGATCCCGGACACATCCCGGACAAGTAAGATTTTTGCAGGGTTTGCTTTTGCAATTCACACTATTGCAATCCACAAATTCCAGTCATAAAATACGCCATGGACCAAAGGCACCCCAGCGACTATTTCTGTGTGGAGTGCAAAGTCGAATAATAACTAATTTTATTTTCTCCTGATGCGACCATATTGAAAGACTCTTTATTTGATAACTGTGTCACATTAGATTGAGTCAAAATATTTGGAAATACAAAATGTATCAGAAATTATAAGAAAAAACATGTACAAGGTGTGACAATTATGTATTAACACTGCCTCTAGAAAACACAATTAAAACACGATATCTGCTAATTTTTCAGTATATTTATTCGAAATATTCTCCACCTGATTCAATACACTTGTTACATCGATTTAATAAATATTATAACGCGTGTTCCAGCTCATTTTTCGGAATTGCCTCCAGTGCCCTCGTCGAAGCCCGTTGTATGGTCTGAATGTCATCAAGAAAGCATCGTTTCAACTTCAATTTCAGTTTTGGGAACAAAAATAAGTCGCACGGTACCAAATCAGGTGAATACGGCGGGTGATTCAACACACAGACCTGATTCCGAGCCAAAAATTGACGAAAAATGAGTGCTGTGTGACTCGGTGCATTATGGTGCAACAGAAACCAAGTTTTTGGATCGCGGTATTCTGGTAGAACACGACGGATTCTGGACATCAAACGCTTCAAAACTTCGAAGTAACATGCGGAAGTAACTGTTTGACCAGTTGGAACTAATTCTTTGTAGATAATTCCTTTGCTATCGAATAATGTGATGAGCATTGTTTTGATTTTTGATGGAACTTTTCGTATTTTTTTGGCTTGTGGTGAGTTTTTTGATTTCCATTCCGCACTTTGACGATTGGTCTCTGGATCGTATTGGAAACACCATGTTTCATCACCCGTAACAATTGTTTTCAGGAAGTTTAGATCATTTTCTGCAGCTGCGACCATGTCTCTAGAATGACTGACTCTCATTAATTTTTGGTCTTCGGTCAATGTGTGTGGAACAAATCTCGCGCAGACCTTTGTTTTGCCCAAATCCTCGTGAAGAATGAGTCGGATAGTTTCTCTGTTGATGTTTAAGGCCTCTTCCATCATTTTCACTGAAGCATAGCGGTCTTCTGTAATAAAATCACGAACTTTCTGGATCGCTTCCGGCGTCCGCACTGAAATTGGCTGTCCTTTTTTTCTTCATCTTCCAATGACTATCTGCCATCCACAACCCGTTTATGCCATATAAAAACATTTGATCTTGATAAACGAGCATCGCCATATGCTTGCTGCATCTTTCCGAATGTTTCTGATGCACTTTTACCAATTTTTGCGTGGTATTTAATGGCCGCTCTTTGCTCCATGTTAAAATTTCAACATCAAACGAACACGTGTTTTGTAAAATGAATGTCAATAAACATTAAATGTCAACCAAATGCCATGAAATCCTCTACAGTTAGTAGAGGAAGGTTGAAGGTTCAAAACGCATGTGCTCACACATAGATGGCGCGCTTGGTTGCTGAGATATGGTTAGAGTCTTAATACATAATTGTCGCATCTTGTATTTGTATGATAAACAAACTTTTTGGAGACACCGAATGCCACTCAATAATAAGCCACTTAATAATAATTTGGACATTTTTTCCAAAAAGCAATAGCGTAAAGCTTACCCATACACCAAAGACAAAAGCCTAATATCTAAAGGCATGTATGTACTTTTTTTTTTTATTATACATTTTCTTTATTTATTGAATCTATTCCTAAAGAATCTAACAAGAAGTTTTAAAATCTTAATCTAATTCAACAACAGTAGCTCCTTATTATCTAGAGCAATGTTTTTTGTACGATGCTCTTCTTTTTATTGGAAGGCTGGCAGGTCCTTTCTTCGAAGGCGCGAAGTATAGCAGGTATTGAGCAAGGTTCTTGCTAGTGTGTCTTTGTAATCTTCTAGTATATTTTTGTCTAGTGTTTTTAACTTCAATTTCTACCATTGGGATATTTAAGTCATTGTGTATACATTCATTTCTAATATACCATGGTGCACCAGTTATCATCCTTAACATTTTAGACTGAGATCTCTGTATGATTTCAATATTGCTATTACTAGTGTTCCCCCATAATTGAATTCCGTAACTCCAAATTGGCTTTATTATGCTGTTGTACAGTAGGACCTTGTATTTCAAGTTTAATGGTGATCTGAAATTGATGAGCCAGTGCAGACAGGAAGCTTTTAATTTCATCTGAGTTCTTTTTGCTTCGATGTGCTTGCGCCATGTAAGCCGTCTATCTAAGTGTATCCCTAGTGTATCCCTAGGTGACTTCATTTGTATGAGTTATGGCGATATTATTTAGTGTAACTGTCGGGCATGTGCTTTTGTTAAGTATGAACGTTACATGTTTACATTTGGACTCATTAACTTTTATGCGCCAATTAGATAACCATTTTACAACAAGTACTAAATGCTCCCCTAAATCTGTGGATGCCTTAATTGGGTTTCGATTACGGCTTAGAATAGCAGTATCGTCAGCAAATGTAGATGTCAACAACCGTGCATCTGTTGGTAGATCGCAAGTATATAATACATATAGAATGGGGCCAAGAACGCTACCCTGTGGAACTCCCGCTTTGATATTGAATTCTTCTGTGTAAAAGTCTTTATATTTTACAACAAAACGACGGTTATCTAGGTATGATTCCAGTATTTGGCGGGAGCTTTCTGGTAGAAGTTTTCTTATTTTATACTTTAGCCCTTCATGTCACACTCTATCAAATGCCTGAGCAACATCGAGGAATATAGCTGAACAATACTCTTTGTATTCAAATGCTTTCCGTATCTCATTGGTAATTCTGTTACCTGCTCAATCGTCCCATGTTTTTCGCGAAATCCAAATTGGTGCTGAGGAATTATGTCACGTTCTTCAAGATGCGGTCTGAGTTTGGCTAGCAGCAGTTTTTCAAATAATTTTGAGAGATATGGTAGCAAGCTTATGGTTCTGTAGGATGACGGCAATGTTTTATTTTTTCCTGGCTTTAGGATCATTGTTACTTGTGATTTTTTCCATTGGTTAGGAAAGTAGCCCAGTTTTAGCATTGCATTAAACAAAACCACTAAAAATAATACAGCTGCCGTTGGAATTTCAATTAGCATTTTTGGTGTGATGCCATCGAAACCAGGAGCTTTCTTTGGATTAAGCTGGTACTTAATAATCTCGTTGATTTCTTTAGATGATATTTTGAGGGGAGTGAATCCACTAGTTGCAGTGCTATGTGGTGGGATTCGAAAGTCGTTTGCGGGCGTACTTAACGTAGATTTTTTTATGTTATATCTATTTATTACTGAAATTTAATGGATACTGTGTAGTATTTCTAAACATAAGGTCACCGATTCACTTCGTCGTTTAACTAATTACTTACCTCTCCGACAATTACAACAGATATTGCATCACCAAAGTGATCAAGTTGAAACTCGATATATGTAATTATATATACTAACTATAGACACATTCGAAAATTTGTCTAATCAGATAAAAGCCACGATTGCCTGCTTTACAAACTCCTGCTTTTATCTGTATGTTTCCACAATTTGCAATGAAGCTATGAAGGTGAAATTCTGTACATAGAATTATATTTTCTAAAAAATGTATGAGTTCGAAAATGGGCGGAACCAAATGAAAACCACTCCTACCTCTCATAAAATTTATGTTTTCGACTGCATTTGGAAGACGCACATATCATTCCGGGGAAGACATTTCTTCCACCCTAATACATACGCTATATAACTACATCATTTACATAGAATTAAGTTTGTCTTGAGGACACACGATCATACCAACACACACTAAGTGCAATCATCGTCAACTTGTATCAACAGTATCCGCTAATCACTACAGCGCCTACGCATGATTTTCTCACTTTTGATTTTTGGATCAAAATTTCGTCTTGATTGAATGACTGCTGACTAATTGACTGACCGGCTGGCGTAATGTGTGTTGTCAATGCTTAGAGTGAAATAATTATTTGATATTTTTTCTTTTTTGCAATTGTTCGAGAATGTAAGCACTAATTTTTGAACTTTGCTTTTGCTGTATTATTTTTTAAGCAAAACTTTTCTTTCAGTGACAATATGGATAGGTAACTTACATGTATTCTAAATAGTAGCAATTCAAATTTTTACCCGCCGTCACCACCTCAACTCGCCAATCATGTGATGGAAAATTATTGCTGATTAAGAGCGACATCTGTGAGATTGTAGGCAGGTTGGATAGTCGGATTTTTGGCACAAACACACATACACAAATATATAATAAATGATGAAAAATTTTTTGCACGTACTCACACACACAAACATGCAAGTAATCATAATCCGGACTAACTGTCTAGAGCTGCTAACGTCACTGTTCTGCAGCAGCTGCTGCTTCTGTTGCGTTCATCATATACTCCAGGCAACATGGTATGGAAGTCGACGTTACCGTTACCGTTGACGTCATACGCCAGTTAAATTGACTCCAAGCAACCATTTATTTATTATGATTATAATAGTTGGAACTTTAACTATATGCACGATACTATATTCTAGTCCATATGGCATTGTTGTTGAAGCGAGCAAATGATAAAAGAATAATTTATTTTTTCCATGCATACATCGTGCATAACATATACAGAGAACAAATTTATACCCGTGTCAGTAAAACGTCACCACCAGCAGCGTTCCAATGGACGCTGCCTCCCTCCCCAAAACATTTTATATTTAAGTAAGTAAATATTATACATATATGGATTATTCCATAAACGATCTTGTGCTCGCATTGACAAAAAAAAATACAGATTTCATTCATTTGAGGCATTTAGCAATTCTGGATATGGACGCGTTGATCATTCGTTTAAGCGTGAAGTCGTAAGAAACACGCAAATCTCGGTGTCTTATCGGTGTCTTTGTGTTTTTTGCTTTGCTACTTGCTTGTCTTGCTTAAGAATATACCTCAATATATTCGGTGATTTGTCTCGCTACCGTTCGGATTGAATTAAATAAAATACTATATACACGCATGCACACACACACACACCAACTACAATCTGGATACTTACATAATTACGTAACAATAATTAAGTGATTGATTGATTCGTTCTTTCTTAATCGTGTTCCCTTCCTTCATTGTTTCCTTAACTTGTCATCTATATAACTTGAGCTACGTGGATGTACCTCCATTTCGTTGAAGTCGCGTACATAAATCGTTAACCAATTTGAACGAATCCTTTACTCGACAACGTACGTCTTTGACGTGTAATACGCAACGTAACAACACGTTCCACATTAAATCTTCGAGCGATCGTCCCCCTCTTCATTATCTACTTCATCATCATCATCATCATCACCATCGTCATAAGCAGCAACAACAACATCACGAACGTCAACGCAAGTGTTGTGCGGATTTCTTTCCAAAAAATTATTCACCCGCTGGTCGGAACTGCTTAAGGAATACTGCCTGCCTGAGAATGCCAACCGTTGCTGAAGAGTCGATCGATGCTTTTCAACAATATTATGCTAGGCCACCAGAACGACCGAAGAAGCGCTCGTTCAAAGAAATAGTCTACGATCCGGAGTATAATTCATATTTCGGCAGGACTGTAGATAGCTGGGGTAAGTAAGTAAATACGTAATGGCACTTTTTTTCCTCGCTTTTTCACTAGTAATAAGAAATATGTATAGTATATATGAGACTTTTCGACCTAGTGAACGACCTAGTGAGCTTCTTAAGCCAAACGAAATTCATAAGAATCGTTTGGGCACATAGCAGACTTAAGCAAATTTTAACCAATCCTGTCGCTGTCTGAATTTTCCTACTCTTGGTAACGATCGGATTCTCTGACTATCAGAATTATTATCGTTATGCTTAATAATACTTTTTATGGGAGTTTCCATTGCACCCAATTGATCTATACAATCTCCTTACAGATTTTCTCTAAGTCATACCTCTTTTTGGAAACTTAGAATTATTTTTGGTTTTTAATGATGGGCATTATTTGATGATAAAAAGCTTTTTGAATAAGTCCAGCCGAAAATGATTAGCGGATCTAATCATTCAGCTAGAAGAACTTTCGCTTTATAACAGAGATCTTTCAGGACATTTACAGATGGGTTCCATTTGAAAGAACAAGCGTTTGTCTTTCTGCAAAAATCTTGTTGATTTGGAATGTAGCCACTTAATAGACGAACTAGCGAAGGAACTATTCTCCATACAGCACGCGCACAAAAGCCCACTTAGTAACAATTGCTCTTTATGAGACAAAAAATGCAATTTAGTTTCACAAACTGGGAAATAACTGCTGCAAATTGATCAGCTTCTTAATGGTACCCAATGGTTCATAATAATGCAAACAGCAGCAATAATTTCCTACATTTGTTTCAAGTTATATTTATAAAAGAGCTCCTGCAATTTCTTCCGGTTACTTAGTTATGTTTTAAATTAATATTTCACGTTCATGTTCTATTGCCCTTTGGTATAAAAGTCTGATCTGCACAATACAATGCCCAAACCTAATTCTTTGTCTGATCATTTTGACAAACAACTTCATCATTATGTTTTAGATGAAGTTCAATGCTTGAGATACTCAAAGATTCCGAGTCTAACCTTTAGAAATTTAGATAAAAATTATAAATATGATGATTCATATCATAGATAGATTCTATCACATACAAATGACAGTATTTTGGAACAACAGTCCATATTTTGTTTTCCAATTGAACCTATGAACATATGAACGATTAAGTACATAGCTTTACATAGTAGTTCTCGTAGGCGTACTGTCCATACGAAATTCCGGCCTTGAATTTTCACTGAAAATTTTGCAACATTTAATACTTTAATCTACTTTCCTTCAGATAAAGGGTCTTAGAATGGGTGCCGTAGCTCAGTGGTTAGTGCGTTGGCCTTCTGATCTGTAGGTCGTGGGCTCAATCCCCGGCTGAAGCATAAACAAATTTGATATCGAAAATATTTTTCTTTCGACCGGTACCCACGGCAGTAACAATTTGCCAAAAATGCTTCTTAAAATATCTCTGTGACAAAACTAAGTTAAAGTGATGTCACAAGGGTTCTGTCGTTCGGAACCGGCTAATATAAGTAGGTCCCTTCTAATGCTGTCCAAATTTAACACGCACAACAGTATTGGAAGAGAAGCTCGGTGGTATCATAATGGGTCTTTCTGGCCTCTCAGAAGGAGGGCAGCCCCATAACCTACCCTAATGGGTCTTTAGTTTAAGTTTCCCTGTTAATGGTATACGTACTATAGGTACATACTTATATGAGGTAGAGGGTCATCTATAAACACGTTCACAATTTTAGCTCATCGTACTTTAGTTTGTACTCATGTATGTACGAGTATATGTTACCTTGTGATGATCTTACGTAAAATCATCATCATAATTCTAGATCTTTCTGTTAGATCATTAGTTAGTTTGTCACACTAATCACACAAAGAAACATACATTTGTACGTATGATCAGTTGAAAGGCAAAATGTGTGATTATCATTAAAATTTATTATATGTATTTTATATAGAACATCCAAGCATGCATACGTACTTGCACAAATGGATTTAATAAACGCTTTTGTTTGCGAATTAAGCAAACTAAGTACATAACTCAACGGCAATTGTCTAACTCGTATAGGAGATGAGTGGAGATGAGATGACTATGTGTTTGCATTTGTGTGTGAATATCAAAATGATTACGTCCATTTTGACATTGTGACCTTTATGCTATAAAGTTACCTTGCCATATGCAATCTACTCGTGTATAGTACCTACATAAAGGTATGTAAGTATAGTTACTGAAAAAAAGAAATTTTAAATCTTAGTAAATGTATGTGTAATTATATTTTATTAATATTTATTACTTACTTACTTACTTATGTGGCCATAACAACCGAATATCGATTTAGGCCGAAAATAACATGCTTCGCCAGCCATCTCTGTTCTTCGCTAGCTGGCGCCAGTTAGAAATTCCAAGCGCCGTCAGGTTCTCCAGTACTTGGTCTTTCCACCGGAGGTTTGGTCTTCCTCTTTTGCGTCGTCCTCCAGCGGGTTCCGAATATAACACCTTCTTAGCTGGAGCGTGTTCTTCCATTCGCTCGACATGACCTAGCCAGCGCAGCCGCTGGATTTTGATGCGCTTTACTATGTCAATATCGGCATACAGCTCGTACAGCTCATGGTTGTACCTTATTCGGTACTCGCCACCAACGCAAATAGGTCCAAAGATCTTGCGTAGGACTTTTCTCTCGAAAACTCCAAGTATTCGCTCATCCGAGGTGGAAATTGTCCAGGCTTCAGCGCCATATGTTAGGACAGGCATGATGAGAGACTTGTAGAGTGTAGTTTTCGTTCTTCGAGAGAGGGCTCGACTTCTCAATTGCTTACTCAGCCCAAAGTAACACCTGTTAGCAAGAGTTATCCTACGCATGATCTCCAAGCTGACGTCATTACTGCTGTTAATGCTGGTTCCAAGATAGACAAAGTCCCTTACTACTTCAAAAGCGTAGTTGTCAACAGTGACGTGCTGTCCAAGACGCCGGGACTCTTTGTTTGTTGACACTAGATACTTCGTCTTGCCCTCGTTCACCGTGAGACCCATCCGACGCGACTCTCTTTCCAACTCTGAGATATTTATTAAATATTAAAATTTGCATATTTTCATTTTTAAATATTTCCACATTTTTCATATAGCTCAACATATATGAATTTTTTTTTTTTTAAATGAAAAGATTATATTGAATAATTTATGTATTTCGCACAAATATTTATCTTAAAAAATTGCAAAAATGGAATAGTAGCTTTATCTCTCCGTTTTCAAAAAATGAGCTCGAAGTATTACAGAGTGCAACAGTGTTTAGTACTTCTTCTACAACGTCTTTTGCATGCGTCAAAAATGTTGTAATTAACCAAAAAACTATCAACCCTTGTGCACTTGAGAAAATAAAGGCTTTTTTAAATATTTTACCTAAATGGAAAACAGAATTGTTTATGCCGAGTTAAAAAAAAAAACTGGATTTAACATGTTTCACTGGTGAAAGTGAACAACAGCGAGTTAGTTCGACTTAAAACAAAATCGTACAATATTATATATGGTACACAATAACAATACGATAATGTAGTATGTGGAATTAACTACATTCACAACCAAATTTTTTTTATTCATATTGTCATATCGGAAATTTGCTGCTCAGTAGCAAATACTATAGGATTGTTCAGAATCTTGTGCAAATGGTCTTGCATCATTGCAATTGCAAAATGGTGTAGTAAATTTTTGCTTTACACTAACAAAATATACAGTCGTGCATTTACTACACTCTTGCAACGACGCAACACCAAAAACCCGTAGGTTATGTATGCAACACTGAATTGCAAACTAACAGCTGATCAGCAACAAAATAAAAAAAAACTGAAAATGGAAGGCGAACAAATCAAAAAAAGAATAAATGAAGAATGAAAGAATAAAGAATAATAAATAAATAAAAAATGCATCCTCATCAAATTCTAATTTAATGAAAAATGGTTATTTACTGAAATTATGAAGAGAATATTTCATACCTTCGTTGCACATAATTTCATCAGCAGCTTCGTCAATTAAAGAGTCGACTATTTGCTCCTTACAGCTTTTTTTCGGCATTTCTTCTAATTTGTGCGCAATTTTAACATCAAAATAATTTGCTATTTCACCAATCAGCTGTGAATAGCTTGGCTTGCAACAAGTAATGCAAAGTAAACAAAAAAGTCGTTCACAATTGATGATAAATATTTACAATTGCACGAATTTGCAATCTTAAATGCACAAGATTCTGAACAGCCCTTATGTTAATTAACTTACGAAACACAAATGCTCGAAACATTTGACCATAAGTATTATATTCGTACTTACTATTGTACATTTTCATATACGAGTATATACTTATATATTCATATATATTAAAAAACAAAATAAATATGTATATATATATATGTGTATGTGTGTGCACAGTGTTTTCAACAAGAAGATGTCTCAAAATCTATTCCAACTATTTCTCCGAACAGTTAAAGCTAATCATTCACTACTTCGAAAACGTATTTAGTAATCAAAAGTGACGCTGGGACTCTTTATTTCTTAATATTAGGTACTTACTTCGTCTTGCACTCATTCGACGTGACTCTCCTTCCAATTCTGCGCCGCCAAGTTAATTATAATAATTAGAATAATTAGAATAATCTTTTTCTAGCTTAACTAAACAGTCTAAACAATCTAAGCAGACTAAATCCAGAGTCGTTGCACACTGAAATCCAAACTAAAACCACTTTGGGTAAAGGAAAATGTAAAATGTTGTTCGAAATTATTGAAACATGGTCTTTTTGAACACTGGATAATATGTTTCATAAGGAAAATGTAATAGCTAAGGAACATCTCATATTGAACATATTGAAAAATTAGGTAGAACTGCAGTTTGCGAAATTGTATCAGACTCAATGACTGTGACTAGACCGCGTACTAAATTATTTACGAAAAAGATATTACTATTTACTTTCAAATAACACAATCCAAACTATTAAGAGTTAATGTTGATTTTATAGAGAATTTCTTGTTGAAAATACTGTAAATATAAGTATTACAGTAAATACCAAAATTATGATAACAAAGAATCCTTAAAGAATATATATAGATTATGTCCTTTTATCCTTTCAGAAATCAATAAACTAAATTACGTATACCAATGCTTTTATGTCACGGCAGCTATTGTACCTGGTATTGTATAAGAAAAACAAAAGATTATTTTCCGATTATATAATAATATAGAATCATATTGTTTTAAGTAAATTTGGCCATTATCAGAAAAAAAAGGTCTTCAGATCTTCTTATATATACATTCAGTTAAATAATTACCCGGAAATTCTCATTTTTAATTTTCACTCTGAGAATATTTCAAAAAAAATTTTTTCCCAGGTTGGCACAACTGTCAGCCACTATTCTGACAAAGACAAATATCGAACAAAGTTTTCGACATGGTTGAATCACCAAATGTTTTTTTCAACATTTCCAACGTTTTGGCACAAGAAATTTCGTTTGAAACACAAAATTTCACACAAAATTTCACAAATTTCCATAGTAAAAATCGCAACGCACACAAAAGGTTGACTTGTTCCTAATGACGCCGTAACCAAACTAAATGACACATAGCAATAAAAATTCACAGAATAGTGGCTGACAGTTGTGCCAACCTGGGAAAACAAATTTTTTGAAATATTCTCAGAGGGAAAATTAAAAATGAGAATTTCCAATTTCCGGATACTTATTTGACAGAATGTACTTCTAAAATATCAATGTCGCATACGTAATCCGAGAATAGCCCATGCGTTTTATTTTCTCATGACGATAGAATATTAAATATGAATTGAATGGACGTAATTAGAAATGTTTATAGTACTTGGAAATGGTATTAAGTAAATCATATAATAATGTTTAGTATAATTTCTTTTTTCAATTTTTAGATAAAAGTTGTTGAATAAGAGAAATTTTGTATTAATGCGATTTTAATTATATTACAAGCTTAAGAAGGCTTAATATTATAATATTAATATATATAACAATACATTGTATATATGATAAATTACCATTTAATTATAAAAAAAATCACATTTATTTTTAATACTTTTAATATGGAAACAAAATTTTGTTGAATACTGTGTAATAACGAAGTATTGTATTATTTTATGATTATACATATATTCCCATATATTACTACAAGTATTTTATACCCTTGCGTACTAATTGTGAGACATTTACTCTCATTTTGGTGCAAACATGGTCGAAAATTGTACCTGAATTTCATATATGAATTCGACAATCACCTTGTTTCCAACCCTTAAATACCGCTCGCATGAACGTATTGTATTGTATTGTATATGTATGCACAGTCCAGTGCCTATTCAAGTGAAAACTTGTTCTGTCAAATATCATCATCATGTATGTACATTACTTCAAGTAACGACATAAGTGAGAAGCATTAGTATATTATAACCAGTGGTGATTTGATTATCATAATTTTTTTCCATGCTGGTAACTCTCAAGTGATCACAAAAAAAATACATTCAAAAACCTATTTTTTCCCCCTTTCAATGTGCTTAATATCTTAAGATGTTCTCTCTTAATTCAATTCGCTCTTTTGTTTTTATGCTCATATTTATGAAGCTCTAACCATAATGTGCTTAAGGTGACCATGCAAAATATACACAGTACTGGAAATAGCTAACGTCATGAGTAGTGCCCATGACGGTTTGAACTAAAACAGAAGAACTGTCAAACAAACTAAGGCCAAATGCTAAGTATATTTTATTATTGCAGCGTTAAAAGTGAGCATGAATACAAAATGACAGAATTAAACGATCAAATCACCAAAATCTTTTTCAGTTCAATTATCGTTAACTCACCTTCTAATTTGTTTTACCTACAAACAAGCACCAATGCAATAAAAACAAATGTTAGTGGTATTGAAGATTTTTACAAAATATTGCTTATGCTATCAACTGTTATTCCAAATGGGTCAAGATTAGTAAAACAAAAAAGGTATAACGTTTGGATGAATAAATACTCTGCTATCCAGCAGAGTCCACATCTTGACGACTTGTGAAATTTTTGCCCTATATAAAATATCAAATTTAAAAATGCAAACCATCAACTACCATATGTAGAAGTTCACCAACTAATTGCAATAAAAATCAAAATATCACCACTGTCTGGCACTAAACGATGTACAGCAATGAGTAAATGATTAGCCACGCATTTTAATCACACTACGACAGCGAGCAGCTTATCTGCCAATTCGCATCATCACTTTAAAATGACCTATACACTTTATATAAATACATTATCAAGCCATATTTAGTACATATTATACATTATTAGTTATACAAATAATCAAATTTGTATATTTTCGGTTATGTGATATAAGTATTTGGTATTTGAATTAATGTATTGAATTCATGAAAGCATTCAATTGAAAGAAAAATGTCAATATATCGTAGAATTAAAATACAGTGCATCTAAATAGCAAATTTCATATTATTTCGGCAATGAGGCACCAATCAAAAGTTATTTACCTCTGACATTGGTATTTTAGTATAGAAATATAATGAAATCCTTATATCAATATGTCCGATTTGATTACTTGAAATATGGAAATCCATCATGTGTGAAATGAATTAAAATGAAAATAGAAAATTTTTCCGTTGTACATAGAAATCCGGCATAATTCGGCACATGTTAATGATGGTCAACCCTTAAATTTACACACGTATCATTATTTCCTATATGTGTTACTCTTTAAACAGAATTCGCCATAAACCCACAGTACCAACCACCTAGGCTCTCTTTGCTCTTAAGCATTTGCCGATTTCACTCAATTTACAGCACATGCTCTTTCGTTCAGTTCACTATATTTGCCTCTCTTAGAAATTGCATTTATTTTACTTTTATTTACGAAATGTCTGCTTACAGTAAATGTATATTTTGTTGCGTGCTGCCGTTATGCACTGGGTGCGGTACAGTAGTGTGTACATGTGCAATTTACAATGGTACTTGCTCATTCATTTATTAACCCATTTCGTGCAACTGTTTCATATTTCATAAAAATTTAGAATTTTCTGCAATCGATTTTAGTGTATTTTCAATTAAATAAAATCAATCGAAAAAATATTAGAACATATGCGGCTGAGCAAATAAATAATTTAGAGATTCTTTTGAGTCTGAATCTGAGACTCCAAAAAGACTATATAAAAGAGTAAAATCGAAATCTGCGACAATATTAAAAACTTTCCTTTTAATATTGTCACGAATAAAATATTTAATATTTAATATTAAGCGAATAAAAAATTACTAAATTCTTGTGAGGTTGAATTTGTTATTTCAAAATGATGAAAAAATGCAAATACGTACAAACTTTTCATGGCAATCTCATAAGTAATTGTAAAAATCGTAAATTTGACAGTTCGGCCAGGGTTTCTTCGTAAAATGTAGAATCAGTTTTCATATTTTTTACAGATTTAAACATCATCAAGCAATAAAGTAAAAATTATCGCGTAAAATTCGCCACAAAATTTTTCAGATTAATGAAAGACAGTTTTTTCCTCGAAGTTAAGAAATTCTCAAGGTTAGAAGAGATTCGAGGTATTCATGTTATAGAGTTTATAGGAATCATACCTCAAAATTTAACCAAATTCATTAAAAGTTAGTTACATTCAATTTTTAATTGTTTTTTTTTAGTTAGAAGTTAGAAGAATTTTAAGGTGTTGATGTTAGCGAGGCATTTTCGAATTTACAAGGATCACTCTTATGCCAAATTTTTATCGAAATTTGTCCAGATTCATGAAAAAGGCAGTCACACATAATTTCTGACAGTCTTTTTTTTTTTTTTAATTTGTAAGAATTTATGGCTCTGAAGTTAATTTCGAGTTAATGGAGCCACTCATAAATTTAAAGGCACATGTGTTGTGAAATGGGTAAATTGCGAAATCGATTAAGATCCCCATGAGTAGTATAATTAAAAATAATTTTACTATAACATTTTTCATTCATGTTACACATGTACTTACGTACATACATATTCGAGTATATATATACATACTTTGCTCAACTTTGTTTATGTTATTGTCGTCATTGCTGTTGATGTTGTCGTAGGTGATTTCCTTCCCCACCACACAAACTACAAGTACGAATAGTAGTAGCCCGCCAACAAAGTTTAATGACCATTGTGCAGCACCGATGCCAAAACAAAACAACTCTCTTTCTCTCTAAATTTTACTCAATTCATTCCATTGAGCATTTGAGTATGTTAACTGTATGAAATTCAACTCAAAATGCATACAAATTTTTGAAAACAAATAACAGCAGCGGTTATAGTAAATATAACTCGATCTTGAGTACGCTTTTTGTTTCACTATTCGTTTGGAATTTTGTGGCGGGCATAAATATATTCAGATACCAGTTTTAGTCATCGATTTGTTTTGAGACGTAAACTAAGTTAACGAATACGAATACGTACAAGAAAGAGGTTATAATAATTCTGTTGCTTAGTTAAGCAGTTTTTTATATACAAAATTGGGGTGTTTTCCTTTTTATTTTATTTTGTTGCTTGTTGATGAATTTCGAAATTCACTCTTGGTTTTTAATACTACGATACGCGTATGTATATTTATATCGGAAATATGATTAATTGCAAAAATAACGTAGAAAATTGTATGAAGTATGTGGAAAAATATTGTGAAACATAAGCTAAACGAAACGTTAGAGCAATGGTCTGAATGACGAAGAAATGAAGCCATGTGTGCTAGTTTACTATAGTTGAGTGTTGTGTTTGGTGTACCTATATATCATATTCTTTTGCTCGCTCTCGCTTACTCACTCTCTGTTATGCGGAAAATAAAACAGAGTTTTAGCTTTAAACGCGTGTAAACGTGAATTATACAAATAAGGTGTGGTTGACTTGGCTTACATGGTATTTTTTGTTATTTTTGTATAAGCCGACTCGTTACTATTGAATATTACTTTTTGTAAAAAAGCTGTTTTAAATATGAAAACAGTGTACTAAATAATTTATTTCAAATTGGTTATGAAATCAAAAACAAATAATAATACCAAAACATTTGTGAAACATATGTGTGTTTAAACGAATATACTCGTACAAGTCATTTATGCATCTAGAAAACCATATTTCAATGCACATTCATAATTTTTACATATTTCATATTGTTAAATTTCATGTTCTTCTTATTCTTCATCATCACCGTCATCATATTGTGCATCATAATACTTCTTGGTTATCTACTCCTCATTCTTATTTTATATATTCTATTGTTTCTTATACATATATATGCATACATATGTACGTACCAAATCCAAAAAGGCCAAGGTTTGTTTTGCATGCATACATTTGCATTGCAGCATATACAATTGTCTATGCAGTTTAACCCATTTACGCCCACGGAAAAAACAACGTGCATTCATTTTTCTAGATCAATTGATGTCAACAAACGGCTTTGCAGCTTGTAGGAAATTGGGGTTGCTTTGGGAAAAAATAAACTCTCTTTAATTTTTACCACCTAGTATGCAAATGTTCACCGAATTTTCTTATAATTATTCATATAATGTTTTAGAAATGTAATTGTAAATTGAGCAACGGTAAATCTCTCTATGTAGAAACATAGTTTACACTTATTTGCTTCACTTAATGATTCATATAATGAATAACACATTCTGGGAACTTTTACTGCAACAACTCCAACTTATTGCAGTATTGTGCTGTACGATATACACTCTTTTTGAAACTACATCTCATTAGGTACAGTTTACTCCAAACCAACAAAAATATAGACATCAAGTTCCGAAACCATGCACAATTGACAGCCATGTGCGGCCATTATTGTTTCGGAAGATTATATCCTAATAATATTACCTGATCAATTCTGGTGCCAATCTGATTTTATAGGGGTGCTTTTCCAAGCATATTTTCTAACACCAAACTGCTGTGGAATCGAGTGTTTTGGGTAAGAGAGACAAAGCTCGATTTGCAAACCGAGCCACTTCAACTGAATTTCAGGAATATTCTCTTACATTCTTATAACAAAGATTAACGAATTCCAAACATTGTAGAATTTTGTAGAGCTCCTTGGCATAAGCTGTCAAATTTTGAACATATGCATGCCGAAACCGCGTAACATAAACAGCTCACTTTTGTATGCATAAAAGTACTTCCTACCTTTGAGAGTACGATTCTGATTTTTTGCAATTTAATCTTTGAAATTCACATTTGCTAATAAGATGTTTATAAAGCTATGTACAAGTTTAGCGATTTTATAGTATTAACAGATACCAAATATATGATAGGTATGTAATACAGACCCCTCATACAAAGAAATTCACTTGAAAGAAATGCATATTTAGCTGGACGAAAATGGGTTAATGTTGTGTGGCCTCATTTTTTTTTATTATTCTTTTTCTCTTTATCTTATTCTGTAAATGCACATAGGTAATTGCAAAAATTTTTGAAAATTATTTCCGTATTTTTCCGTAAAAAACCAAAAATAGTTAAAATTCAGTGATCGATCGTGTACGTATAGTGATCGGAATATAGTACAGAAACTTTGAATATTAACGGGGCAAGAACATCCAGTCGAACCGACTTGTGAGGATAGAGTTTTCCTCACAAGTCGTATAGTATATGTGCATTGTGGTACGATAATTCCGACATTATGATCAATTGAAATTTGATTTTATATATTTACAACATATTTACATGATATTCGAGAATTAATCTACTCGAATGCGTGAAGTTTGTTTGAAATTACGAATTCTTCATATAAACAATTTAAAAAGACTTAATAAGTTCTCTCAATTCGATAGAAAAATATGAAATTATATAATATTGATTTTGATGTAACTCGATTACTCGTTGTATATTTTTATAATTTATTTGTGCATTTTACAACAAAATATTGTTTTTATTGATTGTTTTTTTTTTCGCTATGGCATAATCATCATCATCGTTATAATCTTCATAATGATCATTATTTAGTGAAATACTAAAGTAATTTATTGGCATTCTTTATTTAAAAGAAAGTATTGAATATTTTCTTTTAAAGGCAAATTTAGAATATGTGCATATGAGCTACATACATAAATTCATAAGAAGGAAGTATTACAGTTGTTAAAAAATATACAAAAAGAAAAACATAAAAGTTTTTTAAGCGCGCCTTTAGTGCCAAACAATAAAAAAAAATACAAGAAAGTAAATAAATTAACTTAAACACATATTATAAAGCAAAAGCATTAAAAAATTAGAAGAAGCACTGAATACATACAACAGACAAAATGTCTAAACGCAAACCAATGCCCCAGTCCAATTTGGATCATGATCATCAATTTGTTGCACGTAAAGCGGAACCGTTTATCCTCAGTAGATTTTTATATAATAGCGATGAAGGCACTGTTATGGGACGAGATAAAGTCTCTTGGGGTAAGTTTATACATCTTAAATATACGCTAATAACTACATAAAGAGCTCTGTGACAAAGCTCAGAAAGAGTGATGTCACAAGGGTTCTGGCATTCGGAACCTTTGAATAAAAGTAGGTCCCGCCTAATGCTGTCCAAAATTTAACACGAATAACAGTATTAGAAGAGAAACTCGGCCAAAGTGCCACATATTTATTGTCTTTCTTACACACTTTAGAATCTGAAATAATCTCGAATGAAAGTTTTCGTTTGTGACACTCCTGGCTATAGATGTTAAATGGAACGGTTAGTTGTATTAGAAAATTTAATCCTTACAACTTACTTCATTCTGAAAACAATCACTGAACTATTATATAATTCCATTAAAAAGTTTAACTCAGTCAGAACTGATTTAAACAGATGATTATGAGAATTTATCGTAGCTTTTGGCATATATCCATATGACTGAAGGCCACAGAGAATAATACCAAGAATATACAATTAGTCATTTGGTGACTTCAAAAATGCAACCCTGGTATTTGACAACTATCAACTTGGGCCATAATGATTATTTCTAGTGATTGATAGAATCTTGTTATTCTTTATTATCACTTACAATCGGTTGTCAATTTTTAGTTTAAAATAGTATAAAAGTTTACAACTTTTTAAATAAATTTTTAATTATCCAATAAATTTTCATGAATATTTTGTCAGCAATATTTCACGATCGTTTGTGATCGTTACTGAATACATATTTTTATTTCATAAATTTTTTATTAACCATTTAATGATTTTCGTACATGTTTAAATATTTTTCATTTCTCACCTTGTTTTGTTAGGGCTTGCATAACGATGATCTAATTCTCATACTTACAAATTCTGTTTCGTATATTATAAAACTATTCTTCTCAAAAAATTATATACGAATTAAAATTCAAAATGTAGATTCATTTTATTTCATTAAATAAACTTAGTAATATGCGGTCAATTGCATTTATGACATTCAGAATTATTCCAAATTTCATTTTCTATAGATCGACAAGTACACATTTATATTCTTAGTAGTATTTTCGATCAAGGTTGATTTGAACAACCAATTGAATAAGCACTAAACACAAAAAACGGCATGTTTAACAAGTTTAAGTTCCTTTCTTAGGGTTTCGATTGGTTTATCGTATCAAAACGATGATAGAAATTGAAATTTCGAAAGTGTCTAATTATCTAAATTAATTATTTGATTTCTTTTAATAGTATTTGACAAATACTTGCTCTTACTCTTGTACAAACAAATCAAATATGCTTAATAAGACGTTCTTATCTAAATGCAAAAACATACGTCATGATGTAGGTCTTGAAGGTGTATAATATATTTATTTCAAATTTGAATGTGCATAATACTAAATGTAATTCACATCTGCCGTATATAGTTATATAACTACAAGTATGTACACAATGCATTTGACGTGGCAATATTTCATGAATGTTAAAGGCGACTAATAAAAACAAATAAATAAATCAAAATGATAAGTAAAAAAGAAATTCAAGTTATTACAGTAATAGTCAAATGTTAGAGTAAATATTAAAGGTATTCACCTGTTGATGTGAAATGTAATCGCAATATTGTGATACTAGTACCTAGACCTTCCAACTATATTTCAGTACAAATAATCTCGCACTATTCTTAGTATTATTGCACTGTGCCAAACAAAGAAAAAAATTATTTACTACACCTCATTTCGGCATCCTTTTACTTTTAGAAGTTGATAATTTATCTATTTGTCACATTATGTGATATTCACGTGTTAGTGCTAAAAAACATCAACGTCTGAATACCCCAATTATTTTTAAATACATATAATTCTTATGAACAAATACATGATTTATTTTAGTTTCTTTTAGTATCCTACTCATATAAATCCCGACCTATATACATCATAATTATTATTGTTATTATTTTAAAAATAATTTTTTTGGCAGTTAAAATCAATTTAAATATATGTTTGCTTCAAGAAAATTAATTGTAGACTATAATTTTCTTCGTAGTAATATAAGTACTGGGGAGCTGTTAGAATTATTTGAGTTTTTAGAAACGCGTTTTGAAATACTAACCAGTTACAACAAATTTTCGAATACCAATTCTATAATTTAACCGCTTTCTTTCTCTCTTTCTACAAAAAAATATGTTTTTGCTTAGACTTTATTGAAATATGGAATTTTCGAAAATCGTATACGTGATGGAAAACATGGGTAATCCCATTTAATAGTTATTAATTCAATTTAAAATATACTATAATATATAACATCGAATTAAAGTAATTTAAGCAAAAGTTACTCGAAAACAAATTTAATCTAGAAAACACTAATTGGTTCGTTGAAACACTGAACCACCTGAAAAATGTCCTTATAACTTTAGTAATATATTCGAAATCAATTCAAATAATAAATTTTGGCAGCTTTACTTGCGGGGTTAGAAAATATACACATTACTTTTAAAGAAGTAAAGTTAATTGAGTATTTTTTTAAAACCTGTCGTATAACGGAGGAAAATTTAGCAGCTAGAAAATTAGTATACTCGCAGCCAAGATGAACGTTTTCTCATGGAACTATGGTAGAAGCTTCAGGAAGGATGAGTCGAAAAAATCAGTAGCCTTGGAGCATTCTGAGCTCTCTGTGAAAGCACTGCGATCGTGAATTGTCTGGGTGTAGGTTAATCGGATAAGGTACTGTAAAGTCAGCCGTGGCAGTCATTTGCATGATGTTGAGTTTCATTATTAAATGGAAAATTCCAATCTTTCTAATAAACTCATGATTTTGCAAAAAAAAATATTAATTTGGTTCTTTTTATAGCCGATTCTAATTCTAAACTTTAAATGGCTCACAATCTATTTGTTATTAGTTAATACTTCGTTTCATTTTTTCTTTCTTATCATTTTTTAATTACTTTGCTTTTGCATATTCTTTAACTTTTCTTTCGTTATACTTCCTTTTAGCATATACATTAAGGTGGATCGTTCCCCATACAAAAAAAAATATTATGTTGAAAGGCTTTCAGGAAAAAAAGCGATATAACCCTTTTAGAACCGTCAAAATGGTTTTTTACCATAGCTCAGTTGTTAATTGTCCGATAAGTTTGCTAAAAAGGTGTCAGGGAGGGCAACAATTGTACTATATTTGACTTTCAAACTCAAATAGCCCCTAAAAAATCAAATTCAGTTCCCCTGATTCTATCTCCAAATCAAAAAGTTTCCATGTTAAAATCAAAGCTCTTTAAAAACTAATAAACAGGCCCTTTCAAAGTGTGAATCTAACTCTAAAACTAAAGGAGTAATAACGAAATGCAATTTTCATTAAGGATTAATATTTTCCCGTAAATGTAAGATTTTTGAAAGCAGTTTCAACAGCAGGCTGAAAATCTTTCAACATAATCTTTTAAACTAGGGGTGAAATATTGATACTTTTTGCCGCGATCCACCCTAATATGCATATGTTTCTTATATTAACAATTTTACATAGTTTTCATTTGAGACATTTGTACATAAACATGTACAATACATATATGTATATTGAATTTGTTTTATTTTCATCTAAAAATACATTAAATATTACATATATACGTACGTACGTCGAAGTGCTACAAGTGCGTCAATAAGAAGCACAACTATAACACAATAATAACGACCAATAAACATGTACAATACAATCAGCAATTCAAACCGAAAAAATGCAAATAAGCATTTTGGCTGTTCGCCTAGCACAAATAAATGAGCAATGCAGGGCGGTGGCATTTTATAAATTTAAAAAATACATAAATATGTACATACGTATACACTCAAATACACTTTCATGTAAGAGAAATAAATGTATAGGCTGCTTCTTGCGCGAATATATCAATATAAATAGGTACCTACATATGTAATTTTACGTCTATTATGTGTCACCTAAGAAATATATTCACATATTTATATTTTACAATGTTTGAATTTATTTACGAGTACGCTTTTCACTCTTGCCGTCTTATAGGTGCAAGACGCCAATAACAATAAACGTCACACGCTGCTAATGTACTGACATACGAAGCAATGAGATCCGCTCAATGAAATGATTTTTTAAAAACAATATTCGTTATTTTTAATTATTCGTCTTTGATAATCTTTCGTCCGTCACTGCTTGTTCTTCTGTTTGCATTTATTTCTGACATTTGACATTTACAAACTCTCTTTTCTTTACCTGTTCTTTATTTTCGTTGCTTCTCTCATCATTTTGAAGACAATTTATTTGAGATTTTCAATCTCATTATTGTCAAATATTTTGAATCGATCATTACTTTGACTAACAACATTTGGTTGAAGTAATCATGGGTTTGTTTTGTTTTTGCTTTGACATTCGGTTAAAAAGAGACAACTCTTGTATGCTCATGTATTATTATTTCGTTCTTAATTTGTTTCATACCAACCAGATCGATCACCTACTTTTTCCGTACCTACTCTTTTTTTGTACGTATTTTGCCGCCTAGTTTAGTTAATTCATTGCGTATACATTTTGAGTGAAATTACTATTTGCTACTATCGTACGTTGATCGCACCTCGCACTACTTATTCGAAAACACTGCGAGTAGGTTAAGGTTGTAAGAGATACAAGCACAAGTATGAATTCGTTTAATTGAACTCAAGAGGTTAACGAACACTCTTTTGCATTGTTAACATTTTCAGCTCTTTCTATTTCTTCATTTCTACTTGAATTTTATGATTATATTTTACCATACATTAACTTTTTAATGACCCGACTGGTGTGAGGTATTTCCAATTAGGAATATTCTACACATTTCAGTTTAAACTATTAATAAAATGACCCTTTACTTTATAAAGTATTAATCATTCAGTATTAATCAATAGATATCCCTATACAAAAAGATGGCTAATTTTGGAGAACAACCTCATTCGTGCAATTTAGCCATTGCTGCACTCGCAGATCCGATTAATAAGTTTCGGTGATCGTTTCACCTTTCCATATTTCGTCCAAGATTATGAATTGCGATTAAACATCGCCAAACACTACATTAAAAATGTCAGACGATTGCGTTTGCTTTTTCATATCCAAATAGCATTTGTAAGAAACTGAAATCATTGATACAAGCCTATAGCCAAGGGAGCCAATTCTACAACATTCTTAAGAAATCTGTTATTTCAAAAGAGTTCTGGGTGTACCCAGGTAGAACGGGTATTAAATTTCGATAAAATTTTAATAATGTGATAATTTTATTAATCTTCCAGCATACTCTTCTGGAAATAAATAAGTCCCTGCTAAAGATTTGTTTAATCAAATTATTGGATTAAGCGATTAATCACAAAGTCCTAGTTTTAACTTTTATAATACTTCAATAATTGTAAAAATGTTCAAAAGCAAATAGCACTCTCTATACACTCTCTTTACATACCTTCATGTCCATTACTCATATCAAAAATCAAGGAAACAAGTGCAATATAAAATTTAATTCGCTTACTCATTCAGATGTCTACACAATTTTATTCCCTAGACATATTGACCTGATTAACTCAATAGATGTTTATATGAACCCCAGTCCAGTTCTTCAAAATAAACATCGTTTACTCCTCTTACATATACATACACATGTGCCTACAATAAATTAACAGATCAGATGTATTTAATTTCATTAAATATTATTGCTGTTCTTCTTTTTTTTAACGACTACTAATTAAGTATTTAACCCTCAAGCGCACCATACTCATTTAAGTCTATACATCTTTCATCTTTCAATTGGTAAGACTCATTTCCACAAATTATAATTGTTGTCACACATTGAACTGGACGTTTCAAAAAAGCGATTCATTCATTCATTGCGTTAAGTGTTTAATTCAATCGGAATCAATTGAGTTGACAATGAAAGAGCAGAATCTAAGACAAGACATTTAATGTACGCTGCTATATGAATATTGAGTTCGTGTTGAGGATTTTTTTGTTTATTATATGAATGAATCATTCAAAAAGCAAACATAAGTTTGATTATAATTTAATAATAATTTTCCACATTCTCTCTTTCTCTTTTATATTTTCCAGCAAAGATTAGCATATTCTATTTAGCATTCTATGGTGTGTTGGCAGCATTAGTTGCCATTTGTATGTGGGCATTCTTTCAAACGCTCGATCCACGTATACCAAAATGGACATTAGATCGTTCGATTATTGGCACAAATCCAGGTAAGTGTAGAAGATGTAATAAATATATAATAACATTAAGGAATAATAATTATTTTACTTCTGAAAGGGCTCGGATTCAGACCACTACCCCCGGAGGATAATGTTGAAAGCACATTAATCTGGTATAAGGGTACTCAACATGAGAACTTTAAACATTGGACAGACTCATTGGATGATTTTCTAGCGGGTAAGTACAACATTTGTCAGATAATATAACAAAAGTGCCACTTTATAGTTGTATGATTTACATTCGCAATTAGTTAAGTAAAATAGGAATTTTCTTCATGGATGACCTCTTCATTCGTTCTAAATATCTTACCGCCGAGCCGGGGTAAGATCAAAGATAACACAGAGAGCTAAATCTGGAGAATGTGCTGTAGGAGGTAGCAATGGTGTGTTGTGATAGATTCGTATTTCGCCTACGATTACGAAACGTCACAAAAACTCGTTCGAATTGCGGTTGAACATTGCCAAACACTCTTTTGAAGTGGTCACACGATTGCATTAATCTCGCGTTTTTGGGTTATCGGTGAATGCTTGATGAGCACACCAAATTAACTTTTTTCCATTTTCGTCGAAATGCACGATTGTGTCTGCAATCAATAACTGGCAAACGTAAAATAAATGATTGAACTTGCTCAAAATTTGACAGTGGTCTACTATCAGAGGTTAATTGACAGGAGCAATGTTGCTCCTATCTAAATACCCTCAGATATATCATTGCTTTGAACTCAGAGCTCACATCTTCCTAAACCTAATTATTGTGAAAGTCACAAATAAGAGTGGACGTGTTTCGCAGCTCTCCTTTGATAGAATCGGAAAAGTGATTGATTTCGGTAAAAAAAAAAAATTAAATATATTGCGAAAAGACGCTAAGTAAACTCAAGGAGTTATTTCTGTGATTTTTTATTGTTTATACAAATAAGCAAAAAGAACATTAAAATCAAAGAAAAAAAAATAATATCGTTTGCAAACATTTTGTTTATAATATGAGTGTTCAGCGCTCTCCTCTCCGGCAACGGAAATCGCCTATTAATGTGTGTGTAACAAAATAATTTGCAATCACCCGCGCAAAACCCCCCGATAAGAGCATTACAAAAAAAAAACAATTGATACACACTGCACAAGTGAAAGTAACAGTGCAAATCTTTTGCCTGCACATATTCCTCACTCTAACACTACATCAAAATTTGGAACAACAATAAATACAGACAAAAAAATAATTTGTTCTCTCGTGATATACTATCTCCCTCTATACCGTGGAGTGTACAATGCGCTTCTCCTGCTGTAACACCAACAGCTACAACATCAAATCAAACAAATAACGGCCTTTCTACTGAAGTGCATGACCCAGTAGTTAAAGCAACTAGTGCGATGACTAATAAAGAACCAGTTGCTGTTCAAACTGGAATTGATCGCTACATACTGTAGTAAAGCGAAAAAGAAGTTCTCAAAATTCAAAACAAATGAATTCAACAAAAATTCAAAAGCAGAACACTGCCCTTATTAGTTCGGAAAATAGATACGCTCTGATTTCAGGTGATGAAAGTGACGAAAATATTATCTCCAAGAAAAATTTCAAACCCCCACCCATTTTCTTAAGAGAACGCAACTCAGATAAGTTGATTTCTAGAATTACAAATCTTATAGGACCAAAGAATTTCCACGTTGTTCCTATTCGCAAAGGCCAAATTGAGGAAAAGAAAGTACAAATCTACAGCGAAACTCTTTATCGCAAAGTAATCGCGGAATTTGATGCTGTAAAAAAGAATTACTACACATATTAGCTAAAAAGTAGTAAGGGCTTAATCGTTGTACTCAAAGGCGTCGAACCCAACGTTGACATTAACGAAATCAAACTTGCCCTTCAAGAAGAAATGTTTCAAGCCAAAACAGTATTCAACATTCTCAACAAGAGCAATATACCTCAACCGTTATATCGAATTGAGCTTCAGCCTGAAACAAAACCCCTAAAAAAGGTGAAGTACACTCCATATATAAAATTCGATATTTATTGCATCGCAAAATCACAATCGAAGAACCCCATAAGAGAACTGGAACTCCTCAGTGCAGTAACTGCCAAGAATATGGACATACCAAGACATTGTACCCTGCCAGCTGTTTGTGTGATTTGTGGAGATCTCCATAAATCAAACATATGCCCAAAATCTAAAGGCGATGCTAGCATGAAAAATGCAGCAATTGTGGAGGTAATCACACCGCAAATTATAGAGGTTGCCCAATATATACAGCCCTAAAGCTAATTTTCTCCGCTAGCAATCAACCTCTAAAACCAGTTGAGCAAACTCAGATAGCCAACTCAAGTAAGAGACAAAATATTGATGCAACACAATTCTTCTCTGCAATCCCAAACAAGAATCAAACCAATTCATACGCTAGCGTGTTAAAACAAAACCCACACCAACAAAGCAATGTAAATAATGAGCAGAAACACTCACTGCCCACCCAACAGCCAAGTATCCTTGAACATTTGCTTCAAACATTAATTCAGAATATGAACCAATTCATGAACTTGCAAACAATGATGCAAGAAATGATGAAAAATCAATCGATGTTACTCCAAACATTGCTATCCAGACCATGAGTTGTCTCAAGATATGCCACTGGAACGCCAACGGCTTAAGCCAGCACCGTTTGGAGCTAATTCAATTCCTTGAATCCAGCCAAATCGACATAATGATGATATCTGAGACCCATTTCACTGACAAAAATTGCTACCAAATACCATATTACAAACTGTACACCACAAATCATCCGCATGGTAAAGCACGCGGAGGAACTGCCATATTGATAAAAAGCAGAATAAAACATCATGTTCTCGAAGATTTCAGTAGCGTCTACTTGCAAGCAACATCTATATGTCTCGAAGAATACATCTCTAAGCTAGTAATATCTGCGATATACTGTCCCCCAAGATACAGTATTACCGAACAGCAATATAAAGAATTTTTCTCAACTCTTGGTTGCTGGCGATTTCAACGCCAAACACACTCACTGGGGCTCCCGCTTAATAACTCCAAAAGGCAGAAGACTATGTTCAATCATCACTAATTACGGCTACGATGTTATTTCAAATGGTCAACCGACATATTGGCCGACGGACAAGAGGAAAATACCCGATCTCATATACTTTGGAGTCGCCAAAGGTTTGCAGATGGAAAATATCTCCACAGAGTGTAATTATGATCTAACATCTGACCACTCACCCACGGCAATATCTATAAAATAACCAAGCCCCCAAGGCAATTGCGTTAGAAAGAAAATAGACTGGTTAAAATTCAAGAAATATATAAATTCCCATCTTCCTCTGAGTACTGTATTAAGTAATGGACACGATGTAGACTCAGCACTGGAAAATTTCAACCAGCTGCTCTCATTAGCTCTCAGCTCAGCCACCTGCACAAAGGTATGCAAGCAATCAAACTATAGCCCATACACACCAGCCCGCATTGAATTGCTAGTAAGACAGAAAAGAAGACTCCGAAGACAATGGCAAGAATTCAGATCACCGAATCTGAAAACATAGCTACAGCACTGCACTCGAAAGTTAAAGCAAGCCTTAAAAAATAAAAACAACAAAGAGTTAGAAGAGCACATAGCGAAATTAACACCTGGTGAAGCGTCAGACTACTCTTTGTGGAAATCAGCAAAAAACTCAAATCGGCCAATTCTCACTGATTCCCCCATCCGTTTGAGTGACGGTAATTGGGGTAGAAGCAACTGTGAGAAGGGCTTTGCAAACCACCTAAAAAGTGTGTTTACACCCAATCCACCCTCTTTACAATCCTCATTACCAAAATTAACTTCTCAACCTTGCTCAATAACGTTCAAAATTAAAAAAAAGGACATATTCAAAGCAAGATAAAGATTTAAACCCAAAAAAATCACCTGGTCCAGATAAAATTACCGGTAAAATGATAAAAGAGCTACCTCCGGCTTCAGTAATTCATCTCATGCACATTTTCAATGCTATCCTTCGTATTAAACACTATCCCAAATGCTGGAAAACTTCAAAAATTATTATGATAGCAAAATCAGGAAAAGACCCTACAAAAGTTGCATAGTACAGACCTATCAGCCTCCTGCCTCTACTCTCTAAAGTATTCGAAAAGCTACTTGTCATGAATATAACTCCATTTATTAATCTCAACCAACTGATTCCTCAACATCAGTTTGGATTTAGAAAACAGCACGGCACAATAGAACAAGTCCACCGCATTGTAACTCTGATAAGTAACACTTTTGAGGGAAAAAAGTATTGCTCAGCTGTCTTTCTTGATATCACTCAAGCTTTCGATAAAGTATGGCACGATGGCCTTATTTACAAACTCAAACTATTACTGCCTGCAAATGTCTCCTCATTGCTTAGTAGCTACCTCACGAAAAGACAATTTCTCGTACATCACAATGATTACACAACAAATCCATTGGATATTCACGCTGGCGTTCCTCAAGGAAGCGTTTTGGGCCCCTTACTGTATCTCTTATACACTTCAGATATGCCCAACAATAACTATACATTTATATCGACCTTTGCATATGATACGGCAATATTGTGCTCTCGCTCTAACCCCATAGAAGCTATTAAACTCCTGCAGACTCAGGTCGATTCTCTCGAAATCTGGCTAGCAAAATGGCGTATAAAAGTCAATGAATCAAAGAGCGTACATGTAACCTTCACGCTAAGGCTAGATACATGTCCCCCACTTAATATTAATGGCCAATCAGTTCCACAATGTTCCTCAACAAAGTACTTGGGTATTCACCTCGACAGAAGGCTGACATGGAAAAATCACATAAATAAATAAAATAAATATGTGGCACTTAAAGCCCCAAAGAGCTCATTGGCCGAACTTCTCTTCCATTACTCTTGTGCGTCTTAAATTTTGGACAATATTAGAAGGGACCTACTTATTTTAGCCGGTTCCGAACGGCAGAACACTTGTGACATCACTTTTTCTGAGCTTTGTCACAGAGTTCTTTAAGAACCTTTTTCATGGCAAGTTGTTACTGTCGGAAGAATTGCCAATTGCTTGCCGACAGGTGAGTACCGTTCGAAAGAAAAATCTTATCGATATTTAATTTGTTATGCATCAGCCATCAGGATTGAACCACGACCTACAGATCAGAAGGCGAACACACTAACCACTGTGCTGCGGCACCGACTGTGCTTTCAATCTAGTAGACTTCCGTAGAAATCGAAATATATGATGTGGTGCCAAGAAGCCAGAAGGTTCGGTCCTTAGACCTCAAACCTGCTTTGTGCGAAAGACTTTTGTTTTTTTCAACTTCTTGTCCAGGACATGTCCATAGTATTTTGTATTAATTCACTTCTGTCGAAAAAGAGATGAATGCGTAGTAAGTTCAAGGAATAGCATAGCTCCATTTGTTTCCACGAAAACATCATGGCCGAACCCTTATTCATTTCAGAGTCTATCCGTGAAAATACGAAATCAAAGCCAATCGGCTCTGCAGCTGGTATCCATTGGCAGAAGGAAGCCACATCAGTGTCCACTCTGTATCAAATTATTATATGGAAACGCCAAGTAGTTGGTATATAATAAAATCACGGTGCGTTATAGCCTTAATAGGGTTGATAGCATCCTCAGCTCGAGTTGCCCAAAAATAACTTATGCAAGAAGTGAAATTTTCCTCCTATTTCTACTCCAATCACGTCCAAATATGAAAGCGAACACGAATAGATCACTTGGATCACTTGAACTTCCACTAATTTCCCTTTATAACCATGTTTTTCCCATTGTCCTTAACACTTATTTGATAGAACCATTTTTACAGCTGGAAACAGACGTCAACTTCTTATTTAACTTGCAATATTGCAATATGAAATATCAATTCAATAATCTCAAAACTTTAAACTTTATACATTGTAATCTTATCTTATCTCTCTTTTTGAAATGTTATTTTTACCATGGTGCGTATGATTTTCTTTTTATCAAATTCGCCTCTCTTTAAGAAGTTTAACTAATTTATTTATTTATTTTTACCATCACGTTACAGTTTATAAAGTGCCTGGCTTAACACCTGGACGTGGTCAAAACATTTACAACTGCGATTATAATCAACCTCCGCCAAAGGGACAAGTATGTGATGTGGATATTAAGGCGTGGTCGCCATGCACAAAAGAAAATAATTACAGCTATCACAAGAGTTCACCGTGTGTATTTTTAAAATTAAATAAAATATACGGTTGGGTACCAGAATTTTATAATGTATCATCTGATTTGCCTGATAATATGCCAGCAAGTTTGAAAAATTATATTATGCATATCGAAAGGAATGAAACACATAAGGTATAATATAATAATTACAAAACTATGTACTTTGTTACTCAACATATTCTTCTTTGGTACTATTTGTTCTAGATGAACACAATTTGGGTATCGTGCGAGGGTGAAAATCCAGCCGATCAAGAGAATATTGGTCCAGTTGATTATTTACCAATACGTGGTTTCCCAGGCTATTTTTATCCATATCATAATTCGGAGGGTTATCTTAGCCCATTGGTGGCGGTACATTTTCAGCGACCAAAACGTAAGTGCTCGCTTAAAATGTCGACTAACTGTTGTAAATGTATTTCGATATATTCTGAGTTTCACTTTCGATCGAAAATGATATCCGGAATGTATGCTTCATTAAATTATTTCACTTTGGTAATTACCAAATGTTTTTTTTTATTTCAGGTGGAATTATTATTAATGTTGAGTGTAAAGCATGGGCTCGTAATATCATACACGATCGCAAGGAAAGAATAGGTTCGGTACATTTCGAAATGTTAATCGATTAATATGGGATAAATGCGAGTAAGACAAGCAAGCAACCAATTACACCAATCCACACACGCACAAAAAATACGAGACATTCGAGAAATGTACGCCAATTTTTGCTTCATCAATCAATCAATCTAATTCTTTGACAATCCGTTCAACTATCATATTTATATATAAAAAAAAAAACATATGTATCGAAAGTGAAAAATGTGCATAGTCACAAAAGTTATTTTCTTTAATAGTATTTTCTTTTTACACACAAAAATTATATTTATTTGATTATTTAATATTTAAAATGGCTTAATTTAATATTTTGTTGATAACGACCAATTAAAGAACGTTGTTCGATTATAATTATCATTTTCAAATTTATAATCTAATATTAAGAGAAAATTCCCACATCGGCGTTAAAGAAAGGCATACCTTTTTTAAGTTTAAAGTGCTACTAAACATAATCACTCCTAACATGACGGTCGAGATAAACATTTGTCGAGTTGCTTTCGGAACAAACTACTCGACTCTTGCTATTATTTGATAATTTTACTAAATGGAAATGTCAAGTCGACTACCGTGATATGGGACGATTATAAATTAAATCAATTTCTTGAAAGATATAAAAAATGAACAACAAAAAGACAGAGCAACATTGCTATAGTCAGTTTACTATATATTTTTTATTATTATAATTTATTTAAGTTGTAATTTTTCTCCTTCCTTTTGCAAAATTTTTTCAATAACAATATGTGCTGTAGTAAGAATCTCAGTAGATTATTCTCGTTTGTTTGTTTGTTATATGTGTATATACATATGTTATGTGTATATCCTTGAATAATTTTTAATTTTTAATTAAGTCAACTGCCATTTCGCACAAAATGTATTCGATTTTAGTTGAAAAAGAAAAGAAAATCTTATTGAACAGTATCTCTAAAATTATTAATACAATTTATAATATTTGTTTACTGGGCTTCACACACACATACATTTTCATATTGTCTTACTTATTGACTTTTTAATACCACCACGCTTTTACAATATACAATATATTTATACAGTATACATTAAACGTGCCTTCGAACATGATTTTAAGCTTATAAGCTGTAATCGACTTTTTTTCATATTCGAATAATATTTACTTTAAGACGAAATCCATTAAAGTATAGAATTACTTTATAAATTATATAAAATTGCGTATCTAAAAGATATAAAATTATTTTTTACTATCTAAAAGATATAAAATATGATAAAAAGAAGTTCATATCTGTATACAAGAATAAGGAATAGTTTGTCTTAATAAATTTACACAAATCAAATTTTCTGACGTCGTGGAATATCACAAAATCTTTGACGATATATTCAATTTATACACAAACATAGTTAGCTGATTTAAAGAGTATCCTCTCATGTATATCACTTACTCCAAAAATATTGTGGTTTTATGAATATTGATAGTATGCGTTTTGATATTAAAATTAAAATCATACAAACATATATTGAATAAGAGGAAGCCCAGTAGACGTAATTATTGCGAAACAAACAAAATATATGAATAAAAAGAAATACTAAAAATATTGTCGATTTCAAAGTCAAAATCAGCCATCCAATCAAGCATTCTACAATTTTATTAAAAATTATCAATTTCAACTTTCAAATTTTTCAAATAACACTACCACTACTACCCACCACCACTTTCGCTACCGATTATTATTACCACTACTACTACTTTTATGGTTATTTCCATTATTATTATGAATAGCATTATTATTAAAAATGCTTTTAAAAGTATACAAAAATAAATAGTTATTAATTACCATAGAATGTCATCATTATTATTAAGATGATTATAAAGTAAATAATGTTGAAATCTGTAAAATGTTAGTAGCACAAATATGACGACAATGACGACGACGATAAGAATACCATAACAAACCAATAATGCATAAAATATGTACAATTAGTTAAATCTCCCAAAAGAAAAGCATACGAAATAATTAAACAAACCACAATTAAAAGTTAATATTATTATTATAATTATTATTATTATTATTTTTTAAAATAATTTTAAGTTGAATAATTTGAAGAAAAAGTAAATACAAAAACCTAATTTTAAATAAATCAAAAATTAAATAAAGAAAACTCCAAAAAAAAAACAAACAAAAATCTAGTTATGAATGATGCGCTTTTAGTGTATGGTCATAATGGTCGATCAAGTCGTAATTCGTCTTCAGCACATTTTCTTCCCTCTTGTAACTGTTTGAATTACTCATCAACTTGTGTTTGAGATATACCATTTGATGTGTTTCCGCGAAATTTAAATTCAAGTTTATGAAAACTTTTTGATTACAGTAACACATAAGTATAGTATGTAGTTAATAGTCTACTTTACTTATAGTCTATGGTAAAAGATGCTCAAACTAGATAAGAAATTTTTGATCAACTTACAATTTGTATATAAGCAATTGATTTAACAAGGTATGTATAATAATTAAAATTTGGGTATAATATACCATCATAAAAATTATTCAATATTTTAGTTCAAATATATTTTAGTGTATCTAAATATTTATGTTATATGATAGACATATTAGTCTGTAAGCCAATTCAATTTATATACATTTTTCTTAAGCCAATATAGGCAATTTGATAATTGAAAACAACGTCGAACATATACATACAAATATATACGATATATACCGTAATCTAACTACGTCATCAAATTATATAGAAAAGAATACTGCATAAAACCAATTATTTATTAAATTACATATCTCAATGAAAGAATTATTAATTTACACATTCTTAGAATTATTAAACATAATGGAACAATTGGCAAGAAATTGGCAATTCTTCCGACAGTAATAATTTGCCATGGAAAAGTTTCTAAAAGAACTCTGTGACAAAGCACAGAAAAAGTGATGACGAAAGAATTCTGCCGTTTGGAACCGGCTAAAATAAGTAGGCCCCTTCTAATACTGTCCAAAATTTAACTCGGCCAAAATAAGTACCACATACTTTCTTTTTAATGGAATAATTTTGTGTTAAAAATTAAAATAGAATAGTTTATTTCGTAACATTTATTGCATTTAATTTTATCCACATAAAAATGCATATTTGCACCATTGACACATTGCTTGTATAGAATGTAGTTTTGTTTTAAGACAGGTGCTGTTACAGCTGAGTGAGAGTGTTAAATGACACTACACTAGATTTCAGACAGCTTCATAAAACAATTTTTATTTGACGGTATCGGTTGATCAACATTCGTATCCGTAAAATAACTTCAAAATTATCACAAAATAAAATAAATTTATCAATGACAAAATATAGCCATTTTTTATGTAAGTAAATATAAATACGTCGACATAAAATGTATAATTATCTTATATAATTATAAATTGTTTTTTGTATAAAAAACCATAAAGAAAAGTATTTTGCAAAAGTATTTGATTTGATCACGTCTGTATGTTTACATCAAGTTGAAAATGGCTATCAAACTTTCCTCTTTCACCACTTACAACCCTATTATTCGTAATGTCGTAGAGGCACTTAATATTTATCATTCGATCTTCCACCACTCTCTTAGGAAGCTTTGGAACTAGGTGATTGATTCAGCATTGTATTGTCGTCAACTGGAGAATTGGAATATATCTCTTGGCGAAAAACTCATTAATCGCAACATTAATTCCGGGCAGATATTTGGCGCTTCGTCTAAAGTGGCTGTACCTTATTTTACCATACATAGCGCGCCATGCGTTATGTGACTACCATTTATTTCGTTATGTGTTTGATTCTAATGAAACCAATTGATTATTCGTTAGAAAACTAGTCGTTCTACGAGCGGAATGATGCAGCATGTACTAGGGTGGTAGAAAAAGAAATAAAAGATGGAAGCACTAGTGGACAAGAGCTAGTGAATATATTTGAAAAGCACTCACTAAAATTTCAGCTATTTTTGTGAAAATGAGAAAAATCTAGTATCGAGTTGTTTTAAGAAATTTGTTCTTAGAAAAAATCAATTGTGAAAATTAAATTGAAAATAAAGAATTGAAATTTTTGAATTAATGTCCTGAAAATTTGAGCTGTGCATACATATGCACATATTGTTTTACATATGCGATCGATTTTTTAAACTTTTTCGATCAAATGTGAACAGAGCATTCTTTATAATCTCTTGAGTGGCTCTCATTGTTTATAGCCACTTGCACTTGTATTCTAAATTATTTACTCTTTGCATTAAATGTTTATATTCATACTATTGTCATTAGTTATTATCTTATATATGATATTTAATTTCTTACAATATTTTTTCAGTTAAAAAATATCAATCTAGTAGAATGTGTTATTGCCTTCACTTATCCTACACATGTTGTTGGCTCCGTTGTTGTAGGTGGTAAAGAATGAAATTAAACCATTATTAAGAAGATATCGCACATATCTGTAATTAAAAGGATTTTTTTATTTTTTCTAGGAATATTATACAGCCACTTATATACATTTATACAATACATTTTTTCTGATTGCATTGCGTGAGCCTTAATATACTAAACATATATCAATTTATTTAATAAGAATTTTAAAAATTCTTTATCAATATACCAGCATATGTTTCTAAAATTAAAATGATTTGAAAGAATATCATCGAGCACGATTAAAAATATAGAAAGAGTAAACGTGTGTTTATTGAATTAGCATGGCTGTAAAAAAGCTATTTTACATATTTTTATTATTAGTTATAATTTTAATATTTATTTATTAATTCGACATTCGTTTTTCTCACCTAATTTTGTTTTTGATTAATGATTTTCTTAACCCTCTAGTGTCCAAGACTTTCCGCTTTCCGCATTCCTCTGTGTCTTCGTTTTGCATTTTTCTAATTCGGGGAAGTCCAAAAATTAAGTTCGTTGCGTTTGTAATACATGCCAGCGCTTGCGTCAGCTGCTGCAGTCATTTGAATTGGAAAGTTTGTGAAGTTCGTACGCAATAATTATTTTGTAAAAAAAAGCGAATTAAAAAAAATTTTAAAAATATTTTAAAAAGTTCACAGCTGGAAAAAAAATTATTGGCGTGTTGCTGATAGTGTATAGAACGCAAAACACAAAACACATATTAAAAAAAGTTTTCGTTAGCTTTTTATTACTTCTATAAGGTATCCCGTCTAGAGGCGGTCTTGGGACAATTCGGGAAAAAAAAAAATATAAGGTAAGTTTGAAAGTGGAACAACTCAAGACATATTTAAGTCCAAATAATTGCTTCAGTAGACATGGAACGACGACAAATGCATAAGCTATCAGCTCTTTCTGATGTAGAGATTGAGAAATTTTTGAATTCGATTGATTTTGACTTTGATACGGACGGAGAAGAAGAATTGGAGGACGATTTGACAGATGATGTTGCGATGCAGCGTTTCCTGTCAATGAGGAAGATCAAGAAGCGATTGAAAGAGCGGTAAATATGTCGGATTCTATGTTGGCTTCAGAGATTTGTGTAACTTCAAGCGGAAGTCCTGCTCCGTTGGCGAAATTGTTGTCACCCTCAACTTCGATTGCATCGAATTCACCTCAAGCACAGAAACGCAAACGCAAAGCGCCTGCTGAGTATGATATTGCTCATGCTGAAGAAAGTACAAAAACCGAATTTGTAGGATCTGTTTTGGATATAGATTGTTCAAACTGGCTCACCAGATCTTGGTGCGTCAGCAAATGTAGTCGTTCGATTGTCACGCAATGTTCCGGATTTCAAAAACCACATTATCTACTTCGACAATTATTATACTTCTTTGCCGCTTCTTGTATATCTCAAATCCCGGGGAATATTTTCTTTGGGAACTATTCGCTCTAATCGCATTCCAAATTGTAAGCTGCCAACTGACAGCGACCTCAAGAAACAAGTGCGTGGATATTCTACTGAATTTTGTGGATCTGCATCAGGAGTCGAAATGTCTTTGACGATTTGGAAGGACAATAAGGCAGTGCGACTTGCTTCGACTTACGCGGGCACAAAGCCTTTCCTGAATGAAACGAATTCAAAAGGTCAGGTTTCACGTTTTGTGCGCTCTGAAAAAAAGTACGAGGACATAGATTGCCCTAATGTAATCCACGAATATAATAGCAACATGGGTGGTGTCGACTTAATGGACGGACTTATTGGTCGATATAAAATTCCAGTTAAGAGCAACAAGTACACAAATCGACTATTTACACATATGCTTGATTTAGCCATGATAAACGCTTACATTTTGTTCCATCGAATCAACAAGCCCGACGCTAATAATGCAAAATACCAACTGCCAAACTTCCGATCAGAGGTCGCATACGTGGTTTGCATGCTACAAACTCCTTATCTGCCAAAAGGACCAGGGCGCCCACGACAAGTTGCTGAAAAGGAAAAGAAAAACACAGGGAAGAAAACTTTCCTACCGCCTAATGATGTACGTTATGATGGCGTCGAGCACTTTCCGATGTTTTTATCACGCGCTGGAAAAAAAAACCTGTAAGCTTCCTGGTTGCACTTCCGAAACTCAAATTGTATGCCGTAAATGTAATATAAACCTATGCCTTTCCCAGCAAAAAGACTGTTTCTACGATTTTCATCACAAATAAGTAAACGAACTTTTTGTACACAAATATTTTGTATTTTTGTAACTAAGTTACTTTTTTTATTGTTATTTCTTTTGTTTTTTGAGCCTTTCTTTATTTTTTTATAATAAAACGTGTAAACAACAAAATTTTTTTACTGAAATTTTTTTTGGCCTACTTTCCCAAAGCCGCCTCTAGGCGGTCCAAGGTTTTAGTCCTATAAAACTCGATTCGTGCAAAAGTAACATTTTTTCCAGAACAAACCTTTACTTTTAAGACATAATGAACCCAAAAATAATTTTTTTCTGCGAAAAAAAATTTGGGCACTAGAGGGTTAAATATATTGTCAGAAGTGCTTCTGTCTTGTCGCATCAGCTTATATCTAGTAAATACAACTAACTACTACTTTTAATAGCAGTACAAATTTATTATTTATTTATTTATTTATAATTTATTATTATTTTTTTTTTAGAAATGTGCCAAAAAAATGATTTTATAAGTACGTAGGGCATTATCTTAATATCGATGTAATTCTACAATAAAATTGCTATCTGCACAATTTTTATTTCGATAATATGTACTTTCCCTAAAATAATTTGTCTACCGTTACGCAAATGATGTTTAATTTTTATAATTAATTTTAATTCTTATTCATTTATGTAATGTGAGTCATAAATACACAATACAATATGAGTATTAGTATACTTCGTTATCTTGTGAAAGCTACATTGATAAAAACACAAAAAAGAATAACAAAAATACGACATACAATAAAACCCTTTACAAAAACATATTCAAATTTCTAATCCAGATATCCAGATAAGTGGTCTGATTAGGCTAATCCCTAAAATATATAATAATAATACTTAGAGTAGGATATGACTCTTCACCACAAACTGAACATCGCATAATCAGGGCCTGTCTCTCAGTCTCCGATGGAAACCCACCATCCAAGGACACAGTTAATATAAATTAATATAAAATTTTAAAAATTAGATTAAAACGGGGTACGAGTCCGCGGTTAGTTCAACCTGCCTAAGGTGTAAAGATTGGTGGATGGTGGTTGAACGTGTGGTTTAAGAGCCGGTTTCACCTATGTCATAGTTTGATGGTGCTGGCTGGTATAGTGGTCATGTGTATCTACAATAGATTCCAGCATCAAAAGCATACCGCACAAAGTTCTTTAAGCAAATACCCGATATATAAATTTTGTCAAAAACTTCGGATTTAAGACAGGAATGGGAAGATGATGCAGATGTTTTTGGATACAGAATATCAGAATACTCATACCCGTTGGTTCCTGGTCGAGTGTCTTCCAAGCTGAGATTTTTATAATTGCAACTTGTGCAAAAATAATCCCTGCCAAAGGTTTTAAGAGTGCAATAAATACTACATTTCCGAATTTATAAGCCCCGAAAGGCCAATGGCCAAGCTTCTCTTCCAGTACTCTTATTAGTGTTAAATTTTGGACAGTATTATAAGGGATCTATTTTTATTAGCTGGTTCCGAAGGGTTGTGGTTTCTTAGGTTGAGAGTCAAACTAACTCCTGATACGAATTCAGTGATCTCATTCTCTGAAGAATATTATTTTATTTCTTTCAAATGGCTGTGTTAACCAACCGTGGATTCGAATTCAGCGATCCCAAAGAAATTTTCATCTTATTTTCAGGAAAACATTTTATTTTTCTCACATGGCTGTATTATTATAAGAGCAGAATATTCATGGATTATTAAATATGATTATATATCACCGTGGTCGAAGTTCTATACCCAATCTTCTATTCCCAATCCGTTTACAACATGATCTAATATCCTAGACAGACGGCAGCGTTAATCCGGAATTCCGGCGCACTTAATCTACATGAGAAAATCTACAAGAAGTACGTGAACTATCAGAAACTTGTAAATTGACATTCACCGTTCGTAATTGACAGCTGGATTTATTTTTTCGCCAACGCTTTTAATGTTGAAAACTGTTAACAATTGTTGAAAGTTTTTTATAAGCGAACACACCTAATATTTTGTAAAATGGATCGAGAAAAATTCACAATAAAAAATGTTCAGCAATGTTGCCATTGCAAATTGCCCTAATCCTCTTTTATTTTGAGAATTAACTCATAGAGTTAATGCGGATTAGCTGCAGTTAATGCCCGAGTTAATTCGAATTAACTTGGTAATCCGGAATTAGGTTGCCGTCTGTCTAGGCTATAATACTATATGGTACTATATATACAATACTATAGATTAAATTGATTGAACTTTTATAATTGATGAAACAATAAATCTGATTTTTAGTTTAATTTTTTAAATTGCAGTTCCAGCATGAGATGACTTGTGCATGGCATACATCTTGCTCTTGGAAAGTACCCTGCATACTATTTAATACAAATATTAATCATAATATATATATTTTTCAATTTTTATTCAATAAGAATAAAGTAGCAAAGATTTGTAATGACAATAACCCGTACAGTTGGCTTGCAACCGGTTTAAGCCTCTTAAAACTCATTGTAAGTGTGAATTAATGTTTGAGTTTTTTATTTCTTTTGGAATATTATGTATTTGAGTTCAGAACCGGAATTGCATTTAAGCAGAATAAGAGAGAACTGAAAAAATAGAGACAAAATATATTATTCACTTTAAATTAATTTATGATTGATACGTACTATTGTTATATCGTCTAATTTTTCATTGCTGAGATTTAACAGCTGATTAATTTTCTTTTCAATTTTATATAATCATTTAAATTACTTTCTATTTATTTTTCACAATATTTGATTATCGAATTAAGATAAAGAAAAACCTAAAGAAGAATTTGCATTTTCAGCATGCATGCACATAGTACCTACCTACATGCAACTAGAAACGTTATTGCGTTTGAATTACGTAAGTACACGTACGCAAAATAACGTAATCAATTGTCATATTGTACATATACTGGTATATAATGGTATAGTATTGTAAGCAATGTTTTGTTTAATTAAAATGTCTTTCGAATAATAAGCTAAGTACATATTATATGATGCATATGGGCATTTCCCACCTTACGTACATGATATTTTTACGCATGAAATGTGTGGAAAAGTAAAGATAAATAGAAGAATGCGATAAAAATTGTGATTGTTATATAGAATTAATAAATATTATATCTAGGCGAGCATTACTTAATTTCAAAACGTCAACCAATATAAAAAGATACGGACTCGACAAAATCAATTCAATATTTTGTCCCGTCCGTATCACAATATAATGGGTGACATCTTGAAATAAAGCACCCGATAATGCCTAATATTTCACCAACAAATACAAACATTATTCCATTTGTCTTTATTTGTTTTTTATTTTTTCAATTTTCCATGCAACGTCTCACGTCCATAGCCTAGAAAATGCCCATATATATTTAGTTACATACCAAAACGTGTAGATAATTGTAATACAAAAAGAACGTATTAAGTAAATACAAACATGTAAGTAATTGGATAAATGTTATACCATAGAAATTCAATTAAATCAATACGTCATGTGAGTTAGAATAAAAATATTTGATTTAGATATTCTGAAAATAAAATCCAACAAACAAAATGCAATTGGAAGGATAAGTTAAAAAAGGTTTTTTTTTAATATTAAGTAATCAATATAAAATAACGTTTCCATGCATATTTTTGACACTGACAGAGTCGTAGTTTTCACTGTTATACATAATAAATTTATAGAGAGAATAGCATAACTACCCCGGGATTACTTTTTTTGACATTGTTTTACATGTACTTTTCAATTATATTATAATAAAATTATAAACTTTTATTTTGCATTTATTAATTTAGGAAAAAATTAGTAAAAAAAAACAAGTTAATTCATGTGAAATGTAGACGTAGCGATGAACCAATGTTGACGTCTTGAGACTGTGTAACCATCCTTATATCAATTTCTAACCGAAAATGATCATGATAGTGCGCACATGTCGGCAGTCAACATCTAGTATAGAGTGATTCATTTAAGAGTGCTTTTTTCGGTAGGGTTTTTATGACAGATCGAGACGTCAAACTGTCAAACTAGTATGGAAGAGGTTCACGAAGTGCTATTGTATTTAGACAAAACAGTTTGGTGTGGCTTATGGGCAGGTGAAATCAGCGGAACTGTGAATGGTGTCTTAACAGAATGTTTGCTACCTATATTGCATATTTTTACTGGAGTGAATACAGCAATCAATGGCATGCTTTTGCAGATTCCGTCAATTGAAAAATACAAGTAAGATCCCTTGCACCCCATAAAAACTGAAAATCTAAATTGGTACACTGATGGATTCATTCTGGATTATAGCGCCGGTACAGGTGTTTTTGTCCGAACGACATGGTATGCATTCCCATTGGTTTCTGGCCGAATGACTTCCAAACTGATATTTTTGCAACTGCAACCTTTGCAAAAATTATTTTTGACAAAGATCTTATGGGTAAAATGTAATTTTAGAACTCTTTGCTCTTGGAATATTCTAAGATGTCTGCTTTAAGCAAAGCCATATTGACTCGGGATTCATGTCGGCACAAAATGTATCGAAATTGTGCAGATAAGTTAGCCAGAAGAACCCATTCACTTCATTGCACATATCCAGAACCATACTTAGGAGTAGATAGTCTTTCAGGAGGACTAACAGGAGAAACGTTTTATACTCATATTGGAACAACATCCCTTATCTGATGCAAACCAGAAGGCTCACCAAACATCTTACATATGTGTTCCAAACCTGACTTAATATTACTCAAATGATACTTATCAGGTGATCGAACTTTCAGAAATCACCTCTATAAATTGAATCTATCTGCAAGAAACTACTTTTAACAGAAAAAGTCTTCAGCACGAGCTTCCTTAGTTCTTCTGACTTCAAAGCAGCTTCATCACGTAGTCTTAGCATTAATAAGGATAAAATACTGTATTTTGTTTCAATTAAGATTCTTTACTACCAAAGATATTTTAGTTCACAGTTCTTGGGTCACAATTAAACAAAAAGTTCCCTGTCTGAAATTGAATCCATTAATCTCAATGATATTGATGATGACAACCCGTGAAACCATGACATTATTGTGAAAACAATTCGGTGAAAAGTTAATTCCACGCTTCGGTGATATCACATGATCTAAATTGTAGAATCTACGCTCATGTGATATCACCTTTCGAAACGTTTTCATTTGGGACTACGTAAAGTCCAAAGTATACTTTGACTATCCGACTACGATTGAGGAATATGTCTCGTGTGAAGAATCGAAAGAAATAAAATAAAAAATAAATATAAAAGATGATTTGGATAATGAATATAAGCAGAAAAAATTGAATTTTATTTTTTTTATTTTTGAAAAAAAAACTTCTAAATAAATCACCCTATTTATTTAATTCATCTCCATTGTAAGGTTCACGACATCTCACTACATACACTTCACGAATACCATACAAGAAGAAAAATCACTGCAGAAAAGATGTTAAATAAAAATTTTTTATAATTTAATTTACCACCAACTGATGAAAATGAAAATGATGCTGATGATGATAATGATGGTAATGTACTCATCACAAGTACAATGATAAGAAGAATATACAAAACTTGCATTCATTTAAGTCTAATCAAGTAAGTTGTGTACTCTTGAATAATTTCACTTAAGCATTGACCAGACATTACTTACAAAGACTTCATCTGACTCTATCTGCATATGATGCAGATGATCTGCATAGTCATATGATGTAAGATCGTGTTCAACAATTACTCCTACAACAAATCATATGAACACATTCTAAGTAGTAAGTATTTAACAAAGAAAAAAGCCGCAATAAATACTTAGTACATTGTCGGCATAGTAATAAACGTACGCACTTGTTGCATACAGTAAGCGTGCAACTGAAAGACTGACAAATAACATACGAGTAATTTAATATTTGTCCTACAAATAAATCGAATGCACGTTGATAATAATTGTAGTTTGTTCGCTATCATTGATGTTGATGATTCTAACGATGATGATAATTATGATGACGATGATGATGATGATGAGTAAGTACACATGAATGCTAAGTACACTACCTACAATAACAGGAAGTGTTAATTTGTGGAAATTAATGATGAATGTGTTGTACACTAAGTGCAAACATACAAAGCAACACATAATGTCATTCGCTCTCTGATTGTCTAAATGAAGTTGTGCAATTTTTTATTGTTTCTTTTGTAAAGCAAATCTTGAAAAAATTAACAAATAAAGTGGAAAATTAAAAAATTATCTTAATATTTTCAAATTCATTGTGTATAGAACTAATACGAGTATAAACCTGATATTTCTAGAATTTCGCACTTTTATTAACCAAGCAATTATTTTACCGATATCAAGTTTAAAATCTTAGATGTGTTGGATTCTTGCTCCCGATGAATATATTAACTTAGTACAAGTATTTACTGACTCAGAGGAAATTTGAATCATTTCAAGCTTCCCAAGAAAGCATAAGGAAATTCTCGATTTGGACCTGTCTACTTTTTAAGTTTTTTACAAATCCATCGATTTTGTAGGAGAAACCCCCCACTAAGGGGAGATATGGGGTAAATATATTCAGAAGAAATGTAAATAAATTCAGAAGAATTTATGCGACCTGGGACAATTCCTGGGTAATTATTGTCGATTTTCAGGTATTCTAACATCAATTTTGTATGGCTTTTGAGGGCTGGAGGTATAGGGCATAGGGTATATTTGGATGACATATTTTGAGAAGGTAAATTAAATGTGTGTTGGTCATACAGTTTACCTTTCTAAGGGCAATTGCTTCGCAGCAATGCGGTTATTTTCCGATTTCCAGATGTTTATATAGACAAAAATCCCAGGAATTGCTCCGAGAGCGGTAAATGTATGGCTAATCCCCATTAGTTTTTCCTCCTCAACATTTCCTCTCAAAATATTGGCCCTTATCCCCTTATCCCTTAACAGGGCATCTCCGTAGGCAAAAGTCTTTTTCTTCTTTATCACAGAAAGCATTAATTATCAGAACAATTATCTTGACACATATTGCCTACCATGAACTGTCAGTTTTCTAATATGACAGCCAATTTTTTATTTCTACTAAAAGATCGCTGTGGTAACATCTTCAAATTGAACGCATAGTTTTGGTCTCCACCCACTGTATTTGCTTGAGTTTCATGCCGGATATTTAAAAACGTAAAAATAATTAAAATTACAAATATAAAATAAAGACCAATGTCTTCCTTTTCGCTTCATCAACTTTTTGCCGTCACACAAATTGTCACTTGCCACTGGCCATAAAACTTTTATCTGGCACTCAAAAAACAGACGGTTGCCTCTGGAGACACGGCGTAAGGAAACTTCCGTACAAAATGGCCGAAAGCACCTTTAAAGCCACAATATCTGATCAGAAATCGCACCTGAGTTGTGAAATATATATATTTTTACTCTCGTCCCTATTGGCGAACAACTGGGACAGTCGATCTTCACAAGCTTCTCTTGAGGCGAATTTTTCACCAGCAAAATCATTCGCCATAGACAGGAACAGGTAGTAATCACTTGGTGCCAGGTCCGGACTATAAGGTGGATGCATAAAAACCTCCCAACCAAGCTCCTGGAGCTTCTGGCGAGTCACTATCGATGTGTGTGATCTGGCATAGTTCTGATGGAACACAATTCCTCTCCTATTGGCCAAAGCTGGCCGCTTCTGGGTGATTGCTTCCTACAAACGGTCCAATTGTTGACATTACAGGTCTGAATTAAGAGTTTTCCCGTAGGGGAGCAGCTCATAGTAGATGATTCCCTGCCAATCTCACCAAACACATAGCAAAACCTTCCTGACCGTCAATCCTGACTTGGCCACCGTTTCAGCAGCAATTCGCAGGTAGAAATTCGGTCAATGAGGTTTTTTGCGTTAACTCGTGTGGCACCCAGCTTCTTTTTGTATCCAGCCTTATTTAAATGGTTCCAAACGGTTTTTGTGCAATGCTTCGCTCCTGGGCAATAGAGATTGTGCTTACATTACGGCCAGACTCGACGATTTCCATTATTTTATCGATATTGTCGACAATTGGACTTTCAGAACGTGGTGCATCTTTGACATCAAAATTACCGGAACGGAATGGACGAATCCAAAATTGCACATGATTAACAGTTACAGCATCAGGACCATAAACGCTATTCACATTTTCAGGGCTTGCGTTTTCGCCTTTATAGAAGAAAAACTGTAAATTATGGCGTATTTTCTCTTTACTCTTTACTAAAGTCATCTGTTGGAAATATAGATTTTTTTCTACACCTGATATATGACCGACCCCCTTAATTTTTATACCCTGCATAATGTAATAAGGTATGTATATTCATTTCGGTCAGATGTTTGTAACCACTTGAAGGAATCTCCGGAGATATAAAAATGTATAACTATATATTCGTGATCAGCGTCGCTTAAATTTTCGATTGAACAACGCCTGTCCGTCCGTCCGTCTGTCTATCTGTCTGTCACCTGGCTGGTTCGCACGATAACTTGCGCAAATATTGAGCTATTTTGACGAAATTTGGAATAAGTAACCTCTGATCAAAGGGTATGGAGGCGATTGATATTGGACGTGTTCGGTCAATAACCATTCCCACACGAAGCGTTCAAAGCAACTAACTTCGGAATTTTCAAAACTATTAACTTGATACCATCTGGACCGACACTAATTGGTAAGAGAAGCTATATTATACTGCTACATAACCTTGCTAGAAATGGGAGAGCCATGCCTATTTTTTATAGTAGCTCCCATACAAAATGTTTGTACCTCTTTTAAATAAAAACAAATGTAACTTCTGCCATCTTCTGTCTAGATCAACCATAATTGACACTTAGATTAATATGGTAGTCGGAAATAATCTGGCAAAAAATCAGCGTGCCACGTCTACTTCTTATTGGGGCGCCAATACAAAGTTGCGGAAATAAAAAAAATGTTAACCACAAAATGATGACAACCACAACTTACAAATTTAGATTTAAAGCGAGAATTAGTATTGTAAGAACAACTAGACTCACAAGAAATGGGCCATCCACGCCCATTGTTTATAGAAGCCTTCAGACATATATATATATATATATATATATATATATATATATATATATATATATATATATATATATATATATATATATATATATATATATATATGTATATATCGGCCCCAGCCGACTGTTTATTTTTTCTTCTATGTTTCCTCTGAACATACTTATCCCATATTTCTACAGGGCTTCCCTACAGCTTCACCATACGATGTATCGCAACAGAGCTCGGTTTGGCTGTTGCAACGTTTATCTTTGGCACTGCCCAAGCAACTCCACTTTATTTGAAGTGATGCAGGTTCGATTCGTCAACAAAAAAAGTTCTTTCGTTTAGTGTGAATTTCTTAATACAACAACAATTGCATTAGTTTGACAGCAGGCATTAAGAATGAACTATCATCATATATATGATTTAGAATAAAATGTCCAATCATTATCACTACTTGAATTCGATATATTATGTTTCTATGTGCATATGTAAATATGAGCAATGCCAATCCCAGGATCCCTGTAATTTCGAACGTTCTCCTGAAAATTCCAGGGTTAGTTATGGGGGATACTGCAATATTCGGGATTTACTTAAAAAAATATTCATGTAAAAATTTACATAATCATGCTTTCAAAAGTGCATATTTTATTCTATAATTATTACCCGTAAGAGGCACACAGTGTTATTGAATAAATGTTCAAATTTTGTCTAATGTTACACTATTTTCCACTATTTATCAAAACTGTTTTCGAATAATTATAATGAAATGATTCCAATATCAAATATGACTTAATATATAGGATCGTCAACGACACACATAAATATTTTTTCTCAACATTTGTTCAACATTTGTTCTGTTTACTCAGTATTATTGCTAAACCGCTTATCACCTATCTTCACTAAATAGTGTGCTGCGTTACTAAATGAATTTAAAATTCTTGATAAATAAATCCATAAATCCCCAGAAGTCCACTCTAAAGTGGCGAAATGTAAAATCGATCACCAGTAATTCTTTTGCCGCAACATTTTCCCCAAATAGGAAATGAAGCTTCACTACTAAATTGATCAATTTGAAAGAATATCATGCAGCATAAGTAATTATTTTAATAAGAGTGCGTTAGTACCATTATTTAGAGTTCGGCAAATACATTTGTTAATCGTTCTTACTTTCACGTATACTTTTGATTATTGTATTGCTTATATGTGCCTCCATATGTATACCATAACAAATGCTTTTTTTGAAAAAAAAATTTTTATTTTCTGTAATTCATAATTTCTTAGCTAATTTCAAGCATTTTATTATTTCGGAACTAAATTAATTAGTTTTAAATACCTCAAAAGATCTGGAGTCAGCTAGAAACTTGAACGTTTGTATCCCTACAACATTTACGAAACACGCATCGTAACTAGGGATTGCAATCCCGGGATACCGGGATCCCGGTGTTTTTTCAGTCCCGAATATCCCGGGATCGGTCGATGCGAATCCCGGGACTTACGAAAACAATTTGTTTTGGGCTAAACTTAGAATTACATAAATTTTTATCTAAAGTTTGCAACATTGGGTAATCGTCAAGGGTTTGCAACACTTTTTGTGAAAACAGCTGATTATGCAATACATGTCAGGTGGAAAATAGCGCGCAATTGCAGCAGAATTATTAAAGCGATAAAATAAACTTCAGCCAAAAATGTCTGACACACACAGCAGTACTGGTAAATGATATATTAAATTTAATTAAATTACATTTTTAACGAACCATATTATTTACAACGTTTATACCACATACGACTAAATCGCACGATCCCCAATCAGTTTGGTCACACTTTTTGGTTGCCAGCGACAAAAGTGAAGCTGCAAAGTGCATAAAATATACTTATTTAATAGGTGAATACAAATGTTTTACACTTTTTTTTGGCAACAAATTTTTAAGAAATCAAAAAGGTGTATATCCCGAAATATCCCGGGATCCCAGGATTATCATTTTCAAGTCCCGAAAATCCCGGGATCAGTGAAAACCCGAAAATTGCAATCCCTAATCGTAACATACAATATTACACGTGTATACAAAAAACAAACAAAAAATGTTTGGCCGGCATATGCTTCCATGGTAACAGTAAAGACACTTCCTATGCGTACATATTTACAAACGTATGTCTGTAAGTATATGTACATGAGATAAGTTAATTTCCAAAATTATATGAAGAAGAGGGAAAACATTGTTTTACAAAAACAACAAATGACTCATTGATGACTACACCAAATGTACCTACATACATATTAATATTAATAAAAATAGAAAAATGTAAAAAATGCAAAAAAAAAATGAAAAGAAACAAAAGCAATATGTCGAAAAAAGAGAGCAAATATATTATTTGTTTACACATGAAAAAACAAGCCCAAAAATAATACGTGAGTATTATAATCCAAAATAAGCTCATAAATAAAAAATAAAAAATAGAACACATACTATTCCATGTACACATGTTTTACTAAAAATGTACAAGTCCATATTTTGCTTTAATTGTTCTATATGACTAATTGTCATATTTATAAGATATATATCAGATCTAAATTAAGAGAAATTAATTTTGATGACTTTTGTATTATATGAAATACAAATCTTTCTTAAACCTCTTCATGAACTTGTTAAACTTGAGAATTACATTTTATCAAGAGTATTCTTATTTATAAGATTTTCTAAAAGCAATGAAAGAATTCTATGAATACATATCTGCAACAATAACCATATGATTATTTAGCATGTCGCCCACAACATGTAGTAAATACAGGGCGATTTTTTAAGAGCCTTCGGATTTGATTAAAAGAAAAGAAAAACACATAAAAGTTAGAGAAATTTATGAAATCTTTATTTGATAGAATGATCTATATAATTCAATGTTTAAAGATGATTTCATGTAAATGTTGACCGCCACTGCGCCTCAAATGGTTCATACGCTGGGACCAATTTTGACATACTCTCCAACATATCGGCCGGTATCTCACGAATAAATTCTTCAATATTGGCTTCCAGTGCGTCAACCGTTGCGGGTTTGTCGATATAGACAAGAACCTTAACATAGCCCCACAACAAATAAACTAAAGGCGTTAAATCGGGCAATCTAGGCGGCCAATTGATCGGCCACAAAAGTGAAACAAATTGTTCACCGAACTCGCTTCCCAATTGGGCCATTGTTTCGCGTGCTGTGTGGCATGTGGCACCGTCTTGTTGAAACCACATGTCAGCCAAGTCCAGATCTTCCCTTTTGGGCAAAAAAGAGTTTGTAACCATCGCACGGTAGCGCTTGCCATTCACAGTGACGTTCCTGCCTTTGAAAAGTATGGTCCAATGATGCCCCCGGCCTATAATCCACACTAAACACTGCATTTTTCGGAATGCATTTGCAGTTCTTGCAATGCTTCTGGCTGCTCTTCACACCAAATACGGCAATTTTGATTATTCACGTATTCATTCAACCAGAAATTAACTTCGTCGTTGAACACACTTTTCCGATAAAAATGTGGATCTTCATCCAATTTTGCTAGCCCCCATTCATCAAAAGTTAGTCATTGTGGCAGGTCGTGTGGCTTCAATTCTTGCACCAGCTGTATTTTAAAAGGCTTTAACCCAAATGCCTCCGCAAAATTTTCCACGTAGTGGAGTAACAGACATCCAATTGTTGCGAACGGTGCCGAATCGATAATTCACGGTCATCAACAACACGGTTATTTTCCTCTGTCCGCACACTACGAATGCGTGTTGGTGGTTTAATGTCCAATAATGTAAATTCGATGCGACTTTAGTCACAAGATTCCGAATAGCCACCTCAGAAGGTGACCATATAATGGAAGAAGTGCACGATGCACTTGCTTAACCGAGCATGAATTTTGATAATAAAATTCAATAATTTGCAGGCGTTGTTCGTTTGTAAGTCGATTCATGGTTAAATTACAGACTAAACTGAAAATGTTTGACAATGACATGTCAAACACGAAAACAGCTGAGCTGCCAAAAACAGTATTGCCATAAAGAAAGTTCCTAAAAAATCACCCTGTATATACTTATACTCATATACTTATGCTATATTATACCATAAAGCGCAACAAATGTTATTACGCTCATAATGATAAAGGTACGGGTACGCTATTCGACCGGGAAATTCTCTTTCTCTATCTATGAATCTCTCTTTCGCTATCAAAAGTCTGGTCGATACGTTGTTCACACGCTACACAATAATTCAGCTGTTATGAGTTTACTGCTACTTGTATAATACCAAAATTGAAGCTATGAAATTCTGTTTTTGATCGATTTTCAATGTTTTGAAAATCGATAAATAACCCCAACAATTTTCCTTAGAAAGGTAAATTGCATGACCAATCACCATTCAGCTTTCATCTTCAACATTTTCTCGTAACATTCTTTCCTATTACCACCATCCCTTAATGAGACTGTAATATAAAATAAACTTAAAATCAAGTAAAAATCTACATTAGCTACCCAGGAATCGCCCCTAGAGCGGTTTTGGAAGGTTTGGTCCCCATTAATTTTCCTCCTCAACATTATTTCGAAAAATACTTACATCATACTTCCACACTTATCGTGTGTTAAGCAATCCCATATCGAAATTGATGTTTTTATGAAAACTGTAAAAGTAGGCGGGTCCAAATCAGGACTTGCTCAGGAAGACATACTTGTAACTATCAAATTCTATTGTTTTTCGCTAAAACAGGTAGTCAAAATATTCCTCCATATAATTTAACTCATCTTAAATAGTTGTCAACATGCGTTAATTTTGTTCATACATTTTGCGAGAATGATTTGATAGAAACGAAAGTAATACTAATATCGTTTCCTTCATTTTAATATAGGTAATATTGATTCCAGCATATTCAGCAATGATTAATATAGTTCCACATAAACAATGTTTAAAAATTCCAATGAGATTAAGGAACAGATTTTTAAATTTTAATCATACAAATAGTAAATTGGATATATTACGTATAAAAAATGACTATCATTAGAGAATGCATCTTGTTTTCTCCTCTAATGATAATAAATCAGCGCCAAGTACCCAAAATTCGTCCGAAATTTGGTCCGGTAGAGTAATTTTAAAAACAGAATCATTTATTCTCACTGAGTTATATTTAACAAGTTTAAATGTTCACCTAATTAGCGTGCAACATATTTCCTCTATATCTATATCCATATCAATATTTAACATATCAAATATAATGATATTCAATTTCAAAGTCGTAGGTGGGTGCCGTAGCTCAGTGGTTAGTGTGTTCGCCTTCTGATCTGTAGGTCGTGGTTCAATCCCCGGCTGATGCATAACAAATTTAATATCGATAAGATTTTTCCTTCGAACGGTACCCTTCTGTCGGCAAGCAATTGGCAATTCTTCCGACAGTAACAACTTGCCATGAAAAAGCTTCTTAAAGAACTCTGTGACAAAGCTCAGAAAAAGTGATGTCACAAGTGTTCTGCCGTTCGGAACCGGCTAAAATAAGTAGGTCCCTTCTAATATTGTCCAAAATTTAAGACGCACAACAGTAATGGAAGAGAAGTTCGGCCAATGAGCCCTTTGGGGCTTTATGTGCCACATATTTATTTATTTTTTTATTTAATTTCAAAGTCAGCGTCAAGTGAACTAAGCTCTACAGAACAGAGATACATTCTCCCATGTTGTGCTTATATTTTCGAACACGAAGACTCAAAAAATTAAAAGTATTTTTTTTATCTACTTAATACCTAAAATCGATATTACTTATAGATCAGATGGCTAACGCATTAAGCACTGAGCTACAGCATCCACATCCTTTATCCTTTTATACATATATTATGAAAGTTTGGGGATTCATCTAAAATGCATCTATCATATTCTCTCTATGATTATATGCTCTATCTCATTCTGTACCAAAGCATATCTACAATTAATATACCAGATACAAGAAAGTAGCGCTGTAGTCATACCATAAGTAACGCCGGTGAAGCTCACATAAAAGAGAACTTATATCAATTGTAAACACCACGAAAGAGAATTCTCAAATACTGAGTCAATTTATTGTTAACATTTGATGACGTAGATATATTGTGTGTATGGGGGAAAACCGAAATTTCCGGTATCAATAAATAATCGCTTAACTTGAGTTGTAAAAAATTTCATCAAGTCGAAAATGAATTTTCAAAAAGATCGAATGCAAAACTTTTTAAATATTTAAAAAATTTAAGAAAAGTTTTTGAAGCGAAATTTTCCTTAATTCCCTTTATTCCGAAATTGTCGATATCTCCGACATTGAGTTGAGAAAATTTTTAATTGTGGTGACCATTATATATGGCGTGTTTGTCCACATATTTTTGAGAATTTTCTATTAGATCGAATCTAACAAATTTGAAATATTTGAGAAAAATTTTAAATAGCAGCTTTTTATTTAAGTGAGATTTTCGTTGAGATAAAAAATAAACCGGATGTCCTTCCAAACCAATAGAAGTCGCATGGTGCAAGATTTAGCGAATATGAAGAATAATTGATGGTCAAAATGGGATTTTTTGTCAAAAAACAAAAAAAAAATCAATCGCAATTGTCGATCGATGTGATGGCGCATTATCGTGCAACAGACGACAACTCCTCTTTCGTGTACCGACACCGAAAACACGCTGACACTTTTGGCGGGATATCTCTGCTTCTATTTATCCAATTGTCATGAAATTTTTACAGGACGTCAAAGAAGCATGTATTTTTCAAACGCAATCACCCATCAATGGATGGAGCCACACCGCACCTTGTATGTGGTTGAATTTTTGATAAATCCTCTTTTAAGTACATATATGAATATGTAATATGAATATGCGAATATTTCTTAAACAGACTTAAGCTGTTGTGCTTTATTTTCATAGATTTTAATATGACAGAAGAGTAACATAATTGAATAACATTGTCTAGACATTATTCACGTAGCAAAGTGAAGTAGGTACGAGCTGATTGTAGACGATTTAGTTTCAATTGTTAGAGCATACGAGCACTCTTAACGTAATGCCACGGAATTACAAACAGTGACGGATTGATTCAGAGAAACATATATGTATATAAAAACCGGCAAACATATAAATCATTTTTTTTTTCTGAGGAACGAAACCAAACAAGTAGTATAAAACTATATATAAAATTGGTGTTTTCATACTGACGACAGCATACAACATTTTGATACAAAAAAAAATACAAAAAAGATTTCAATATTATTTCTTTTTGTTTTGTTTTTATATAAATTCACAGTGTACCAAGAAGTTTGTGATATAGTTTCGTTTTTATTATGAACCCGTCTAAGCATTCTATATTCTATGTGTTCTATGTATTTGATACTCTAAACTTGTCTGAACCAGCTGTTCACTATGTCATCAGCAACAATAACCTTTGGCACACGTCTTCTATTTACTTCATTCTGTTCGCTGCTGTTCCCCCACAATTTTAGTTCAGCAACACCTGAAATTGTTGTTGGCACTTTCTTTCAAAATGCAGCCAGTCGGTAAACTCATTCTACCACTTTTTCGCCCATTCTCTCATATACTGTACTTTTGCTCTCTCATTCTCCCATATACATTAGGTCCGTTCGCTACTGTACTAGTAAAATTTCTCTATCAACACCATTCAAGAACGTAAGAAAAATCTCTAAAAATGAGAATAAAGTGAAAAAGTTCGCGAACGGAAAATTTGTAAGATTTACTAGTAATTTCCAAACGTCTTCAGTTCTGTCACTTGCCGGTAAGAACAGCTGTTTTTTCTATGCTACGAATTCTTACTAGTAAAAATTTGCAAGAATTATTACACAGAGGAAATAATTTGCTCTCTCAATTCCGCCTCTTTTACTTGTGTTTAGCATATGTGAACGCATTTCGAGTAAGAAATAGCAAAATTTGTAATAATTTGTAAAAACTATTACGTAGCGAACGAACCTACTGTAATTCGCGGTTGCCTCTCAGCCCACCAGTCCATACTTTGGGTAAACAGCAACAGCAACAATATCTTGAACAGCATGTATAGTGACGATGACGAAGACAATGACGACGGCAAAGGCGACGACGAGATATCGTGTCTAACCATTCGCGCCATTCGTATTTCTTTCATGTATAAAATATTCATATGAATATTGTACTTCATATGTGTATGTGTATGTTGAAGTGTAACGCATCGCACAAGTCGACTACTAGTGGCTATTCGATAATTCGAATTGCCCGTCACTCAGTAACTAAATAATCGACGATAATACAAAGTCTGTCAGTCAGTGATCTTACTTGGTGGACGCAGTACGCGTATTTAGGATTCTCAACGTAATACAATTTGTGCCCGATTGTTTTCTGGTTTCTGGTTTTTAGCATTTTTCACAAAGAAAATTTTAATTTTATTACAATTCGATAATTCAAATTTTCGTTCTTGAATTCAATATTCAGTGCACGACAGGTGACGATAGTCATATTCGCACAATATTTTTTTCAAAGAGTAATACTCAACAAATAGTAAAAAAAACAAATAGGAATATTTTTCCAAAGTGATAACAAGCAAAAGAAAAGAGAAAAATAAGTCACATTGCGTTGTTTTATTTTTATTTTGTTTTTAGCTTTATGTATAAGCACGTACTTTTATTTTGTTTAAAAAGTACATAGTAATAAAAATAAAAAACTATATTGAAATACCTGAAATCAGTGAGAATAGTGTGAAAAAATAAGCATTCCAGTAGAAATTTTTAAGTGAAAAAAAATCAATTTTATATTAAAAATCAATAAATTAAATTATATTTTTTTAAAATCAAATCTCTTATAGAATCGCATAGCTGTGAAATAATCACAATAAAAAGAAATCGAAGTCCACATAAATCAGCAAATTCAAAAAGAAGCGACCACCTTCCAATTTAGATTTTGAGATTTGGCAACTCCTCCATATTGTCCTAAGCACGTGCATTTCTCGTGTGGTGTTTGTTAAAAAAAAAATTATATTTTTTAAGTGATCTCTCCAACAACAACAACATCAACAGTACAAAATGTCGAAAAGGAATGGTAAAACAACGGATACATTCGATTATCAATTCCCGCAGCCAGAGGTGAAACAAACATGCATGCAACTCTTCTACAATAGCAAAGAAGGCACATATTGTGGTCGAACACCTAAAAGTTGGGGTAAGTTTGTTATAGTTTTTATATAGTAATATATTTAAATATTCTGTAAATAGTAGTTAACATTTAAGTGCCCATTGTGACCTTATAACTACAATTATTAAAAATTATATCAGAATGCTGTTAACCAATTTTTAAATGTTGTCGCAAACATTTTTCGAGAAACAAGCTGGAAATAGTTATGCGGCTATCTTTCTAGTTTTTTTCAAGTTGGAAAAAAAATTTAGATTGATAGCTTTAGATTGGACGGAAATCCAACCACTGAATATTATTCAGCAAATCAAAATCCATAGAATGTGACTACTCTGGTCTATCGGGCAGCCTACTTTTAAATATTTGGGGGACTGTTATGCCTTGGTCCTAGTCTTAGACCGTTCTCTTATATGTATATGTAATACACTTTATACATCGAAAATCAGACAGGCCCTTAGACACCCGCTTCATTATTTTTATTATTTCCCTATTTTTTTTTTACCAGAACCCAGTCTATCGATATGTTCAAGTGTTGGATAATTTATTGAGTTCGTTTTAACACCTTCCTGAGTTAACTTTTTGTTTGTTCTGCTGCTAAAACTCCATCTTCATTTATTTAAACTGAAAAATCTGAGAAGTTAGGTTAGGTTAGGTATCTAGTTCTAAGCCACACAAATACGAAAAACAAAAATATGTGGCACTTTAAGCCCCGAAGGGCTCATTGGCCGAGCTGTTGTGCGTGTTAAATTTTGGACAGTATTAGAATGACCTACTTATTTTAGCCTGTTCCGAATGGCAGAACTCTTGTGACATCATTTTTTCTGAGCAGAGTCCTTTAAGAAGCTTTTTCATGGTAAGATGTTACTGTCAGAAGATTTGCCAATGGCTTGCCGACAGGTGGGTACCGTTCGAAAGAAACATCTTTTCGATATGAACTTTGTTATGCATCAGCCGGGGATTGAACCACGACCTACAGAAAAGAAGGCCAACACACTAACCACAGCGCTACGGCACCCACATAAATACGAAATTGGTTCTTAATGGTACCAATTGCCAACCATAGATTCTGAATGATTTTTAATCCCAGCATTTTACATATCCCATACATGTTTCCATCAATATCGTTATTCTAGGGTATTTAAGTGTTAAATTTCAATCAAATTGCACCCGTGCTTATGAACAATTTCTTTCATACCAATAAAAATAAACCACACAAACCTTGTAGATATGAATATGGTTTAATCAAAAGCAATCACGAAAAGCAAAAGTGTTGACCAAGTAGTGTTGGCATTGTTATTGTCCTTGTTGTAATTAATATTTCTGCAGCTACTCGTACCTACATATACGAGTATCTATGTTATGTAGGTAATGGCATGTGACATGTGCGTAGTGAATGATTTCTACAAAAGAATCCGTATAGCAAATGACTAAAGAAATGAGTAGCAGCATGATCGAATGAACAATTTAATACAACATTGTGACCACTGTTACGACATTGAAGCCTATCTGATGGTTGAGGTTTTCTTTCTCCTCCCCTAACCTTTTAATTACTTAATAATATAATCATTTTGTTGGTTGCGTAAAATGGCAAATTAATTATTGCAAACAAAAACTGTCTATCTCATTCTCACTTGAATAATTGTACTAGTATTTTTATTCTAGTAATAGTAAAGCCTATATACAATACATATGTATGGAGTCTTGTTATCAGTTGCAGTAATCTATAACAGTATATGTGAACCTGTTATTTCCTACTATATAAGTACTTTTAGTACTTGTAGGTACGAGCTTATCACATTGTTACGTATAGATAATGTGTGCACATGTATAATAGTATGCAAGCATTTAGCGAATTTTTTTTTTCATATAGGCATGGTATCTATGTTAGATAACTATACGTGAACACTATGGTCGATATTGTAGTATGTAATAAGTGTACTCTTTATCAGCACAACTTTCAATCAGTGTTTTTGATTATATACATAAAATCTTATAAATGTAATATACTGGGTGATTTTTTAACAACTTTTTTTTTTGGCAACACTGTTTTTGGCACCTCAGCTGTTTTCGTGTAACATGTTACTGTCAAGCCTATTCCGTTTGGTCTATAATTTAACCATGAATCGACTTACAAACGTACGACCTTCTAAGGCGACTATTCGGAATCTTGTGGCTAAATTTCGCACCAAATATACATTATTGCACATTAAGGGGGTCTTCTACCTTGTTGGTTCAAAAAATTCGATTTTTTTTTTCAATTTTCCAACCCAGAAGGTGTTAGGAATATACCCTTAAAAGGATATAACTGAAATCTTATTATTTCGAGTTTTTCCGAGCCGTCGAAGACAGTTACGCGTGCTCTTATCGCAGCGCTCTTCGCGACCACCTAAAAGCTGGCCCATCGCGTTTTTCTAAAGTTATCTAACGTTCTATCGAATACCTGATGTATCTGTATCTATGTAATCTCTGTTATTCATGATAAATTTTTCGGTCCATTCAGTTTGAAAGAAAATTTAACGTCGGAAACATCCCGCTTGTTATATACATGAATATCTTTAAATGCGATTTCCCAAAAGTTGCGTTTTTGTAACTGGTTGACATGATATCTCGAAAACTAATTGATTGATTGATTGAAATTATATATCAAAATTTGTGAAAAACATGTGGCTATCGTCTGACAGATATTTTTTAGATTTTTTTTTATTTAAACCATTTTTACAGATGTTTTTAACCCCGAAAACATTAAAAAAAAAATTTTTTTTTTTAAAGTTGCCTATTCTCCGAAATTTTCAAATTTTGAAAATGCCATCTGTCAAACGATAGCCAAGGTGATAAAAAAATTAAATCATTTTGGTTTTTTTGTTTCAGACGATTTTCATGAGCTAAATCGTGTCAACCATTTGTGTATGCATTTTTTGCAAGGGAAACTTCAAGGTCAAGTCACGGTCAAATCGAAGACAGTAAATTTTCAGTAAAATTAGTGTTAAATGTATTTAAATAAACAAGTTGAATGCAACAAACCGCACCTCGATTGCGTTTTTAGTTTTCCTATAACTAATATTCAAAAAACAGTGTCAAAAATGAAGCCACAAGGTAGAAGACCCCCTTAAACCACCAACACGCATACGTAGAGTCCAGACAAAGGAAAATATCGCAGCATCTACAACATTGGCGGAGACAGCCAATGTTGTGAATTATCGATTTATTTGTGAGATTCCGGCCGATATGTTGGAGAGAGTATGCCAAAATTGAATCCAGCGTATGAACCTATTTGAGGCGCAACCGCGGTGAACATTTACATGAAATCATCTTTAAACATTGAAATATACAGATCGTTCTATCGGCTCAAATAAAGATTTCATACATTTCTCTAAATTTTATGTGTTTTTTTTTAATCAAATCCGAAGGCTCTTAAAAAATCACCCTGTACATATTTATGTTTATATAGTACAATGAAAAATCTACATATACTTTAATACACACATGTTCAATTAACTTTTTTTTCCTTATATGATTCATATACATACATAATAATATACATAGATAATACATATCATATGTGGCATAGGATTCAGATACAAGTGCTTCAAATGTGACTGAAGTATTGATTGTTAAATGACGCAAGTAACCTGATAACGGGTTTTTAATGATAAATCGAAGTATTTTTAAAATTTTGTTTTGTTTTGGTTTTGTATTTGCTACCTAATGTGCGCTATAGACCGAAAACTCGAAAGGTTCGTATTTGCCCTTTCAAAGAACCGTTTTTCAAAAAATCAAAATATCGAAGTAGACGCAGGATTAAAAAAAATCTACTTAACCGATTGACTTGAAATTTTGACAGACTCATTAATACAGATAACTGAAGGTACCCACGTAGCGGCTTTTCGAATTTTTTTTTTCAATTCTACAGCAGTTTTTATATCGAAAAAAAGCATTAAAAAGAATAATTTTTATAAAAACAACTGCCATTTCTTCAACTTTTAAAATTTCGTCAAAATCCTACGTCAGTACTTCAACGATATAAACAGGAATAAGATTTTTTTTACTTTTTGCGTTTTAGATAACTGGTTCGAGCAGAATCTTGCCCACAATTTCGGTATTTCATTTTGAAGGGGTCACTTTGAACGCCCTTAATGAGTACAAGCCTTCGGATTACACTATTGGAAAAATTTACTATTGAAATATAAGCACAAACCTTCAAAATAACGTAAAACTTATTCTTATTTTCGAATTAGTTCTCCTAACGAAAATTCCCGAAAAAGCGTTCGAAATACCGCGCTCACACAGGTTTTGTATTAATTGTAATTAGTTTTCAACATAAACAACAATGGGAACGATTTAAGCCAATATAAATATACATTATAAGTAATTATTTTAGAAACACGAAGTTTATAAATAAAATTTATTTTATTTCAACCCATGATCAGCTGACTTAGAGTTCCAAAACAACATGGGCTATATATTGAAGGCATTAAGCGCTTACGACCATTGTATTTTATATCAAATATTACTTTACAATTGATAATTTTATGTGACATTGTGAACCCCCTAACAACTATATTTTGTTTTACTCTTACCATAGACACGTGAACACTGTCTATGGTCTATCATCATTTGAGTTCTCTTGAAATGTTAAGTTTCAGTTTTAATTACAACAAATATAAAATAAAAAAAATATCGTATAAACTAGTTTTATATAGCTCATTACTACGTTGTAGATAACACAGATGTAGGGATACAGATTTCCTGATTTATGTCGTGAAATCTCATAATATCTTATAATTCGACTTCACGCTGACTTCTTTTTTCATTGTGTCTTTTCAATGTAAAACAGTTATTATGGAAACATGTAAATTTTGTAGTACGCAATATGCTACATATTACGTGGTTTTTTTTTTTTGTTTTATTTTTTATAACTCTATGTATTCTTAATTGTTGGAAATACTTATGATGTATTGTTATATTGGCAATAATACTTAAACATACATATAATAAAAAAAAAAATACGACGCAATATTTAGCTATGTGTTCGTACTGTATTAAAATTTTTGTACATAGATACGCTTGAATTATTTAACATAACATTCACTTTCATTGTAAGCTGTAAAAGAATAGCAGACCCAATAGGAAATAAAGATTGCAATCAAGAAGTGTCATATTTACTAATGTTCTTTGCAGTTATGCATAAATTATTGAAAAAAAAAATATTCGGTTATCTGTGAAATAAATAAAGGTCAAGTAGGAAATAGTAAGTCAAATCGCATTGGAAATCTGTGAAATAAATAAAGGTCAAGTAGGAAATAGTAAGTCAAATCGTATTAGGAAAGTGTCATTGTATGTTGTAGTTATTATGACAAATATTTTCCCTAAGTACTCCCTGGCATGTTTATGTAGCAGTTTCAGTAGTTTCAGTAGATTTCTTGTATTGATTATTGTATTGAACTTGCTCCATACATTCGTTACTATACTACATTTGTTTATAATTTCAACAATTTATTTATTTTGTCTTTTATGTATTTTACTGTATTTACTTAATACTTCATTAAGGTGAAAACTGTGTTCTTTTTAAACACTATGCCCATGTAAATATATCAAAAAATGTATATATACCATCCAATGTACATACACCCAAACTCTAAGGAATACATTTAAAATGCTAAAAATATATTAAAAATAAAAAGGATATCAAATATTTAAGTAATGAGCCCATCAAAATAAAACAATGCATTATACATTATACATTGTGTAGTGTATACTTTTATGCCTATATCAACATACCTACTATGTGTACATATACAACAATCACCGATACAATACCACAATACAAACAACTAACAGCAGTGCTAACAAGAAGTATATGCTAACTTTGTTTCCCATCGGTACAATTAATGTTGTATAATCGCGTGTATTTGCAGCAAGTTGCTTAGTGATGTCATACTACCAATAGAATATTTTGTTAATGTATTGTAGTAATGTTGGTACTTGTATATTCAAGTATCTATATATACGCGTTGTTTAGTTGATAATGTCAATGGCGTTGATCATGATTATCACAATGCTAATAATGAGACCATAATCGATAGAATCCATATAAAATTCGTTCATTTTTGAAAACTTTTGCTATAACTTGCCATAATGAGTAGTTTAAAAAATTGATTCAAATTATATTATTTTATTTTCACTAGTGAAATTGCTTCATAACAAAATAAATACAATACACATTTTGATTACGAAACTTTCCGTTCATTCAAATTAAAATAAAATAAAAAAATATTGACATTTGTTGCTACGATTTTATGCACACGTGTGAAGAATGTTCATATTATATATAAATTTTTTTATGAAATTAAGCTATCCATCAAACTATAATGGAAAACACGACTGCTATTTGAATGAACTACTCATAAAACTCCTTCCGAATGAACTTATAAGCAATTTTAAACTGATTTATCAATTAAGAAATTTGCTCATTTCTCATTTATATTTCAAAAACTAATTTTTGAAAATAATATAATGCTTTATTACTGTGACGATATAACTTCTAACTGGGACAATTTCAGTGAGATTTATTTATTTATTTAACAATGTCAAATATTTCGTAGTTTTATGTTGAATAGAGTGTGACATTAGAGCCATAGGGCAGCAGTATCATTTTACTATAATTTGAGATGCAATTGCATTTAACAACTTGTAACATGTGTTGTTTATGAGAAATGGCCGTTTTTCAACACAATTTTCTCCACTGTATTTGTTTGCTTTCGATTTAGACTGAATAATTCTATTATATAAGCCTTTCAATTTCTTCTGGGTATCTAAATATATGTACCTACATATGTATGATACATAAACATGCATAACTCAGTACTATGTATGAGTAAAGGGATGCTTTAACAAATAAAGGTTTCTTGGACTTCTGTTAGCATAAGCAACGTATATATATGTACATATTTATGCATACGCTAACACTTTGCACATGATGAAGTAAACATATTTCATAATAAATACCACTCATAATTATACTCATTCTTCAGTACACCGAACAATTTTCATACAAATACCTGCTATCCTCTTTTATGCGATTATCCCGTGATTTTGAAAATATGTATATATTTGTTATTTCTCAATTCATTCTTGTCTTATTGTGATGACATCACCAATGGCATACAATAACAATAACAATAGCTAGAAGAAGAGGAATACGGGTTAGCATACAGGCTATACTCACTCGATTGAGATATAAAAAAAAAACATACATAGAAGGTTTACGATAGTGAGCTTGGAATTTTAATTTGTTTGGCAAAAAGTGAATTGAACAAATTTTATAGAAAAAGCTGATCGTGTATATAATATACTGCTACAACATAGCAACTTTCGGGAATACTCTTCTTTTTTTGAGGAAGAAAAAAATCTGCACAAATCGCTTAACCTGTTTCCCCATACGAAAAAGGAACTTTCGAACTTTTATATAGAATTTTCTTGTTAGAATCCATATTAAATGTTCAATGGTAATTTCGATTTTACTTAAAAGGAACATTTTTTTTATAAATAATCGTATTTGTAGTGTCTACTTGAAAGCTTTCATAAATAAAGTTCCACAAGGTACACTAGGAATATAATTTTTCGTCCATGGAATTCCATATCTTTTTTAAAATTTTGGCATACTAGGAAATTTATATCCTTAGTTCGAAAATAAGTTTATATATAATCAGATACCCCTTCTATAAAGGAATATATATTTGTAAAAATATGGACGTTCAAAATTGATTTTCAAACTATGACTAAAAATAAATAAATATGTGGGACTTATAAGCCTCGAAGGGCTCTTTGGCCGAGCTTCTCTTCCAATACTGTTTGGACAGTATTAGAAGCGACCTACTTATTTTAGCTGGTTCCGAACGGTAAAATCCCTGCGACATCACTTTTTGAGTTTTGTCACAGAAGATTTGTTTTAGAAGCTTATTCATGGCAAGTTGTTACTACCGAAAGAATTGCCAATTACTTACCGACAGGTGTGTACCGTCCGCACTAATCGCACTTATTCTATAAAAAGTACTATCATTTGGCTATAAAACTTATTACATTTTTGGAGCAAACATCTTTTCAAGTTAAAATTTCAATATTGTTAAGAATCTATAAAAATCGGTGGCATATATGAACTCTGCATAGAAAGAAACTAGCCTGATAAATAAGCGATGATTTTCATTAACTTTATAGTTATATAGTATAGTATGGAGCGTGTTCTTCCATTCGCTCGACATGACCTAGCCAGCGCAGCCGCTGGATTTTGATGCGCTTTACTATGTCAATATCGGCATACAACTCGTACAGCTCATGGTTGTACCTTATTCGGTACTCGCCACCAACGCAAATAGGTCCAAAGATCTTGCGTAGGACTTTTCTCTCGAAAACTCCAAGCATTCGCTCATCCGAGGTGGAAATTGTCCAGGCTTCAGCGCCATATGTTAGGACAGGCATGATGAGAGACTTGTAGAGTGTAGTTTTCGTTCTTCGAGAGAGGGCTCGACTTCTCAATTGCTTACTCAGCCCAAAGTAACACCTGTTAGCAAGAGTTATCCTACGCATGATCTCCAAGCTGACGTCATTACTGCTGTTAATGCTGGTTCCAAGATAGACAAAGTCCCTTACTACTTGAAAAGGGTAGTTGTCAACAGTGACGTGCTGTCCAAGACGCCGGGACTCTTTGTTTGTTGACACTGGATACTTCGTCTTGCCCTCGTTTACCGTGAGACCCATCCGACGCAACTCTCTTTCCAACTCTGAGATTGCTGCACTGACTGCTCGCGTGTTCATGCCGATTATGTCAATATCGTCGACATACGCTAACAGCATGACACTTTTGTTGAAGATAGTGCCATTATGTCGTAGATCAGCAGCTCGTATTATTTTCTCCATAATAAGATTGAAGAAGTCGCATGATAACAAATCACCTTGTCTGAAACACCGGTCGGTATTAAACGGTGCGGAGAGGTCCTTCCCAATTTTCACTGCACAACGGGAGTTATGCAGTGTCATTCTACAAAGTCGAATGAGCTTTGCAGGAATACCGAACTCAGAAGAATTCAGCCCATCCAAAATATTTTCAAAAATTGATTGACATGTTATTGAGCAGAAAAATTCACGTACTTTTTAGCACTATCGAAATACGAGGGCGGATTGATAATGAAGCTACCTAAGTAGGAAAAAAACATTTTTTTTTTCAAAAACCATTTATTACACAACATAGTCTTAGTAAGACTATATTCCAACTTTTTTATACCATCTGAATAATACGATTTCGGGAACCCCTCAAAATATGCGTTAGTTTCGGTAATCACTTCTTCGTTTGAGCTGAATCTTTTTCCTGTGAGCCATTTTTTCAAGTTTGGAAACAGAAAAAAGTCACTAGGAGCTAAATCTGGACTATAAGGTGGATGATCAACCAATTCAAAGTGTATTTCACGTAATTTTAGTACCGTATCTAATGCTGTGTGAACCGGTGCGTTGTTTTGAAGAAAGAGCACTTTTTTCTTCTTTAAATGTGGTCGTTTTTTCTTGATTGCATCATTCAATTTATCCAATAATGTACGATAATACTTTCCTGTGATTGTGGATCCTTTTTCAATATAATCGATAAGCAATATTCCGAGTGCATCCCAAAATACAGTGGTCATAACCTTGCCAGCCGATTTCACTGCCTTCGCCTTCTTCGGAGCACCACTTCCAACAGCTTCCACCCATTGTTTCGATTGATTTTTGGTTTCAGGTGTATAGTGGTGGATCCACGTTTCATCAACAGTTATTAATCGACGCCAAAAATCAACAGGATTACGCTTTATCATGCCCAAACACCGCTGTGAAGTGGTCTCTCGAACTCGTTTTTGTTCGACACTGAGCAAACGCGGCACCCATCTTGCAGATAGCTTTTTCATATGCAAATGTTCATGCAAAATGTTGAACACACATTCATATGAGATGTTTCCCATTTCAACAATCTCACGCAACTTGACTCGGCGATCATTCATAACGATATCGAGGATTTTCTTAATATTTTCTTCAGTAACCACCTCTTTTGGCCTTCCTGTTGATGGTATTGTTGCAGTGCTTGTTCGGCCGCGTTTAAATTCAGCAATCCAATATTTTACCATGTAATCTGACGGAGCAGACTCACCGTAATGTTTATCGAGCTTTTCTTTTGTCTCTTTCGCCGTTTTCCCTTTCAAATAATAGTGTTTAATCACTGCACGACATTCGCTTTTTTCCATTTTTCAAAAAACACAAAAGTTGGTTACTTCAAACGACTACAACAAATAAACTAATTGATGAATTTGGGTGAAATTTTAACAGCTGACGTTTGACAGATCGCAATTTCAAAAAAAAAAGTTTTTGTGTTTGTGCTGCCTTTTTCGTACTTAGGTAGCTTCTTATCAATCCGCCCTCGTATCTTCATTAATAAGTGAGGATATTTCTCACCTAACTCTCGAAGAGTAAGGTCTTACCATTTGTTAAAATTAAGTCGACTATTTTTATATTAAATTAATTTGATTAAACAATATTGAATCAGATTTCTTTTATTTTGTCACGAAATTTTGTCGAAAGAAGAATTTAGTGTCTGTGGATTGGATGGATGGTTTCACAACCTTTTCCAAAATCAATATTCGACACACTCCATGCCATCACATTAGGCCAATGATGGCCTCTTATAACCCCTTGAGCAACCTGACAGAGAATTTCGGGATGTCTCTCATTTTGCCAACCATAAAAAGATTATCAAAGAACTATACTAGAATTACTTATGCCATAAGAATATGACGTAATCAATATATTTTATCCGAAACTGTCCTATCAACTATCATGTAGTAGGATAGTTAACGCTATTTTAAACTATTTTAACATGTCAAAAAATTGAAAAGTATTTTAATGTGCTTGATTCTCTGCGTTTTTTGTAAGACAATTCTAAATATTCATCGCTTTATTTAGATACTGTCGAATTCGCAATAGGAACAGACTCAGGTGTAATGGAACTGATCTGAACTCAAATTCTAGTTCTGAATTTCTAACACAGTAACTGTTGATGTCACTGCCGAGAATAGTTTTGTTAATCCAATTTGCTTGATTTATTAACAAAATTTTCCATTTTGTACAATAATACGTAGAGGCAACCTCCAGAGTACTGGTAAGATGAGGTAAATTGTCGCGGTACTCTCAGTGTATGTGTTATTCACATGTTAAGTTGTTTAAATATATGTAAGTAAGCTTTTTTAAGGGTTGATACAAATAAGTACTAAATGAAGGTGAATTTGATAAAATTTTATTCACATTTTCTGTAGATAAAACAACAACCACAAAATATATAAATAGGTACAAGTGTTGTAATTACCTAGAAGTTAAAATTTATTTGTATGAGAAGAACTGTATAATAATAATTCTATTTTACACAAGTCCTTACATATGTATACCTTATAATAATTGCTGATAATAGCAATTATTACACTTGGATATAAATTTTTGGATAACAATTATTATTACAAAACATGCAATTTACTCAAAAATGTAACTTTGTAAGTAAGTGCTAATAAAGAGATAGGTCAAACAGATGATAACATTATGTATATTAGATTTATATTTGTGGTATAGCTGAATGTGTTTGCATACGTAAATAAATATGTAAATACGTATTTGTTATACATTCATGTAGGAAATTTCCTTTACGAACCAGCAATAATATGAAAACAAAATAAATATTTCCCCATATATATTTTTAAAAAAATTCTCTTACGGTATTAATGATACAGCAACTAAAATTTTATATTTAAATTACTAAAGTATTGTTATTATTTGTGTTTTGTAGCATTTGTTAATGGTTTAGTATTACACATATGCAGTGTTCTTCCTTTTTCTTTATTATTATACAAAATATTTCAAATTTCAAGGTCTCAATACGATATGTTTACGATTTGGACACAACGTTTTTGCTGAGTTAAAACAAATTCTCCATACTCTCACAATATTCATAGTTAACTAATGCATTATGAATAACACGCATAGCTTGATTGTATAATACGATTCCTATTATGCTTATAATGCTATATCCAAATACTATTTTTTTTTTAACAACATTAGGGTATGTTACAAATGTTAAACATTGATTCTTCAACAATTTATAATTTTGTTGAAATATGTAAATTGTAAATATTTTATTGAAAATAACAATCTTAAAAAACTATTGGACTATTAAATTTGAGCTCTGTGACAAAGCTCAGAAAGAGTGATGTCACAAATATTCTGCCGTTAGGAACCAGCTAATATAAGTAGATCCCTTCAAATAATGTCAAAATTTAACACGCGTAACAATGCTGGAAGAGAAGCTCGGTGGTACCATAAGGGGCCTTTGTGGCCTAATTGCATCCTCTCTGAGAGCAGCCATAATAACATAACCAAACCTAACTCTGTGTTGTACAGGGGGCCTCTAACTACAATGTTTCTATTCACACAATCAAAGCACAATTGAGTCTCGTCCCAAAATTGAAACTCCTTCGGGAAGCGGGGAGCACCAAGACCCGTTGCTGCCAAGGCACTCGTAAAAGCTGTGATTCTTTAAGAAAGCTATAGGTAAAAGATGGGGGATGAGTCTTACAATCGTATCAATTCTTTTTAAATCAACTAATCTCATACTGCTATCATACTACTGAGTTGGCACCTGTGGATGTCAGGGACATTGCCCTATTTATTAGGAAATCCGAATGGTCCCTTTCGACAGAGGAAATAGGATAGATAGCATCATTCAGAACTATTCAGATACATTCTTTATAATCACTAGCGTATATTTTAATGAACACACTATTTTGACTCAGTTTCTAGCGATAAAATTATTCATCGCTTTATTGATTATTTGTTCTATACAATAGATCTTTATATTATACCATTAAAAACTTTAATAACTGAGTAATTTTACATCTACACTGTATGACTGAAATAATAAATTATAAATTGAACATTTATTTACACAAGTATATGACTTGGCATTAAACCACAAAACAAAGTAAAATATTAATTAATTATCTTTTGAGGTTTGAGGTTAAGTTGACTATATTTTATATATATTTTTTTATTTTTAAATTTCAAGAACATATAAGCTTTTCTATTTATCGCACACGAAAGCATCGTGATGATGTTCATCATCAACATCATCATTATCATCAGCATTATTACATTTATTTACACAACCTACATGTATTATATAAAAATGAAATGAATTTGACATTTTTCTGGCTGTCATTACAAATAAATTGATAAGAAATTTCATTATTTGTATGCAATTACAACATACAATTGCTATATGTACGAGTATACGAGTATGTATGTAGGTATGTACGAGTATGTATTGCATTAAACCATTAACAAAGAAAAAGCAAATTATTGCTACATTAAGTCAAAGTGTTGTAAAGCAAAAATGCATTATTTTTATTTTTCTCAACATTCGCATTGCACACAATGCACATACATACGTAAATATTTATAAGTAAATGAATAAGAATGATATTGACTAAAATCGTAATTTCAATTGCTCATAAGTGCGAGTATAGGTAGTTGAAAACTACATTTTGTTTTTAAAATACGATTAAAATAAAAATTCAAATAAGCAAAAAAGAGAAAACAAACAACAAACAACAAACAAATGCAAAGTCATTAAAACAAAAATAAAGCCACAAACAAAAACGTGAAAATATTTTTATAGCAACAAGTAACAAAAATTAGATAAAATACTCGTACTCGTATGTAGATGAACAAATTCAAAAAGCTTAAATATTGTAGCACAAACGTATGTAAAGGCGAGACTAGACAAGGTCTTGGGTGGCATATACTCATACAGATGTACATTTTTATATATCATACAATTTTAGAAAAGCTTATATGATAGTGATGATGACAATAATGATGATAATGGTGTTGCTATTGGCAGCAACTGCCATGACGGTAACGACGACAATGACAACGATGAAGATGACAACGTCGGCGGGCAATGTACGCTTTATTTATAACCAAATACTCAATATATTATACGTCTATACATGTGGTAGCCAAAAACATTATTATGTGTGGGTTGATACAATATATACGGACATATGTACTACTATTTCAGTATGGAAAGTTACAAAATATACATTTTATTTAATTATAATACAATTATGTATATACCTGGTGTATAAATTTGGCATTAAAATTATACAGGGTTATTGATACTATGTGCCTGAAAGTAAATTTGAATAGAACACACCCTTGATTGAGATGCCCATTAATATTTTATTTCAATATATGGCCTAGACCTTGCAATCACACCAAAATATAAGATCCACCGAACGAAAAATGAGTCTATTCCTTTAGACTAAACCAAACAAGAATTGTAATGTTGATCGAAATTTGTAATGCATTTTCATACACTGAGTGAAAATACATCTTCACATTACTGTTACTTATGCATTTATGCGTACATCTGGATAATCAAATATATTTTCTTAGGATTTCTTCCTACGATCTTACTCCTATTATATATATTGTATAGTCTTTCCGAGGTCCAATTGTTAGAAAACCCTTTTCAATGATGATTTTCCAGGATGTACTAAACACAAATAGCATCATCAGTTGACTTACATTTGATAGTTAGTTATCATGTCACAAAAACTAGAAAAATTTATAAAAAAGCAACCATTATAAAATTTACGATCTACCCACATAAAGTATGAATTAAATGTTCACATAGCAACTGCATAGCTAATTAAATGTTTGCATGTCTATGTCATACAAAGCATTACAATTATCATATGCAACAATTCCAGGTTTGTAGCCTAAAAACAATAAAAAATGAGAGCAATGACTGTTCAAGCTGTGAATTACTGAAACAATATATATTATTAGTATGAATTATACCCCTAAATTCTCCTATAGAATTTATAATAGTTAAATGAAATCATACTATGATATGAGTAGCAATAAATACGACAACACCTACTTAAGTTAACATTTTGCATTATATGACAATAATAGAATTTATAAAAAATTTCAAACAAATTCGATTTCTAATTTCAATAATGCAATACTTACAATATAATAGAACTTAAATTGATTTTCTCTCATTAAAATCATCACCACCGTCACAATTTCCTGTGCCATTCATTATTGTCACCACAGTTTTCACTGACTGACGCCATGATTATTAAGCTATTTTGCAACAACCGCTACTATTTACTGTTACGATATAATCATTTGACAATTATATATTCACACACAAGCCTAATACATTAGTATTTTTCACATAAAAATTAGTGCCTATATTAGAAAATTAATTAAGTTTAATTCGTTATATTCACACAATTACCAGTGAAACAAACAATTTGCAATAATTGTCATCACAGAGATGGTGGGTGATCTTAATTGTGCTCTTGTTGTGGGAATTTCAAATACAAATATCGCGATTAATTGAAAAATCGAAAATTCGCTAAAAATTCCAAGACCTAACAAATCTGCATGCTCATTAAACAAATCAAAGTATTTACGCTAGATAATTATTATACCCTAAATCGAAATGTAAAGGTATTTTCTTTTTGGTCAGATGTTTGTCAACATTTGAGGGAGGACCTGAGATACACATTAAAAAGTGTAATAGCCTAGACAGACGCAGCGTTAATCCAGATTACCGGCGCGCTTAATCCGAATAAAATATTAACCTGACACGGCAGTATTGCGGATTAACTAAACGGCTGATTGTTGTTTTATTAGATCTGTTCACTTACATTACTCGCACTATCAATTTCTGTCATCTGTCACTCTCGATATGACAAAATCTACAAGAAGTACGTCAACTGAAAACTATTAGACTTGTAAATTGACATTCACAGTTCGTAATTGACAGCTGGCTTTATTTGTTCGCCAACGCTTTTCATGTTGAAAACTGTTAACAATTGTTGAAAGGTTTTTGTTAGCGAACACACCTAATATTTTGTAAAATGGATCGAGAAAAATTTACAATAGAAAATTTTCAGCAGTGTTGCCATCGCAAATTGCCCTAATCCTCTTTTATTTTGAGAATTAACTCATAGAGTTAATGCGGATTAGCTGCAGTTAATGCCCGAGTTAATTCGAATTAACTCGGTAATCCGGAATTAGGTTGCCGTTTGTCTAGGCTATAAATATATTCTACTTCTCCTTCTGCCGGATATATTTCGACGAAGTTTAATGTGATCTGTCGGACAAATATAAATCAAACAATCTAACCTTGAAATTTCTTTAAATATTCATCCGAGGCCAACTGTAAAGTTTCTTCCTTTTCCATAATTTCTTGAATTTTCTTTAAACTCCTATCCAAAGCAGAATTCTAATATCAATGTCATTTCAAATCCATCCATTAACTATGCATACGTAATGATAAAAAATAGAATATACCATATAATAAATAATGTGTGTTTGAAGGTGACGCAAGTAGACAAACGTGGACGTAATTAAATTTTAGTGACGCATCGTTAATTTTTGATACAATGCTAAAAGAAATATTTTTTTTTTGGAAATTGACGTTCGTTTTGTTATTTCTTTTGAAAAATAATCAAACAAGTCAATATAATTTCTTTTCCCTCCAAAATTCAGAATTATGTAGTATTGACGTTCTCTCTCGCCTTCGCTCTACTATTTTAATATTGTTTATGCAGATCCAATTCGCATAGATGATAATGATGATTTAACTAAATCTCATCGGAAATTCTACCGAATTGAGCAACATGATAAAATTTCTTGTTATTGTGTTTATTTTTATACCCTGCATAATGCAATATGCATGGTATATTCATTTCGGTCAGATGTTTGTGTCCACTTGAAGGAATCTCCGGAGATATAGACATAGATATATATTCGTGATCAGCGTCGATTAAATTTTCGATTTAACGATGTCCGTCCGTCCGTCCGTCCGTCCGTCCGTCCGTCTGTCTGTCACCTGGCTGGTTCGCACGATAACTTGAGTAAATATTGAGCTATTTCGATGAAATTTGGCATAAGTAATCTATGATCCAAGGGTACGGAGGGGATTGATATTGGGCATGATCGGTCAATAACCACGCCCACACCAAGCATTCAAAGCGACTAACCTCGAAATTTTCAAAATCTTTAACTTGCTATAACTCACATAATATACCACTTGGGACAACAATATTTCGCTCATAGAGTTACATTATACTACTATATAACCTCGCCAAAAGTGGGTGAGCCACGCCTACTTTCTAGCGTAGCTCCCATACAAAGTGTCTGTACTTCTTTTTAATTGAAACAGCTGTAACTTCTACAATCTTCTATTCAGAATAACCATAATTGACCCTTAGATTAACACGGCAGTCAAAAATAATATGGCAGAAAATCAATGCGCCACGCCCACTCCTTTTTGGGTCCCCCATACAAAGTTGCGGAAATTAAAAAAAATGTTACCGGTTATAACTTGCAAACTATTCAGCGTAGAATAACGAGATTTAAGGTGTGGATTAGTATTGTACGAGCAACTAGGCTCACAGAAAATGGGCGCACCACGCCCAGTGTTTATCGTAGCCCCCATACAAATTTTAAATTGAACCAGCTGTAACTTCGGCAATCTTCTCTCTAGAATAACCATAATTGACACTTAAATTAATATCGTAGTCGGCAAAAATCTGGCAGAAAATCAGTGTGCCACGCCCACTCCTTCATGGGTCTCCCATACAAAGTCGAGTGAATTAAACTAAAATTTTAAGCTCCATAGCTTACAAACCATTTAGCCTAGGACAACGAGATTTAAGGTATGGATTAGTATTGTACAAGCAATTAAACTCACAGGAAATGGGCGCACCACGCCAACTGTTTATCGTAGCCCCCATACAAATTTTAAATTGAAACAGCTGTAACTTCTGCATCCTTCTGTCTAGAACAATCATAATTAACACTTAGGTTAATATGGTAGTCGGAAATAATCTGGCAAAAAATCAGCGTACCACGCCCACTTCTTATTGGGGCTCCCATACAAAGTTGAGGAAATTAAACAAAAATGTTAACCACCATAACTTAGAAACTATTCAACGTAGGACACCAAATTTAAGGTGTGGAAAAATTAATTGGATTTACTAGAAAGTGGTAAGCCACGCCCACTTTTTATATAGCTCCCATACTAAGCCTCGGAATTATCTTAAAATCCTTTTACTTCGTCAAAGTCAACCATATTTCGGGTGTAAATTAGTAGTATATGCAAAAATTGTTTCTCGAAAAGTGGAAATAAAAGAAAAGTTGGATATTCGAGTAAACTTTTTATATATAAATCTACATATGCAGGGTATAGTTTGGTCGGCCCCAGCCGACTGTAAGGAGATTTTTTATTTTTATTTTTATTTAATTTTTTTATAATGTTAGAAAAAGAGCTTATATTTTGAAAAACTGTCCAACTGTGTCATTCTTCCGATAATAACAATCTGCTATAAGAAAGCAGTTGAAAGAGCTCTATGCATTTGCAAGAGAGCTACGAAAGGTGGAGTCACAGGGGTCAAGCCATTCGGAAGTGGTAAAAAGATCTCCTACAAAGATAAGCACACTGAGTAGGAAGAGAAGACCGTCCAAGGGGTTATTGGGAGCTTAGAATTACCAATTATGCAATGTACTTTAGAAAATATGTTTTTGATAACCCAGATCTATAGAAATTTAGTTACCTTCTTGCATGCCTTACATTGGGAACGTTACATAGAAGTGAGTGCAAAAAATTCAATTTTTCTAGAGATCAAATTGTTTTGAATACTAAAGTACCGTTATATTCTTTATGAATAGTCGTATTGGTAGTCGAACCATTTTTTATATATTTTTTAAATGCATTTATTAGTATTAATTTATTTTGTTTATTAGTATTAGATTCATTTTACCTAGTGGTGTAATGGGCTAATAAGTATCTCCTATGCAATCTTGAAACCGCTTCATTAAAAATTGTGGAACTAAAAGCTGTATTGAAACCCAACTAACCTATTTTTCTAAAATCTAAAATTGTTTAAACACAAAATTTCACTATTCTAATTGGTATAAAGTTTCAATAAGAACGTTTAAAAAAATTGCCTCGCCTATTTTTACCTTAAGACATTATTTTCCAGAAGAAAGAAATTAACCATGTTAACCATGCATAGGATTATATGCTTGGTTAACACTGTGCATGTGGGTCAAAATGTTCGAATGATGGTTTTAACGCCTTTTCTCAGACAATTATTTTTTATATCATATATCATATATTTTTAATTAATTACGTGTTAATATATACAACCTGTAGGAGTTTTCTAATTAATTAATTACATATTTTATAGAGTTTATCATAATGACTGTCTTGAAATAATTAGTACTTAGGCAACTGACAAGCTGAGACACCTTAATGTTTACTCTTATTAGCATATTGTATGATTGACAAGTAAATCTGACTGAAACGATCAAACGTTTTGAAAGTCAGCACTAATATCATATACACGCGATTAAGTTCTCCCGAAAAAAACTAGTTTTATATCATATTATGTTGAAAATCCTAATAAAATAAATAAATAAATAAATAGTGAGAAGAAACTGGTAGCAACGCTACAACGTGCTACTATTTGTTGTAAATTTTATTCAATACACGATCAGTAGAATAAGTAGAAAAGGGTGTGGAAAAGGGTTAAATTAACTATTCATATTTTGAATGACGTGAATTTTAACTCATCACAGCACATTACAAAATGAAATTACATACGATCACACAACCAAGCCGGGCTGATAATGTTATCGATTGCTTACCTAATATGGATTATTCATTTTCACTTTGACTAGTTTAATCTGGATATAACCACAGTTGTTAAGATTGAACTGATTTGGTTTTTATACTTTTTTGCTTTCTTTGTAACATAAACAAGCTACTAATTAATTTGGTTTTTTATAGCCCCTTTCTTAAGCGTACATAAATATCAACAAAAGATAATAGAAAAAAAAAATGGTAAATCTTTTTGAAAAAAGTGATACAGGGGAATACTAAGAATTATTAAATAAATATAATTTTTAGTAGTGCATTGTACTTCTGTACAATGCACTACTACAGTACGCATGTACTGATACTTGTATAAAATTATACTGAAAATTTACTGAAAATTTACTGAAAATGCTGAATACATAAAATCGATAGTGCATCTCAATAAAAAAAATTCACGCAAAATAATTGCAATTTGAATTGCACGATAAGAATCACAAAATTCTCTTATAATTTCGCCTTAGTGTTTTAAAGTTTTTATTAAAATCGGATCTAGGGGCATCACGTTCATAATTTATGCTCTTTCAATTTTATAAAGATATAAGTTTTGTACGGGGAGCATTCCTAAGAGGCGTAGGTAGGAAGTAAGTGTGTGTTATCTGTATATATCTCCGCTCTAGGGACAATTTCTGAGCAGCTATTGGGGTTATTTGTCGATTATTAGCAATGATGAAATGTCGGTCACTCTAATGGTACTATAGGAGCAATGGGGAAACATTTTATATAAGACCGTAAAATGTATATGGTAGCCCCAGTAAGGGGTGGAGATAGAAGGCAAATATATTTAGAGAAAGAGATTTGTGTCAAATAGGCAGCGTTTTGTTTTATATTTCGTTGCCATTTTAAACTAAAGATTTATGCAAATGAAACTAGAACGATAATCGGCTATTGCATTAACACTACCCTACCAATCTTCCGGTGTGTCTGACAGGTCATTGCAGACATATGTGGAACGGCGTTCTCCTAATTGAACACCATATCTATTATGTTGAATAATTTTGGCCACTTCTGGTAGACCATTAGCTTCAAATGGTCCAATTGTTGATGGTAGAGTAGCTAATGATTTCTTTCCAGTTCCAGCAAATGCACAAAAAAAAACCTTCTTAGCCTTTAGCACTGGTTTTGTCATCGGTTGAGATGCTTAAACCGTGATTTGACCAGGATTTTTTAATTTTATTAACAATGCTCTTACAATATTATTATATGTGACCCATTTCTCATTCTCAGTCGCCTCATCCCGTTTAAGAAATGTTTTAAATTTGTTTTGTAGTCGATGCCTACCCACTCACCGATGCTACCTCTCAGAGGTAAGTGCAAAAATACCGGAACTGAATCGACGAAATCAAAATTGCGTGTAATGGGCTGTGACAATATTGATTTGATTGATTTCAGTTAGCTTTTAAAAATTAAAGAAATTTGTTTAAAAATATAATGCCTCACATACATCTCGCAAATAAACAAAGCACTTCTTTCACTTCAATGAATCTAAATGACCTCACCGGATGAAACCAAATTCGCATTTGATGGATCCATTTTTCTGTAGAATTAAAAACAAATTCTCTATGCCTTTCGTATAAGATTAATCTGTAGATTTTTTACAATACGATTTTCCAAAAACTACTTTCTGTTGTTTGTAGCTGTAATATTTTAGCTAAAATAGCTTTTAGAGTCTTCCATGTGTATATATACTATTTATGTAATGTCTTTGAAAGTAATATAACTTTTAATAGCATTTGCTTTACGCTTTACTTACAACACGGAATTATTATTGTATTATGAAAATTAAAAAATTACACTAAATATTAATTTCATTAACATGCTGCTGTTTATGGCTAAACTTTTTATTTATCATATAGTATATAACTACTAACAAATAAATGTTAATAGTATATAATTTAGTCTATCTATAGATAAGTCTGTACTACAAATTATTACAATATCAATATGTGGTAAATATGTTGCTGACATTTACAAGTACACAAATTCTATTTACTTAATCAATGTTATTGATGTTAATTGTTAGTCTCGGAAGGGGTAAAAAGAGAAATCTATTCATTGATTACCACCTTCCTGTCAAATTAAGCTCTACAGAACATAAAAAACAAAATTCATTTAATTTATATTTACATGCGTTACACGTTTATAAAAAAAAAAACCAGTAAAATACAAAAATCGTTATTTTCACCTAGATATGTAAATAGTTATACAAGGCCATAATGTAACGTACATATACACTTTTGTTTTTTTTATATCTACCTGCATAGATGCTAACTCATCACTCGCTCGTTCCAAATTAATCAATCTAAAAGTAGTAAATTAGACAGCTAATTTAACTATGGACACTGGTATATATGGTATGGTATATATACATTAAAAGCATTTTAATTATTTTTATTATGTACAATACGAGTAAGTGTTTACTGACCTTTTTGTTGTCGGTTTTTTAAAAATGTTCAATAGGGATACACTTCTTTTTACTTCTGGTTCTTGTGTTCCCTTAACGTCAACTTTCTGTCACGCTATAATCTGTACTCAATGACGTCACTACAAAATGTCATCATTCTGCCATTGTATTGTCAGCTGTAAAGTAAAATGCCGACATGATTTTGCTAGTGACAGCGAATGAACACGCATACGGCACATGTACCTGCCTGAATGTACATAGGTAATTTGGGTCAGTCATCGCCCCACAAGACGACAACCACTAACTCACAATTCGTTTCAGTTTAATATCGCTTTATTGGTATATAAGTACGCGTATAGTTCAGATATATTTCATGTTATTGGTGTTTATGTATGTTCTCATGTTAGCTGGGTTCATTAGCCACATTTTCTTGATCATTTATCTTGTCAATGTGTTTATAGATATAGATAAATATATATACAAATTGAAAAACGGGAAGTGTTCTTTGGAAGGTGTATAAAAATATGATTAAAATATAGTAAAAAGGAGCAGCAATGTATACTTAACTTTTTTCAAAGGTTATATATACCATGTCATTCAATATCTTAAATAAAGGCCAATATAATTTAGCTTCACACAATGTCAAATACAAGTACTATTATAAAATTATAAATAAATGACCTCAATGTGGTTTAATACTTAAGTACATATATATTATCTATAAATAATTATGGGTGCAGCTATCAAATAATCGAAATAATAATGAAAAATACTAAAAAAGAAGGCAGAGTGAGAGAGAAAGAGAGAAAGTCAGGAAGTAGTCATTTTAAAAACCAATAAAAAATATAACAAATATGCTATTCAAGATCAATATATCTAGTATTTCTCAAGTAACTAGCCAGTAATTGAAAATAGTAAATCAAATTGAACACTAAAGAAGGGAAAAAAATTCAAAAGAAATTGTCAATATATATATTTCTAAATACCTCACTAAACTTTCACTTCCTCTTAGAGTTTTCGTTTTCATGCCAATATAAAACGCCTCTTTAAAAAGGCAATAAACTTACAAAACACGCAATACTTATAGCCACGTGTATTTACACACCCTTCTAAATACTCGTGCACATGCTTATACACTTACGCTCTTGTAATTACGTTTTTTTAGGTGTAGTCATTAATAGCCCATTTCAATGTCAGTGTTAAATTTAATAGCTAAACTAAAAATCGAACAAATCGATTTTTTGTTGATTTTCCTATACAAATATTGTATATGTACTTAGATGCATATATATATATATATATATATATATATATATATATATATATATATATATATATATATATATATATATATATATATATATATATATATATATAACTTTAACTTTAGTTCTTTTGATTTCATAGGTAATTTTGTTAAAATATTATAGTGAGCATATTTTTAATTATAATTTTCCAACGTTTTTTGGCGCAAGGTAGGGTAAGGTTATGCGCCATATTTTCATAAATCGACATAAACGTGTATGTGGTAAATATTTTTCAATAGTTTTTATGTTACACGAAAACTAGCTCTTTTAGCTTACTTTTTTCCAAAAAGACTATCGATTCAGTAGAATGCACAAAAAAACTATTGAGTATTTTCCTAAATTCAATGTCTATTTTTTTGAGGGGAAACTTATCACAAAAAAAAATATTTTTGCGATTACCTATTGCAAATAAACATTGATTTATTTCATGAAGATTCGCAAAATATATTGAATTTTAATGGTTTATATATATTAGAGCTGTGCGATTAATCATTTAGTCGAACAATTTGATTAATCAAAATTATTCAATTATTCGGTTAATAAAAATTTTCATTAATCAAATAAGAAATTATACGAAAAATCATAATTTAGAATATTCAAACATTGAAATTATTCGACCTAATTAAAATTTTGATTATTGAGAATAAAATTATTCGAACAAGATATTCAAAATATGTACAATATTTTCTCCAAAATAAAGTTGACAGGTAGCTTTCCAAACATACGAATCTGAGAATGTTTTTTAAATCCAAATTGAATGTTTTGAACTATTTTGATTAATAGAATAATTCGCATTTTGATTAATCGAATAATGTTTATACAAGATTATGATAAATCAGACTGTGCGATTAATCGCATTCTACATTCTCAAAAAGAAATCTTGTAAATGTTGAAATTAAATGAGGTCAATTTATTGTCCTATGTTGAGAAAAATCCCATAGAATATTTCATTGCTGATGTTAAATGAAATTTTCATAACAAGCTATTTCATTATATATATATATATATATATATATATATATATATATATATATATATATATATATATATATATATATATATATATATATGTATATATATATATATATATATATATTTATATATATATATATATATATATATATATATATATCCTTTATCGCTAAATTATAACTGATATTATTTTATTTTCACTACAAATCATCACATACCCCCCAGTGTATATTCTCTTTTAATGTATTTCGTTGTTGATTGGTTTCTAAAATTACTAATTACTACAAATGGACCTTCGCCGGAATTACATACTAAAATTTGTTTAGCTCTTCATAATTTTCTTTCTTTAATGACTTTTCAAATAATTCTCAAATATCTGCGTTTATTTACGCTTAGAAAAGCGTACAATTTAATTCACCTTCATATCAAAATAGATGCGTGTGTATACCTACATACACACACGCAGATGTATAACTATATAAGGGAGTATACGATTAAACGTTGAGATTTATTTCAAAATGACACTTTGGCGCCATTACTCAATGCTAGCGCTCGCTATTTACTACAAACAAATATCATTATCTACTACATAATTACGAGTATGCATAGTAAAGTACAATGCCATCATACGAAAGTATATGTAGAGAAAAGTCGGTAAAAGAAATAAATAAAATGAAAACAAAAAAATTATAAACACTCGTTGAACCCAAATTACACATTCGGTACATACAATTGGCACAACAGACAAATTAGTTCATTTCAAATCTACGTACACAATGAGTTTGTGGTATATGTACATGGATATACGTACTAATACACTATTTACTCGTATAAAGATACATATGCATGTGCGTGTGTATGTGCAAGTGCACTCTAATGCTGTGTCGCCTATTGTATGTGAACTTAAAAATACCCTAGTTGAATATCTTTTTGTTGTTGTTAAGTGCTATGGCGTCAAATGTCGTTCGATGTCAACGTTCTCATCATAGACATCGACATCATAATCGGTCCTTATTATTCCTTTTTTTGTCTTAGAACAGTGTTGCTCAATCGAGCATCAGTCCCAACTGAAATATGCATATTCTTAGGAAGATAATATTCGCAGGCCCCTAGTTATTACAATTATTAAATTAGGTAAGCGTTCCTGGAAAAAATATTATCGAATCTAATATAACTGGAGACAAAGAAATATTTTATCACTACTAAATTAGAAGATCAAATTAAAAAATATTTTTTTCATGTCAATCACATATAAAAAAAAGATATCGAGCAAAACACATATTTTTTTTTATCAGAAAATTTAAAACAAATTGATATCTCGAATGCCCTCCAAATACTATAAGGAAGCTCATTAAGAACCATGAAAGAGAGACTGATATTTATATAAATGTATGCCATAACGACATTGAATATTTGTCATCAGAATTTCAAGTTGTGATTTATATGTAGATTGAGAAACTCTGTTACATACATAGGTAGTAAGATATGTGTATATTTATAGTATCGAAATGTAGAGTAACTTCCTTATTAAAGGAAGCATTACGTATACCAATACGAATATCACGTAGTACTTGTGGCACACTGAGGAGTTCAAATACCTCTCAAAGGCGCCTTGTTGCTCCAACATTTATATGCTAGTCGTGTGTGCAATATTTTGTAATGACGAATGAGAATAAAAAATTAGTGTTCTTTTAATTAGACGCATTGTGAAATGGATCACTAAATTTTGTTGTTGATGTACAAACGCGAGTGATACGTAACGCTGTCGAGCCCCAATAGAGGTTAATGTATACAAAATAATGGTGAAAATCATCGATATGCTCTTTAACGATGGGATATTGAAAAGCTCGAGTGATTGCGGGGATCATAGGCATTTAGCATGACTTATTAGTTTTAATTTAGTATGATCAGTCCTGATGTCGTGAGATAACTTTGAAAAAAAATAGATGACCGTTTTTCAATCGCAATCGTCAAGCACAGTCATGGTTATAGTTTTTTGAATTCACGTCGCACAATTCACATCAATTATTAGTGCATTATACTTGGTATTTGACCAAGAAAATAATGTTCTTCCATAAAAACCATGCACAAATTAAGGCGTGCTTAGTTACAAATGTGAATCTTTTGAAGTGGACACCAAAGTGCTCTTTCATTCACCATTTTTTCCAGATTTGACTCCCAGCGACTTTCCGAAGCTCAAGAAATGGCACTGCGGAACAAGGTTTGATGAAGTCATCACTAAAACAAATACCATTTCGTAGACCTCGGTGAATTTTATTATTTGGAAGACATTGAAAAATTAGAAAAACGTCAGACGAAATGTATTCAGCTAACAAAAAAAATTTTTTTTGCCGAAACCGTATCTTTAGTTTTAAAGTCACTGCTTTTGATCCGCCTTCGCAAATATATTTCTTATTTCTTTCATAGCGCTATAGTACTATATATTTGCGTAATGAAGTAATGTAAATAAACAGTAATAATTTGTTCTGCTGGCGCTTTTCATTTTTCTCTAATTACTACCATGGTGTGACAAGTGTAATGTCACAAGTCTCAATGGTATCAGTAATGACTACACCATGATATAAGAAAGGTCTACAGTCGTAGGTTGAAATGATAAAATATAAATTTTTAGAACTTTTAGCACATTTTAAAATTAACTAACATAAGTGCAATAGAATTACTTAGCGTTTGTGTGATTTTTATAGCGACAATCACTTTAAGCAGCTTGCTAAGCCGCTCTACCTTTATATTCCAACGACTTTCTATTATATCGCAAATTCTAATGGAGAACAAATCAATCAGTCTCTTTCGAATATACCATACATATCTTTACAATCACTATATAATTTGATAAAGATCATGTATATAACTTCCAATGCAACAACAATGAACAAGGTTAATTAAAAATGAGATACAATAAAATAATACTACTATAATTTACTAATAGTACATAAATCAGTGTATCATACACACCTATATACAAGCTTTAAATTACAACTATATTGATTTATTGAATGTGAAAAAATGTGAGAGAAAGAATATTACAAATTTATTGTGATTTTTGAGATAACTTTTTATTGACACTTTCAGCAAATTTTAAAATCATTTGCGAGTCATTTACTCTCTACAAATATATAGCCATAATAACTAAAAATTGCTATATTGTTCACTTGTTAATAAATTAGTATTGATTATATAAAGTCATTTGTTTAGTTAATTTATATATAACACATTTCATTAGTGAATGACATTAATCCATTAGAGTAGATGGATTGAGAATAAATTATATATGCTGGTACCTAAGTAACCACTTACGCACATAATGAAAATTTATTAACTATTAGAGCATAAAATAATATAATAAAAATTACAATAGGTTGACTACTAACTTTTGTGGTTTAGTTATTTCACAATTTCATATAAAAGTGTTTGCCTAAATTTTAATGAATTTAAATTTCATATATAGAATTTATACAAATTTATTGCAATTACTTCTTTTATAATCACTTTGTTTTTTATTTTTTTCATTTCTAATAATCAATTAAAAATATAAGACTCCTTATAATAGGGGGTTTACTTTTTCTTGTTATTCACTCTTTTTATTTTCTTATTAAATGGTATTACTGCTTTATATCTAAAACGTTTATTGAACAAAACAACATTATGTTAATTTTATACGTATATTTAATATTCAGTTCTATGAAAAATCTTGACTCATTTTTGGTGGGATGGACAAGGCTTATTTACTGATATAAAGCAATGCCGGCCACACGAATACTAAAATATTTGCATTAGTGTGTGTGTGTGTCAAAGGGAGTATGTGCATCTACAGTGGCTTTATAAAAACTTGGCATTGTGCACTGTGAAATGGTGAGCAAGAATCGCAACATATTGTCATTTACTTTTGTGTTCACTGTTTTTTTCGAACATGCGCAACGGTTTTGCTTCGTCAAAAGTTAAACAGCAACTTAGAAGCGAGGGTATAACATCTTGTTATACATCGTTATCGCTGATGTAAAAACACGATGGCAAACTGCACATTGTGCAACTCTTGGTCGGCTAAGATATAAAGAACAAAGTTCAATAAAACCTATACTCTGTTACATGACTACGCTTATTAACGCACGATCTTCTCCAGCAAAAAATTGTAGTAGATGCTGTTTAATAGACTCAGCAGAATTGAACAATCTGTAAAACAATTCGAGTCGTTTTGCAAGAATCTCAAAGTCCGGATCCACAATTGAAAAGGCTAGATTTACAATTAAAGGTGCAGCACATTTTTATGAGGTCTCACATATTCGTAGTGAAACACTATAGCTTTGCGATCGATGTATTCTGGCCATTTTCCACAAGAAATGTTTTTAAATAAATCGGTTGATTTCCCGGTAGAAAAACACGACATGAAGAACAAAAATTGTGTATGTTTTTTGATGAATTCCAACTCCATGGAATATTCGCGAACGGTTACAAAGGTAAATGTTTAGTATCTCTGTGGTATCACATGCGGTTGTCGCATGAGAGGTTACTTCGATCAGTGCTTTAATACTATCGTCATCAATCTGACCTATTCCAAAATAAGTTATAATTTTTATTACATTTTATAATTTTTTATTCCGTACCTCAGCGGTTGGTACGTTGGCATTCTGATCTGTAGGTCAAGGGTTCAATTCATGGGTGAAGCACAACTTTTATATCGAAAAGATTTTTCTTTTAAACTGTACCCACCTGTCGGCAAGCAATTGGCAACTCTTCCGGCAATAACAATTTGTCATAAACAAGCTTCTAAAAGGGCTCAGCTTATTTTAGTAAGTCTCTTCTGATACTGTCCAAAATTTAACACGCACGTTACAGTACTGCTAGAGAATCTTGGCCAAAGGGATCTTCGGGGCCTATAAGTACCACATATTAATTTTGTTTTTGGCCTTTTTAATTGTACTATTATTTGTTAAATTATTCATACTGAAATTGTATTTAATTCTATACAGAAGCGCCGTATTATTAATTCGTAATGAAAAGAAAACAGAAATTATTACGATAACAGAATCCGTAAAACAGGTTCTTTTGCTGATTAGTTCATTTGTAAACATCATTAGATGAAATATATTTTAACTACGTCAAATATTATGTACAAAACTCTGGTCGATTTGGTAAAGCAATTCATTAAGTAAGTTGATTAATATTATTTAGCCAATATTTGTAATAAAACCTTTTATTTGTATGGCACGAGTATTTACATAAAGTATGTTCATATGTAACCAATATTTTATTAAATTACGACTTACTTGAATCAATACACACGTGGCCGTATTTAGTAGTTTGAACGTCCTAATTGATGTTCTCAGCTAACTCATTAATCAATTGAAGATATTGCTAATTTAGTTAATTTTTGTTGACTCACAATTGTTCTTAAGAATTTTTGATCAATATCAAGAGTTTTGTGAAGCCCATTTCGCCACTAAATTCAGAGTGCAATCCATGCATGAAATCGAATGCTCAAGTGCCCAACAGAGGACTATCCATGTTCAAGCGTCCCCATTGCGCAGCGCCCTTTTTCCGGTAGCACTTTCAATACCACTTATTCCGACCCATACAAAATACATATATATACTACATATATAACCAACAGATAGTTGTCAGTTTAAATTTTGTTTAAAATACAATACAAATATTTAAATGTATGTATTTGCTTTAATTAGTGAACTCTATAAATACAAATTGCTAATTAATATTGAAACAATATTTACATACAGATAAATTATTTATTTTACAATTAATTAAGAGTATTTAAATACACGTGCTGTTAGTGTTTATAGACAAGGCAAAGTTTCAATTCTTTTGAGAAATTTATCATAGAGGAATCTGTCCAAATCGCAGATTGATTTTCTAGATAGATATGATTTTCAGTATTAAAATGAATGGCAGTGAAACAAAAAGTTTTAAATTTAGCTTTGCAAACATAAGGGCTGCTTTTTCATTTCAATTTATCTTGTCCTTCATAAGTAGCAATACTTTATTTAATTATTATGAAAAGTATTGTAAATAATATTTACTAGGCATATTTCTTTTCATATTTATAGACAATACCTTGTACCTAGATATTTATCAATTTATTATTTAGATAACGAATACATAATAAGCGGCATAAATTAAAGCGAAGAACTATTTTTGAATTATTTACTTAAGATACACATAATTATTATCTGATCTGTGGCCTTCGTTTGAATAATATTGTAACATTGTTAATCAAAGAAAAAAAAAAAACAAATAATAAAATTGTTCAATACATATACAGAGTTAGAGTTAGTTAGATTTAAGAGGTTTAGAAGAAACCATTGCACCTGAACCCAAAGGCGAAAAACTAGGGGCACAGTCTAGATAGCAAAGAAGAAAGAAATAATTAAAGAAGAGAACAATCTTATTCTGTAGGTCCAATTTCTTGATCTTCTTACGAATCTGAGAAAATCGGAAGAGCATGAATTTTAATGCTATTCATAACAACACCAACCTTGTTCTTCTTCAATCTTGATGTTGCAAAAGCTGAACAGTAAAACAGAAAATGCTATGTAGTGTCCACATCTTTGAAGAAGGATTGTCAAGTCAGATATGTAATGATACCCACAGTAGCCTCGAACTCGACCTGGAGCAGTACCTTGAGGTCCTTCCTTCTCAACTCTTAGAGAACTTGCTACAGTCTTCTGACAGGCTCTTTAAGCAAGCTTTTGCCTTTGCATAATTCAAGTTCAGACCACCTTCTTTTATGGATGTAAGTAGTTTCGGCAGAACTCTCGGCAGTGTTTACGTCCATAATTAGTCCTGGACTCTGAACTAAGGTTTTCGTTGGTCAAGTGATCGTCGAATTCATTCCCTGCGACACTGTGGTGTTGATTGCGTTTCCCAGCCCTGTTTTTTTTTTTACCTTACAATGATTGCCAAGGGATTTGAAAGTAGCCTAAATATCGGTACAAATTACAATGCACCACAAAATTTCCTCAGTAATTCATATGGCTTAAAGATTTAATCGCTTAGTTTTAGGTACACCAACTTGCAGAGAAGTCAAAGCATATTTTGTATTAATTGCCTTCATACATATTTTTACACTACCATCAAAAGTACAATAGATTTTGAAAGAAAACAGCCTTCATTTAAGAAAGTGTTTTAAAAATAATTGCGTAGAGTTTACTGCGATGATGCTCTACAAGATTCTCAGTATACGGGGTGTTTGACCAAATTTGATGAATGCAAAGGAGAAAAATACGCAACATTCATCATTCGACTGTCCACTGCAATCGCAGAAGGCTGCAACTCATAAACAGACTGGATATTTGGGATCCTCATGAGCTCAGTGACATCAAAGAAGTCTCATTCATCTAAACATGCTTCATGATTTTTCCGACATGTCACTAATTATCGAATACACAAAAACTGTGCTTCATATCTATGAGAAAAGTGTAAAAGTGATATTTGTCGAAGAGGATAAATATAATATTTTCAAGACAAATCGTATTCACATTAAATTCTTAAAAGTAAAAGAAAAAGAAGTTACATCACATTTCATGGAAATTATTGTTATTATTTTTTCATAGCTTCAGAATTTTTCAAATAGAAATGAAATATAAAAACAAAACATGTTTTTATTATTGTTTTTTCACAAGTAACTAATGATACGACAATAATTATAGCAAAGGTGATATATTGAAAACATGCATTAAACACGTGCCAAATGCTTATTATTTTATATGTTGCTTTTATAGGAGAATTTTATATTAATTTGCACATTTGTATTTTTATATAATTTTTACGTATTTTGGTTGTTCATTTGTATTTTGGTCTTAATTCTCATACCCTCATTATACTTTGAATATTTTGTATTTTATACGATAATATCGTACAATATGATGGAATTTAAATATTATACATAAATTTTTAGAAACACTTAATTTATATTATATTGTCTTAATACCAATATTTTTGCATGAAAATTTGATAGTCAGACATTTCTTCCATTAAAGAAAATACGATAATAGCGAAACGTACTTAGAATAGGTAGATAAGGACAACTCTAACATAAATGCATGTAGTTCACCTTCAAAGAAAGCCATGAAGTGTTTCTATTAAGGAAAATAGAAAGGAACAAAAGTGGGTACGCGCACGCATTCTATATATACTATATATATCATATATAAATATGTTCATTTCTATATAGTATAAAAATATCCATAGCAACAGAAAGAAATTTAAAATTTTCAGAATTTGCACTCGAATATGTTTTTTTTTTTGGAACTTTGGCGAATATTCGAAACAAACAATAACTAACATATGTATGCATAACATTAATACAAACAAACCAATTTAGAAAAATATGCAAAGTGCGTATTTCCGTTGACCTAATAGATAAATATATATTTTGTATAAGAGTATGTAATTTTAAATGGAACATATAAGAGTATGATCTCCTAAACTGTATATAGATTGATATTTAATATGGTTTACGTATCAGTTAGGTAAAGTACACAAGTATACAAATACTAATGTGCTATAGGTGGTAAGTAAAATGCATAGAGTGTTGCACGAAATGCTTGATTTGATCGCTACATTACTAACATATTGCATTGGTATTCGAAGAATATCAACAACTAAATTAAAAGAGTTAAGAAGATAAATTTGCAAGTACTGGGTGCCAAAACAAATTTGTGAGATTCATATTTTCGAATTATAATTTCATTACTGGTTTACGCTCAGTTAAGAATGCATTTAAAGTAATCATTTTTTTTTTTCAGACGATTTTTTTAATTTTGTATGAGCTCACTTTAAATGGTCGATATTGGGTCGTAGCGTATTAGGGAGAAATATTGTGATCAAAAAGTCAATCAAATCTGTGGAAACCACGGAAGCGGTATGAGTTAAATTTATTTCTGGGTGGATATGGAGAGTGGGTCTGTTCGAAAGAATGTTAGGTAACAAAATTTAATGGGGGTCGACCTTACATTAGGTTTCTCTAGATGAGATTTCTAAGGAGCTATAAGGTTATTTGTCGCTTTTCAGATGTGTTTATTTTAATTTCATATGGTGACCCACTAGAGGTGTGTGGAAAAATGAGTGTTTGGAAAAACGATTGAAGTGATAAATTAATGGGAGTTACGGTAATATTTTATCCTCTTATATGCGATTTCTAGGGAGCTATGGGTCGATTTGTCAATTTTCATGTGTTTTTCGTTGATTTTGTAAGGTGTGCGGGTGGGGTGTAAGTATCTTGGGGAAAAATATTGAAGACTAATGGGGGTTGGAGTTACATATTACTTTGTTCATTTTTATTGTGAAAAGAGTGGATATATATGTTTGGAAAAAAAAACTTGTAATAAAGAAAATAAATGTGGATCAATTATATAGTTATATATTTTACCCTTTTTAGGTCCCTCATGAAGTATTGGCAGCGTATTTGATTAACATGACAACTTTTGTTAGTGAGTCCCGCTAAGTGGAAAAATACTAGGAGTCGATCAATTATTTGATATTTCGATGGGAACTCCAGAGAGAAAGAGAAAAATTTTTATAAAAATGAAGCCGTTTTAATTGGTAGCTACAGGGGGAAAGTAATTTTCGGAAAAATGTTGGGGGGAGAAAATTAATAGGGGTTGCTCATACACTTCACCAAGCTAGAGACGAGATTTTATGGTTGGATAATCACTTTATTTCACTTTTGCGCTCATGGGTAGGCTCTAAAATTTTATCAATCGAGACGCAATTCTATTTTGTAGTCTTTTTTTAAATCGATTATGTTTAGCCTATAAGAAGCAAAAGTCGATTTTAAATTACATTTCTCTCTTACATTTAGCAGCCACCTTGTACTGTATAAAAGTAGTCCATTCGAATACATTTCATATACAATAATATAATGTATTCGTATTCATTGCCTTTGACTGACTTTGTTTATAGTCCTCATGGTTGCTGAGTTGCTTCTCGACTGCTTAATAAAGAATTATAATTTTGAGTGATAAATTGAGTGTAAAAGTACATGATTTACACTCATTTGATTGACTTCATAACATCGTGCTAACGAATATACGAATATAGCGCTTATCGTTTTCCATCTACTCGTAATCGAAGACAGCAATGCTTTTATTAAACATTCGAAAAATCATTCTCGTGCAGCAGTATATTGAATACACTAAATAGTTCTATCCTATAAATGTGTCCAATTTTCTCTTTCTGTCTCTCGCTCATTCTTCGCTTTCTTGCTAAATTTCTCTTATACTACATTTATATCGTAATGAGAAATTTTGCATTTGCACACTATTTATAATATAAAATACAAACTGAAGGTAAACTAAAGAAAAAATATATAAGTTTATATAAACGCACAAATGAGATATTAATATAGAACATATACGAGGGCGGCCCCAGAACTTCCCGACCTAACAAAGAAAACACATCAAATTTGGAAAAATTTTTCCTTTATTTCACAACATGATCTCCTTTTAGCTATATACACTTTTCCCAGCGATATGCTATAGCTTCGATACCCTGTTTATAATATGAACTGTCTAGCTCATTAAAATAGTCATCTACCGCAGACTACACCTCTCCATTGTTTGCAAATCTTCTACAAGCAAGCCATTTTTTCAAACTTGCGAATAAGGTGCGTGCTGAAGCAATTCGACCTTTAACTCATTGATTTTGGCCATCGCAATAGCGGATGTGTGAACTGGTGCATTGTCTTGATGAAACAACAATTTCTTTTTCCCCAAATGCGGCCTTTTTTCTTTAATTTCATCACTTAAACGCTACAACAAATTAGCATAATACTCGCCGTTGATTGTTTTCCTTTTTGAAGATAATCAATAAAAATTATCCCATCCGCATCCCAAAAAACAGACGCCATAACCTTGCCTGCAGATGGAACTGTCTTCGCCTTCTTTGGACACGACTCTCCCCTTTCAGTCCACTGTTTTAACTGCTCCTTTGTCTCCGGTGTGAAGTGGTGGACCCATGTCCCATCCATGGTTATGAATAGACGCAAAAACTCGGCTTTACTGCTATGAAACATCGCCAAAGACTTTATAGAAGCATGTTCACGACATTGTTTTTGTTATTTTGTGAGCAAACTCGGCAACCATCTTGCACTCAGCTTCTTTATCTCTAATATTTCGGTCAATATACGATGTATAGCACTTTTTGAAATGTCTGTAATTTCAGCCGGTAATCATCCAATACCATTTTGTGGATTTACTTAACCTTTCCTGGCGTGGCCACCTTAATTGGTCGACCACTACGGACTTCGGCTTGGTAGCTCATACGACCTCGTTTAAACTCTGCCACCTAATATTTGATCGTCGTAAACGAAGAAAGAGACTCCCCCAGAGTAGAAACTAGTTCGGCGTTAATATTCGTTGGACTGAGACTTTTCAAATGAAAGTATTAAATTGCATAACGATAACCAATTTTTTCCAGGTTTACAAATTCACTGAGGTCGTTAACTTTCGATGGCTGCGAAAAAAGTACTAAACAACGTGGCGCCTTGAAACTTAATACATATGTTTTATAAGGTTGCCACTTTTCACCAAAGAAATTTTTGTTTTCAAACTATTGCCGCCATCTATATGTCAAGCCGGGTAGTTCTGGGACCGCCCTCGTTGCAATATGTATGTATTGTGTGATATGTATGTATATATGCGTTCAAATGCGTCATTACATTCAATCATCAGGGTTCATTAGACTTATCATTGGTAAAGCGGTCACTATTTTGTTGCCGGGCAAAATAAATAAATAAATATTGTTATATTGCCATATGGGAAAATATATGTATATATGTTTGTTGTTCGAATGTAAATATTCAAGGGCGGGTTCTGTCAACAATAATAGAAATACAAAAAAAAAAATTATAATAAAGAAAAACAACACACAAAATAACATCACAAAATCGAATAGACGCCATAATAAATTCAAAGCAAATTTTTATTTGTCCTTTCAGCTAAGTATTTTCTTTTTTCATGCACATGTCGAGTATACATATACTTCATTCTACTTATTTATTACTCTAGAGTGCGTAAATGAGTAAATATCTAGGTATGACGAATATCTAAGGTACATTCATTCTACATGTACATAGTAGTAGCAACTTATTTCTTTTGTTCACTTTCAAAATTAAAGTGAATTCATATGTAGTTTGTCATAATTGTGTCATTGAGTTATTGTTTATTATTGATAGGAAAGATATGTAAGTAGTGTAGTGGAATGAAAATAACATATTTTTCATACTATCTTTGTTCGTATACGTATGTATGTACTCGTACATTAAGATGCCTTAATCTCCAAACTGAAAAAACCAAACTGTTTTTACTAGTCAAACATGAAATTTTGGCTCAATAGAAAGCCACTCGTGAGCTAAATCGTTGAGAGAAGAACCTCGAAAAATCAAGTTTGCTACGAAAACGATGGCTTTTTGACAGATTTTTATATGGGAAATATGTCGAATTAGTCGATTTTGAATTTAATATTATTTAACTTTGACTATCTGGGGGCCTATGATTTCAAAAAATTGTCCTTAATTGATGAACTCAATTAGTTCTATATCGTAATTTTACATAGTCTACATAATTTTCTATTTTCCATTATTTATGTTGATGGATCGTACAAAGTACAGCAAACTTAATATTTCGTTTGTAAGAACGTCAACTTTTTTTGATGGGGCATCTTAATGTGCGTGTATATCCTGCTGGCATTCGAATAAAAATGGTAATAATAACGATAATAATAATAATAATAATAATAATACAATCTAATTGAAATGCACTTATAATACAATATTATACGAGTATGTATGTAGGTACCTACTATGTTAATTTATGGAGCATTTTCTTATATCCATTTACTTGTGCACAAAAATGTAGTGGATTAAAAAAAAAATTTTTTAATTGTATGTATTACAGGGTGATTTTTTAAGAGCCTTCGGATTTGATTTTAAAAGAAAGTACATATAATTTAGAGAAATGTATGAAATCTTTATTTGAATCGATAGAACGATCTATATAATTCAATGTTTAAAGATGATTTCATGTAAATGTTGACCAATTTTGGCATACTCCCTCCAACATATCGGCCGATATCTCACGAATAAATCGATAATTCACGGTCATCAACAACACTGGCAGATACAGCTGCGAATTTTCCTCTGTCCGCACTTTACATATGCGTGTTGGTGGTTTAATGTCCCATAATGTAAATTTGGTGCGAAATTAGTCAGAAGATTCCGAATAGCCGCCTCAGAAGGTCGCCCAAACTGACCATAAAATGAATGAATGAATGTACCGACCATGAATTTTGATAATAAAATTCAATAATCTGCAAGCGTTGTTCGTTTGTAAGTCGATTTATGTTTAAATTATAGACCAAATTGAACATATTTGGTAGTGACATGTTACACGAAAACAGCTGAGCTGCCAAAAACAGTGTTGCCAAAAATAAGGTTGCTAAAAAATCACCCTGTGCATATTTTGACATTTGAGTAAACATACATACATACATATACATACATAATTCTATTATATGTACAATATTTTGGTGATTGAAAATGCGTTTATATTATTTCGTGAAATGTTTATTAAAAATTAACTATAAAGATGGAACGTTTTCTTTACATTTTTTTGTTTGTTTTTTTTTAAGTTTTGACTTATGAAAAATCTATCATAAATTTTATGAATTTTACATACATATACTTTAATAAGTTTACATTCAACATTCAACAACGTACTTTTGTATGGGATTTTGCCCATTTTCTATTATATCCATTTTGTTATCAGATCAACTTCAAACATCAGGTTTTAGTTTGATAGCTTTATATTGACGCGCACAAAATGTGAAAACGGACTTTCAACAAAATATTTTTATATGGGAGGCAGCCGTAGTTTTCATCCGATTTCCATTTATGAACTCGCTCATTCGTTGGTGAAAATCATCTTATGTATCAATTTTCAGCTCGATCGCTCTCCAATTACAACAGTTATTGTGCAAATTCGCATTACTAAATCGACTCAGATCGTGATCTCGGATTCGTTTGATTCGCAATTGAAGATTATGTTGAGAAGCAACAAGTTCGATAGTATCTCCACTCTTGCAATTGTTGGTATTGTAAAAATCATTTCTATGTGGCTCAAACTAAATTTAAACAATGCCATTGTTAAAAAAAAAAATAATCTCTAGAGAGTCGTCATAACTGTACCCTCATATTCGTATTTTCTTTATTTTCTTTGCAAAGAATTAATTCGAATTCATAATGAATTGAAAAACCAGATTTTTGCACGTTGCTGTTACGTGTACCTACGTAAATGTTGCATTGTAAACGTGTTATAAAGAATGTCTATGCAGTCACACACACGTAAGTTTATGCATATTCGAATTGTAAATACAGGGTGATTTTTTAGCAACTTTCTTTTTGGCAGCTCATCTGTTTTCGTGTAACATTTTACTGTCAAACATGTTCAGTTTGGGCGACCTTCTGAGGCGGCTATTCGGAATCTTGTGACAAAATTTCGCACCAAATTTACATTATTGGACATTAGACCACCAACACCCATACGTAGAGTGCGGACAGAGGAAAGTATCGCAGCGTATGAACCATCTGAGGCGCAGCCGCGGTCAACATTTACATGAAATCATCTTTAATCATTGAATTATAAGATAGTTCTGTCAACTCAAATAAAGATTTCATACATTTCTAGAAATTTTATGTGTTTTTTTTTTAATCAAATCCGAAGGCTCTAAAAATACACCATGTATTATATTATAGAATCTATAAACAGAGCCGTATTAAGGTTTGTTTGTTATGGGAGAAAAATTTTCGAATAGGGCGATCAAAACCCTTGGTCTGGTCCCAGCTTTAAAACAGTGTAAAATATGCATAATATGTGATTCGACGAATAATAACTGCGAATTAAGCTTAAATAAGCATTTCTTTTTAATTATCACTTGACTGTGAAGTATTTATGTACTTAAAAGTACTAATTAGTAGGAGAAAAAGTAGTGGGGTATTTAAGCACGTAAGTACACATATACTCGTAGTATGTAGCTTGTTACATGAGTTTTGATATGAGAATATTTTTAAGGGACATCTATTTTATGAATTATATATAATTTTAAATTCTTTTCTATATGTACATTCAATTGGGTCCAATTGTATGGAATAAAAATGTTAACAATCGAGCTCAGCAAAAAGCATAAAAAATGAATAATTTCATATATTTTAAACATTGAAAGTATAAAAAAATTTCAGGCTCGATAAAGAGTAAAAATAGAGAGTAACTATGTTCAAGGGAAATTATTGAATGCAAAAATTACTTATAGTCGGTTATTCAGTATACCGCTGTGAGAGCCAATTCTAGCGCAGCCATTTACAAAATATTTTATTAAAAAACAGAAGGCGGTTGTGTTCGTATGTATGTATATATGTATGTTATTCTACACTTGTTTCAAAATACCGATTTTTAGAAAGTAGACAAAATCAAATATGGAATTTCTTTAGGACAAATGCTTGAGATGATACACGTTTCACTGCTTCAATCCACCTTAATGTACATATTTTCAATTTTCATATATATGTAAATACCATATATATTGACAATCATTCAATATATTTTATTTATAATAAATATATTGAGAAATTATTATTTATCTTTGCTATTTGCATATGCAATATTATTATTTTCATACTTGTTGCTCGATTGTATTGCCAATTGTGTAGGAAATACATGTGTATATATGGTAGATATGTCTATATTCATATAGTGATCATACATACCTATGGATGTTAATACACATACAAAATTATTATTGATATTATTATTACTTAAATTCCACTTGTATATTGTATTTATGTAATATTAATAACAAGTTTACATGCGTACTCATGGTGTGTTTATTTCATTGAAGTTAATGTAAATTGAAATGTGTATTCAATGCCAAGGTAACATAAATATATATGTACATTACTTTACGAGTAGTTGTTGCAAATACTACTATTCCGAATTAATGAAATATAACACATTCAACATGTGCGTATGATATTTGTTGAGAACATTAAAAACTGTGTCCTTATGTATTTATGATACACACACGAGTATGTCTGTGCTACTGAGGCAAGGGTAATATTATAGATATGTATAATTGCGAAATAACTTCTATATACGAGTACTTAAATGTACTTATTTGTATATTATAGATTTTATTTTTTATTTTCATTTCCATCTTCTTCTGTTGTTTTTTTTTTGTGTCTTTCACATTCACAGTCTTCGTCACCGGCATGGGATCATTACAAAAAAATATGCATTTTTGCATCAATAGTTTCAGCTATTTCAATTACAGGGAAAATTAGAAAAGAATGGAAATCAAATCAATTTTTATCAATGCGTGGAAATCCCTTAAATTCAAATAATATCAAAAATTAAATCACTAAGCTCCTTCAAGTAATTTAGAATAATGAAGTTCCAGGCTATTGTGATTATAGGAGTGAAAAAGTACTTGTCCAAAAACTATTTTTACGACTATTGCAATAATTCCACAAATTTTTTACCACTTCAGCCATTGAATTTGATGTAATATCGTGTTGTTACATTATAGAGGCCCTAATCGGAAATTTTTGGAATGATTATAACTTTATCTCTATCGTTTCAAAATATAAAATTTGTATTTATACCTCCATTCCGACTATGATGGTGATCTATGGTAAAAATAATAATTTAAGGGGATAGTTTTTGGCCTGGCATAATTACATTATTCATTCAATCATAAAAGTGGAGGGACATTGTATGGAAAAACAAATACACAATAAACTAAAACAAAGACACAGCTCGATCGGATGATTTGTTATCGAGTTACAGCTGCAACAAATGTGAAAAATTTAGTTTTGAGAAAAACGCGTTTAAAGGTAAAAGTACTGATTTCATAGTTCTAAATTTTTAAATAACGTATCTAGAGGTAATCTGCTATTCCAGGCCCATACAATTCACCCTCTTCTTCGAAAAGTACCTGCTGGGCTCTTGAACCATTTCTTCAAGCTGATCGCTCCTCTGTTACAGGGCCCGAACAATACCTCAGGTACGGCCATCAAGTAACGCGCCCTTCTACATGATGAGCAGCTAATCTGTAGAAGGCGGTAACTCAGAAACTATTTCAGATTTTCACTTGAAATTTTAATTTTTTTTCAAAATTTCAAACTAATTGTGCCCCTTAAACCTATCCATTAAAATTAAATTTGTTTTTTTCTGAGAAAACTTGTTTCATATGGACACTCCTTCTTCTAAATTATTGTATATGACATTTGCAAAAGACCATGTGGTTTTTCATACGTTGAACATCCATGGTATGTTTTTTTAAGTTCAAGCCGTTCAAAGGCTCGCATCTTATTCTACGTTTTTCCTAGTTTCTAGTTCCTAGAACTAGTTGTAAATTTTCTTTCTTATCTGGAGTAGGTATGCCACTATGAGTACGATCTTTTGCGATTTTAGTAAAGAAATTCTTACATTTTTACTTTTTCCATTTTCTTTGTGGCAAATTCTCAAGTAGATAATCATTCTTTTCACAACAAATTCATATATTTTGCCTAGTATTTTGCTCCAAATATATATTCAATTTTCAAATACAAATATTATTTTGCCGATTTGCACTAATCTTTTCAAAATCTAAACAAATTATAAATTCTATTGTCATAAAACAGAGCATATTTTTAAATGCGCTCGAAAAACATTAAACTCACAGGATTTTCGAGATATTTTTCTTTTCTCAAAAATTATTTTTCTCCTCGTAACATTACTATAGTTACTATATAAAGCAACAACAACAAACATTGAACTTAATAATAATAAAAATATTTTTTGTTCTCGCTTCAATCCTAATTGATTTATTTTTCGATATCATTACAAAAATGTTTGCAATAAGGTCAAAAACCTAATTTAATAATTTTTTGCCACTATTTCAATTTTGTCTGCAATAATATAGGAAAGGTACCAAAGCATTGTGGGGCATTAATAGAAAAATGCTAGCAATAATGTCGAAATGGCTGTAGAATTTTAAGCTGAATATAGTAACATACTTTAGTAAATCAAACTAACAAGCCTGTATGTTCATTTTTGAACGGCTCGAAGTAGGTATATGAAAAAGTGGGCGTGACCTGCTAATTTTTAAGTAAACTTTGAGATGCAAAAAAATTGTTCGTATACCAAAAATATCTTTTGCATAGTGATTTGTAAGGGAAATATAGTGATAACATTGAGCAGATTACGGTTTTCTTTTATTACTTAAAAACAAAAATATAGCCATCATGTACCAAATATGACTACTATATTTTTATTTTTAAGCAGAATATAGTAACACTTACGAGAAAGTTGATGTAGCGATTTTGTATGGGAGGTATATGAAATAATAGGCGTATCACGATCATTTTTTCAGTAGGCTTTAAACAGCTAAAAAATGAACTCATACAATAAAAATAGCTGCCGCATAGTAATTTTTAGCCATTAGAAAAAATATGTAGTAATAATAGTAATTTTGAAGGAGAACATCGTTATAGACATGAACAACTCAAAGTAGAGACTTTGTAAGGGAGCTATATGAAATAGTCAGAATGGGATGTCATTTTATTAAAATTTATTACAATTTAAATGGAATTTGTGCTTGTTAAACGATCCAGATTATGGTGAATAATTGCCAAATGAAGGATTGCATTTTGATAATTGCATATTGCATGCTATTGCATATTGAATATTGCAAAAAACATATTTATGACAAAATATCTAATTTATGCTTTTCCTTTGTTCTCTTTTACAGCACAAATTATACTATTCTATATAATATTCTATATTGTATTAGCAGCTCTATTTGCAATTTGTATGCAAGGCCTATTTGCTTCGTTAAATGATAAAGAGCCGTCATGGAAATTAGAGAGATCACTCATTGGTACAAATCCTGGTTTAGGTTTTCGTCCATTGAGCGAAGAAACCGAACGGGGTTCTGTGATACAATTCGATACTAGGAAACCGGATGAAGGACGTTATTGGGCTGAATTATTAGATGATTTTCTAAAACGTGAGTATAATACAAAGCAAGTTAAATACATTGAATTGCAAGATTTAATATTATTATTAATATTTAGAATACCAGGGTATTGGCAGAAAAGAGAAATTCTGCAGTTTCAATCAAACACACAATCCACAAGATGTGTGCGTTGTTGATGTGGATAGTTTTGGTCCATGTTCACCACAGAATAGCTATGGCTATAAGAATGGACGTCCATGCATATTATTAAAATTGAATAAAATCTTTGATTGGATACCTGAATATTATGATAATCCCAAAGATTTGCCCGATGATATGCCTATCGACTTGAAGGAGCACATTGCCAATACAACAGAATTAGAGGTGAGTACGAAGCATCGATAATATTGAGTTCTTATTATATTAAGATCTTTCCCATTACATAGCGTCAACAAATTTGGGTCTCCTGTGATGGTCTACATGCGATGGATAAAGAAAATGTTGGTGATATTAAATTCTATCCGAGTCGTGGTTTTCCCGCCTACTATTACCCGTTCACCAATCAGCCTGGCTATTTGAGCCCCTTGATAGCAGTACAATTTGAAAAGCTAGCCATTAATCAAATGGTGAATATTGAATGCCGTGCCTGGGCTAAGAATATCATCTATGGTAATAGCAATAATCGTGGTCGTACCGGTTCTGTTTCCTTCCAAGTATTCATCGATTAAACAACGATGCACTAGCGAAGCGATCAAACGATATGTAAACATGCATATATCGTACGTTTTTATTATTATTTGTAAGATTGAAGAAAAAAAGAAAAACAAAGCTTAAAATGGTACACGTTAAATATGGTACATAGATAATCTAAAATACTACTTACTTCTACTGGTAGTGTTGTCATGTATATGTAAATCCTACAAATAATAATATCTAATAATAATCAGAATAATAGAAATATGGCAGAAGAACGTCCTATTTTTGAGTATGTACTATGTTATAAGTTGTAAATTTTATGGTAAATAACTCTTTAAGATTTCCCAACAATTAGCAGCAAGTCAGTCGTAGTCGAGACCTTTAAGAAAATATTCATAAATATTACAAAATACGAGATTTCTATAAACAAAACAAAAAATCAAAATAATATTAATATCAATAAAAATATAAATTGCCTTTGGAAAAAGTATATACAATATATAAAAAAAAAAAACTAAAAGTAATTTTTATAAAATTGTAAAATTCATAAATAATATTAACAATTATTATAAATTTGATTTTTATATATATATGTAATTACCTATGTATCTAATATATTTTGTGCTCCACTATTAAATGCTGTATTTAATACACGTGTACTAGTGCATAGTGTATACAGTAGGTACCACTCATACGAATACATACATATGCTTGTTTATATACTGTGTATTTCAAAAATTTCCAAATTGATGCTCAGAAAGCTGACACAGTGACGTCGTTCATTGGCATATGAGTGAAGCCTGTAGTTTCAGGAACATTTTGACACTGTGCTAAAGTCATTTCGTGAAATCAATGAAAAAAGACTCTTGTATATTTATATCCAACGAGACAACATCAAACTCGGTACAACATGATGATTGTTTAACTTTTACGCTTGGTGATGAAAAGCAGTGTTTGTTCAAAACTGAAAAAAGGTTAAGAAAATGTTGAGAAAGTCCCCCAATCAATTACGAATCGCTACAAAATTTCAATAGAACGTTCAAGTAGGACTCGAGCATAAACACTGTATATATTTTCGAAATTTTGTCCTAGCCTTTTTCACTATTGAAAAATATATGCTCTATTTAGTCCAAATAAGGTGACAGACGACCAAAAAAACTTTCAAGAGCTTATCTGTGTCAACGTAATAGAGCCAAACTTCATAAAAACTATAGGTTTTGGCGACCAAATGGTGTGATTTCACTTTTCATCGAAACTTTCGGACTATCGAAAGATCTGTCGACACATATGTTGACAGGCAACCAAAAACATTCGTCGTTGTTTCACTTTTTAACGATATTTTTTGACTCATGTTGACAAACGACTTAAAAAACATTCGAAAGATCTCAACAGAATTAACCCAAGAATCTTAAGCTGAATGAAAAACACCTAAACAAGCCAGAGTTTAGTAAAAATCTAGCGCTGTCCAAAACTATGAACACTATATTATTTTTTCAGCGCTAACTTTGTTCTTTATTATCGGAATGATACTGTCAAAATATTTGCGAATGTATAAACTTTAAAATTTAGTTGTATTTGAAAAGATAGCTTCACTGCGTAGCGCACCAGCTCGGAAACTTTTGTTGTACACAGTATATATGGTAGTTAGAAACAGGGACCGAAAATAAGGATTAATTCTAAACAATTTTAATACCAACAAATATCAAATCTAAAAGAGTTTTTGACATTCTCTTGAATCTAATACAGAGTGTTTTTTTAAGAGGTGTAGGTTTGTAAATTAAAATAAAAAATCGCAAAATCGTATTGGGGAAATGCGAATTTTTTTCGTAATCCACGGATTGAATTCATAATGGAAATTGATGTCGGGCTTATCCTAGAGCACCAATTTTGACTACTCTTTTGAGCATTTGATGTCACTAATGGTGCGCTCGATGTCACTTCAAGACTACAATAGTTGTAGATATAGTGATAGTTCACGTAGATTTCAAATGAACCCACAAAAATTAATCCAATGACATAAAACCGCAAGTGTACAGGTTCATTTCTGGAGATAATTTTGTCATCGAAGACTTCCATCAGTAAATTGACGGTTTAGCGGGCTGTATGGCATATGGCCCAACATATTCACACACTTTCAGAGACAAAAAGTTGTCGCCTTTAGCGATTATAACACGATTTTATTAATTTTCGAGAAGCATGGCTGGCAGCACCAAACGGCTCATTTTTGTTGATGAAATTTTATAATAAAAAGTTGTTGCCATTGATGATGAACAATTCGAATTCCTTGCTTTTTTGAAGGAGTATGACCCGATTATGCCTTCGGCCAATAGGCTACATCAAACAGTGTCCTCTTTAAAACGGTGTGCATCGGTAATTGATGAGCCCTGTGACTTGTGAATTCTAGTCGCTCCAAATTTTGCTTATTCACAAAGCCACCGATCAAGTAATGAGTCTGATCTCAACACAATTTCACGGTAAACGTGATCTTACAGAAACCTGTTTTCTACAATAAATATTCAGAATTCCTACCTTTGCATTATGTTTAAAATTGCATAATATTGAACAAAAATTCACAGCATTACAAGCAAAGTCTTAAAAAAAATTCTAGAATATTGCTTATATTGGTCCCTGGTAAAAACAATTTAAAATTTCCTTTTAAGCAGATACTTATGCTAATTTCAATGTTTTTGAATTAGTATTGTATGAAGAATTCTAATTTAAAATCAATTTAAAAATCATTTTTAAGTTATACTATATGTTATTTATGTATTAATTATTTAATTGATTTAGTATTCAATGTTTTGTTGTTGTATTTTGCAATAACTTTTAATCAATTCTTTGTTATTATTATAATAGTATATTTTTGCTTTAATTTTTAATATCCTCATATTATTCTTTTCTCTATAAATATTCTCTAAACAATGTATAAATGTTATAGTGTTAGAAGAAAAAGAAAAAAGGAAAATAAACTAAAAAAGCACATATATATACGTTATATTTAGGAAATAGAAAAAGCAAATGGAAATTAATAAAACTATATATTTTCTCCTAATCCCCAGAACTAGCAATGATACTTAAATTGAGATTTTTATTTTATGAATTTCGAAGAAAAAGAAATATTTTTGTATTATTTTAATATTTTCTTTTAGGTATATCACAAGGTCTTATCAAGTCATATGTCATAATTTTAAGTATTAATTGAATATACATAATGATACTTGTGAATTATTCATGTGAGAACATACATACACACATAATTCAGCAACATAAAACGCAAAGTTGTATTGTGCCAAGTTGCATTTGTGTGTATTACACATTATGAGATTATGACAATATGACAACATTGTGATTCCTCTATTTATTATTATTTTGAATTGCATACACAATATGAGTATAACTTTCCATTTAAAGTACACAAACACACACAGTATTTATTTTTTAATTTCTTTTATTATTTCTTCGTTATATGATATTTCGTTTCAAATATAAGTCTATAAGAGATAAAAAATCAATATATTTACATTTATACATCTAAAAAAGAAATGATTAATCAACTTTACCTTATGGACCAATAGACCTTTAAAAAAAATGACCAATATATTAACATTTAAATTTTATTCACCATCCAAACGCATTTCTATAAACCAAATCAAACATCGAAATCATTATTGCTGAGTGCTAAAACTTAACAAAAAAACAGTAACAATCTAATAGTCATAGTAATTTTTCTCTTCCTCTTAAATAAATTAAAATTTAATTTTAAAGTATCTAATTTTGTTATTATTCTTGTTAGTTGTACGTAAAGAAAAAGAAAAAAGCAGAAATAAGTTATATCAATCTAAAAGCAAATCAACTAAGTGTTAAAACATAATTTTAGATAATATAAAAAAAAAAATAAAGATAAAATAAGAAAAACACAAAAACACAATGATCATTCTTACTTGTTTGTAAGGCAGAGTTAATTTTTTTTTTTCATTTTTTACTTAAAATAACACTCAAATTTGTTAATGAGACTGTTTCGTCAAATTCGTTTGGAAGACTACAAAACGTCCGAAAACTACTCCCTGGTAATTGCATTAACTGGCAATAGGAGACATCAAACATTTTTAGATCGTCTGACATAAAATCACCTTCAGCAAAGGATGCCTTGCAATGGGTTGACTTGCAATGGGTTGACCTAGGCGTATTAATTAGTAAGTTATGGGTGTTTTAATGTTTAATATAAATCCGAGACTTTGTACGGAAGCTATATAAAAAGTGGGCGTGACTTATCTCTTTCTTGTATATCTAATTAATTTTTCAATATTAATCCACAAATTAAATTTGGTTGTCCTACGCTATATGGTTTGTAAGTTATGGAGCTTAAAAGTTTTAGTTTAATTCCCTTGACTTTGTATGGGAGACTCATGAAGGAGTGGGCGTGGCACACTGATTTTCTGCCACATTTTTGCCGACTACGATATTAATTTAAGTGTCAATTATGGTTATTCTAGACGGAAGATTGCCGAAGTTACAGCTGTTTCAATTTAAAATTTGTATGTGGGCTACAATAAACAGTGGGCGTGGTGCGCCCATTTTCTGTGAGCCTAGTTGGTCGTACAATACTAATCCATACCTTAAATATCGTTGTCCTGCGCTAAATGGTTTGTAAGTTATGGAGCTTAAAATTTTAGTTTAATTCCCTTGACTTTGTATGGGAGACTCATGAACGAGTGGGCGTGGCACTTTGATTTTCTGCCAGATTTTTGCCGACTACGATATTAATTTAAGTGTCAATTATGGTTATTCTAGACGGAAGATTGCCGAAGTTACAGCTGTTTCAATTTAAAATTTGTATGGGGGCTACGATAAACAGTGGGCGTGGTGCGCCCATTTTCTGTGAGCCTAGTTGCTCGTACAATACTAATACACACCTTAAATCTCGTTGTCCTACGCTAAATGGTTTGTAAGTTATGGAGCTTGAAATTTTAGTTTAATTCCCTTGACTTTGTATGGGAGACTCATGAACGAGTGCGCGTGGCACTTTGATTTTCTGCCAGATTTTTGCCGACTACGATATTAATCTAAGTGTCAATTATGGTTATTCTGGACAGAAGATTGTAGAAGTTACAGCTGTTTCAATTTAAAAGAAGTACAGACACTTTGTATGAGAGCTACGCTAAAAAGTAGGCGTGGCTCAACCACTTTTGGCGAGGTTATATAGTAGTATAATATAAGTCTATGTGCCAAATATTGTTGTCCAAAGTGGTATATTATGTGAGTTATAGCAAGTTAAAGATTTTGAAAATTTCGAGGTTAGTCGCTTTGAATGCTTGGTGTGGGCGTGGTTATTGGCCGATCATGCCCAATATCAATCCCCTCCGTACCCTTGGATCATAGATTACTTATGCCAAATTTCATCGAAATAGCTCAATATTTACTCAAGTTATCGTGCGAACCAGCCAGGTGACAGACGGACGGACGGACATCGTTAAATCGAAAATTTAATCGACGCTGATCACGAATATATATCTATGTCTATATCTCCGGAGATTCCTTCAAGTGGACACAAACATCTGACCGAAATGAATATACCATGCATATTGCATTATGCAGGGTATAAAAATGACCTTACAGTTGGCTAAGGCCGACCAAATTACACCCTGTATATGTAGATATATATACAAGGTACGACAATTATATATTAGGTTAGATTAGGTTATGTGGCTGCCCTCTCTCTCTGAGAGAACACACTTAGGCCAGAAAAACCCATTGTGATACCACTGAGTTTCTCTTCCAATGCTGTTGTGCGTGTTAAATTTGGACAGCATTAGAAGGAACCTACTTATATTAGCCGGTTCCGAACGGCACAACTCTTGTGACATCACTTTAACTTAGTTTTTGTCATAGAGCTCTTTTAAGAAGCACTTTTGGCAAATTGTTACTGCTGGAATTATATATTAAGACTCGAACCATACCTCAGCAACCAAGGGCGCCATCTATGTGTGAGCACATGCGTTTTGAAGCTTAAACCTTCCTCTACTAACTATCAAAATTTCATGGCATTTGGTTGACATTTAATGTTTATTGACATTCATTTTACAAAACACGTGTTCGTTTGATGTTGAAATTTTAACATGGAGCAAAGAGCGGTCATTAAATTCCACGCAAAAATTTGTAAAAGTGCATCAGAAATATTCGGAATGATACAGCAAGCGTATGGCGATGCTTATTTATCAAGACCAAATGTTTTTATATGGCATAAATGGTTTGTGGATGGCAGAGAGTCGCTGGAAGATGAAATAAAAGAAATAAGGCCAATTTCAGTACGGATGCCGGCAGCGATCCAGAAAGTTCGTGATTTTATTACAGAAGACCGTAATGCTTCAGTGAAAATGATGGAAGAGGCCTTAAACATCAACAGAGAAACTATCCGACTCATTCTTCACGAGGATTTGGGCAAAACAAAGGTCTGCGCGAGATTTGTTTCACACACATTGACCGAGGACCAAAAATTAATGAGAGTCAGTCATTCTAGAGACATGGTTGCAGCTGCAGGAAATAATGTAAACTTCCTGAAAACAATTGTTTCAGGTGATAAAACATGGTGTTTCCAATACGATCCAGAAACCAAGCGTCAAAGTGCGAAATAGAAATCAAAAAACTCACCACAAGCCAAAAAAACACGAAAAGTTCCATCAAAAATCAAAACAATGCTCATCACATTCTTCGATAGCAAAGGAATTATCCACAAAGAATTTGTTCCAACTGGTCAAACAGTTACTTCCGCATGTTACCTCGAAGTTTTGAAGCGTTTGATGTCCAGAGTCCGTTGTGTTCGACCAGAATACCGCGATCCAAAAACTTTGTCTCTGTTGCATGATAATGCACCGAGTCACACAGCACTCTGGTCTGTGTGTTGAATCACCCGCCGTATTCACCTTATTTGGCACCGTGCGACTTCTTTTTGTTCCCAAAACTGAAATTGAAGTTGAAAGGATGCTTTCTTGATGATATTCAGACCATACAACGGGCTTCGGCGGGGGCACTAGAGGCAATTCCGAAAAATGAGCTGTCACACGCATTTGAATCACAATTAAATCGATGTAACAAGTGTATTGAATCAGGAGGAGAATATTTCGCATAAATATACCTAAAAATTAGCAGATATTGTGTTTTCTAGAGGCAGTCTTAATACATAATTGTCGCTCCTTGTATATTAAAAGTTTACTCGAATTCCATTTTTCATCTTTTATTTCCACTACTTTGTATGAGAGCTACATTAAGAAGTAGGCCCTTCAGTTTTTGGAGAAACAATTTTTGCATTTAATACTACACCCGGAATATGGTTGACTTTGACGAAGTACTTTGTAGGTTATAGGGGTTTTAAAAGGGATAATTTAAAGGAGGTTTTTTAGATAATTCCGAGGCTTAGATGGGAGCTATATAAAAAGTGGGCCTGGCTTACCTCTTTCTTGTAAATAAAATTAATTTTGCACCTTAAATTTGGTTGTTCTACGCTGAATAAGTTATAACGGTTAACATTTTTTTAATTTCCCAACATGAAGTGGGCGTGATTTTTTGCCAGATTATTAATCTAAATGTCAATTATGGTTATTCTAGACAGAAGATTGTAGAAGTTACAGCTGTTTTAATGTAAAAGAAGTACAGACACTTTGTATGGGAGCTACTCTAAAAAGTAGGCGCGGTTCACCCATTTCTGGCAAAATTATGTAGTAGTATAATATAACTCTATGTGCCAAATATTGTTGTCCCAGATGGTATATTAAGAGAGTTATAGCAAATTAAAGATTTTGAAAATTCCGAGGTTAGTCGCTTTTAATGCTTGGTGTTGGCGTGGCTATTGACCGATCATGTCCAGTATTAATTAATACCCTTGGATCATAGCTTACTTATGCCAAATTTCGTCAAAATAGCTCAATATTTGCTCAAGTTATCATGCGAACCAGCCACGTGACAGACAGACGGACGCACGGACGGACGTTGTTCAATCGAAAATTTAAGAGACGCTGATCACGAATATATAGTTATACATTTCTATATCTCCGGAGATTCCTTCAAGTGGTTACAAACATCTGACCGAAATGAATATACCTTGCATATTACATTATTCAGGGTATAAAAATTGAATAACTGAACGTATGCTTTTCAGATCTAATTAAACGAATTACACAGAACTGGAGGTCCAACATTAAATTGCGAGTAAGAAATGCCTATGCGGCTTTCTATTTGTGCAAACGGATGCTCGGAAAAAGACGGACGCCTGGGTAAGGTATCACTCACTCGATGTATATTGGCAAAAGTTCAACTTATACTTACAAATTCTTCAATAGTTTCGTGGCCAACTTTAAGCAGAACGCACAATGTTCAAAAATTCTGTAGAATCTAAATAATTTCGGTATCTGAATGTATATGCTGTGAACACAATTTCAAGGGCTCCAGGTCATAAGAAGATCAAAAGGAATGAGAAGGAGGATGAATTGTCTTGTATACAGCATGATTAGAACCCCAGAAGTTACCAACTGTGACAGTAAAGTCCCATGCATAGGAATGCGAATTCCTTTTAAAACTCACTGTAGGAAACCAATCAGAAGGAGAAAACAAAAAATACTTTCGGCTACAATCTGCCACTAAATGACATCACTCGATTTACAATCGACTGTAAATATTAAGTACTTTCTAAAATTATGAATTAATTTTATTATATTTCAAAAAATTACATTTTGTAATTAATTTTTTTTTTTTTTGACTTTATTCGATTTCAATAAAATTTATATATTGTTTAATTATTAACTAGAATAATAATTATAATATTGTTTTAAGAAATATTTGATTTTTATTATTATCATTGTTGTTGCCATTGTTATTGGTGATTTGAAAGCAATTTTTGCATCATTTAAGAAAATATGTCATTTTGTTCCTTACGAGATATTATTTATTCATTAAAATATTTTCTATTATTTGTTTTCTATTATTTGTAGATTCCTAAATTCCAACTTATCAATAGTTGTTGGATAAGTTGTTAACGGACCCGTTAGTGTTAATTGTACGATTATTTATTTATTTATATCTTAAATGAATAAAATTTATTAAACGCTCATCTGATTATGGAAAAATTGGCTTAAAATACGTTGGTATCCCTGAAAATTTCCAGAAATGCACCCGAGAAACGCATGGTTAATATTAAGAAACACGCTTAGCAGTTTTTCAAAATATTCGTCTTCAAGTGTGATGTACTTTAGTTTTAAGAAATCAACTATCGAAACATTTATACCCAATTCTAAAGTGTGTATCTCGGAAGCACGATTTTTAAATGCCTCAACGGAAGTTGAGGCATTTGGTTTTTTTTCGCATAGGAAACGGGATGAAGTCATTTGATAACAAATGTGGTGAAAATGGCTCTGCTTTCGAGAGGAAGAAAGCAAGGATTTTTAAGTGATTGAAGTGTTGTTTTGTTCGAGATCCTATGCATACGTGAAAAGCTCGACTATTAAGGCCTAACGATTGAATTTGTGAAGCATTTTTTACACCCATTCACTCAAAACTTACTAACTTTCGAATTCAAATGCTGGTGGGGATTCTAACGATTGCTAAATTCCTCGTGAAAATTCATTTGTTTCTGACTTGTACCAATGTTAAATGTCGAGCCACTGTAATCCTCTTTAATAGAGGATTACTATAATAAAATTCAAATTGTACAAAAGTCATATTGGAATATTTGGAAAACATCATCAAACTGTAATTTCCGTATATTAGGCTACCTACGCAGAAGATAATTTTTATTGTTAACTAATTTTTGTTGTTGTTGTTGTTGTTACATTTATTTAATATTGAACATCTTTATTAACTAGAGCATCTTAGGTTTGAAAAAACATTTATTCCTCTAAATTATGAATACTTAGGTACTTTTGAAATATCATTTTTTAAACCTTTTGAAAATACGTATTTCTTATTAAATTATCATGATTTAGTTATTTATTTATTATCTTACTTGAAATCTCAACAAAATTATTTCAACATTATCATTATAATCATAATACAATAATCATAATCATAATAATCATAATAAATATAACATATTGACAGCCAAATAAGTTTTTCTGTAACCTGGTTGAGCAATAGAAGTAGAAAATTAACATGCCTGGAAGCTGGAAAAGCCAACCAAAAACGAGTTTAAGTTCCACGGTCTAAAGATATTCCTGGAAGCTCTCTCACAATTTTATAACGTTTCAAATGATCAGACAGACATATACGGACGTGACAAAATATGGCAGTGAATTTGTCGCGTTCTGTATCGTTGACATTGATTTAATTACATCGTTGAAATAATTTCGTTCAAGACAATTTGTATATAAACGAGTTTGTGTTGTAATTTGTTTAATTAATGGAATTTTTTTTTATTCCCAAATTGCGAGAATATTTTTGTAACCTTCCAAACATTATCATTAGTTCTAGTATCATTTTTTGTAGTACGTAGTATCTTTCAGTTAACAATTAATAAATATATTTATAATATAAGTAACGTATTTTTTTTATATAACAAAAGTATCAATACAACGACTTTAGAATTTAAAATACTCACGGCAAGGTGTTGTAGACACTTTCTGTATTTTTGATCATTTTTATATAACGAGGTGTTATTCTTACAGTTTTTGGTTTGTTTTCAGTATTTTCTATTAATAAGCTCATTTTATAGCTAAGTATATATATATTTTAATAAAAATATTCACATAATATTGATAACAATAGCCATCTTGAAATTGGAATATGATGTCCCAAGCACATTTTTATATTTTTAATTATCAACGTTAAGTATTTTTTAAGTATTTTTTGCCGTCAAGCTTCACACATTAAATTATCACAATATTTTATTATTTTTTTTATAAAATGTTTATAAATGAAAACTAATTTAATAATTTTTAACTATTTTCAATTGTAACAATTAATATCATAGCTACAGATTGCGCACTCCAAGGTTTAACAAATTAATCTACTACATTCGTATACGTGTGACGTATGTCGTCAGTAATATAGTCGAATTGTGATATACGAAGCACTTAAGCGGCTTGACTTAAGTAGCTTTTTGATTTTATCTGACTAAAATCAACTGTACGTATATGTTATATACAGGAATGTACAGTAGAAACTTATTTAACATTTTCAAAGAAATTTTCTTCTTTAGTTTTGCACTCAAATTAATTATATTTTAACTACTAATTAATTGGAGGAGGTTTATTTGACCAAAATTGGCTTCTAACTACATAACATACAAGTAGAACATTCGGAAAATCTTAAAAAGTAATTCATTAGGAGTATTTAACAACAGATTAAATGTTTTAAATACGTATGTAGTTATGTAGCTACATTTTTTAAACTTAATTTCTATTTGATGAAAGGAAAATATTTTTTCATAAATATTTCTTATACTACCTTATGTATGAGCACTTAACATACATAAATATTAAAGCAATGCATTATATGGTTCAGGACTCCTTGGCGCCCCATAAATCGGTCTCATGGTACATACGTTGTACGTTATCCTTGATAAGTTTTGTTTTTTCTATATAAAAGAGTAAAATACAATCGATAAGTACATTATTTTATAAATCAGATTACGAATTCTAGTTCTATCAACAACATGAAGTACAGATTTGCAGATTTACAGAAAGATAGACTACTGCAAATATAGACCCATAGTAAAAAACGAATAAACCAATGAAAAGGAAATACCCACATTATATGTACGAAGTCTAAATCGCGCCTAAGAATCAATGCAGAAAGTCAACAAGATCCATTTTCGGCTAGCCTGCTGAAGATAGTGCTGGTCACCGCTTCTCCTGTGTGTTCCAAAAGAATCAAACCTGTTGCCGCTACGAGTACATCCAAAGAGACACCCTTCTGACCCAAATTTCTTTTTCGCTCTTCTCTATGTTTCCATGGCTTCGATTTTATGGTGATGGAATGTAGTGGGATTTGGGGTCGAAAAAATGCATGTGCAAAAAAATGTATAAACTTACCAAATTGTCATCAAAATTTTACCTATATCATCTTGGGTAACTTTGAATATAACCAAATAACCAAATACTGGATGGCCTATTCTTCCTATTCAAAATATGGTTTTATACCATCAATTTCATAAGAGATAAGTAAGTTTTGAAAATATATCGATAAGAAAAAATTAATCGGGGCCTGCCTTGCATTTCATCTTTCTAGAGGTACCTAATACCTAGCGTCAACAAACAAAGATTCTCAGCATATTGGATAACACTGTCACTGTTGATAATTACGCTTTTGAAGAAGAGAAAGTCTTTGTCTATTTTGGAACCACAGCAACGACGTCAGCCAAGAGATATTGCAAAGGGTTACACTTGTTAGCTGCTGATATTTTGAGATAGGTAAGCAATTGAGAAGTTGTTTCTCGGGAAACGAAAATCACACTCTACAAGTCTTTAATAGTGCAGATGAGAGAATGTTTGATGATTTCGAGAGAGAAGTCCTAAATAAGATGTTTGGACCTATTTGCGTTACCGCGAGTATCGATTTTCGGTTGTAATGGACACATAAGCAAGTAAGTAAGGGATGATTCCGACGACTTTTACGTGTCTTCCGATTCATTTTGTTTGGGAGCACTTAAATGGGAAAGATATGGGAGATGCATCCAACGAATAAAAGTTTGCGAAAAAAAACAAATTGCGGCCAGAATTACATTTCATTCATCTAGTCGTGCTTACTGGAGGGCTCTGGAGTTATTTGTCGGCTTCAGGGTTTTTTAGGTTAATTTTGTAAGGAAGCAACTCTGAGGAGTGAATTGAATTGACGAAAAGGATGTTCAGAAAAAAATGTTGGGAAGCAAAAAATACTGGAAGTTGATTATACATTTTATCCCGCTAAGGTTGTCCCTTCGAGTAGTGTAAATAGGAGGTGGTTGTGAAATGTTGTGAAACAAATTAACGGGGGTCGATAATATATTCTACCCTTCTAGGAGCGAAAGCTATGAAGCTATGGTGACTTTTACCGATTTTTTCCCAATATTCTAACATTGACTACGATCATTAATCATTCCCCTTTTGCACCGCGGCCCATATAATCTACATTAAAAAAAGAGTCGAACGCTCCAGAATTGTCCGTAGCAGGGTTCAAACACAGAACTTTATTAGTGCCCAATATGATCGCTAATTTAACTGAACAAAATATATATCTAGTATTTGTTTGAGTTAGTTTCACTCACCATTTGGTAAATTAAGGCTTGCCGATTGTTTCTTCAAAAATTCTAGGCACAATTCCTGAGGTATGCCCAACGAGTGCATATTGCATGTGAAGGCACTGAAATTGTTTTCAAAATTAGTTTACATAATGTTCATCTGATTCACAAACCCACACAATAACTCTTACCCCAATTGTCGAAAAGTAATATTCTCCTGCATTCGTATCTCACTCAATTGTTCCTTATCAATAATTTCCACTGCATTAGATTTAGAGGTAGTTGCCGCCGTCGTCGCTACTGCAACCGCAATCGATGTCGCTGCTTTTGCCGAACATATTGAACCATTTGCCAATGCATTTACGTTAGTATGGTGTGAACTAGAACTAGAACTGGACCCTTTAGGTATACATTTCACATTATTTTCATCGATTGTACATGATTTCGGTATATCAACAGGAGCACTTTCGATCGCTTTAGTCAAAGGCTTTGTCTTTTGTGCTTTCAACTCTTTAGCTTTTTGACGTTTTTCAGCACGTTTTACACGTACAGCCAAACGATGTTCACGTTCACTTTGCACTGCTTCGAAAAAGGCGGCATTCCAAAAACGCAACGTATGCCAAATTGGTTGCTGACGCATAAATATGAATAAATATTGACGATATGGATCGCAGCCAGGAACTTCAACTGAAAATGGTTATGGATAAAGTTGAAGAAATTTGTAGGGCAAAATATAAAATATGTTCAAACTTACTATCATGATAGAAGAGGAAGCAAAGATTCATAATAACAGCTGCCGGAGAATAATCCTCAAATTCACTACATTCAAATAGAACTATTGCAAAATATTGCACCAACGAATGGAAGGTAATTTCATCAACACGTTTCGATTTGATTTTCTGTTCGAGCAGAAATCGTGTAAACCACTGACGTCCGTGCTCCAAACGAGACATTGCACCAAATTCAGATTTCAACTCTAGACTGATGGCGGAGGCATTTCCGAAGAGATTCTCTGTAAATTTCTTCATAAACTCCTTAATCGGTTCCTCGCCGGCACGACAGTCCAAACTGATCGACGAGGCCCATGAAGGTACAGAATTTTGTGATTCGGAGCGAATAAAATGCCGCCAATCTGTCGATTCAACACTTGGACTAACCTGAATTTCGGGATCATCACGTAAACTAGTAATTGTACTACTGTTCGAGATACGACTACGTGTGGGCACTTTTATTGATGTTGTTGTCGACTCTATGGCATTCGTATGTATCGTATCGTGTGCACGCGCTTTCAAATGCTGTTCCGTACGATCAGAAGGCGGCTGTACATCAATATGCGGAGCACCCATTGAGCTACTCGTATTCAACAACTCATTAATACGAGCGAGGTCCTTTTGTATATCCAAGTCACTGCGACGTGCACCGGCTATAGCCCGTCCCGGTCTACCATAACCCCATGAATGACGCGATTCTGTCGAATTCGAACGTGTCGTACTACTGACATGTGAACGTTCATTGAGGTTTAGATTGTTCAACGAATGCGAAGACGATGATGACGATGACGATGGGGATGAAGACGATGACATGGAAGAAGATTTTGCATGCTTAGCATCGCGTATTGTCTCTAGACGTGGCCCTAAAAAGTAAGTTGTAAAATTTTCTATAATATTGGATATATTTATATATTCGAGTAAACTTACTAGGTGCCAAATTAGGATGCCGATAACGTCCCGATATAATCTCCTCATGAGCACGACGTGCCTTTACACGTCGCGACTCAAAATCTATTTTCGTATAATCGATTGTCTCATCAACTGTATAAAAAAATATTTATGGAGGTATTAAAATATATCTTAAGTAAAAAAAATTAATTTTTGCAAGTACTTACATACAGGAAGATCCTCTTCATCATCGTCACAATATTCAGAATCACTTGAACTTATACTTAATGTGAGCTATTTATTTTAAATAAAATGAAACGATTATAGTATAAATATTATAAAAAAATTCATTAATTATTGTGCATTATTGACGATATTAAAAAAAAAATTAAATCCTACTCATTATTACCTTTCTCAATAATTTATCTTACCCAATCGAACCTGTAGTAATTACAATGAAAACACTTTTCAAATCTACAATAATTTCCTTCTTTCAATAAAGAAGCTTCATTCCTTTCCGTTTTAGCCTAGCAATCTATCCAAATCTAAAGCTAATATTTTATAATCCTTGCTGCTTATAAAAACCGCTTAACTCTCAATAAAGCGTCGAACCTGGTACATAGGTAGAGCTCAGTGAAACCAGGAGTAGACACCGACTCGTACAAAACAATAAAATCGATGGTGATGCCACTGAAATAGATACTCCCGCTGGTCTTTGCTAAACCATAATATTAGGTGTAGTAAAAGGAAATCCATTATTTTTGCATTAAATCAAGATTTTATTTATTTAAATGGTTCCAAACGGTTTTTTGTGCAATGTTTATCTCTGGGCAATAGAAGCAGTGCTTACATGACGGTCAGACTCGATGATTTCCATTATTTTGTCGATATTTTCGACAATTGGCCTTCCAGAGCGTGGTGCATCTTTGACATGAAAATTACCCAACCGGAATCGACGAATATAAAATTGCACCTGATTGACTGTTACAGTATCAGGACCATAAATACTACTCACATTTTCTGGGCTTGCGTTTCGCCTTTATCGAAGAAAAACTGTAAAATATGACGTTTTTTTTTTCTTTACTGGTGTCCAGCTTTGACGCGTGCTCAAACAATACTGAGTGAAGCACTCACAAAACCGTCTGAAAAGTTTATTTAGTACGAAATCCTATCTTTCTAACGCCATCTAGCGTAACCCGATCGCACTTATACAACGCGAGATACAGATTACTAAATCCATCTATTGGAAAAGTAGTGGATTTCCATTTACTACACCTAATATATATAGGACTAAACGAAGTAAACGACTGATGATGGTTCATTGCGACTCATTACGTGCCTTAAAACGTGTAGATGTACATTGTACGTGAGCCCTCAAACGATCAAATAAAGTTGATCTAATGTAAGTCTTCCTTTTGGAATCAATCTTAGAACTAGTTCACACGTAGGTTGTGCTCTAGTAGACTTTGATTTTAATCCATCAAGTTCGGTTAGGTAACTCCTACTGCTCCGAAGCGCAACTCGCCTGCTCTGTAATTTCTCACAATGTTGCTGTGACCAACATCTACATAAGACTTATTTTTATACCCTGCATAATGCAATATGCATGGTATATTCATTTCGGTCAGATGTTTGTGTCCACTTGAAGGAATCTCCGGAGATATAGACATGGATATATATTCGTGATCAGCGTCGATTAAATTTTCGATTTAACGATGTCCGTCCGTCCGTCCGTCTGTCTGTCACCTAGCTGGTTCGCACGATAACTTGAGTAAATATTGAGCTATTTCGATGAAATTTGGCATAAGTAATATATGATCCAAGGGTACGGAGGGGATTGATATTGGGCATGATCGGTCAATAGCCACGCCCACACCAAGCATTCAAAGCGACTAACCTCGAAATTTTCAAAATCTTTAACTTGCTATAATTCACATAATATACCACTTGGGACAACAATATTTGGCACATAGACTTATATTATACTACTATATAACCTCGCCAGAAGTTGTTGAGCCAGGCCTACTTTTTAGCGTAGCTCTCATACAAAGTGTCTGTACTTCTTTTAAATTGAAACAGCTGTAACTTCTACAATCTTCTGTCCAGAATAACCATAATTGACACTTAGATTAACATGGTAGTCGGAAATAATATGGCAGAAAATCAGTGTGCCACGCCCACTCCTTTTTGGGTCTTCCATACAAAGTTGCGGAAATTAAAAAAAATGTTACCGGTTATAACTTGCAAACTATTCAGCGTAGAATAACGAGATTTAAGGTGTGGATGAGTATTGTACGAGCAACTAGGCTCATAGAAAATGGGCGCACCACTCCCACTGTTTATCGTAGCCCCCATACAAATTTTAAATTGAAACAGCTGTAACTTCGGCAATCTTTTGCCTAAAATAACCATAATTGACACTTAGATTAATATCGTAGTCGGCAAAAATCTGACAGAAAATCAGTGTGCCACGCCCACTCCTTCATGAGTCTCCCATACAAATTCAAGGGAATTAAACTAAAACTTTTAAGCTCCATAACTTACAAACCATTTAGCGGAGGACAACGAGATTTAAGGTATGGATTAGTATTGTACGAACAACTAGAGTCATAGGATATGGGCGCGCCATACCCACTGTTTATTGTAGCCCCCATACAAAATGACTGAAATTCTTTTAAATTGAAACAGCCGTAACTTCGGCAATCTTCAGTCTAGAATAACCATAATTGACACTTAGATTAATATCGTAGTCGGAAATAATCTGGCAAAAAATCAGCGTCCCACGCCCACTTCTTATTGGGGCTCCCATACAAAGTTGAGGAAACTAAACAAAAATTTTAACCGCCATAACTTACAAACTATTCAGCGTAGGACAACCAGATTGAAGGTGTGGATTAATATTGGAAAATTAATTGGATTCACAAGAAAGAGGTAAGCTACGCCAACTTTTTATATAGCTCCCATACTAAGTCTCGGAATTATCTTCAAAACCTCCTTTAAATTATCCCTTTTAGAACGCTCATAACATACAAGGTACTTCGTCAAAGTCAACCATATTTCGGGTGTAAATTAGTAGTATATGCAAAAATTGTTTTTCAAAAAGTGGAAATAAAAGAAAAAGATGGATATTCGAGTCAACTTTTTATATATAAATCTACAAATGCAGGGTATAATTTGGTCGGCCCCAGCCGACTGTAAGGAGATTTTTCAAACTATTTTTGTCCATAAAGTCCATCAGAAGAGTATTTATTTCAATCCAAAATTCAACTTACTAAAATAAGTCTAAACCAGCAGATTGTTTTTTTTTATCCTTCACTTCCCTACAGCACCCGGCAAGAAAATATTGATCAAGTGAGATTCCCAAAAGGGATTAACCCCTCAAAAATGTTCCAAATATTATTTTTACTTTCCGTTACTTCTATAGGACCATGTATGGAAGCTCTAAGAAAGTTCTTAGAAATCTGTAGTGAATAATTTCTACTTTAAGCTCCTATAAAGCCTTTGCTTGTATATTGAAACTATTGAACTTCCTTCAACTTCCATGCGGAAACGTTAGAGACGCCTTATCAAAGGGAGTACTTGTAATTTGCATATATTGGGTTTGGATGAAGGGATTCAACAAAGGATCACAACAGGCCTCATTGCTATATAGATTAATTGAAATGTTCATTTCATATGCTGTACAATTGATGCTTATCAATTTAGTAAGACGTCGTCAATTCCATGAATAGGTTACAACTGTAAGTTAATAAGTCCACTAACAAACACAATAAGACAATAAGACAATAAGACCAGTAACAAACGTACACCTTATCCAACTTATTTCATTTGTGTTTGCCTAGATTAGGTCAACTCCTTCATATGCACAGGAAAAGAATTAGAAAGATCAAAATAAGATACTCCGAAGTAATCTTAAAAAAAAAACACTTCAAATATTCATAATCCTAAATCGGATTGTTGGTATCGTAGCTCAGTGGTTAGTGTGTTGGCCTTCTGATTTGTCGATAGCGGGTCCAATCCCGGGCTGAAACATAACAAATTTAATATCGAAAAGATTTTTCTTTCGAACGGTACCCATCTGTCGGCAAGCAATTGGCATTTCTTCCGGCAGTAACAATTTGCCATGGAAAAGCTTCTAAAAGAACTCTGTGATAAAGCTCAGAAAAAGTGATGTCGCAAGAGTTCTGCCGTTTGGAATCGGCTAAAATAAGTAGGTCCCATCTAATACTGTCCAACACACAACACTAATGGAAAAGAAGCTCGGCTAAAGAGCCCTTTGGGGCTTATACGTGTCACAAATTTATTTTTATTTTTTATTTTTTATTACATCGGAGCCCCTCAAAATATGGTCATATACTTCGTTCTAAGCATTGGATGGGATCTAACTATATACCATAAATATATATTATATTCCGAACGACAGTAAGTTATGTTCTACCATATGATAACAATAATGCTTTAGGTCAGTAATAATTTCTCTTATAAAAATAAAGTTTGAAAGAAACAATTTAGTCCTTCGTGGCCCTCAAAAACTATAAAATTTACACTTTTCATTGAAATACTAAACATTGTTTGATATAACTCATCTGGTTATGAGTTATACAACCTTGCCAAGTGCTCAATTTAATTATATCTTTATTACTCAAAGTACATTGATGATAATAACCTACATAGTTAAGTATGAATAGTATTTTTATATATTTGCCTCGCCTCCATTTGTACGATGCGATTTGTTCTTCTATTTTATAACTAGTGAAAAGTCATACTTTGGAATTGTACATATGATTTCGTACATACATAAATACATACACTATTGCATGTAGAAATGTACTCGTATACAGACATAATATTCTACAAACAGACAGTTGTAATGCTCTTGAAATAAAATAAGGCAAAGGGCCTTAGTAAGGGATTGAAATTATATTTAGTGTCATGTACAAGGACATATTTTGGCCATAAACTTGCCATTGCTTTGTAACTATAAACGTATATACACACACCCATGCACACCGACATTCGAATATAAACGAAAGTGCATATTTTCATAATATGCACTATACTCGTACAAGCCAACTAACCAACTAGCAACCATCACCTAACCAACAAGTGCAAATACTAACACTAACAATAGACACACACACAAATGATATTGTCAGCTCACTTTCGTTTAGTTATCTATATGGAATTTATGCACTCGTGTACCTATGTATAACAGTGCGGAGATATACTCTGCAGTACAAGAGACCTGGTCAAGCATGCTAGTTTCACTAGTTGTCGTGGAATCTCTGACTGATTCACTCTTCGATTACCATTTCATATGTTCCACTGCAGCTTACTGATGGCTATCTCTCTTTCTCCCTTTGCATTACCTAAAACTAGTTAGTAATCTATATGAATGACGAGTATTTAAAAAAAAATATTGTAATAATAATAATAATTTTATTTAATTTATTTATACAATGTGTCTCAAAAATACAGCCCTGATATTAGGAATTTTGGAGATTTTGGTCACTTTAATCGATTACCACAACAGCTTGTGGGTAAAATATGCAGGTCCCATGTATCATCATCATGTTAATCCATATTTATCGATATAAGCTTATCATGTGGCTCATTATGACGAATTTTGGGTTTGGACTTATATCAATATCCTTATAACATTGATGCAAGAATTGAAATCCGCTGACTATTCAACTAATGAATGAATTATAGCCTTAAGATTGAAAAAGATCATGGAATGAACGAAAAATACTGCCACAATTGGGTATTGGACCAATAAGCGATAGCGTAATTTGGGTATAAAATCCCACCGGTATAACATTAAAGACCAATGCAAAGTAAAAGTGATTGTTTGGAGTATATTTCAGTGTGGTGGCCTTATAGTCCCATATTTTTTCGTGAATGACAAAATAAGTAGCCATGGTTACTGTCAGCGTTTAGCGTTCTGAACAATGTTCGATTTCAAAAATACTGTGCTACAAACGATCCAACATGAACCGTTTTTATGCTAGCAAACCGAAAGATCAGATGAAATTTATTGAAAAGCCACATAACGGATATCCGTGCGTATGAATGTATCCACCTTTAGTAATATAAAACTATAAATCATCCAAACAATATGTATGCATTCAAGCATTCACTCAATTGACTTTAGCTGCATTACTTTTAATCAGATATCAACCAGTTGTAGCTAGTAGAAGTCACGTCTTCAAATAAGTTTGTTCAACAATTTCAGCAAGAAAAAATTTATTCTAATGGCTCGTTCAGCATTACTTTAAAATAATTTTATAATCTTATAGTTCTATGGATATTTTATAAGTACACATTTCCTCAGTCAAACTATTATTTTGATATTATAACCCGCTCTATAACTACTTACAAGAAGCAATTGACTCTTGCTTGAACCGCAGGGTACATATAGTTTTAGCACGCAAGTACTATATAAATATATATTGTATATGATGGATAAAGAACAAAAGAATTAAATATTTATAAAAAAAATTTAAAACGTAAGCATAAACGTTTTTTCTTCCTCTTCTTCTTCTTTTACTTATTTAAATATAGTAGGTAGGAAGATATTATTTAATTCCCTTATGCTAGTTTGAAAATGCTAAAGTGACGCAAGAATTTAAATAGAGTATCATTGTTATAGCAATAACATAACAAGAAAAGGTTACAAAAGAATGACATCATAGATGGGGGCATCAAAGAGCATTTGAAAACATTTCTCAAATACTTTTTTGTTGCAATATTTTAAAAGTTTTATACATTACAAGCGCTTAAAAAAAAGGTTCATATAACTTATGATGGAAGCTTTAAATATTTCTATAATTATTACAATTTTTTTTTTTTTTGTTAAAATCAATTTTAGTTCACTTTTCCAATATAAGAAAATTATTTAAAAAGACTTTAAATATTAAATTAAATATTCCATAATATTTTAATATATTGAACTCGTCTATGAATTGAACTAATAGTGTATAACTCAAATCCATGAAGAAATTATGGAAAGTACGATTAAAAGAAAGACTAAACAAGCTAGGGCGTTCCCCATAAGCGACGACTCCAAAGCAAATCCAAATGTTGAAACGAATACGAATATGAATATGAGAATTAAGCCTAAATTGGGCGAAGCTTCGAATTAGCAGAAACATTGAAAAGACGTAAAGTTAATATCGCCTGCATCCAAGAAACAAAATGGAAAGGAGAAAAGGCCAAAGAAATCGGCTTAGGTTATAAATTATTTTATAATGGGGTGTCATCTCAGCATAACGGAGTAGGCATCATTGTGGACGAAGAGATTAGTTTCTGTAAATAGAATCACGGCGGACAGACTTATGGCCATAAAATTGGCAACGGACGAAGGCCCATGCTTAATTATCATAACCGTCTATGCTCCCCAAATTGGCTGCGACAGGATGACAAAATCAGCCTTCTGGAAGGAGCTAGAAAACCTCCTCCTTGGCATCCCCCTAGATCAAACAAAATTGATATGTGGCGACTTCAAAGGTCATATAGGCCAGAACAATGAGTTGTATGAAACAAGCCACGGGGAATACGATTACTGACGCCGCAACGCACAAGGCTCGGAAATCCTTGATATAGCACCTCATTACATACAAATCGGCGAACGCAGCATCGCAAATATACTATATAGTAGCCGACATGAGTGCAGGATGGATGAAACCTTCAAAGAAAACCATCACACCCACAATTAAATGGCACCTTCTCAGCAGCGCCAAATGCGGAGAATTTATCAGCGACTTCCACAGGTTCATATCTAGCACAGACTGGCAGCACTTGACTGCAAACGAAACTTGCTCGTAAACACCTCAGAATATCGAAGGGCCCCTTAAAAGTTAAAAAAGATACATGGTGGTGGAACGCAAAAGTCCAGGAAAAGGTTCAGTGCAAAAAACAAGCGTTTAAGAAATTGCAGAGCACTAGAACAGCGGCTGATCTAGCTATATAAAAAAGAGCAAAGTTGGACGCTAAAACAGCTGTTGCGGAAGCGAAACAATTAGCCAACAACGACTTCTGTGAAAAACTAGACACTGCCGAAGGCTCCAAAAGTATTTTTAAACTGGCCAAAGCTCGCAACCGAAAATCGCAAGATATTACATCTGTGAAATATATCAAAAATAGTAGCGGCCATATGCTCTCAAGAGATGACAAGATTAGAACCCGCCGGCATGAATATTATGATGAACTATCAAATGCTGAATTCCCCCGTTCTCGTATGATTGCAAGAGATAGAGTTGAAAGCCTCTCCAATTTAATCATGGAAGGTGAGGTGCGAACCGCTGTCGCAAAAATGAAAATGAATAAAGCAGTGTGACCAGAAATGGTACCAGCGGACGTTTTCAAAAAGTTAAGAGACGATGGAGTTACTTGGCTGACGACTCTCTTTAATTAAATCGCCAATGAAGGAATGCCAGAAGCATGGCGTAACAGCTATCTAATACCGTTCTACAAAAATAAGGGAGACGTACGATGCCGCTCAAACTACCACGGAATTAAATTAATGTCCCACTGCCTTATTATTTGGGAACGTGTCCTGGATTACCGAATTAGAAACATCGCTGCAATCAATGAAAATCAGGCTTTGTTAGTGGCAAATCAACGGTCGATGCCATACACATCCTACGTACACTTATAGAAAAACCATCGTCTGAACAAAAGAAGCTATTAGGAGTCTTCATTGACCTGGAAAAGGTGTTCGACCGAGTGCCTAGAGATCTAGTGTGGCAGGCGCTAATATCTCAGTCTATCTCAGAAAGCACCATAAAACAAGTCCAAGACACTTACTACCAAGTTACCACACACGAGCGAGATGCATATCTGGGCTCACGAAACCTTTTAATGTAAATGTGGGCGTTCACCAAGGCTCAGCCCTTAGCCCTCTGCTTTTTAACCTGGTTATGGATTTACTTACGCGGGACATCCAAGACAGCCTGCCATGAACGTTTTTAGTCGCAGACGTCGTTGTGCAACTTGCCGCAAATAAAGCTGCTCTACAAGGAAAGCTCGACCTATGGGTGTACGCGCTTGAATCAAATGACTTGAGGGAAAGCCGCAGTAAAACCGAGATGATTGAGTTCCAGTTCGAAGGAGAAACCGAAAAAAAATCTGTCTAAAACTTGGCAGCGATTCCATCAAGAGCGCCGAAAGATTCAAATACCTTGACCCGCATATTAGTGTAAACGGCACGCTTGACAAAGAAATATCGCATAGGATCCAATGTGGGTGGCAGAGCTGGAGATCCACATCAGGCGTTCTTTCCGACAAGAGAATGCCACAGCACATAAAAGGCAAAATCTACAAATCTATTGTCAGACCAGCAATGCTTTATTCCTCTGAGTGCTGGGCGATACCGCAGAACCTACAACGAAAACTATATGTGACGGAAATGCGTATGCTACGTTGAGCCAGTGGTGTTACCCTACTCGATAGAGTCCAGAATAGGTACGTCCGTGGAAGCAGCAAGGTGGCGCCTATCACACATAAGCTGCAAGAAAATCGCCTCCGTTCGTATGTTCATGTAACGAGGAGACTGGGAGTTCACTTATTGAGGAGAACATTGGCAATGGAAGAGAGTAAAAGAGGCACAGGAAGACCACTTCGATCTTGGTGCAACTCAATAAAATCCGATATGCGTAGCAAGAACATAAACGAGGAGACGAGAGAAATATCGTACAAGGAGAGTCGGCCCCAAATAGGAAAAGGTTAGGACAAAGAAGAAGAAGAATAAAATCTAAAAATTACCGGCTCGAGCAAGCCAACAGCAGTTTTTCATTTTTCATACAAAAGCGTATGAATGAGCTCCACGACAAAGTACAATAAAATTCTGTCGCTCAGCATCAGCTTCAAGTGTATTTAATAGTTTGTAAAATTCTGGTACTTTTTGAAAAGTACCCAAACTGACACATAGACAACCTCGGGAAATTATGAAAGGCAACACATTCAAGAAAAAATACCCAGAATCTCCCCTATTAGAATATATTTAAGTGCGCACACATCTTGAAGGTATGAACTTCCAACGCCGTTCAAATAATATGAATAGAGTTGCCCATCTGTGGAAGGACGAAACAGTTGTGGCCCACACTTGACAAGAATCGTTTAAGAACATTTATTAACCTGAACAAAGAGACATTGTGACCATTGCAGTATTGGTCATAGGCCGATGCCCAATAGGCGCTCATACTATTAGAATAGGTTAGGTCACATATGAATTAATTTCAGTAGGAGATGGATGAATGAAGATAAAGATAAGATAAAAGTACCGCATCTCCTAAATATCTGCTCCACCCTCTGTATAAAAAGGAAAAAAGTTCCTAGATCATTATCTTCTGAAGTTTCAAAAGACCCCCAGTTGATTCAATGGACAGAAATTTCAAACTCTCCGCATAGTGTTATAATGGATCTTTTTCAGCAAATGTCCGTTTTCGCTTTTAGAGAAGACTGCCATATGGACCAAACCTTACCTAATCTATACATTTCACTCCCATTAATTTTTATTATTCAACATATTTTCTAAACACACTTATTCCCTATCTGTACTACTTATGGTGGCTCCCTTACAAAAAAACATAAAAATATCTATTTATCAAAAAAATTACCCAATAATCGCCTTTACAACTGTGAAATCTATGAGCAAGCCCCCTTAATTTTCCTCCCAAATATTTGCTCTGAATACACTTGTCACTTATCTTCACCTCTTATGGTGGCTCACTTACAAAATGAATATAAACAGGCTTAAAAATCGACAACTAACTCCAAAGTGGTCCAGGAATCGCCTCTACAGTGGTGAAAAGTATAAACCTTTACTAATTATTCCTCTCCAACATTTCCTCTGAACACACTTACCCGTTATCCCCCATGGAAACTACCATACAAAATGCACGTAAAAACATCTAAAGTAACACGTTTTTCCTGACAAACTGAACTGAAAAACCATAAATTTTGTAAATAAGCCCTCTAGGTTTATAGCTCGGGTGTAAGTATGTTAGAGCGAATGTTTAGGCAGAATAATTAAGGGAGGTTGTTCATACAAATATTTATGCACAATCCAGATTTTATAATTGCTTAATATTTTGCACTCAACATAGCTATAGAGCTCGTTTAAATTATGCTTTCAAGAAAACTGACTGCGTCCAGAATTATATGCAATAAAAACTATACAAAACCAAAAATGTAATATAAATATGATATTTTTGTAACTACAATAAAATACCTACCTTATTCGAAATGCCATTCAATAATTCATTGCTATTGCCAAGCACTGTGAGGAATTTCGATTTTAACATACCAATACCGGGTGTACGACCCATAAAGCTTTTAATCTTTGAACGATGTTCACTAGTGCCACCACCACCACCACCGCCACCAATATGTGGTGGCGGTGTAGGTGGACATGTATTTAAATCGACCATATTTTTTTTTTGTTCTGCACAGTATTGTTGTTCTCTCCTTCTCTTGGTTATTCTTTCAAATGCTCGACTCTATTAAAATGTTATTTACGAGGTTAATGCGAGTGGATACACTTTTTATACGACTCGTATTTATTACAAAGTATTTTAGTTAATATTTAATACTTTGAGCAATAATGATAGTGATAGCGATGATGATGATAAGTATGTATTCCCCATTAATTATCTACAATATCAGCTTAATGTTATGATTGCTTGCTGCAAGGATATCTCTTGAGTATCACGGGATTTATTTTATTTCATATCCGAGTACACAAACAAAGCGCACATATGTATACGGGTGTATATGGGTACATTGCGTGCATCATGCACGTTTACTCACACTTGTAGTCATATGTAGTAGTATTCTCACACACACACATACATACAATTGTGTGTATGCATTGTCTGCCTGTGAGTGTTTTGCTTCTCCTCTGTACTCTGGTATTACTTTGTGTGTTTGTTGACGTTTTATTGATTTTTTTACATTTTTTCCCTCTATTTTTGCTTTTTCTTGCTTCACAGCTCTGCCTCTGTTTTTCACACCTTCTTGGAATATCTTGTGTGTGCGGTAAAAGCAATAAAAATGCCTCCTTCTTAGTCTTTTGCATTTAAGCCATCATTATCATCATCATCATCATCATCGTGGTCGTTGTAGTCGTTGGCTGCTCTTCTTCTCTTGAACTTCAAGCGATTTTCCAAGTAATCAATTTATTGAATTTACAAGGCTGCTTACCACCGACAACAACACTCAAGGTAATATGGTACAACCATATGCTTTGTATTATTATTGTATGGTCTTCCCTTTCTGCTCTTGCTCAATTAAATTCAGCTTCGAAACATAGCACGAATATATCGTTTAAATTTTCTTTTGTAATTTGATATTATTCTTCTTATTTAATTATATCATCTGTGCAAGTGCAATTAAATGCCTGAGAATGATATGATGTTACCGTTTAATAATATTATATTAATTAATTTTTATGTTGTCGAAAGTATTTGATTTTTCTCACGAATATTTTTGCAACAAGGCACTTTTCATTACAAAATTTAGAATTATTGAAAAAAAAAAATGTTTGATTTTTAAAGATTATTAATAATTTTTTAATGCCACACTAACTATACTTTCACATGTGTTATCAGAATTTTGCTAAAAAAAAATATATATATAAATTATTAAGCAAATCACAATGACACCTTATGTTGCGCTCCAATGTTACACTACATTCTGAAAATCCTTTTTTTGCATTTCTACCATTAATGGATACCATTACCGTCGCCGCCTAAATCATAATCGCACTGTTGCTTATGTAGGTACATATATTGCCATTATTAGTGCGAATGATTTGCAGAATGCAGCAAGAGCAACAACAGCATAGAAGCTTTTCAAGGTGCAGAAATTGGCTAAAAGCTTTTAGATTTTTAGATTTTTTCAAATAAATTAACAATCTCTTGGAGATAAAATATTAGTCTTGCTAAAATCTTTCCTTAAATTATCAGCTTTTAAATATACTTAAAAATTCTCCCTCATTCATGCCACACATTTATTATTTAAATTGGATCATAATTACAGTTTTAATTTGAGAGAATGAATAAGGAAATATTGCACACCCTGTCATTTTAAAAATAACATTTGGCAATGCTTATTATTTCTCAAAGCATAACACAGCTTTCGATGAGAGAAAATTTCATTACATATGTAATGACAGGGATGCCAGAAAAAATTAAGAAAGAAAATATGTGAAAACCAATTTATGTGCGTCGCCATTTCTAGATAAAAAAAAAACTAATAACTTGTTACTTGTAATTTGTCTTGAAAACCACTGCACATTGAGGTGCCACTCCTTCCACACAGTAAATATATTTCACAGTTTTTACCTACGAAAATTGTATTGCAGATATATGAAAAAATATTTTTTTTTTTCAATAGACATTCTCTGATAGTAAAACCACAAAAAATGAACTTTCACGTTCTGCATCAAAGTGTTTAGTCTGACTCAACTTTAATCTCTATACTGTACAACTCCATACTGTAGAGCTCTTGATTAAACACTTGTCCCGACGATAGCTAATAATACACAAAACTTGTGCAGACTTCACTTTCCATGGCCCCATTCCTAATTTTTTACAATTTTGTTGATCATTCTCAAATTCATGCACACATGAGTTAAGCACCCATAATCACTGTTATCGAAACTTCAAAAGTATTTCGTTTCGGTTCACAAATTGTAATTGTACTTATACAATTTTGTTCGAGAGATTGTGGTCGACAAATTTCTTTTGTTAACTAAGTTTCTTCAAATGATTTAGAACAATGGATAATGACCAAATATTGAGTTATATTACAGCAGCAGATTTACTCATCTTAATCGATTATTTGTTTATTCAAGTTGAAATGCTTCTTTACAAAAATGCTGATTAAAGCGTTTATATTGGAAATACTGTTTTTAGACTTGATATTTCTCTAAAACAAGAAAACAGGGTTCCCTTTTTTTTTTTGTTCACTGATTTCATTAAATATTCATATTAGTGCTTACTAAGCCGAATTATCAATATTTAAATTTAGTAGTTATGGCTTAATTGAAATTTTGTTTCACAAACTACGCTACTCGAAAGCCCTTGAGATTTATCTTTCAGCATTTTATTGTCTACACAAATATTAAACAAGTTGCTTATTATATATTGATATACATATATGGCACCTATAGGCCCCAAGGCTCCCTTAGATGAGCATCTGTTATAGTACTGTTCTGTGTTTGAATTTTTTTTTTTTATAGTATTAGAAGAGGCTTTTATATTTTAGCCGATTCACTTTTCTGATCTTTATCACAAAACTCTTCTAGAAACGTTTTCACGCCAAATTGTTGCTGTCGGAAGAATTGCCAACTTCTTGCCGTCAGGTGGATACTATTCGGAAGATTTTTAACTTTTTGACATTAAAGTTGTGCTTCAGTTGTGCAGATAAGAAGGCCAATGAAAGCACTGAATTCTTGCAATAAAGTCTTTGTCATTGGTTTTCTTATATTTCTTACTGAATAGTTTTCTTAAAAATACAAGTCATTTTTTCGAAAAGATATTTCTAAATCATCAATTTGATATTCCAAAATTACAATGCCATCGTCATTCTGGCAACACTGCCTACTAAAGTGCTTTCGTGAGCACATGTCATTTTGCTCTATTCAATCATATCGACCAAACACACAGCCTATGGAGTGGCACAACAGCTGATTTTTTGCTTCATATCGATTTATTTCACACCCAAAAGCTTTTGTGGTTATATTTGACAGCTAAATATAAACAATAAATATAAATTTGAAGAAAACAAAAAAAAAACATCAACGATAAAACCGTCAACAAACGATATTTTGTGCCACGTTGTGCGCTTACTCTACTTTCTCCCCTCTCTCTCTCTCTCTCTCTCGTTCTCATACTCTCATACAGATATGCTCTGCAAACAAGTCAAATTGTTGCTATTACTTGGCTTTGGTCTTTCTGATTGTTATTTTTGTTGCATTTTCTTTGCTCGTTTACATATGTTTTCTTGTTGCTGAAATTGTCGTTGTTGTTGTTGTTGTTGTTTGAATTTGCCGGCAAATTTAATTTAATTTCGATTTTCTGTATCATTTGTGGGTGTACACATGTTGATTTATAAGTACATACGTACGTTCATGCCTACTTTTGTATTGTATAGTACAAATATACTACGAACATGTACATATGGATGTATATAGCATCTTGAAGTAATGTGTACGTATATACATTTGTAAGGTATAAGTACGTAGTACGTACTTGTATGTAAACAATAATGTATTTACTATAATGTACCATATTTACATACGTAAGCATGGCTGTGTAGACTTACGTAGCTACATATGCATACAAATACTATTCTTTACGATCAAAAATCCCACACTTCCGATTTATGTATTTTTATACAAAATAAATACATATTGAAGTGTAGTTATCAAGGATATTGTCAATAATGGTTTTTTATTTACAATTGTGAGAGAAAGCAATCAATTATAGCTGAAAATATGATTTCAAGTAAATCTAAATTGAAATTTACACAACAAATGCATACATGCGTGTTTATGGTAGCTACTATTTTTAGTCGCATAATATAAAGCACGTTGTAGTTATATAGATTTGATTTTGGTATATTTGTAGTACCATATATAGAACAAATCTGAATTTTTGAAACAATAACCATTTGACTAACAAGATTTTCCATCAAAACTTGCCTTAGTGCTGTAAGAGGCTAACAATGTCACAGAGCAATATCTTTAGCGAACTTATCGAATGACAAGAATTGAAGAGAATGCTGTGAAAGTACAACATATCCTTATAAAACCCTTTAAAAATGTTACAACTTGACGACATTTCTATATTTGGCCTAGGAAATATGTGTAATTCAAATTAAAATTAATATTACTCATACGCCCAATCGTTCCACAATCACAACTATAAAATAACACACATATTTTGAAATGAAATTATTTATTGTTTTATATGTAAATAGAAAAGAAAATGTATTAAAATAAACTTTAAACTTAAATTCGAACACTTTAGAAACATTCATTTAAATCCATGAATGCATTATACTTCTACTTGGAAGGCGTAAACTCTACCGAACATCTATATGATATTATTTGTGAAAAGTATTCTGTTAAATCGTTTATGATTAAATATGTACAATGTAATCATAACTTTTGCCCGCACGACTGTTCCAAAAATATGTCATTGTATTATTCATTTATAATCTAATAAGAACGATTTGTCAAAACGGGTTGATAGGTAATGCAACATCGATCCGGGTCGATTAATCGCACTATAAAACAACAGTCTACAAAACACTGTTGGCTAACTAATCCGAATTGACTTTCTTCGGTGTCGATTCTCCAACAAGTATAGATATCTGCTTCGACTGTTGCTTGGTCTATGGTATCTTGTGATGCACCCATGCGTCGTGTCCAGCGACGAAGAGCGCAAACAATCCATTATATTTTGATTCAATATCACCAAAAACTCTTTTTAGAAATGACTACATGACTTACGTTTGTTGCGGACTACTTATGAGCACATGTGACGCCCATCTGGCAGAGAAGTTGCGATTGAATGGACTCAATATTCAGTCTAACATTCTCTTGTTATGTTGAGGGGCCCACATATTTAACAATTTAATCTTCACTTGCTAATCATAGATTTATTAGCATGGCATTTATTGACCATTATTGGTTTGGAATTCCATGTCGATAGACCACATTGCTCTTTACTGTAAAATATGCATTGCCTGAAAAGAGGAAAATTGATTACTCAGGTTGGATCAACGACCACAATTTTGATATGCTAACCCCAGTTTAGGCAAATAATTGCATTAATTGGAAAAATACTTAATTTATTGTCAATTTTAAATAGTATTTTAAGTCAATTAGGTCAATTAATTGAGCCTAAACCATTTTTGAAAAAGAAAAAAATCGATTTTTATCGCTTCATTAAAAATTTTCATTTGAAAGTTAAAATATTTCAAATTTCAGATTTCAGATATTTTTGAGCTAGTGTTTAATAATACTCATAAATGGGTGAATGATCTTAAACAATATCGCATCTGAGAATGTTTATGTGCTCAGCACCTTCATATGTTTTTCATATAGAAAATACCTTTTCAAAAGCAATAATCGTTTTAAATAACAACGAAGCTCAACAGAGGGTGAAAACAATATATAAAATGATTTACCAGGTGTAAGATCTAAGAAAAATCAACAAATAAACTGAAAATCGAATGTAATTATTTTTATTTACTGTTTATCGGTTTGGCGGCTTGTAATAAAACTGTCTTTAAAACTTTAAAATTAAAAATAAATCAATTTAAAATTAACCCTTTTACCACAAACTGATCTGATGTATCAAATGTTGCCATATAAATTTCAATCATTATAATGCAAGTAGGCGTGTTATAATAGCTGCAAGTATAGTGAGGACATTCATGGATTTCTTAGAGAGCAATCTCATTAATTATATTCATTATATTATGACCACTTACCGGTCTCTAACTACAACTATTTAAAATAATTTTTATATAGCATTATCAAATATTGCCATGATATAAGGCTATACTATAATAAATTAAAAGTCACATCGAACTTAAAATACTTCTCTCAGAATTAATCGCATTTAAAATTTATTTCTTATAAATAAAAATAATATAAAGTAGGCACATACTTTGTATGTATCCCTAAATGCAAATAAATTTCTTTTATCTTCTATCCTCGTGTAGGTATACTCATGTATTTTTGACAATATTGTACAAGGAGAATGATATAAAATAAAATAAAATAAAGCAAGCGAATGAAACTTATTTGCCTTATGACTAAACACACTTCAAGAGTACCACAAAGAAAAATAATAATAATGGGCAAAAATAATATTTTTGTACTTTAACAACAGAGCTGCCCAAGGAAAAAAATCTCTGGAGCCAAATCTGTGCAATGCTTATATATTTGTTACTTCAAATTACGAGATTCAATATTTATAACCTCAAGAAAGAGTCAAAGGGTGTATTGAGTTTATGCTCCCGTTGTTAACACAAAATATAAGAGGAGGCATGTAGGAAAACTAATATATACAGCATGACAAAATTAGACTTCAAAACCATCCGTGCTTCATAGAAACTTTAAAATAGATTTGCTCAAAAATTTGATGGCCCAGACAGGTATTTCTTAATTTTTTTGAATATTTTCAGAATCAGTTTACATTTCGCATTAATAATTTCCATATTTCTATTCGCACGGCAATAGCTATAATTATTACATAATCCTGTTCCAAATTGGTATGTATCCTTATTTTTACCAAAGAAGGAATGTGTTCATAATTTATCGGAATCGGATGAAATTTACGACTACCTCCCTTATAGCCTAGACAGACGGCAGCCTAATTCCGGATTACCGAGTTAATTCGTATTAACTCGGACATTAACTGCATCTAATCCGCATAAACTCTATGAGTTAATTCTAAAAAAAAAAGAGGATTAGGACAATTTGCGATGGCAACACTGCTGAAAATTGTCTATTGTGAATTTTTCTCCATCCATTTTACAAAATATTAGGTGTGTTCGCTAACAAAAAACTTTCAACAATTCTTAACAGTTTTCAACATGAAAATCGTTGGCGAACAAATAAATCCAGCTGTCAATTACGAACGGTGAATGTCAATTTACAAGTTTCTGATAGTTTTCAGTTCACGTACTTCTTGTAGATTTTCTCATATCGAGAGTGACAGATGACAGAAATTGATAGTGATAGTAATGTAAGTGAGCAGACCTAATAAAACAGCAATCAGCCGGTTGTTAATCCGCAGTACTGCCGTCTGTCCGTGCGCCGGTAATTTCTGTATATTGTAGTTTGTGCGCATAAAGATAAGGTTATCAAACTGAAACTTGATATACATATGTGACTATTTTTACTAATTAATAAACAAGTTTATGAATGAACGCAATCGGATAAAAACTATGTCTACATTCCATACAAAAATATGTTTCTTTTTATAAATAAATGAGCCACATTTTGAATCGATGTAATACGTAAGTAATACAAATGTATATTTATATATATTAGTTTTAACAGTTTTCTCATAAAAATATTAAAATATCCAGCTGAAACTGTGTACACATAATTTTATTTACAAATAAATACCTGATTTTTAGGATAGGTTGCATCGGATGAAAACCACGTTTACATTGTTTCACAGGTTTCGTATAAAAATATAACAATATCCAGGTGAAACCTTATACATATAATTTTATTTACAAATAAATACTTGGTTTTGAGAAAATGTGGCATCAAATGAAACCATATCCATAAATACCCATAACCATATCCATACCGAAATAAGTTATCTTACTTTTCCCATAAAACTATCCAATTAAATAAAATCCTGTGTGCTTGCTTCACACGAATATTTTGTGCTTGTTTCTCCCTTCCTTCTTGAAGAGCCATCGATTAATCATATAGTGTAAAAGAGCTAAAAGAGTCATTGATCTTTTAACTATGCTTGGTTGCTTTAAAAGCTGATGACAAACGACGAGCGACGAGTGATCTTGCACCAACAACAACAAAAATTGAATTCTGTTATATTCTGTTTTCAGTTCATTGTAAAAACGGAAAATTTGAATTCAGTTAGTAGCAGGAAAACGATCGAGACGGAACAATCTTTATAGTACAAGCGAAGACGACAACGATTAAACAAGGCAAATATTTAGATTATTATACGGGCAACGGGTGACAATCACAAATCTAATTTATATATACAAATACACACGCGAGTTATGTAAGCAAAAAATAGAAATTAAAATTAAATAAAATAAAAAAAATCGAAGAACAAAAGCAACAACACAAAACAATAGAAAACTACGCCAAAAATTGAAAATACGATCGTGTTTGACACAATTTTTCAAATTTTTCTATTGATTAGCATTGATATAATGAATTAATAGGAACAAATATTGCGTATTTCGACTGTGACATGCTGATATTTTGTAAAATTTCTAAAAATATATATTTAAAAAAATAGGAAATTTAAAAATATAAGTGCTCTCTAATAAAGTGATAGATTTCTTAAGATCATGCCGGAAATGGAAGTGAGTTTATTATTAATATCAAAAGAAATAAAGATGTGTTAATAAATTTTATAAAATTTAGAAATTTTCAATAAAATTTTACAAATTATTAAGGAATTTTTGTGCCAAAAAAAAGAAATCATAAATAAAAAAAAAATAAAATATTAATGTTTATTACATGAAATTGTCAACGAAAAATGATATAAAACTATTAAGATACAACAACAGCGGAACTAAGTGAAAAAATCGAAACAAATTTTAATTTTTAAAAATAGCACACCACAAAATGGTTCAAAAATAAAATTAACACACACACGCACACACATATGCATACACATACACAATCAAACATACGCTATATATTCACTATACATAAAAGTGTCGTCTGCCTGGGCTAACTTGCACATCTTCTCTGAATATATGTATTTTAGGAAATCACTACTCTTGCCGCTACAACGAAACCGCTACAATAACAACAACAATAGCTATAACAACTACTACAACAACAACAACAATAAGAACAACAACTAATATAAGAAGTACAAGCGCTTATATATGCACATTCAATTCGCACAGCAAAATAATAACAGCAGCATAAGTAACAGCATCAAGCTGTCAGTGGAATTGTCACAACGTACGTGGCTGACACAATACATCCATAAATACACAAACGAGTATATGTAGTATGTACTCCTATATGCATAAATAAATGTACATAGACACAAATTTGGAGCCGTAATATTTCTCGGGGCCGCTTTGCATTTACTTACGAAAGGAGCCAGCAATAAATAATAACTGTATGTAAGTATGCCAGCGCATATGCCTACATGGATGTATTCGTAGTGCGAAAAAATAGCATTTTCCCGTGGGACTGTCACACTAACATACGAATAATATAAATAGACACAATGAGAGGAAGATCCAAAAAGATCGAGAGTATTAGAGATATTTAGCAAGAGACAGCGAGATTATTAGCAAAAGAGTTTGTGAAGAATAATATTCAAAACAGAACAAAAAAAAATTAATTGATCAGTAAAGCGAAAGAGAGATCAGTAGAGAGAAATTGGTAAATCATTTCTAAGTGCATGTAATCTCACTCTCTATTCTTCATTCTCTCTCGTTCTCACTCTCTCTGTAATTTTTTGTCACTTTCTTCACCCTTTCTTTATCTCCCCTTTCTCTTTTCCACTTAATGTTGCTTCAGCTTGTGCGACGCACTAACCATTGAGCTACAGCACCATTACAAAATTATCATTAACTAAAAAAGTAAGAAGAAAAGTTACAATTTTATCCTTCTTCTTATTCGGCCGCTAAGACCGAAATTTGAATTTGTCAGCTGGCTGGCTGATGGCCGTCATCGGGCACAGAATACAACACTTTTTAACAGGTATAATTTCATTCGATCGATATGAGTAATCTAACGCAGTCCACATGCAACTTAAATATATAGTTTTTGCACTTTCTTCGGTACTTGTTGCCAAACCAAAATGGTTAAAAATCTCGTAAAGAATTTTGCTCTCGAAAACTCCAGGCATCCTTTCATCTGCACGCCTGCGTCTTAAACCTTCTACTTCTGTACTCGTTCATTTGAAGTTAGCTGGAATACTCGTTTGCTCACTTAGCACCTGCTAGCAAAACTTATGCATACTTTTCACAATTTCTAGTCTAAAGTCGTTACTGGTGTTAATACCGATGCAAAGACAAACTAATTCAAAGTATACTTTTCAACGGTGACGTTTTCTCTAAGATGTTGATATTCTTTTTGTTGAAATCATTGCATGCGTGATAGAGACCCACGCAATTTCCTAAGCATCACAGCACCTATCATCCGCAGAGACTGCGGTGATAAGCAAAAAACAGAGTCTTCAACACAATTCCTGTGATAGGGTCCGGCATTGGCTTGGCCGCAGAATGACTCATCTAAGCAGTCACTTCAAGCACGAACTCACAAAGCAGGCTCACTGCCAGCAAGGGTACATTCAACGCTTCACTCGAATCTGGGGTTAATTTTCAACGTAAATGCTGTTCGCGAGATTCATTTTCCACAAGTGTTTATACTTGTCAATATTTTGACTTTTTTGCCAAACAATTTTGGTACTAAAAGCTCGGAGAGACTCAAACCGTACTTAGTAACCTATCTCATTCTACTAAGTTCTACTTAGATTTCCACTTATGAATTCTCTCTAATACGAATTCTTTGCTGCTTAAGAAAAAATCCTATAATTCGATTCAAGAAGATTTATTTACAATACTTTTTGGATATGCGATCGATAAGAGGTCGCACTGAACGCGAATGGCGTAATGTGGTCTATTTTTCAGAATTATTTATTGTGTTTCAGACCATACGGACTTTTTTCTAAATTCGCGACCCGAGAACAATGACTTCAAAGAATCTTTTCACGAACAGTCCGCAAAAAAAAAATTGGATACCAAAGCCCAATAACACACCTGAATAAAGGTCGAGATGATTTTGTTGGAGAAGTCTCAATATAGGCCTTTACTACTGTGATATTTCCATGGGATCCCCTTGGACGCTTGAAATTGAGAAGTTATTTTGTATGCAACTTTGTACTCCAATAATACTGCAAATCAAATTCAAAGAGCTTACCCCTCAGAAATAGTCATTTGTGTGAACAGTCAGAATAAAGTAGTGAAATCAAAGTGTATTGAGCCCCTTGGGGACTCGGAATTGAGCTCTACTCTGTTCCTGGCCTTCGCGATATATTCGGCAACGTAACGTCCGACGAATGCGCTAGACCTAAAACTGAAAAACCAGAGGAGCAGCAGTAAATAGAAATATTTATTCCTATCAAAAGAAACAAGCGAACAGAAGGTGAAATCCAATCACAGAAACTAACACTCTTCTAGAATTTGGTAGAGTTGATATCTAATCATTTTTAGAAGTGCACACAAAGACCCTACAAGGACTTCTACAGAAGTTAACGCTGTGAAGAGCTTGACGAAATGGTGAAAAAAACCTTCTCTGAAACCTTCTCCCGAGTCTTCAAAGAAGACGAACCAAGTAAAGGGTTATCCATTTTGCGGTTTCAAAAGTAAATGTAAATAAAACACATATAAAATATTTTTTATCATGATATTTCTTTTTTATTATAAAGTTTGAACGTTGACATTATGTGTGAAATACTACATCATTTAAATGACCACCACGCGAATTGTTGCAAGCATCGATTCTTTTGAGGTAATTTTCGACCACTTTTTGACACATATTGGGCGGTATCTCAGCCATAACGTGACGAATGTTGGTTTTTAGGTGCTCAAGAGTTAAAGGTTTATCTGCATAAACACGGTCTTTCGCGTAGCCCCACAAAAAAGAGTCAAGCGGTGTCAAATCGCATGATCTTGGTGGCCACTTGATATCGCCACGACGAGAAATTACGCGGCCAGAAAATTTCTCTTGCAATAAAGCCATATTCGCTCGAGTTGTGTGGCATGTGGCACCGTCTTGTTGAAACCACATATTCTCTAAGTCGTATTTTTCAATAGCAGGCAAAAAAAAGTCGGTTATCATATGACCATAACGCTCCGAATTGACGGTGACAGTCTTTCCATCGTCGTTTTCGAAGAAGTAAGGTCCAATCACACCTCCGGACCAAAGAGCGCACCAAGCAGTGACTTTTTGTGGATGGTGTGGCCTCTCTTCAATTACTTGAGGATTCTCAGAACCGAAAATACGACAATTTTGTTTGTTAACATACCCACCGAGTGAGAAATGTGCTTCGTCGCTGACGAAAATTTTGTTCGAAAAATCGCCGTCCACCGCCTGTTGTTCAAGCACCCATTCGACGTATCTACGACGTTGTGAATGGTCAGCTGGCTTCAGTTGTTGTGTGAGCTGGGTTTTATATGGATGTAGGTGTAGATCCAAATGCAAAATACGCCATAATGTGCCGTAAGACAGTCCTAATTCCTGACAACGACGGGGAATCGACACATTCGGGTCTTCGGCAACACTTTCACTTACAGCAGTGATATTTTCGGTGGTACGAGCGAAACGATGATGCACAGGCCTTACAATATCTGTAACCGATCCAGTCTCTTCATATTTCGATTATGTAAACCATAATCTCCTCTTAAAGCACGATATGTGGCTGTGGCAGAATCACCATTTTTGTAGTAGGTTTTTACAATTTTAATGCGTTGTGCGATAGTTAAGCGATCCATTTTCGCAAATGTCAGACTTTGAACTGAAAAAGAAAGAAATTGTTTTAACGACTCAGTTTGACAGATGTCGAATTCTAGCCCTATACTTTTGAAACCGCGAAATGTATAACCCTTTACATTGCTGTCGCTTGTTTCAACGAACTAATCGAATTATCCAAGTTGAAACTAACTTCTCCAAGGTTTCTGGGTTGTTTATCACCACCAGCTAAAAGCACCAAAGGGGATCACTTTGTTATTCAAATAAGTGTCACATAGTGCCAATAGGCTTAAAATTGCCTATACTCTACCTTCAAAGAATCTTAAATTCCTTGACATAGGATTACTTATATTCTACTATTATATATATTTACAATATCATAATCGTACTTATTAAATTTCAATGATCTCTCTATATCTCTTTTCTTCTTTTTATCACATTAATGTGTATATTTTATGTATAAAATACACTAATAAGTGCGCTTGCACTATCTTAACCGCCAATATTCTATTTTTTCCACTTTCTCTCTCTTAATCTTTCTTGTTTTTCTCTTTCTCACTCGTGCTGATTGTGAATCACTTTTAAATTTACTGAGCATCTCTCTCATTTCATTGCATTTATTTTTACCGAAAGCCATCTCTCACTACCAACTTCTCTCTCTCTCTCTCTCTTTCTCTATCGGTTGAAGTATGCCAAAAAATATAATAAAAATGAAAAATAGGAGGAAAAAACGATAAAAGTAAATTACATATTTCCTATTGCACAAATTAGAATTTGTAAAATACAGACTTGTACATTAATAAAAGTCATTTAAATATGCAGGCACCTATGTATAGTACTATTAACTTGTGCATAGTACATACATATGTTTCTAATATTTTACCAAATTAAATTGAAAATATCTAGGAAGAACATCAAGTTGCTCATACAAAAATATATGTATATTTGAAAATAAAATAAAATAAAAATATAAAAAAAACAAATGATTGTCATCGCACCACTTGGAACAAGTTCCATTTGAATTTTATTTTCTAAAAAAAAAAAAACTATACATACACACAAATACAAACAAATACTTAATATTCAGTAGTAGCAACTTTCTAATATAAAATTATAAATAGCACAATTTTATTAGATTTATTTGGGGTAGCAAAATATATCTACATACAAAGTATTTAAAGTATATGCATAAAAATACAATATGTAAATGTAGGTTCATAAGTGGACGTTTGTGAAAATATTATTATAGTGTATATGTATAGATGTATAGATGTGGTAAAGGTATTAATTTTTGTACTGATGTCGTAAATTTTTTGTTTAATCATAAACATACATATTTTATATAGACAAGTTTTTAATAGAATATATGTTAGAAAATAAAAATAAAATTAAATTATTTGCGTCAAACTGTCAATCTAATAGATGACATAGGTTGCAGACTTTGCTCCATATATCCATACTACATATGAATAAATATTTGTAAATTATTTAATATTTTTAGTCTTCGAAAATGTCAATAGTATACATTTTGAAATTCATGAACTTTTTTGCTGTAATTTGTCGTTTTCTGTCGATTATCTTTTGGCTGCAATTTATATCAATATTTTCTTTCCGACGAGAATACTACCTCCAAAGCAAAAAAAAAATTATTATTAAAATATTGTGGTTAACTTAATGCATTGCTACTTCGTCGAACCACAACTACCTACAATGCAAAAATATATTATCCTATGTGTTGTTTCACATTTTGCATGCAAAAATATATAGCTCTTGAACTGAAAACTTCATGGATGCATAGCACGTCTACCTCCTAAAAATACAACACTGTTTTTGGCAGCTCAGCTGTTTTCGTCTACTGTCAATTATGTTCAACAACGCGTGCAGATTTTTGAATTTGATTGTTATCAAAATTCATACACGGTTCATTCATTCATTAATTTTATGGTCAGTTTGGGCGACCTTCGGATTCGGCTATTTGGATTCTTGTGACTAAATTTCGCACAAAATTTACATTATTGGACATTAAATCACCAACACGCATACGTAGAGTGCGGACAGAGGAAAATATCGCAGCTGTATCCGCTAGCATCCGATATCCGAAATGTTGGAGAGAGTATGCCAAAATTGGACCTAGCGTATGAACCATTTGAGACGCAGCCGCGATCAACATTACATGAAATCATCTTTAAACATTTAATTATATAGATCGCTCTATCGACTCAACTAAAGATTTCATACATTTCTCTAAATTTTATGTGTTTTTTTTACCAAATCCGAAGGCTCTTATAAAATCACCCTGGATCAAGCTATAATTTAACACACAAATTTATCGGACAATTACAAACTAATGTTTCCATATAAATTTTTTATACTTTCCTTCTGAAAACAAAGTTATTCAGCTGAAACATAGTAAACAAAAAAATTAATATGTGGCACTTATAAGTCCCAAATGACTCCTTGGCCAAGCTTCTCTTCAGTACTGTTATGTATGTTAAGTTTTAGAAGGCTCCCACTTATGCTAGCCGGGTCCAAACGGCAGAACCCTTGTGACATCACTTTGTCACAGAGTTCTTTTAGAAGCTTTCCAATGAAAATTGTTACTGCCGGAAGAATTTTCAATTGCTTACCGACAGATGGGAACTGCTCGGAAGAAAAATCTTTTCAGCTTCAGCCGGTGATTCAACCCACGACCTACAGATCAGAAGGCCACTGCGCTACAGCACTCACTTAGCTAAACATACGATTATATTCACAAATAAATGGGTGGTCTCAAAACTGAAATGAATCCGATGAATACCACGCCTAGCTCTCATAGAAAAGCCAAAACATGTTAAAAATTAATAATATTCCTTTTTTCAAAATCTCTCTACTGTCTTTAAATTTTTAACTTCTTAACTCTCTACTTGCTTCTTCTCATTCTAATTCATTCTATCAGATCCAAATTAAAATGGGCATCACTTGACTGAGTGCCACAAGAAATCACCTTCTTCGTTGTTCTTCGTTCTAACAGCTTGAATGTATCTATCTGCAGTGCATAATAGCAGAGATCATAATGAATAGTCCACAATAGGATGAAAAGTAGTGCAGCTGCCATATGTTGAATAAATTAAGCCAATAGATTTGATGTATTTATATAATTCGAAAACGAGAGCCTCAAGATTTGAGTATACATTATATTTTATAGCTTCTCTCTCTCTCTCTCTGTATATATCTATTACAGATAATTTCTCTCTGAAACGATCGTGTGATATTTTTTCAAAAAACAAAAAATAAATATTCGCTCTTTGCTTTTCACTTATTCTAAATTTTCTCTGTGTCATATCCCATTAGTTACGCATTTAGTTGAGAAATAACGTCAATATCTACAACACCCACTTGCTGCTCATTAATATTTTGCTAACATATCTGAAGTATGTATTTATATGTATTTTGTACAATTATTATTTTAGTATTGCAAAAATATATAATTCTAAACACCTACATACTATACATTAAATAATTAATAATATAAAAAAATAAATGTTCAATAAAAAAAATAAAATTGTAGGTACCAACTTTAATGCAATTTCTATTTTAATTTTAATTTTTCTTTTCTAGTACAGCATATAGTACAACTGTCGTCTCGCATTAGTATTAGAATTAATTTATATACACCACCGACGCCAAAGACGACAACGACGACGACGACGACGACAACATTAAGATAGAAGACAGAAAATGACAACACAATCGCATCATACACAAAATACATTCTCAACAAAACTAAATCGTAATGTGCTCAACATGCCCAAATGGGTGGTATGTATAGTATACCTACATAAGTACATGTGTCCGAAACTAATTGTATAAAAATACATTTTTTTAATATTTTATGACACAAACACACACACACACAGACTGAGGCAAATGACCGCATTGGACCAAAACCACCACCACCACCAACAACAGCATCATCATCACAAATGCATGGAAATGCTATAAAATTGCCAGCTATACCGCCAAAATTTAATAATCAGCCTGAACCAGATTATGAAGTTATCGAATTCTCTGGCCAACAATATTCGAATGAGCCAATGATGATGATGAAAACATCAGCAGCAGCAATGCGTCCAAAAACTCCGGGTATATTATACATTTCTCTCATTCTCTCTATTGAATATAATAGAAAGAGAGATGGAATGGGATGAGTAGATTTTTACTAATTTCCATTAACTCTTACAGATACAAAATTGAAATGCACATTATGCGGCTCAAATAATCCCTGGGTAAAATGTGAAGAATGTGCTTCACAAATATTTTGCGCATCATGCGATGATATGTATCATAAGCATCCAAAGCGTAAAACGCATATGCGTAAGGCAAGTTGTTCATACTTATGTTATGTCGGGCATTTTCATATACAACGATATCTCCATTTTAGGCTTTGGAACAAAATCGTCCACCAGTGCCACCAAAAACATTACCCGGCCAATCGCCAGTACCACCAGTAGCGCCACCGAGACGTGGTAAACGTGGTATACCTACACCAGTGTTACAACGCAAGGATCAGGTACGCTTCTGCACGATTTTATAAGCAAAAATACATAGTAATGTAAATGAAAATATTCAATTGTGTTGATTTGATATTTGAGAATTGATTACTCTAAGCATCGCTCAGGTTATTTACGAATGAATGTTTCTTGAAATGTGTGCCACACTTTAATGTGGAACATTGAGAACATTTTGATCAATACATTTAGGTGATTCACAACGTCTCATAAAACATAAATCATAATTTCAAATCAAGCAACGATTTGATGAAGCGATGATAACATATGATACGTGATAATCCCAAGTACTGCAGTTCATTGAGTCTCAAGAATAGCAGACAGTGTGGTCTACAAGTAATAAATAACTACACTTTCTACGATATTGTAAAATTTAATACCCTTGTGACAATATGATATATTGCAGTACCTTGTGAATCCCCTAAATATTTCTATGTTTTTCATATTAATGTGAAACCATCATGTCGATTCATCATCTGGTTTGAACTTTAGATGAGTTTGATTTATTAGAGTAATTTATTTTTCATTTTTTTCACCATCATTTGTGTTCTGCTAATTGACGTTTGACTCATTAGAATTACTTTATTATTTCCATTGTTATAATCAATTGATACTTATGAATATTTTAATAAAAATACAAAACAAACAAAAAAGACAAAATCATATTTTATGTTGCTAATAAAAAATATTTACGTTTATGCAAGGAAAAGGTCCTTAGGTTGGGATATATTGGGCCAGTCGATGTTTACTGTTTTCTACATATTTTAGTCGAGTTACTTTGTGCTCCCATCTTTGTCAAATCAATTTTAAGTAAAATAACGAGTCGTCGCACATTTTTATAAAGATCGTTCCCACTGCTACGCAGGTTGCCTCCTGGGGAATTAAGTTGATGACAACCCTACTAATTTTTTCACATTAGCATTTTCCCCTAATATGGCAGCTTTTCTTTAAAATTAACCTAAAAACTACAGAAAATCTACAAATATCCCCTTAGCTACCAATTGATATCCTCTCTAGAGGTCAAACGTATGGCAACAACCTTTAATGTTTCCTCTGCTACTGCTGTGATCTCATCTTCTCGATTAAATATGTTCGCGTATTTGCAGCGCCTCGCAGTGCACCTAATTAGTTACTCTACGTTTCTATCAACGCTTCCTCATTGCTTTCCCGAAGCAAATGTCTTCTTTCTCCTTTTTCAATTGCAAAAATGGGTTGTGTTATTTATTTAAAAAAAAAATTGGAAAATTCAATGATGTAAAAAGTTACTGTTTTATTACTTATCGATAAATTTAGCGATAGCACTTAATTCATCGATTAAAAATATCTCAACAACCACCTCTGACAGTCCAGTGATGTGGGGAGACACTATTTGATTAGCTATCGATAAATTTAGCACTCGCACTGAATTGTTCTTGATTTAGATATTAATTTACAGTAATTTAATTGCATAATATATTACCGAGCACCATAAAAAATATTATATTTCAATAGTTTTCGAAAAATATTAATACTAAATAACATCATTATACGAAAGCAAAGAAAATTGCAAAAAAAAATAGTATTGATCAGAACTGATACTTCATGCAGAATCTAGTCGATACTGAACGAAATCGGCAGTACCGATTTAGTAACAAAAGAAAAACCGCTAGTTTATAGTTTACGCCAAAAAGTTTTGAGTTTTGAATAAAAAAAATATCCATCATATCCAATCAAGTGAATAAAATATTTTATGCTGTAGAAATTGGGTTGAATAGAATATTTTCGGTGCCACAACTAAGTGGTTAACTTTCTGGTCTGTAGGTCGTGGGTTGGATCCTCGAATGACACATAAATTTTTTCTTACGATACCAACCTATTCGCAAGTAATTGGTAATTCTTCCGACAGTAACACCTTAAGCTCATTTAGTAAGATAGTAAGTTGCAAAAGATAACTCCTTCCCAACCTAAGGATCTTTCGTCTAATTACATCAGTTGTATCTAGTCTAATAGTTAGTTCTTTGTCTGCTTTTGGGGGTTGGAACTGGTAGACCTTGAATATAATTTCTCACTCTCTCTCTCTCTCACTCGCTTTATGTATATGAAATATTTTGGCACTTGATCTCCTTAATCAGATTATGAACACACAGAATCTACATTTGCCACCACCGTCGCCTACACCGTCTATGAAGAGTAGTTCCTGGAATGATCGTGTCGATACGCTAAAACGTGGTCTAGGTTTGATGAACAATAGACCATTGCCAGATACGCCGAAAACACCAACACCCAGTGATGGTGCTAACTCATCGTCACGTTCGAATACGCCGAAATCGGCTTTCGATGGTATACAGCGTCCACCATCTGTGACATTGGAAAAGATTAAGCATAAAGCTAGTGCCACATTGGATCGTATGGCCATTCTGCAACAACGCTATCGTCAACAGAAGGAGGCGCAAGAACGTAATCGTAGTGGATCCATTATAGATCAGGTATGCATTATGGAGTGGTGTGGAATAACCGTCATTCACCCCATTTTCATCTGCATCTACATATTTATTTATGTACCATATATGGTATGAATGTACACGTTTTGTTTCTTTTACTTGTTCTTCTATGTGATTTTGTGTGTGTGTGTGGTTCCATACCATTACTACCATATACATATGTATCTCCCGATCACTGTTACCGTATGTGTGTTGGGATTACCGTTCATCCTCGTGATCGTCACATCGTCTGTTTATGCTTGCCTGCCCGTCCAATCGATCAATCAATCAACTAGAATCTCACATTCGATCAATGGTCTCATATTTCACAATCACCATCACATTTTCGTTCTGGCAGTATGTCATCTGGACTGAATTCATCTCAATTTGATCTCACGGATGATTCACATTTCAATTTGTTTCATCAACGTCAGATGCAACAACAACAGCAGCAGCAACAACAGAACAAAGATCCAAAAACTTTTGGTAACCGTGGTATGAGCACTTCGGTATTTAATTTAAATCAAATTAATCCCCAAGCAGCTCATCAACCCACCAAGAATCCATGGATGAATGCTAATCATCAAATGCAACAGGTAAAAATTAACAACAAGAAAACGATTCAACTTCCAATGATTTTTAATAAAAACTGATGAGTCCAATAATATTAATTACCTCATCCCATGTAGGCCCAGTCAATGGCTCAATTGAATTGTGCCAATTGTAATGGCACCGGTCAACAATCAAACTGGAACCCACACTATCCACCACAACAGCAAATGCATGCTCATCCTGATGATTGGTGCAATCAGTTGGGTTCACAGCAACATTTGAATCGTTCGAATCTTTCGCTAAATGTAGGAGCCGGTTATATGATGCCTCATCATCATCATCCAACTAGTGGCATCTACCCGCCGCCAGTATTTATGACCCAACGCAATATGATGTATCCTTATGCATATCCAGCTGGAATGCCTGTCATGAATCCAGGTTGGTAGATTACAAACTAACTCTCATAATAGGGTTGGGGAATCCATATCCATTCTTCTCCAACTATTGCCCAAGCTTTCCCCCAATCCTGTATTTCTTCAGTACTCACAAGATGCTTTAAATTTCAGGTCTAATCGCAATGCCACCACCGCCACGTTCGCGCGCTACATCTAGAGCTGGTTCTCGCGGTCCATCACCGACCATGAGCCGTAAATCGATGCCAGTACGGCGAAAAATCACAAACTATCATGACGATGAGGCCACCGATGATGAAGATTCCGATATAGATGAACAACGATCGATGATTTCGAACAGATCCGGCATGACAAATGCATCACACCGTCAACGTCAACGGCGCATGTCAAGTGCTTCACAGCTACTTGCGGACGACGACAGTGAAGCGATACATCATGCACGTAATGTACGCTCGAAAGCGCGTGAACAGAGACGTGGATCAATGGCAAAGTCGGTACAGAGTGACTGGATACCGGGACGTCGTGCCTCCACAAATAACGTCCGTCCCAAAGAGGCTATACCATTTGGCAGTCCTTTGAAACCCGCAAAAGTTTATTCAGATTTAGATTCTGAAAGTTCTGGTACACGTGCATTGGTACAAGCTAAAATACAACAGAAGCTTGATGAGGGAGCACGTAAACAAGGTAAACATCAGACAAAATCGTCGGAATCTGAAACAGAAAAACCCCTGAAGAAATCGACCGAAGTACAAACACCTGGAGTACGAAGTGTAAAATCAACAATTGAGCCACAATCGAAGCCAAACGAAACACGACCAGAAGAATCCGATGAATATGAGGAAGAAGAAGTGGAGGAAGAGGAAGAGAAGAGTGGGGCAGAAGAAGAAAATGGTGAAAATATCGATGACGAAGAAAGCCCTCCAATGGGTCCACCACCCTCGGCACCCGACTATGAATGGGAATGTGAATTTTGTACATTTGTTAATGAACCAAATGTTAAGATTTGCACAATATGCTGTAAGACGCCAAGCAAACAGCCTGCTAGACCTACGGTAAAACCAATCCAACCACCAGCAACATTACAACAGAAACAGCCGCAGTCGCAGCAGCAACAGCCAAAACTGAACACAGCCACCAAAGCCGCTTCAGACAGCGATACAAGTCAAGTGCCGAAGAAGAAACTAATAACAAACAGCAGTAGCACCACATCCATTATGACAAATGGTCTTGGTAAATCAAAAATGACATCATCCGAGAATGAATCAGACAACTATGCGATGTCCAAGAAGAAAGGTAGGAGTAAGAAAATCACGTTTTTGGAAGGAACCAAAATCAATTAAACGAAACTGACCCTCTATATAATTCCTACATATACATACATATATGAAATTAAGCATAAATTATTTGTTCATAAATAATATTTAATACTTTTTTTTTGCATTTACACACAACCTATATTTTCTAATGAAATACAAGGAAACTTGATTTTTGTTCCAACCAAATTATGTTGTTTTCTTACTAGTGCGTTTATGTCCTATACAACTCATCTCAACTTCCTGTTCTCAATGATCTCTGTATGCACCACTATACTTCACAAATACCAAAGAGATCTATTTGTGGTCCCAAATTGTAATAATAAGCATATCCCGTATATGAATACATCGATACTTCTTTTAGAATCACTGGAAGATATATGGGCTACCTTGGATGAAAATATTCAAGCAACAGCCGATGAGGTTAAACGTAAAGCTGAAACGAAAAAAACGATTAATAAGAAAAGGGTCTCAACTGCTTGTGGTACTTCACCGATAAAAGAAATACCCCAGGCATCATCGTCGAAAGTGCAAAAAGAAAAAGTTGAAGAGTCAACTACTAGGGGTGTCGCAGCAAAAGAGATTGGCACTTCTCCACCACCACAGAGTATTTCAACTCAAGTAGGTTGAGTCTACATTGAATTTTTCACGAAATATGGTGTAATTTTATTTTCCATTTCTTGTAGACCTATGATGTGTTACCGCTAAGAGAATCAGAACTAGAAAATAATTTAAAAATCGATAGTCGGGTCAATAATATACAGGTAGGGCATGTTTTGTGAATTAAGTACAATATATTTTTGGAATATTTGGTGTTTCTGCTTGTATATACGTTGTGGTTAGAATTGTCTCCTCTCACCAGAGTAACTTCTTTCTCATTGGAAATAATTTAACTTTTAAAAAAAGTTCCAAAATTCAAAACCAAGCCTTCTAAAGCGAAAATTTTAACATCGTTTAGAAGTTAGGCCATAGTGTGGCCCTAGAATTTATTCAACGAGGAACATTTCTAAGCAATTGTTTTGAAAAAGATAGCGACCATACAAAAACATTTTTATACATACTTGATCTTATCTCCGGGATAGCTTTGGTTTGCATTTCGACCCTAACCTTAAAAAAATAATAAAAATTGTTATATTCATTAAAACACCCAGACTCGCTTCTAGAGGGATAAAATGCACGGTCGACACCCATTTTTTCTTCCTCTATTCTATTTCTTAGAGGAGCTTACCCACAAAATCGAAACAGTTATAAAATTCCCCCTCAAAGCTCCCAAACTGACCCTAGAAAGGTAAAAAGTATAACAGACAACTAAGTTTCTTAGGTAGACTTCTCTACCAAATGAATTTGAAAGCATCACAAAATCGATAAACATGCCCAAAATTTTTCAGAAATCGATCTCAGAACGATGCACAACCAAAAACACCATTAATTTTCCTGGCTCAACTTCTTCGTTCTTTATATCGCCATTACAATCGAAAATCGATTTTTGCATGCTTTCTCAACTATCGATATTCTCTGCTAAATAGCAATAGTTAGAAATTCCAAGCACTTCGGATTCAAGATATATCACCTTCTTGGCTGGAACATTAAATCTACATCAATTTACTCAATATTACCCAGCCACTGAAGTCGCTAAATTTTGATGAGTGTTAATATGTCAATATCAGTATATCGGCTTATGGTTCTACCTTATTTGATACTCGCCATTAACGCAATTAAGTCCAAAGAGACCCAACATTTTCTATAAATGTACCCATAGTGGATGGAATGTCGAACATGCACCATTTTTTAGGCCAAGAACGAAATGTAACTTGACCGAATCAAACCAAGTCTGAATTAAAATTAAGCAACTGAAAGGCATTCAGAAATGTTTGCCCCGTTTACTGAACAAAATCTATTCTTTTTTTCGTGTGACATGGTAGTTAGTTTGCACTAAAGCCTCCGAAGAAATTTGATCAAGCTTACCTTCCGTTATTGTTTCTCCTACATCTCAAACTTTGCGAAACTTTTCTGAGCAAAATTAATAATGGAATTGCCGTCAATTGTTTTCCGATGGGTGCAATATTGAAATAAAAATGTTGGGCGAGTTAGCAACCCCAACGGACACCTTATGCATACAAGTGCGTCCCAAAGTAAACAGGACTTAAAAAAAAAAAAACACAGAAAATGAAAATGTTTGCAAAATTAGTTTATTTTATTAAAAATAATGTCCATCCGTTTTAATACAACGATTTTAACAATCAAGAAGCATTTCGAATGAGTGTCTTGGGCCGTCTTTATGGATGTCCTTCAGATTGATGGTACAAGCATTTTGGATAGCCTCTTCGTCCTTATAGCGCTTATATTATATTTTTCCAAATGAATAGAAGTCGCATGGTAAGTGTCGCTAGTAAGGAGAATGCTTGATGGTCCAAATGAAATTTTCTGTCAAAAAATCGGTCACAAGAGTCGATTGTATGACGACGTATCATCGTGCCAATGGGTCTTCTTGTATCGACACTGTAAACACCATAGGCGAGTTATTTCTGCTTCTATGGCGCCACTATAAAGGGATATTTTTGAAAAGTCCTGTTTACTTTGAGAAGCACCTTGTGGCATTCGTCTTCTAATAAACCCCTATCTTGGAAAATAAATGGAATTTTGTTAATATTTTTCAGTGTAAAAAATTATCACTGCGTTCATAAAGAAAATTTAGCCCCTGACTTGAGCTCAGCAATCAAAACAATGTACTCAAAAATATATCAATCATATATTTATTGTACACATCTCTTAGGCTTTCAATACATTCTTGTGTTTTATTCTAACTTTTCTCTAACTTTTCCCAAACACAATTTCAGCCCTTTAAACCTACCGATCCCAGTCCATTTGAGCATCAAACATTATCACATCCAGATCATAATTTCCATTATTATCGTGATACTACATCAGCATTGCATGATCGTGAACGTGATCGCTATCGTAGTTCAAATGATTTACGTTACGGTGATACATCATCATCATCAACCATGGATTTTATACCTGGGTTAGGACGCCGACAATCATCTATTAGTGAATTGCTTGCCTATCAGAGAGTAACTTCATTTAAATTACACAATATGCCCAAATTGAGATATAAATAAATTTAACATTTATTATAGGCACATTCACAAATGCATTCTCCATTGCATGGTGGTGGTGGTGGATATTCACGTGAATCCTTACAATATGATTACCATCAGAAGCCAATAGCACGTGATCCGGAAACAGAGCTGTATATCCTCTTAAAGGTTCACAAAGAATATCTGCTTATTTTCACACATATGTATTTCATACAAAAAATTCAATTTCCTTTTAGGAAGCTGAATTATACAAATTTTCTCCCGAGGAGTTACATGCTGCTCTAAAGTATTGTGGTTCCGATGTCCATCCAATTCAATGGCTACGAGAAAACTGGCCAAAACTTGTGCAAACAGTACAGAGTCTGGCTACAAAATATGGACAAGAACGTTCTGAAAATATTATCGGTACAATCTCACAAATAGAAGCACGCGATGCATTGCGTACTCATGCTGGGAATATTTGGCAGGCCGTTTCTGAATGTATTGAGCAGCGCCAAAGAAAATTTAGAGAAATTTCCAACAAGGGAAATTATTCACATGAAGATATTGTAACCGCATTGACAGCTCATCAGGGAAATATTGAATTAGCATTAATTGATTTGAGCAAGACACAATTGAAGCCATTTCTGATGAGAATTTGGGGTTCACCGGGTGGTGTGGAAAATGAAAGTGGTCCAATATCATTTGAGACCAGTCCAGCATCGTCGATAATCACTTCCAGTGGACATCGAATTAGTTCAGGTGAGATACAAATAGAGCATCATGAATCATTATTTACAATTCCCTCCCACTCTTTTACTCACTCTCTCTACCTCACGCTCTCTGTCTCTCGGTCACACAGTCACTCATCGTTTCTTTCTTTTTCTATATTATCTTTCTCATTGTAGAAATTCATGAATTTCTCAGTGCAAACGCCTCTGAATGCTTACAAATACCATCTGCAGCTGGTGCATTCATCTTGCAGGACCATTTAGCACAATTACACGAAACTTCCACTAACGACAACAGTCCAAACAGTCATACGCCCATAGAAAATCGTGATCTACCATCACCATCGAATACATTTTCAATGGAAGATTCACTCTTGCCCAATAAGAATATGTTAAAAGATCTTGAAACACTCATTGGTAATATGGAAGAGAATCAGGCGAAGCAAAATCAACAAGTCCTGCGATCGATCGAGGGAATGTTGGAGACATTTATGAGTAAGCGTGAGATTGAAAATGATATCGATCCCGAGGCAATGAGAATACTTATGAAGAGCCCAATTACTACAAAGGCAAAGTCAATGTCACGAGAACGAGAAAAAAGAGCCAATAGTGGTGCAGGGAGCGAAACGAGCACCAGTAATGCAACGGATGTGAAAAATTTTATGTGGCAGCACATACAAGAGATAGTACCAAATCTTGTTCAGCAAGTTGAAATGGATCTAATGGAAAATAACGAAGATGGTGGTGATGCCTATCCTGATGCCAATGATAACAAGATTCCAGCGAAAGAGGAGAAAGTAAAACAATCAAATGAACCACCACCAGTCAATCCAGAAGAATTCATTATGGAAGAGGTGATTAAACCGAATATGAAAGAGGCCCACATTAGGGAATTAGCACCACCAGAATTTGCTTACACAGCGGAGATAGCAAATTTCCAAATGGAATTCGATCGCGGCTTAGAAAGACAGCAAGAAATAGAATATAACCCATTAACATTGGATGATGCTGAACGAATTAAATTCAGTATGTCTTTAGCACCAAATAATATTGAACCAAAGGTGCCTGAAATTCATATCGAACAAATTTCGGAAAATTTACTTACTGCATCCAGTACTACAGAAGTTCCACGACGTGCAATCAATACAACAAATCAAAGTGACAATCAAACGGAGAAACGAATTTCTATAGCCGAATCAGAAGACACGGACTCACTATCAGATGCAACGACCGTCATACTAGCAACAGATATTTCCAGTGAACAAAGATTAGATTCCATCATTGGTGCCCAAGAGACTACTGGTACGTATGCAAGCCGAGAAGAAACAACTTCGAAAGACACATCGAAAAAGGTGGAAAATAGAAAAGACAAACACCAAAATGAAGCTACTTCAAGACAAGCAACACAAAAGAAAGAAGCAATAAGCGAAGCACAAAGACCAGTCAATGAATCTCAAACAAATCAAACACCTCATTTCATTGACAGCTCACCAACTGAGCTACCTAAACCTCAAACCGATATTAACCAAGATAAAATAAGGAATTCAAAGCAACATCCTAAAAAGAGTCAATTGCCGAGAAATATTAATAAAGGAAAACATAAGTCAAATGCTGAGAACAAAATTCCTGAGCAGCCACAAAAGCGTGAACGGGAAGAAAATCAAAAAGGAGAAGAACTCACTGCTGACGCGAACACTAATACAAATGAAACGACCAAAACTCCTGAAGATCAATCGGAAGCTAACGGCCCTATGCCAATTGCTATGGAAGCACCCAACACAAAGTCTCTCAATGCTGGTCCCTCAGACGTAACATCTACATCAAACAAAAATGAACGTAAAAATACCTCCAGAATTCCAGTACGCAAGACGTCCATATTAAATGAAATTAAAATCCAAAAAACTGAAATCGGAACTGAACCCGGTATCGAGGATAGCAGCCATAAAGAGGAAGCTAAACATGATCAAGTTATTATTTCCGAACAATTACAAGCTAATTCCACAAACTTGAACGATGAACAGGAAGAAGTCATCGAAACTAACATTGCGGCTGAGAAGCATTCAACTCAAGTCGACATTGAGATTACTCCGACCACACCGAAAGTAGATGATACTTCTGAAGCATCGCCAAATGATGAGACACCTGAAATATTTCAAGATCTTGATGAAATTAGTTCAGATGAGGAAGAAAAACTAAATGAAGTAAATGAAAATCAGCAGGAATCGCAATCCCGAGATCCTATTCAGCATAAAAGTGACGAATCTGACACATCTGACGAAGAATTATATAGTATTAATAGTGGAAGCTCAATTACAGAGAATTTTTCCCAACGCGATATGCTTCAGTCGCCTACTTCGGAAAGTGAAATGCTGCTGGTGTTTCAAAGTGGACAACAAGTCCAAACCACGAATGGTCCTAATCCACTAGAGCCATCTCTCAGTACCGCTACGATAACCTCCATAATGAGTCAAGCATCGAAAGTGACGGCTTCAAAGGAATTTATACCCTCTTCTGATCCCTCCAAACAGAATCTATCCGAACTGGTAGAGGATACACAACGACTAATTAAGCAAATGAAAGATGAAATTAGTCTGGATGACTTTGAATCATCTGATGATGAATATACCGAAGACTATTCAGATGAATTTGATGAAGACGAGGGCGAAGATGAAGAGGAGGGTGGTGGCGACGATGGTGAAGAATGGGGATCAGAATCTGGGGAAGCAGAAAATACTGATATTGATGACGATGAGGAAGACGATGATGCAGAGGAAGAGACTGATGACGGATTGGCAAATAATGATGAACAAATTGAAACCACCAACACTGATATGGAAGTTGAAGAGAAGAAAATTGAAGAAAATGAGAAAAAGCTAACTGCTGAAGAAGATGAAGAAAATGAATCATCCGATACGGAGACATATGTTGCTGAAGTTAAAGTGATTGAGAAGGTTAATCAAAATGATAAATCAGAAGAAATTGCAGCAATTGACACACACAGAGAAAATCGATCATCTAGCATTGAAAATACAACAAATAATACACACACTACTACCGATCATCAAACCTTGTCGTCCTCACCTTCATCATCCACTTACTCCAACATTGATAATACCACTCTTGTAAATCATGATCATATTAATAATAAATCTCTTACAGAGAACAACAAAAATGTAACCAAAACCTTTACTAAAGAAATCCCATCGAACATTGAAGCTACCTTGAATAACACAAATTATCAACAAGTCAATGAAAACGAAGAAATACAGACCACCGTCAAAAGAGAACAATCAGAAGATCATCAGTATCCACCATCATTTCAAGTCTCTGAAAGATCAAAGTCTCCAATTACCAAAACACAAATTATAAATGTTGAGAATGCTGCTGAAATTTTACCGGACAAAGCCGCTTCTATAAAAGCATCGGAAAATCAAGCAAATTTACAGTCAGCAATTAGTGATGAAAATATAGAATCTATTAAAGTCATCGAATCGCTTAACAATCTAGCAGAATTACTTAAGCATCAAGCAGATGAACACCAAAGATCTGCAAGTCCAGTCGCAAAAACCAGTGAGCCGGAAACTCAGGTAGTTAATCAACCAACAGTAAGTACATCAGGTTCAAATGCTTCAGAAAATCTTGACACAGAGAGACCTAAATCTTCAGGCTCTGTGACCAAACGCAACGAACTAGCACCTCAAACTAATGATCAACCAAAGGAAATTCCATCGGGTTTCAAAACAGTAGAAAATCTATTTAACGATCACCAAAGATCCAAAAGTCCAACCACAAAAAAGAGTGAAGTTGTTACTCAATCACTTAATTCGAAAGACGAAAAAGCAACAAGTTCCAAAAGTCAAGAACATCAGGCTTTGAGCGCAGATAAATCAAATCCTGCAGCAACTACATCGCAGAATCTTCCGAAGTTAAAAGCAGCAAAAGAGGAAAGCTCTAAAGAAACAACAAAGCAACCAAAATCACCCATTACTACAAAGAACCTTACCGACTCTACAGATCAACCATCAGCTTCATCCAAATCAAGCATCAACGTATCAAAAACATCAAAACCGACTTCTAAAAGCGCGCCAACCAAAACTGAAAGCTCCAACGAACCTTCCGAACAGCCAGCAGCATCATCCTCTATCAGCAACACCACTAAAGAACCCACGAACACAAACGCAAAGCGTCCAGCAGCTAGTAAAATACCCAAACCGAATGAAACTACAAAAGCTTCCAGTAAAAAAGCTCCGGTACGTTCCAAATCATTTTCCGTACCGCCCACACATCCAATTGGCATAAGTTCAGTGAAGGCGATACAACAACAATTTCTTAACAGACAATCACAGGTATCAGCCAAAACAAATCCTCCACCGAAAAATGCACCAACTGTTGTGCGTAAAAAATCCATATCAGAGGCTATTAGTAAATTCACCAAGTCAACAGAAGCAAATTCGAATAGTGTAGATGGACCCTCGACGGGTCAACTCTTTCGTTCTCGCACGCAACCGCGTATACCGAAGAAAAAATATCATGAGACATGTTTCTCCGACGATGATTATGAGACGACAACAAGCGAAGACGAAGATGAACCATTGGAAGTACGTCAACGTAAGCTAAGTATACCAGTATTTCGAGCATACGCTAGTGTACAAGAGCCAGAGCCAGTTAATCCAGAGGTATGTATCAATAGTAATTGAGTTTATGCAAGTCCTCTATTCATATAATAAATCTACTTTAGGATTTGGCGCGTAAATTTGTCGATGAGAATTTAGTCGCCACCATATCCGAGGCACAAATCGCTGCTGCACTTGTGAATATGAAATTTCAGCAGGACGTCTCAATTTGGGCAGCCAAAGAGTGTAGTGATCTGGATCAGGCTATTTCATTGTTGCAACAAGAATGTGAACTCTGTATGGGCACCTTTGCATTGAATGAAATCGTATCGATGCTCAAGTGTACACATAAATGTTGCAAGCATTGTGCGAAAAAATATTTCACCGTACAGGTATAGGCGGCATTAAAAACTTATTGAATGAAGCTCTTTGTATTACTTATTCATCTTTCTTCTAGATCACTGATCGTAGCATTAACGATTGCAATTGCCCATATTGCAAAATTCCCGAATTACACAATCAATCCCAGAATGAAGATGAACATTTAGAGTATTTTTCCAATTTGGATATTTTTCTAAAAAATATTGTCGACCCAGAGGTACATGAGCTATTCCAACGTAAACTGCGAGATCGTACACTATTGCAAGATCCGAATTTCAAATGGTGCATACAATGTGCATCGGGTTTCTTTGCAAGACCGAAACAGAAGAGACTCATATGTCCGGATTGTGGTTCAGTAACGTGCAGTCAATGTAGAAAACCGGTAAGAGATTCTATGGTTTGTCGAAATTTTTGGAATATAACATAATACAAGTTTTTTAAAGCGCAGGATATTTTTATGAGAGCTCTTTTGAAAAATGAGCAAGTTGCGAAAAAACTAGCAAATATTTTTCTAATACTTATATGTAATCCATACACTCAAATAGTATGTATGTAACATGTTAAGTATGGAAAATCATATATATTATTGTTCGGAAGAAGTATCCAATCATGTATCTCTGTCCTTTGATCAATCTGGCCATACAATCCTACCATATAAATAGAGCAATTCAAATGAAAATTGGTATATAACATTATTTTTTACCAACAAATTATTGTGTTTTTGAGTGAGTGTTATAGAGTGCAAGGTACATACACCTTCCATACAAAATTATATTTTCGAACATATATTTTCAAACCTTAAGCAATTTCATATACAGTATGAAGTTATATATCACAAATTTTGTACGTAAGACTAAATTTGCTAAAGAAATGGAAATTTGGTTACGGATATCCAAAGCGTACTGAGTCTACGAAGGGAACACTTCTCCAAGTTACTGAGTGGCGATATTACGAACAATTCCGCCAGTGGAGGAGATTGCCCGAACACCCTAATTTCGAATGATAATGTTGACGTTTCACCACCCGACCATGCCAGGTTAAAACAGCCAACAGTCTGCCTGCCGAGTTGTTTAAGACCGGCGGCGATGAGCTGCTCACCTGTATGCACCAGCTCATAAGCAGAATATGGGCGCACGAAATCATGCGCCATACATACGAAAGGAGACCCCACAATTTGCGCCAACTACCGTGGCATAAGTCTCCTGAACATCGCATACAATGTCTTATCGCACGTATTGTGTGGAAGATTGAAGCCCATGCTCAGCAACCTGATTGGACCTCATCAGTGTAGCTTCAGACCGAAAAAATCCACCATCGATCAAATTTTCATACTACGCCAAATCCTGGAAAAGAACCAAGAAAAACCGATCGACACACATCACCTATTCGTCGATTATAAAGCCGCTTTCGACAATCCGATAAGGGATTACCTCTACGCAACAATGTCTGTTTTCGGTATTCCTGCAAAGCTCATTCGACTTTGTAGAATGACACTGCATAACTCCTGTTGTGCAGTGAAAATTGGGAAGGACCTCTCCGCACCGTTTAATACCGAACGGGGTTTCAGACAAGGTGATTCGTTATCGCGCGACTTCTTCAATCTTATTATGGAGAAAATTATACGAGCTGCATATTTACGACATAATGGCACTATCTTCAACAAATGTGTCATGCTGCTGGCGTATGCCGACGATATTGACATAATCGGTATCAACTCGCGAGCAGTCAGTGCAGCATTCTATGAATTGGAACGAGAGTCACGTCGAATGGGTCTTACGGTAAACGAGGGCAAGACGAAGTACCTAATGTCTACAAACAAAGAATCCCAGCGTCTTGGACAACACGTCACTGTTAACAGTTACACTTTCGAGGTGGTGAAGGCCTTCGTCTATCTTGGAACCAGCATCAACAACTGTAAGGACGTCAGCCTGGAGATCATGCATAGTATAAATCTTGCTAACATTTGTTACTTTGGGCTGAGTAAGAAACTGAGTAGTCGCGCCCTCTCTCGAAGATCGAAAATCACACTCTACAAGTCTCTCATTATTCCCGTCCCAACATATGGCGCAGAAGCCTGGACAATTTTCACCACTGATGAGAGGATGCTTGGAGTTTTCGAGGGAAAAGTTCTGCGCAGGATCTTCGGACCTATTTGCGTTGGTGGCGAGTATCGAATAAGGTACAACGATGAGCTGTATGAGCTGTACGCTGACATTGACATAGTCAGGCGAATCAAAATCCAGCGGTTGCGCGTGCTAGGTCATGTCGAGCGAATGGATGAAGACGCTCCAGCGAAGAGAGTATTTAATTCGGCACCCGCTTGAGGACGCAGAAGAAGAGGAAGACCAAACTTCCGTTGAAAGGACCAATTGGCGCCAGCTAGCGGTCTAAATCGATCATCGGTTTTTATGGCCACATAAGAGGAAGAAGAATATATTATGCTATTAAACTGAAACTTGGCACATAATTTCAATATTCTCCCATACGAAAGAATGCTTTCGAATATATATTTATACGACAATCTGTGTAATATTGTATAAAGTTCCAAGATCTTGATAGTACCGCAGCCAATTTCCAATACAATAAATATTGAATAAAATGAATAAAATATTATACTTATCATTTCTTTTATTCTAGTGGGAGAAACAACATGAAGGAATAACCTGTGCACAATACTGGGAATGGAAACAAGCTAACGATCCCGATCTTCAAGTGCAGGGTGTAAATGAGCATTTGGCTCAAAATGGTATAGATTGTCCAAAATGTAAATTTAAATATTCGCTTACTAGGTGAGTATCAATATTAATCTAAAATCGTTCTTGATTTGAAATAACGACACTCTTTATTATTCAAAATCCATCAAACAGAGGCGGCTGTATGCATTTCACATGTACACAATGTAAATTTGAATTCTGTTACGGTTGTGATCGACCATTTATGATGGGTGCCAAATGTACCATATCACCATATTGTGCCAAATTGGGTCTTCATGCACATCATCCACGAAATTGTCTATTCTATTTGCGTGATAAAATACCATTACAATTGCAATTCCTCTTGAAAGAGAATGGGGTCGCATTCGATGTGGATCCTATTGAAAATACTAGTAAGCATTGCGTTGATAATAATGCCAACGATGATGATAAGCCAGGAACATCAGCACAAGCTAAATTGACAAAGGTACCTGCACGTTGTCCCATAGCATTACAAAAAGAGACACCCAGCGGTTTAGTGGATACAATATGCAATGGTGATGTACCCGATCAACATGCTGGCATGTGTCGGTAAGTGTGGCAAACTCGACTAACAAAACGTTACATTTTGAGGGTGAGTAATTTATTTTTATTGCAGCACCCATTACGTTGAGTATTTAACCGCCAAGGTTGCTAAAGCCCGTATTGATCCATTACCCATATTTGATTTGACCGATTGTGTGCAAGAGTTACGTCGACGTGGTATACCATTACCGGAACGAGGACCCTGGGATACCGATGAGATTTACAAGAACATGTGTATTGAGGTATGAATACATTAGAGTGCCTCTAGAATATTTTATTATTATTATTTTTTATTTTTTTACATTTTTCAGGTTATAAAACAGAATATTCCGTTGTATGCAGATTGAAGATGAGCATCCAATAACCAGGCTATACATATTTAGTTCTTTAAGATACTGCAATAAATAGGATATTAACCTATACAAACAAGATGAAACAGAGACAAAGATTATGCAAAAAATGAGAAGAAATTACAATGAAAAACGAAACCCCGATGAGCTTTAATGGCCACATAGAAAAAACTGTGGATTAGCTCTTTACGTGAAGCAGAGGAATTCACGAGTTCAATGCTGAATCCTGAATTAGAACTTCTCTGTAGAGAAACAGTTATTAGGTATTTAAAATTAATACCACGTACATAAATCTAGGCTCAAAGCCTCCAGTGATCGAACATACATGATCAGTTGGCTCATGGTGTCGCAATACCAATATAAGATAATAATAAAATATGATTCTTTAATTTATATTACTTATTATTTATTATCAAATATTATTAATTATATCTATAACGTATTACCTAGTAGTATATATTGCATGTAATACTTCCCTGCATTGGAGCCCCTTCTTCTTATTGAGAATGAAACACATTTATTTGGGTATGAGAACATTTATACAATATTTTATATAGACCACTTTAATTAACATTATTTTATAATAAAATTACATTATCTATAACAAAAACACACCTATAATTTTAAAAATAAAGAAAAGGACTTATCCAGCAGACGGCATAAACATTTTATATGTACATTTCGTGATTCAAATCGATTCCGAGATTAATTAAACATAGTTGACCTCGTCTTTAACATACAAATAAAAGATTTTGATAATTAAAACATTCATTAAAATAATCAGAATCGTACTGGAGTAAAACATATGCCCGACTAGTTTTTTCTTCCCAACTTTATCCCAACTCTTACCACCTATTGACGTTTTCATAAATTTCACTCTAATCGCTCCCAGAGTTCTTCTAGACGTGATATTTCCTTACGACTTCCAGAACATACTTACCACCTATCTTCATTACTTATCCACAAAATTAACTTAAAAGCGCTTGTAAATCGACAAATAGTCTTATAACTACCAAGGAATCGTCGATTGAGCGATAAAATGCATAATTGCCCCTAATAACAATTCTTTCATTATTTTTTTAATATTATGTAAGAAATGGGACTTGTGTCAAGTCAAACCAACCCCGAACCTAAATTCAGCGACCCCAAGTACATATAGAAATGCTTATCCTGTCTGCGTGCTAAGACTTCCTTTCGTGTGGTTGTGAAAACATACATACGAGAGTGGGTCAATAAGTTCCTGAAAATAAAGTGAAGAACACCCGATTCACCAAATTATTAAGTCTAAACTCCACATCTAAACTTTCAGTCGGATCCAGTTTTGTTGTGACAGCCATTTGAAACAGCCGTAAAAAATGGTAAAACTGGAAAAAGTAAATTTTATGTGCTTATTAAGCACAATTTTTGCTCGAGAAAAGTATAACTCAAACTACACAAACGTTCGAAAGGTATTATGGAGACTATTTATAATTAATTTGTGGTGTGCGATCGTACCAACGCAAGAGATTTCGAACGTTCTGGTTTCCCAGTTGAGATCACCACACCAGTAATCAAATAAAATCCAAAGTATGATATTGGATGATCGGCGAATGAAGACGCCAAAGGCTAATCTCATAGATTAGTAATTTCAATTTTGAATAAGTATTTAGATATGAAAAATCCATCCCACAATTGACAAGAACCGCAATCGTTTGACAAATTTTTAAAGGCGTGAGATCCAAAACGAAACATAAACCAAGGAACAGTCGAGACAGTGGGCTGTTACCTTGCCAATCCCTGCCGAAGAAGACCAAGGTGGATTTGTCGGCCAACAAGGTTATGTCGACAAATTATTGAGTTACACATGGTACCATTGACATCGAAATGGGTAAAACGATCATGGGCGCATATTATACGGAGCTATTGGATCGAATTGACATCGATTTGAAGCAAAAACGACCACAGTTGAGGAGGAAAAAAATTCACTGATCAAAAATGTTTCAGAAAATTAAGACCTAAATCCATGCGGAAGAAAGTATTTTGAAACTGATCTTGAAAAAAACAACATAGTAGCTTCATTCCTATAATTTTCCATACCCGATTTTGCTATGACAAGTTGTAATTTACATATAATTACATACTATAGTCTGTCAAGGCTAGGAAAATTTTGTGAAGGTTTTTTTTTTGTCATTGGACAAAATGAAAATTGTAATGATTTTCAAAATATTTTTGTTATTGATTTTTAAAGAAATAGGCATTTCAATAAAGAAAATTGCGCAAGCGTTCTGAAATAAATAGAATTTTACCTATAATATCAAAAAAAAAAAAAAATATGTATACCACCTCCACCTAATTTAAGGTCTAAATATGAGTTCCTTATTTTAATTCTTTTGCATGTCTTTCTTTTCTATTTGTCTAAGACACACTTCATATATAAATACAAATATTTATAGTGAATATATGTAACTCCACCTGTCCCATTGGAATATCTTTACTGATTTAGCTTTTGAAAATTGTATTAATATATTGTGCTCGTATTATGTATGTATAAATGAATGAATCAAAATTGATAAAAATAAAATTTTTTATATACCAAAAAAACAGACTAAAATAATTTAAACAACAGCAAAATATTTTGATTTTTGTGAGTTATTACATAAATACCTATTGTACACATGTACAATATATGTATCAAATATGTTCATATGAATATGCACATATTGGAAAAAACTCGATAATTTATTAGATGATACACCTACGCAATAGCAAAAAATATATATATATATATATATATATGAATACATATAAAACATTTAGCACAACAACGAATTGCTATTGTTTTTGCTACCTTTCTGCTTCTTACTGCTGCTGCTGCTGCTGCTGTTGCCGTAAACGCAAACTATTATCACGTCAACACCTTATGACATTATTGATCAATGTCAGTGGTGAATGTGAAGGTCAACGATGTATGTATGTATAGGTAATATCTTTCCGTATTTATATAACCATAATGTTGAATCATATGCATGAACATATTACAGAAGAAAAAACAAAGGGATGTTTCCCCAGTATGCAGTTGATGTGTTAACAATTTGTATATATGTATACATACTACTAGTACATAAAACTCTTCTTATCATAGTTAAATCATAAAATATATCAGAGAAATGTATCATATCATATACATGAATACAAACGGAAGAATACGAAACAAAAAAGGATATTCTCCTGTATGCAGTTGATATGTTAATAAATATCTTAGTAAAACTCAACATAGTTGAATCATAAAATGTATAATAGAATGAATTGGAATTGCACAATACATACATATAATACAATATAAAAGTCCATATATGTGACTTCATAAGAAAAATTATAATTGTCCTTGTCACTATCAGTGGACGTATTTATTTACTTCATCATATGAGTCGTACTTTTCTATTATTTTGACATAAGTACGAGTATGTATGTACATATCACTCCCACATTATTCTTATTGTTATTGATATTAACATTATTTTCCAATGAGAATGAATAGGTTTTAAAGACTTAAATTTTGAGTAATTTAAAAAACCTCCGCAGTTTTTTGTTACCCGAATTATAGGCTGCGCATGTAGATATGTATATGTATAAAAAGTTGGCTCGCATATCCATCTTTTTCTTTTATTTCCACTACTTTGTATGGGAGCTACATTAAGAGGTAGGCGTATCATGCTGATTTCATGCCAGATTATTTCCGACTACCATAATAATCTAAGTGTCAATTATAGTTGTTCTAGGCAGGATATTACCGAAGTTACAGCTGTTTCAACTTAAAAAAAAATCAGTCTTTTTCTTATAAATCTAGTTATCCTCACAATACTAATCTACACTCAAAGTGTGGTTGTCTTAGGCGAAGTATTTTGTAAATTATAAGGATTTTAAAGTTTAAGATAATTCCACGACTTTGTATGGGAGCTACATTAAGTAGTAGGTGCACCGGTTTCTGGCAAGTTTTTCACAAATGACAATATTAAACTTCATGCTATAAATGGTTGTTTTAAGCAAAAAACTGCTGAAGTTATGGCGTTTCAAACATAAAACAATTTTCGGCGCTTTATATTGGAGCTATATAAAAAAGTCGGCATTGTTGTTTTCTATCTGTATTTTATAAATTGTACCTTTGTATCTTTCTTGTAAATCTAATTATCATTGCAGTACTAATCCACAATTTAAATATGGTTCGCCTACGATGAATAGTTCGTCAGTTAGGGCGGTTTTCAATTTTCCGCAACTTTCTATGGGAGTCCCATTAAGAAGTGGGTGTGGCATGCTCATTTCATGGCAGATTATTTCCGACTACCATATTAATCTAAGAGTCCATTATGGTTGTTCTAGACGGGAGATTGCCGAAGTTACAGCTGTTTCAATATAATAGAAATTCATTTTCTATGGATTTCTTGTAAATCTTATCCTCAAAATACTAATCCACAATAAATAAATATGTAATTTGTAAGTTATTGCGCTTAAAATTTTGTGTTTAATTCCCTCGACTTTTTATGCGAGCCACATAAAGAAGTGAGCGTAGCTTTCTGATTTTATGCTAGCTTATTTTCGACTACAATATTAATCTGAGTGTCAAATATGGTAGTTTTCGACAGAAGATTGCCGAAGTTATAGCTGTATAAATTTAAATGAAATTTTGGCACTTTATTCGGGAGCCACTATAAGAAATAGGAGTGAATCGCCAATTTCTGGCAAGATTATGTAGCAGTATAATAATATGTAGCGAAAATTTTGTGCGGTTTATGATACGATAGTTTACTAGATTCCGTTCCGGAAATTTCGTTGTCAAAGATGCACTTCACTCTGGTTGGCCAGTCACTGAAAAAATCGATGAAATTTTGAAACCTATGGGACAAGACCAAGCTGTCGGGAGATGGCGGAAGCACTAAACATCCACTACGTTACAGCTTCGAATAATCTAAAGAGATCAGGCTACACAAAGAGGCTCGATATTTGAATACCACATGAATTAATGCACAACAATTTGATTGGCCGAATTATCATCAGCGAATCGCTGTTGAAACCCAACGAAATCGAACCATTTTTGTAGCGATTCATTATGGACGATGAAAAATTGATCTAAAACGAAAATATCCAATGCAAACGATCATAGTCAAAGGCCGGCGACCCTTCACAAACGACTTCAAAGCTTGGATTGACAGCAAACAAGGTTATGTTGAGTGTTTTGTGGGATTGGAAGGGAATCGTTTATTACGAGCTATTACAATCGGGTTAAACGGTTAATTCTGACCTGTACTGCTCACAACTCAACCCCTTCAATGAAGCAATCAAAGAAAAGCGACTAGAAATGGCCAATAGAAACGGAGTTGTGTTCCATCATGACAATGCCAGGCCACACATATCTTTGATGACTGGGAACAAATTGACGGAACTTTGTTGGGTGTTTTGGTGCATCCACCGTATAGCCCGTCTGACTACCATTTGTTACGATCTCTGAACAACTCTCTTCATGATAAAAAATTGGCCGACCGAAGAACCGGTGAAATCCACTTGGCCAAGTTTTTCGTCGATAAACCACAGCAGTGTTCTACACCGATGGAATTATGAAGTTAACCAAAAAATAACAAAAGATCATAAATGATAAAAATTGCTCTTCAATAAAGAAAATTTTTGTTCAAAAAAGTACAAAAAAACCGCGGATACTTTGTAAATTGCCCAATACAATATTATGAAGGAAAAAAGGAAAAATATAATCTAAAATCCTGAAGCATATTTATTTTATATACATACATATGACTTGCGTCGACTGGCACAGGCAACCTTCTAAAATTCCTAAATACATTTGCTCTGGTGACTTGACTAGTGGTTCGTGGCTTAATTCTTACACTAAGTGTGTTCCTGTAAGAAAAGGGCCGCATAACCTATTGTATGAAAATCTTCGCAAAATTGTTTTCTTAATTTTTTAGCTTTGATTACTTGTATTACGAAAAGACTTTGAACTTTCTCAAGTACATGGAGGACCTCACCTAGACCAAGAATAGGCCTATTCTGATACTACGCGAATTATTAGTCCTACCTGATTTTAATAACTCTGAGCTTTCCTTTCAGCCCTGATATGCGTGTTACATTTAGACAGCTGTAGATCCTATACAGTAGATGTTGTGAGATATGTCTTTGGCGCGAACTCACTCGCAAAACTTTTAGAGAATATATTTCATAGAAAATATTTCTGGCGAAATAACTTCCAATTAATAGACAACAAATTGATAACCTAAGGACGGACGCAGATATGGCGTTAATTCAAACTTCGAGCCGATTGTGAATGAGTTCAATAATAACACCAAATTCATTCGCAAACGGAGCCTTGCTTGTCCAATTCAGGCCTAGCTTGAGGCGCATACACCGACCTATTACCCAAAGATTCTAACACCTAAAATATGATTATGGTATGATAATATACACCCATTATAATAATTTTTATCCCGCGTTCTATGCAACGCCAAGTTTCCACATTATGGCGGCATTTATTATGAGGAATTCCCCTATCTTGTACTAAGTATGATAAACAATTTAACTAGCACAAAATGACAGATCGATACAGTCTGCCAATCTTACACGAAATGCTCCATTTCAATTATATTCATATTATTCCATATCATTTCTGACTTATACGATATTTTCAAAATAATATAGAATTTAAACTTTCGTTCTTAATGAGTAATTGTAGTATTTGATATTGTATAACAAATACGTAACTTGTTCCTAGAAATAGCTGTAATAAAACTCACGCACAAACAAATCTTCAATAAATATATTAAATCCAAACAGAAACACAAATAATTTTGTGTAAACATTTGCACTTATTTATAATTAGTTAACCTAAAAACACTGAGAATCAATTAAATCTAATTTTAATTTCACATTTATTTGAAAACTTTCAACGCGTGCCAACCTAGTAACCCAGCAGGTATAGTCATATATTTTCATAGCCGCATACACTGAGAAAAAACACATTGCATTTTAGCAAACATTTTATTCAATGTATTTGAATTTGATTTCAATATTTTTCATTGCTAAAACAAGATTAATTTTATAAAATTGAATATACAATATATACTTCAATCGATACACAACTAATATCAACACTGATGTAAGTAATGTTACTTTTATATGGGATGGAGCACGACTCGTCGATTACGATATGCAGCACCACCATATTTTATGACGTTCCGTAAAAAATCAACAAGCAGAAAAAATAATAACATTAATCTTCTTACATTCTAGTAGTTTGCAATTAATAATTATTTTTCATCACTTCTCAATGACTAAATTGATCGATTTCACTAACATCTTCACCACTACAAACATTATATAACATACGGATTTCTATAGTTATGTACATATAATAAATACATAGATAGATATGCATGTATGCATCTTACTATGTACATTGCTGCTAAAACATACAATTTCCAATTTTATTTATATGAATGGTTGGGTGGTGTTAAATGAATAAACAAAACACAAATGCCATACTTGCTATCGTAGATATTGTTTATACAATATTTATATTTGATGTTGTTGTTGTTGTTGTTGTTGTTGTTGTTGTTGTTGTTGTTGTTATTATTATTGTTTATCAAAAGCAAACAATCTGAGACATGACATTGACACTACATATACAATATATTTACAAAAGTCGGTCTATACTCGTGTATTACATTAAGATATGGACAACATAAACATTGTTGACTCTTTTTTGCGTGGCCGTTTTCATTTCATTATAGTTAATGAAATTGACTGTAATTGCAATAATTGGTATTTTCTCTTTAATCTTCATATGTAGTTAATGAATAGCAATGATAAAAAAAAATCATCAGAAAAATATAATATGTTTCTTTATATTTGGTAATTTTAATTCAATTGAAATAATAGTCAAAAATAATTCCCTTAACAATACTTATGATCAGTAACAAAAAAAAAAAAAAAATAAAGAAGAACAATGAACAGGTGAACGATTTACATTTCTTCGGAAAGAGTATCCGGTTTTGAAACACCTGAAATCATTCTTTAGGAATTAATCCAGAAGTGTTGTGCTGCCCTTGACCCACGTAGCCTAATCTATAGCATTTATGCTACCAGTCTAATTCTATGTCTTTCAGCCGAAGGTTCAGGCAATAAACGAGGTATCTACTGGGTTATAGAATAGTGCTATAACACTTACGGGCACAGACACGGTCACTAAGCAATTAAATTATTATAACCAGTATCTCTGATTTGAAATCTAGCCCATAGATAGTCTCTTAGTGAGATCTCCAAAGAGTTCAATATCCACCTCGTATGAGTGCCGGATCACAGATGAACAAAGGAACCCACTCGGATCATATTCGAAATATATGGATGCAGTTGGATCTAAAAATTGGCAACATCACAGACATTGACAGACATGTCATTACATTAGGCTTAGCAGATGCTACTACTATGCTGCATCTATGACGAAGAAGAGTAACCGGAAACAATTTCACACTCCTTATGTGAATATCCGGCACTCACGCGCCGCCGAAAGACAGCGTAGGGACCCATTGCCAGCTAGAAAATGTTTATCGGTTCTCTCCAAAGTTCGAAACAGTTCGCGGAATGATGATGGGAGGGCTCACTTGGCCTAAGTGTGTCGGAACATGGGAATGGCCGCCTCAACCTAACGTAATCGATTGAGTTCCTCCTAAAATACTTTTAGTCTAATGAATCGAGTAAGTTTGGTCGCTTAATTGCGGCAACTATGCATTAGGCGATGGAAAATTATGTTAAAAAAAATGGTGAAATTTAAAAATTAATGGCGATCAATCATAAATTTCACCGATCTAGAGACGATTTCTGGAGTCATTTGTCGACAAACAACCACAGTTGCCCATGACAAATTCCATTCAATTTTCATCCTCAACATTTCCTCCAAATGCAGTTACTCTCTATCTCCACCCGTTAAGGGGACTCTCATACAAAATAAGCGTCAACACATCTGAGGATTAACAATCACTACCCAGAAATTGCACCTCGACTCTTTGGCCGAACTTCTCTTCTAGTACTGTTGAGCATGTTATATTTTCGACAATATTAAAAGGGCAGAACGCCGAACGGCAGTATGTTAAAATCGAGGAAACCGACATGAACTTCTAAATAACATTGACGTAGGGATCTTGAGATCCCACATACGCTTGATGACAGATCCAAAGTTGCTGCAACTTTAATGGGAAGTCTTGCCTTATTCACCATACTCACCAACTTTAACGCTATCTACCCTAATTTCACTTCCACTAATTTCATTCTTTGGAAATCGACTTTAATAGATCGTGCGACTGTAATGAAGTTTTCAATCAGCATCCCATCCAATTATTCACTGGAAAAGCCCGGTCGTTATACTGTTGCGGAAATGAGCCTTCAAAATAAGTTCTCACTATTTCGACCAGCTTATACTAGGCATAGGTATACTTGCATACGACTAGTCCTCTATGTATATGTGCGTACATGTTAATATATTAATTTTATATGTTCGTTTTCTTTTCGGTTCATTGATTCATTCTTTAGATTTACCAAAAAAAATATTTTTTTTTCTTAATCGGTTACTATGTACACAATTTCGAATAGATAGGTATCTATGCAAGTAAAATGAATATCATAAACAATAATTTATGATCAAAACGCGTGTACAGCTAAACAGCTGTATCTTCCACCTCCTCAATAATTTTTTATTATCCTTTGAATTCGCATTTGTCTGTTTTGCCTATCTGTCTCTTTTTTTACATTAAAAAAATTCAAAATTTTCTAACCATTTTTATAGCATTTCACACCTGAAAGTATGGTGCAATAAAAAAAAAAATGAATACACACGTTAATAAAACATATACAAAATTAATGAGATCCATTAAAAGAAATGGTAAACAACTACGCCATTTTTTTTTTTATTTTCATTTATTTAATATCAATTTTTAATTTCGTATTTATTTAAAATTGAGTTTCATTGTTGTTGTAATATATGTATTATTACTTAGTCATATAATTGATGTTGAAATTGTTCTTTGTATTCAAATTATGAATACATATATATATACATAAGTATAATAGGTAGATATATAGGTAGTAGGTTGACATATTTATATGGAGATATAACTGTTAATCATATAATTGATATAATATTGTACAACTAATTCATAAGAAATATTGGTAATAGGTCGATACTAATTAATAAATTCAATATACATATACAAACTTTTAAGCTTAAAATGTTGGCGATATTTTCCTACAGAATCAAAAACTAAAATGAAATAATAATTACATATATACAAAAGTAGCAAAGCAATGCATATATTAGTATCACTAGTGGTATGACTAATATTGAGCTTAGGTATGATTAGTGTTATGCCGATACGATTAACTGCATACAATACCGACTACCAATACTAAGTACTTTTTATATTCGATAGTTCTTTACTTAGTATCGACTACTTTCAAATGTTCCAGAAGTTTTCCAATAAAGTTAACTAGTTACTCCATGGAAGTAATTATTTTCTAAAGCTGAGACAAGAAAGTCTAAGGAAGCCAACCGTATTTCCAGCAAGGCAATGATAGCCCATCTTTTATAATTCACTGCCTAAAAAGAAGTTTGCCAACTTACTTAAAGCGTGAACACTATAAAACACGAAAGGTCACTGAAGTAAGTATTATGCACACAAGCACACATAAGATTTAAATATGCAGTTTCAAGATGACGCAGTCTTTATTATTAGTTCGAGAGCCACGAACAGTGATTGCGCAATCTATGAATTTGTATAAATGGAAAAAATTTAATCGTAGAATGATATGTACAATACTTTCATTTTAAAAGCTTCACCTTAATGGATATACATAAGTGCCGAATTTGATAACACACTGGAGAAACCTCATTCCTTTTGTACAGTAATATAGATCTGATAAAATGTTGGGGAGATAAAATTAATGGTGCAGCTAAGATGATTTTTATCGATTTTATTGCCTTTTAAGTATACTTCGTAAAGAAGCTCCCGCAAGAGTAAAAGTCAAATGAAAGTACGTGTATATTTGGAGAAATATTGATGGTAAAAAATTAACGCCAGTCCATCATTTACTTTACTTATTTAGAGGCACCGAGGAAGCGGTGGAAGCGTAGAAAGTGTATTTTATAAATATGTGAACTTGCAAGGAGCCCCCACGAAAAGGTTGGAGACAAATTTGTGAAGTCGATAATACATTGTAGATCTATAGTGACTCCTGGAAGTGGTGGAATTGAACTTTACTGAAACCTCAATTTTGTAAGAGATCTCCCTTAAATAAGTCTCAGAAAAAAATTGGGATAAAAAAGGTTCGTTTCCATTCATAACCATAGATCTATAGTCTACACATGCACATGCCAAAACTTTCATTAATTAAAAAAAAACAATTAGCGGTGTCCATGTAATTCAGCCTTCATCTTATCACAGCTGGGCAATTGCATAGAAGAAGTTCTTGTCAATTAGAATTAATTTTCAACAGATTATAAGTGAGTTTACAAAAACCTGCTAGTAGTTCCATAAGAGTTGTTTTCTGCTAAGGATTGCGGCTTACACCACAGAATCTGCCTTTCGTTAAATTATTGCTACTCATGTCCCGAAGCCCATGTTAGAGTTACAATGGTCCTCGTTGTAAGGGTATTGAAAAGTTGAAGCATTCCTAGAGCTACTTTGATTAAAATGAGAAATGTATTACTGATCTTAAGCTGCTACTACAATTTCCCTGCGTAGATCTTCCCTAACAGATAACTCTGAAGTGTGAATATCCACCTGAAAAATGGAAGCAATTTTTCTGATTGCATATGTTCTTTGGAAATTGAGTCATATAATCCCTGGCACAGTAACTATGAGTGCTGTTTAAAAGTAATCGTAACATGGTGTGTTCCAAAGCGGGTAAATAATCTTAATATCCACCTTAAGAAACCTTCTTTATAGAAGATACGTTCCGGGTAGCCTTGGATACGCAGAGGAGCTGCTCACTTGAAGTTAAATAGGGCGAGTCTAGTGACCTTCTAAGACTGCTGTGGTGCTCATGTTAGGAGAGGCAGCCGTATTTAGTGAAAAATGATTTATTTATTTATTTATATCAATTACAGTAACTTCGAAATACTGCTCTTGCCAAATTTATCTCCATCGATGGAAAAAAGTATATGGAAGCATAGTAACTTGAATATTATAAAAAATTAAAATTTGAAAATTTTGCACATTTTTTTGCATTTTCATAACAAATTTCGGGTACTTCTTGGGCCAACTTTGAAATAATCAAATGTTGAAAACATTGCTTTTTCAAGAAGAGTATACATTTAATATGTCTTCGAAACTCAGTAACGAATACTGGTACCGGGTATTTGACGATATCGACATAACCCAAAGTCTATGTATTTTAAATGAAATTGAGATGTATTTTTAAGTTCAGTTTACTCATTCTCCAGTATTACAATTATATGGAACATATATGTATATAGAGTTTTATAAATATGATAATAAGTTCGTACAGATTCTCAACGTATTAATTGTAATAGAAAGATTTCAATTGGTCCTTATTACAGAAAAAAAAAAACGTTGCATTTTACTAAATTAAATACTCAGACTACATGGATTAAATAATTTTATTATTACATTTTTTTTTAAGTATTCATTTACTATATATAGTTATATATAAAATGTATAAATATTTTATATTAATCATTTAATATCATGCACATTTTTAATGGGTTCTTCTTTTTCTTTTCTTCCTTTTATTATTGATAATTGTTTACGACCTGATTCAAAAGTTACCTTTTTGCTACTTAGTAGAAAAATTTATTGTTTTACACACTAAATTCTGTTCTTTGTCTTGATAAGTAACTAATACATATACATTTATATACAAATTATAACTACAATAACAATAATTTATTTCTAAATATATTTTTGATTTGTTACATACTATTTTAAAAATACTACTAATTATAGTTATGCTCTTTATTTTTGTAACAAGTTATGGTGTATCTATGGTGTACATGCCAATAATGTAAAAGGAGCTTTTACCAAAAGAAATTCTAAATTAAAAAATTCGTTTTTCAACAATCTATCGATATGTTGTAAGAATGCATGCATACATTTGGTATACTATATAGTAAAAATATACACATTTTTTTCCAAAATATGATAACATATGCTTCTAAAAAATTGTTTGACTACACTACTCTGGTGTCCAGGTGTGCATCTCAAAAGGTTATTGTCAATATTTGTGTCTTGATATAATTCTGTATATCTGAATCATTCAAATGACACAAATTCACAAAAAAAAAATTTTTTTTTAAATACAAAATCCTCACTATATGAACTACACTCTCTAATTCGCCACATCCACAATGATCAATGACTCAATTTCAGTATCAATATTATTATCACATGTCGAGAGCCATTCGAGTACTCGCCGTCGTACAGCTGTCTGATCGATGGCATTATCCAAACCATAACTGGACATCATACGCTTCAAGCGTAGCTTATTCTCATCTGCCGACAAACTGCCACGATGTTCACGTTGATTCAAATAGATGCAGGAATCTTGATCGGGATTTGGTGAGATCAATGTTGCCGATTTGGATGCGCTCACTCGACATTCTACCCAACGATCTTTCATATATTTGGTAATTTCAGTGATCTTACAACGATCCTCCGGATCATGACTTAGATACTTGCGGAAGCAACGCATTAAACGCGGTGAGAATCGTCGAAAATTATCGGGTATTTTTGTCGTCTTACGTTGTTCATATTTCATAAAGCTCGTGTACTGTTGATCCTTGACCCAATCGGCAGCATGCCACGGTGGACTACCGGTAAGTATATTAAAGAGTAAAATGCCAAATGCCCATGAGTCACTGGTCGGACAACATGTGAAACGTTCATTTTTAACTATCTCCAAAACCTCTGGTGGCACAAAACTGGTCCAAGTATGTTTGACTTTGTGCACCAGTAGACCCTTTTTGGTAGTCGCCCCAAAATCACATAGTTTTACACGCGAGAAATCGGTTGTAAACACTAAAACATTCTCCAATTTTAAATCACGATGTACCAAATTTTTCGAATGCATAAAACCCAATGCTGAACTCAATTGTTCTGTTATCAATTTACAAGCACTCTCATGCAAACCGTTCTGTCCAAGATTGGCAGCCAAATCACCATAGGGTGCATGCTCCATGGCAAATACAAAATAGTCCTTTGTCTGAAAGGCGACATTATATGCACTCAAGATATTACGTTGATGTGATAGTTCATAATTGTAATGGAATTCCTTCAGGAATTCTTTCACCGTAGTCAATTCAGCGTGTACAGCTTTCAAAACCACCGTCGTATTAGTGGGCCGATGATGAGCCAAAAGAATTTTCGCAAAACAACCCTCCGCTAATGTTTTCTCAATATTATATTGATCAGAGAATGCCATCAGTGGCAATTCAATATCGGGTATAATATGTATCAAGCCACTATCATCCTTATCCGGTTTCTTATAAATGCTACTACGTCGACTAACCGATGTATGATTTGGTACTTCTAATTTCATACTCGTACTTGCTGTTGGGCTCAACGGAGAATTACAGCGATTATTGTTATTGTTGTTATTATTTGTGCAGGTGCTACTATTGTTGTTACTATTTCGGCTGCGTGTACTGCCGCCATCACCAACGGTTGTGCGTCGCAAACGGAATGAGAAGGAACGTTTCTCTGCAAAATGAACAAAAAGAAAAAAAAGGATATTGTTGATTCATTTTGTTTCATTATCAAATGGAACTTAAAGTAATAAAGTAAATTTTATGAAATAAATTTGGTAATGAACTTCTAATATTAAATTCCAAATCATTAGCAAAATATTTAGGGATCTTGGGAATCTCATTTGAACGATATGCTCCCATTGAATTTTTTAAGGTGGTGAAAAAAAACCAAGATCACTTTAGACTTGATTAGTCAATTGTTGGAAATTGTATGGAAATATACATAAGTGCACCCATACCTCTCAGCTCTTTGTACGGCCCATTTTTACGAAAAGTATCTAGGCCCTAAAGCGAGATATTTGATGTATTTCAACTGACAAAAGCAAGGTTAAAATTGTGCTGGATTTTTTCACGCAAGTAATAAATCTAATGGGAGCAAAATGTTCACGTGAGATTCTGTATAGGCCTGATTGAGGAAAAATAGGGTCAGCACAATCGGAAATTTCGCGTGAACAATTTATTCTTATTGGATATTTTACTCAAGTGAAGTGTGAATAGCGCAGAAATATTCTCGAAAAAATAAATAATACTAAATTATTAAACTAAATTAAAATTTCATGCTTACCATTTCCGCTTGAGCGAAATGAAAATGATCGTTTTTCTATAAATAAACAAAAAAGAAATAAAAAATTAAAAATTAATTGCAATATAAAAAATATAATCTAAAAAATTTAAGTAAAATTAAAAATTAATAGGAAGTTAAAATGGAGAATTTAAGAGACCGACTTAAAAGAAAATGCTCTCAAGAACTTAAGCGACTGCCTTGAAAAGCAATACTTTCGAGTATTATTTATGAAAAGTAAATATTTTGCAAAATGTTGAATAGTTGTATTTTACAAATGCAAATAAAATATTACGACTTATAGGAGGTAAAGCATTTAGTTTGGAAATTATTTCATAGAAAGATTTTAATTTTTAATTGTTTTCTAAGATTAAAAGTATTTTGGAACTTCTTTTAAAGCATCAAACCTTTCGACAACTGTATATCAAAATACAAATTTGTATAAAACACACAAAATTTGCAAGAAAATTCAACTAGCATTTTTTAAGAAAAACAATCATTTTTTTACAAAAAATTTTCTATTTTTTCCAACAATAAACATTTATCAAAAATAAGCTTCTGAAAGGGCTAAAATTATAAATTTTCGCTATTCTATGTATGAAGGAATTGAATTGGAAAGGGATTAAGCGTAACAGAAGTATGATATGAGTCCTGAAAATATTTTTTGTTTTTTTTTTTTTTTTGTGAACAAAATTGTTTTGATTTTCAGCGGTAGTATGAAGTGCCTACTATTCAGTCTCTGGGACCGAAACAAGAAATGCAATTTCTTGAAAAGTTAAATGTATACACAGAAATCATTGTAAAAGTGACCGGGAAATTTACTCTGAAAATAACAATTCTTTGAGTAAACGAGGATATATGATCGATATATGATATATCGTATTTATAAAGTTACTTTCGAATTTTTACTCATATCATAAAAATGTGCTTCTTTTATATATATGTAGTATCGTACTTTTAATTGAATTATTCACTGGGATTTTTCCACTAAACACAAATTATGAATATATTGTATTAATTATTGGGTAGATTTTTTATTCTCAATTTACTTGATATTATTTATGATTATAATGTTTTTTTTTTCTATTTCCATAATATTTTAAATTTTATTTAGACATAATATACCAACATATATTACAGAAACTCAACAAAAGCCATAATTTTGAATAATTTATGAGTGAACATTAAATTTCGCGTACATGATTATACAAATGTATGAATATAATCAGGCGATATCTTAGTTTTATATACGATATATACTATGAAATATATAGATATTTTAATATTCTATTTATGTGTATTTAATTTAATTGAGAATGACATGTGAATTTATAAGATTTTGCTTTGCTTTAATAATCAAGTGAAAGTATATGGATAATAAAAATAGCTTGAAAGAAATAATGAATAAATTTTTTTTTTTTTTTGCTTTTATCTTTTTCTTATTTTTTAACTTATTTTAAGAAAGCTGTTAACAAATAAATTTCATTTTATATAATAAATTTGCAAAAAATTATAATTTATTTATACATAGAATTATTCGGTGTGTTTTTATGCGAATTTACTTCGTATGCTTTGATCTTGATGATGTATTTTGAAAATTTTTATTGAAAAAAGAAACTAAAAAATTTGTTTCTAAATTTTCATATAATTTTCTTTATCTTTACTTCTCCCAAATGACATGTATCTGAATTTTGTTCTCCTTGCTGACCTACCCATAAATTCTTTTGTGTATTTTGTTTGTGGTAAAGAATGGCAGCATATCTTTTACAATCGCTATGGTTTGTGGTCGATTTAGTTTATACTACTTTTTGCCACAATTTCTCCTTGATCACACACATGCACACACACACACACATATTTATTATATTTTTATTGGCTGTGAAAAATTTGGGACGCCTTTATGTCTACCAAAAATACGAATAAATACAAAATCAAAACAAAAACACACAAAAGCAATCTGATTGAAATATATATACGAGTATGTCAATACGGGTATGATACTCATATATAAAGAAATTCAAACAAATATCATATTCTATGAAATAAATTATTGCCCACCAAATTCTTCGTTAAAGTGCCCTTAATTTCAGCCGACATATTAACGAGCATACCAAGGCAACAGATGTACGAACGTTGTATAGGTATTGCTTGGATGGTCAGGTTTGACAATAACAATGTTTGTTCGAATTAATATGCACTGCATTAATACCAATAAGACAACTTTTTTTTAGTTGTTTCTAATAAAACTTGGAAGAAACGAAATCAAAACAGTAAAAGTTCTACATATATTAGTTTTGTAAATTACAAAGTCCGCTAATAATCATTTAGAAAGATTTGCAGAAAGATTTTGGAAAGGCTGAGATAGGATCTCTCGTATATGTTGCACACAGTCAACATCGAAAAAATGACGAACGTTGTGAATAGTTGATTTTTGGCATTAAGTTGAAAGAAAAAAATTTTGAAGAAATTTTGTATATAAAATATTAAATATTAAATTGAGAAAATTGGGCATGTGAATTGGGCATTGAATTTACTGAATGATCAAAAATTATAACAGAACTCTTTCAGATCAATTTTCCTGGAAATCTCTTAATGACAGAAGAATTACGAAGCAGATTTTTATCATCTCTAAGAAAAAATTGTTCGATTTTTAGAAATAGAAAGTTGAACAAACCATAGTTCGGACCTATGGCGTTATACGCGAATGCTCTCGAAATAATCGTAGAACTACGTAACCAACTCGATGAAACGTTAAAATATAAAATTAAGAAAAATTACTTAGTATTGGTTTCGTAATGTGCATATGCATTTAACAGCGCGGCACTCGCAGCCTGACATAAAATACCTCATATTGTTTGGGTAAAAATAAATCCGTTAGGTTAGGTTAGGTTATTGTCGCTGCCCTCTGCCCGAGATATTAGCGAGCTTCTTCTCCATTACTGTTGTGTTAAATTGGACAATATTAGAAGGGACCTACTTATATTAGCCGGTTCCGAAGGGCAAAACTCTTGTGACGTCACTTATTTTGAGCTTTATCACAGAGCTCTTTAAGAAACATTGAAAATGTTTACTGCCGGAAGAATTGCAAATGAGTTGCCGACAGGTGAGAACCCACGACCTACAGATCAGAAGACCAACGCATTAACTACTGAGCTACGGCACCCACATATCGAATAATCGAATGTTTCATCATTTCTTGACATTTTAAAGGTAACTTCATAATACCTAATACCTCGAATCCCTCGTCCTCATTGGCAAAAAATTTGAGGAAATGATTTTTAAAACCGTCTCCTAATTTCAATATATTATCGCTAAGAAAGTTTTGCTATGATAAAAAATATAGTAGTCATTTGATGCTTCCCAACAAGATCCTGGAGTTTCTGGTGAGTCAATATAGATTTATGTGCCTTAAGGAAATGCAAAACCTCTGCTCATGGACATTCTGACCACTTCTGGCGCTAATCAAACATTCCAATAGTTTACAGTACAGCTCCGTGTTTAGTATTTGGCCATATGGAAGCAGCTTATTGTAGATTATTCGTTTCCAGTAGCACCAAATGTACAACAAATCCTTCTTGGCCGTTAGTCCTGCTTTGGACACGATTTGAACCAGTTCATCGTGCATCACACCAGTTTTCATCTGTTTCAGAAATCGGTGGATTTCGTTCCGTTTGGCCAAGTCTTAGCAAGTGAAAATTCGATCCATTTTGTCTTCATCCATCAAATCCGCCTGTCATTGCAAATAATGTTTGATAGCGTATTATATTATATGTTACCATACAATTGCATTTGTAGTTATGCATGTGGTTAAACTCTTCTGTCAAATATGTTCGGTGTCGGGTGAACGCATCTAGCATAATTTATTTTGCGCTGCTGTTTTTAGACCTTGTTATAATTATTAAGCACACTCTAAATTTGAATTTAATCATCTGATTTTTTTAATACGCATATTAGATATATTCTCTATTTATTTTTATTCATTTTATTACTTATTACTCTATATTTAATTTTGAATAAAATTTGAAATAATTATGTCATATAGTCGGATAATTAATGTTTTTGGTTAACAATGAAATCATGTCAACGCACATTTTATTATATTTTATGATATTTCACATACCATTATACCCTATATATTCTATGTGTATTCGTATTTTTTATATAATTTTTGTATTAAGTGGGTATATTATTTTCGATAGTCTTATTTTTTGCTTATTAGCTCGACGTGATAAAACTTTGTTTGACGCCATAAGAAAACTATATTTACTTATATTTATTTAAAATATATTTATTTCTAAATCCATATCCTATAAGTTTCATGCTAATATTTGTTGTATTGTACTACCTATTTTCTCAATGCTAATTTTAGTTTAAGACATCTCAAAAAGTAGTTGTTATTGTGAAATATACGTCAAAGCCAGTAATTGGGTTCTCAATGTTTGTTGTTGGTTTTTGTTATAAATGTTGTACGAACATCAACAACGGACCCACAACAAGAAAATGAGAAATAAGTGATGAGAAGCAACTAAAAACAACGGGTGAAACTAAAAATATATTGGCCAGCTTCATTTGTAAACTTTTCCACTTTCATTTTTTCTTTTTTTTTTCTTTTTTCTTGCATAATTCTATTTTTTACTTTAAAACTTTTATAGACTTGACCAATTGCCAATGTGCGTATATACATATAGCACATGAATACATACATATGTAATATACGCATATCAACGATAATAAAAATCATTCATTACAATCCATCCATTCTTCCTTCACTTACTACACCTTCCCAATTTCCAATTACTTTCTTCACACAATTATAAATAATCAGGCAAGCATCCATTTCTTAGTCATATATTACCTTATAGTATACTCGTATATATTCTCTTGTGTTTTTCTCCCTTAATAACGCATCTCATTAGTTTTTTTTTTTAATTATATTCTTTGTTTTCTTTCACCCGGCCCGGCAGGGATTTCTTTGTTGTTGATTAAACTACTTGAAAAAGTTGCCAGATCATAGAGAAAACATATTTTGGCAAACGCGGAAGATTTTTTTCGATAGGGCATGGGTATACGGTGTTGACGGGGAATAATTAATTGTCGTCATTCTTATATATGATTCCTTGGCAGCTGTGTGGTTAATTGTCAATTTTCAGTTCAGTTGATATGGCAGGGCCATAAGAGTTAGAGAAAGAGGATAAATATGTTCGAGATTATAAAATATGTAAAACTAATAGACATCGGATTCACAACTCATCTTCGTCGAGATGAGTCGTGAAAAGCTCAGATTCACATTTCTTCCTTCTAGAGGCTTTTTCTGGGTAGCTATGAGGTTATTTGTTAATTTACAAGTGATTTTCGTTAATTTTGTATGGCAACCCCCTTAAGGGATGGTGATAGAGGGTATGTTAATTAATGAAAAATATTGGCAAGGTAAAACTAATAAGGGTCTAAATTACAGTTCACCTCCAGGAGGCAATTTTTAGGCTGCTTTGAAGATATTTGTCGATTTGCAATAGTTTTAGAAATAATTTTGCAATTGCGTCCCTTCAAGAAATGGATATAGTGTGTAGGGGAAATATTTTGCTGAAAAAATTAATGTAGTGCGATCATAGATTTTAACCTCTAAGGGCACCAGTAGAGTGCTGGAGTATATTAAGAAAAAAATTCAATTTTATAGAAAAGCTTCCCTAATGGGTGGTGTGATGGTAGCTAAGAATGTTTCGGAAAAATGTTGACAAAAACAAATTGAATGTAGGCCGTTTATACACCCGCTCTCTCTAAGATCGACTACAGGACGCGGAGAGAGTGAATTATTTGAAAATACCAATTTTGTAAGGGAGTCCTCCAAAGAGATGGATATATAAAAAATTTTAGGCAGAGAAACTAATAGGTATCCATTTTACATTTGAGCCCTATAGAGGTGTGATTCTTTTATTTAAACAAAATGTAAATTGTGACAAAATGTACTTTTTTTCCAAATGAACGAATTCTACAATTTTATCAGTCAACACGATATTTTTTATTTTGCAGTTTTTTTACCAAATCCTCAAGAAAATGTTGAAAATATAAATTACTTGGATGCAAAAATTCTAGTCCAGCAGATTTTAAGATGTAAGTATTGGGGGATGTGATTGCTACGGTCAGGCAAAAGGTCAGTCCCAGAGAGATTTGATAGTGATATCTACATAAAATAAAATATGTTGAATTGAAATGTTGAAAATAATTGATTCGAAAATAATTGAATATCATGTCTTGTTTGAATTCTTCTTCTGGGGTTTGTCTGACTGGTGTCTGGCAACACTTAGCATGCGTTAATTTCCTTTCATAATTTTCTATATGTATTTCTCCTATTAATTTGCTCTCCTACTACGATTTTATACACTCATTCATCTACGGTACAAGTACTAAACGTATGTATACATGTACGCATTAGAGAAGATACTCTTCTCTTCTCGCCTTTATGACTTTTCTTGAGTACCTACTATATGTACGATAGATCGCATTGCTGTTATATGTGTGTTTACATAGTATACCTATACGATGTATGCATGGTATATTTCACTATGTGAACATTTGTTTAATTTTATTTTCACAATTTTTATTATTTTTTGTTTGTCTTGTTGCCTATTTACTTGTATTCGTTCCGCTTTGGGGGCATTGCTGACGTCAATCGGTCAACACACACACACACACACACACACACACACACAAGCACATGCAACAGTCACACTTCACATACATAGTGCTGTATGGTTGGTTGTTGTGTCGTTGTTGATGCTTCATCTAGCCAAAAGTATACTAGCCGCGCGGGCGTCTCATTGGCCATCAAAAGTGAAAAGTTTTCTTTTTAGAAATATATGCGTGTTCGTGTGCATGTGTGTTCGTGATTTTCTTCTTCAATTCTGTACTTTTAAATATTGATTTCTGTGATATGGGCATGCTGTCTAAAAATTGATCGTATACGACCTGTATGCATTTGCATATGCACACGATTATTTGAATGCAGACCGACGACCGTCGATGGTGATGATGATAATGGAGAATTCTTTTCATTTTTAGCTTCATGACAATGATGATGATGATGAGTTTTTGCGCCACAGCAACGATTAAATGTGATCATTTAGAAAATTATATGGACAATTTCAAGAGCAATTAAACAAACATGTGTATAATTTTTTATCGCGCTTTATATGCATTTCAATTTTTTTTGTTAGATTTCTAAGGAATTTTTTACAATATATCTTCATTTTTATTTTTATTTTGAATACAGGTAATTTAAATTTCTTCTTTGTATTTTAATATTAGCATTCAGTAATTAAAAATACGCGTGATTATATTCTCATATGCCATGGATATAGTAAAGTATTTAGTGGTTGTTGTAGTTGTAGTAGTAGTAGTAGTAGTCGTTTTTATTTAAATATAATATTCTGTTGACTCTTTTCAGTGGGCGTTTCTGAGAAATCGAATGTCATTTGGTTGCGTATTGTCATTAGTTTGCTGACTACTGTCTGCTTGCTGTTACTTTGGCAAATAATAATAATTAATGGAAAATTCAAAAGAAGCAAAAAATTAAAGATTTTTTTATTTATATACAATATATACATATTTTGTTGTTGCTCTCTTCAAAATATATATATATCTAGTATATTTGAAAATTTATTAGACAATTTCTTGTTAACAAACAATGCAAATAATAGTGCTTTCAACAAAAACCATTATGATAATGATAATCGTCATGATAATTATTATGGTATGCAATATTGACGATTATCATTCTAATTGTGATGATAATGATGATGATGATCATTATCATTATAATATTGATGATCATGATGATAATAGTGAAAATGTCAATTTCAAGAATCCCCATCGTTTTTATTTCCTGCAATTATTTAATACACTACCATGTTGTAAACACTCATACTATTAAATATATCAAACTAGCACTCGTTTACATACTACAACATATTGTAGTTCTACCCAGTGGGAAAAGTGAATTCTATGTTGCAAAGAGTAGATGTTTTTATTGAAAACATATTTCCTTTTTATAAGTGAGTTGATAATTTGTAAAGAATGAAATTCAAGAATTCGATTTAAGGAGCATTTATACACTACCTTGAGTGCAAGCGTTAAGATCAAGAGTCTTTGATCGCATTAACTGCGAATTATCAAAAAAGGACAGCGCCACCTACCGTATGTTTTTGAATTAGGTCAGGTTAGGTGTTATGGCTAACCTCGGAGCCTGAGCCTGAGCCGGAGCCTGAGCTCTTTTAAGAAGCTTTTCATGACAAAATGTTACAACCAGAAGAAATGCCAATTGCTTGCCTATAAGTGGACCTTCGGTTCAAGAGGCCGACGCACTAAACACTGAGCTGCGATATTCATAATTTTGTATTAAATAAATATAAAAAATGAGTTGTTCTCTTCAAAACTCCTTAAGACAGACATTTTCCACTTTAGAAAACTCAAACAATAGAAAAGATTGCGCTACATTATCATCTAAAGTAAGTTTTTCTATTAAATAAACATGAAAATTAATTTCTCACCTAAAAAAAGCCAGGAATAAAAACATAATATGGCGCCATCTATTGCCTTTTTTAAACCAAATCAAACATTAAAAAATTTTTAAATATTAAAAAAGTATTACCAAATAAAATACGAAAAGAAATTGCATTCCAAAGCCATCTACAGTAGGCTTTAGAATAAAATATGCAACAAAAATCGGTTTCTCATGACAAACATTTTAAAGATAGACATTTTACTCTTTAAAAGAGATGTAAAATTGAAGAAACTAAACTACAGCACCATTTAGAATGAACCTTCTAATAGATTGCACAACAAAAATGGATTTTTCGTACAAAAAAAAAACGCTAAAATAGTAATTTTCCTCATTCAGTACATCCCACTTCCAAAAAGTTTATATTTTATATTTTCTACTTAAAAAATACTATCATGAAAGCATTAGGATAAAATGTAAATCAAAAATGAATTTCTTATAAAAATAAATAAATATGTGGTACTTAAAGCTCCGAAGAGCACATTCGCCGAGCTTCTCTTCCATTACTGTTGTGGGTGTTAAATTTTTGGACAGTATTAGAAGGGACCTACTTATTTTAGCCGGTTCCGAACGGCAGAACTCTTGTGACATCACTTTTTCTGAGCTTTGTCACAGAGTTCTTTTAGAAGCTTTTTCATGGCAAGTTGTTACTGTCGGAAGAATTGCCAATTGCTTGCTTTCGATCTTTTCGATATTAAATTTGTTATGCATCAACCGGGGATTGAACCACGACCTACAGATCAGAAGGCCAAGACACTTACCACTGAGCTACAAAAACCGGTTAAAATAGCAAATTTCCACTTAAAAACACCTGAAAATATTTAAAAATCTACTGTAGCGCCATCTAGCATAGGCTTTAGAGCAAAGTAAATATCAAGAATAAATTTCAAATACCCAGACACTTTGAACTAGTTATCGAGAGAGGGGTTTTAATCAAAGGAATACCAAAAATATATTTCTCGTACCAGAAAGTCGTGACATCCACATTTTCCACTTTAAAAACGTGAAAAACTGAAGAAATTACAATACATCTAGCGTAGATTTTTTTAATTAAATATAATCATTTTACTACATGTCTATTTGGTTCTTTTTTTGTTCATACTCATATATGTAGGTTTCTGTTTCAGTTCTGTGCTATATTATATGTATGTATGTACTCGTATGTATGTGGTCGACAAAACGTCAGTTGTCACCTTAAAGTAGAAGATATATTACAACACCTCCACCAAACAGCAGGGACATTCGTCTTCGTATATCTTTAAATTCATTACAAAATTACTATTGTTGATGTTGGTGGTTGAATGAGCGTGGAAAAATTGCCTATTAAACAGTACAAGGTTCATGGAGACGTCATCACGTGCACAGACACATATATATATATATATATATATATATATATATATATATATATATATATATATATATATATATATATATATATATATATATATATATATATATATATATATATATATATATATATATATATATATATATATATATATATATATATATATATATATATATATATATATATATATATATATATATATATATATATATATATATATATATATATATATATATATATATATATATATATATATCCACACCCATCATCATTTTAAAGTGTTGTGACATTTTGTTGTTATTTTAAACAACATTGTGCGTATATGTTCCACTTAGTTATACATATGGTACTTGTACTAGAATGATAAGAGTCATCATCATCATCATCATTATCAGTGTTCTAGGCATATATACGAATATAAGTGTATTTTAAACTTGTTATATTTTATTTGATATTATCTGCTTTTCATACAACAAAATCTTATAGAATATATCACAGTTATAGAATCTGTGAAAATTCTAGAAGTAGTGAATAACAAGGAGTAATTATAATTGTCATATAAGCATTTCAATTACTCTGTTTATATATATATTATTTTATTTTTTGCTTGACTTAAATTTGAATAAAAAAACATCTTTTATTTTGTTTCTCCCAAAATATTGCTTCACAATTTTATGAATTACATTACCATCTGATATAAGAATAAAAATTAGCCAATGTATATTGACATATATATGCTATGTATATATAGCTATTGTATTATGTTGTCGGAAAAGTCGGGACGCAGACGGATAGCACAATGTCCGATGTGAATTTTCAATGAGACAATGAGACACCCCTTCGCATTCAAGTTACTATGAATAGTGTAAAAATGCATGTGACACCGTCGAATAATCCCATGACTTTTCCGACAACCCAATAATTTATGTCACTCAACGAAATTTGAAGTCTACATTCAATATGTCAGATGGTTAATTTTTTAAAAATAATTATAATATTCAAAAATAAACTCATATACATTTTTCAAATATTTGTACTTTACTCTACAATATATATTATTCGTTTTTAAAAACAACGAAAATACAAATATATAATACCAAACGTATAAATGAGTACATAGCGTACAGAGCGTACGTACAGAGCTCATTACTTTTTTTGTATTATTCTAAAAAAAAAACGCATAAACACGCACACACAAAAGAAAATAATATTTTTACTTATTTCAAAAAGTTTCTATTAGCATCGTAGCCTATAAATAGAATGCATACATCGTTTTGTTTAGCCTATAAATAATTTAATATTTTTATTCGATTTTTATACAATCAACATTTTAATTGGCCAATTATAGAAAATTTTATACAATATGAAACAAATTGCAATAAATATATTTTAAAATTTTAACAAATTTGAAGTGTTGTAGTAGCGATCTTTTAATGTATACCATTTTTAAGTCTGCGACTGATTTTCAAACAACAATGAATATTTTGATTTGAAATGAAACAAGGACAGTATGAAGAATTGCAGTATTTTCATGCTTGGTAAGAAGTATAGTATTCAGAGGTATATAGTAGATAATTTGACGACCTGCTATCACCTGTAATTGATTGTACCTATAGTATCCGAAATTATTGGGGGTTACTACCCGAAAGTTGTTTGTTATTTATTTAACCCTGATGCACTGACTTGAGATCTGATCACTTTCGACAATTCGACAAGTAAGACGAATTCAACAGCCTTTTTTCCAGAGAGGCAAAAATGTTGTTCTTACAAAGAGTCTACTTGTTGACAAGCAATTGGTAATTCATTCAACAATCATAAAACTTGTCATACAAAAGATTTTCAAGGATTCTGTGACAAAAATTAAAAAAAAAAAAGTTATGTCAAGAGAAGTTATTTCAATTGTTAATACAAGTCTGTCCCTTCCAATACTGTCCAAAAATGAACGCATTCAACAATATTAGAAGAAAAGCTCGGCTACGGATGTTTGGAGCCCTTAGTGCCAACTACTTATTTTTATTCACTTGGCAATTGAATACAAAAAGAATGCTAATGTCAAGTCAAGGGCTATATTGAATATATCACCTTCTACTCAGTAGTACAATAATCCCAGAGCTAGGAGGCCCATCCCTCTCAAGAAAAGGAAGTAGAGGCACCTGAAAGGGAGGCGTCCTCACCTTTTCTTTTAGAACCTTGGAGTTAGCGAGCTAGTTCCAAAATGGACTGTGATGTTCCTTCCAATTTTGGTGTGAACGAACTAGTCAGAACTTTAGAACTCACTCTTGGTTTTGCAGAAATAATAGGTAGACTGACCAGAGAAGTGAAGACATAAAATCATAAGAATTGAGTGCTCGGGATATAACATATGATAGAATAATAAGAAATAACGACCTAGCGCATGACTTCTTCAGAAGCTGCTGAAATAAAGAGGAAAAAGAGACGATCTACTACATTTGGTGTGCACGTGATGGTCGCTTTCCTGTAGACGCAAATCACATATAGATATATCATAATATAGCTACGCATATATCTCATATATCTCGTATCCATAATAAATCAAAAAGAGAGCAACGCAGATATTAGTAATAAGCAATATCAGAGGAAGTATTATATATCGACTCCGAACCGTATAATTTTTATAGTACCGTTTGCACTAGACAATGGTCGTTCCAAAGCTCCACTTAAAGCTTTTTCTTAAGTTCTTTCTATAGCTTTATTCATGAAAAATATTTACTCTCGGAATATTTCAAATTATTTGCTTTGACTAACCAGCACCAGAAGGAAAAACAATTAAATCAAACCTCGAGAAAAATCCATAGTACTTTGAAGTGTAATTCAATATCTGTTTACAATATAATAGTAAAAGTCTAGATAGATATCTAGGCGATGTCTTAACTAAAAGACTGATATAGTTTTTTCGTCACCAAATGCTCATTATTAACACATTATGTGTATGTACATTTTTATAATTTTTCCAATACCGTAATAGGTGCTCCTATACGTATTTACAAATTCTTTATGATTTTGTTTACAATGAAATACACAAGATTTATGCAATAACTTTATATCGAAGCATTCATTCTCATAGTACCATAACCAACATTCGAACAAACAAAGAAATATTGAAGTGTCATTAAAGTGCCATTTCATTTATATTATTTGGTTGTTTCTATTTGGCACAAACTCATAACTATTATCATATTTATGACATTTACATAGTCTGTGTATGAATTTTCACGCTTAAATAAAACTTATTTAAATGAAACAAACCAAAAGATGCCTGAATAAGTGTTCCAAAAATGAAACTAATCTATAGTATTGAGGCCTATACTCGTATGTATAATATTTTGAAAATACGAGCAGAAATAAACAATTTCCAATTCAAACATTCTAAAATTTTTAAATGCGTTCTTTCTTCTTAAATGAATGACACTCAAAAATATTTCATACATGCATAAAACTATAAATTTCTTCATTCGAAAATATCAACTTTGTTCTTCAAAATGTAAATAAATGTTTAATTAATTAGCTTCGATGTAAATGAAATGTTTATACATAATTTACATACGTTTTTTATTGCTTCCTCTATTAACTTAAGTAATTAACAATATTAAAAACGTTTTAAAAATTATTAACTTTTATTTTTCAAAAAAAAAAATATATATCTATACTACACCTATCCTCTGAATGCTGAATATTTTTCTGCAAATTTGCAAAATAATTTCACACTTCATTAAATCTTTAGAAAAATTATGATTTTTCTGAATTTTATTGTTATTTTGTGCTTTTCACTCGTTTTTGTGTGTCTGTTTGTGTATGTTTGAGTGTGTTTGTTTTATTTTTGGGGTTTAATTAAAGAAAAACGTTTCTTAAAATATTTTTCGCACTTCAAAATATTGTTACAAATTGTATAAACTATATTTATGTGTTTGCGTATATAAATTCATACAGCTGTATGCATATGAGTCGCCGTTTAAATATGAATAAACTGTACAGCAACAACAAAATAATAAATATAAAATATTTTCAAAATTGTACGATATTTATACGAAATTTTAAATTTGCAGGGATAAAATTTTTCAAGCACGAATATATGATAATTTTCATTCTGATCCGGCTGTATACCCTGGCTGGACTAATATACGCAGAGTATATTATATAGTGCACTATAAAGGGGTTCACTTTTAGAATGACTTGGCTCACCGAAAAAGTTAAAATGTGGCTCTTTTCAAGATTTTTTCCCAACGGATTATAGAGAAATTTCTCATATGAACCCACCCTTTTTTAGTTTTTTCACTACAATATGTACCATCGATTCCTTATGGAGATTGATAAGGAAAAATTAATTTGGGTCTGTCGAAGTTAGCTCACAAATGATGCTAACATGCTTATACCTCCGGTCTGCAGAATTTTTTTAAAGTCTACCTTCTTACAATCGACACTTTGACGATTTGTTTCTAGATTCTACTGAACTATCACCTTTCATTACTACTAACAATGCGCTTGGTGAAATATTTGTTTTCAGTGTAGACTTGTGTAGAAGAAAACGAGCATAGATCTTTCTATAATAAAACATTTCGGTCAAAAAGTGAGTATAATTCGAGCAAGTGTACTCTGGTGCCACTTTCTTACAAAGAGTCCCATTTACAATCGCTTGGCGAATTTTTCCAATGTTTTCAACAATTTTTGTCCAGTGATCTTCACTGAACCGAACCTGATTTTGGCACGGCCATTGATCGAATTTCATTTTGATAACCTGATATACCTAAACGGGAAAAATATTGGTGAGGTTGAATGTACAAAATTCCTATACCAATAGATGGGGTAAGTCACCGGACCACCGAGGTAAGTCTACTGAGCACCAGTCCTACAACAGTTTAGGCACACCAAATATGACCATAATTAATTCTTTTTTATTTGTTTGGGAGATGGAGTTCCTGAACCAAATTCCATTATAAATTCAGTTTAAAATTTGTAATTTTCTGCTCTAAAAGCTCATTTATTTCATCAACTGAAATGTATTAATAATGAAAATTGAAAACATTCAATTGGCAAAATGCTTCTGATATTTGGAAATTATAATAATTTCAATAAATATTTTTATCAAAAAATCTCCAGCGAGAAAATAAGATAATATCACATTTATAAAAATGAATCACAATGAACGATCATGTTTACAAAGAAAAAAGATGGAAGTAAATCTTTATTTTTAATATTATTTTTTAAAATTGTGGAGAATTTTTTTTGCAACATTTATTTATTTATTTCTTTGAGATTTGTTTATTCCTTTTTTTTTTTTTGCTATTTTGTTTACGAATTTTACTATGAAAACATTTAGCAAATTTCCCACCCACTTTTGAGTTTGAATGCAAATTGTTCATGCGCAAGTAGTACAGAAAAACGAATGTATACCCACAAGCAACCATACGATTATGACGCTTAGACGTTATGGTGTTAAAAGATATATATGTACATATGTAATTATGAAAATAATTTCATAATTTATACACACGCAGCATGGGTTGTGAATTAAATAATTGTAGGTACAAGTACATATATGTACATATGTACCCATATAATATACGTGGGTGTGTTCGTGCATGCTAATAGATCTGCTCTTATACGAAATATACAATGGGCAATTTGTTTCACAAAGTTTTGCAACATTTTTATGGTATGTAGAAATTGTTCTAAATGATGAATAATTATTTTTACATTTAACGCGTGTTACTTATATGTCAGCGCCATTTATAACAACATATTATCATAGAATGTATTACTATGTACTACTCGTACTATACCCATATACGAAGACTCATACAAATTAATTATAGCTATAAGAAATACCAAAATGTTTATGGTAGAGCTAAATGAAATTAAGAACATACGCAAGAGGGACACTGTCAAATGACAAACGAAACTGTCACTTTTATTACGGCAATTAATGACAAACATACGAGTATATCATGTATTCGTACGTATGAATGTAAGAGTATAATCACATAATGGCAATGAAAATGTTTAAAAATACTATTTCTTAATACATTCGTACAATATATTATCATACTGTATGCATGCGAGTGTGTTTAAAACACTTGTTGTGTCAATGCCCTGCAATTTAAGATGAAAATGCCGTCTTTATTGTGAACATTAAAAGTGAAAAAGGTTCTCAGTGTACATGCTAACATACATACATAGTTAGATTTGATTAGCAGGAGGTCACTATACGAATAGGACATAGATTAAATTTATTGCATAAATTATTCATTTAACTTTTTGTGGTAATATTTGTGTGCACCATTAAGATAAAAAAAAAAAAGTTAAATTGAAATGGCTCTTGGTGATAGAAATTGTTTAAGCCTGTAAGAGGTTAATGTACTGTCCTTTTTTTATCAAATATAGTAACATTCCATATGAACGTCAGCGAAGCCACAAACGATTCTTAGTATTGTAGGCACATACGCTTAAAGACATATAGAAATTTTATGCCTAAAGCAAAGTTCTTTCATATGAAAATCTAAACATTATTGGCATTTATACGAACATTCCATTTTCCTCCATATACTAAAATAGATTATTTTGCTATAAATTGGATTTAGTTACTTAATATGGTACGTGTGATAAACTTTTAAAAATGTTTGAAATTATTTTTACAGTCGCGAAGCGCTGTACGTGGTGTTATCATATAAATAAAATACAAAAAATAAACGCGCTTCGAAAAAATATGTCACAAAACTTGAAAATCAAATATCTTCGTTATAATCGAGTTTTAATAAACATACTATCATAAGCTTGCACCTCGTTATACAGTCGCTCTATATGCCGAATTCCCAATAACGACCTTTTTATTTGTGGCACTTATGGTATAAACGTATCTACAGCAGTTAGGGTTGTATTGAACATTTTCTATGATAATAACTATCACAAATCCTTCACAAGAGAAATGCCTTCGAAATGCTTCAATTGTATAATTTAATTGAGATTATTTCACTCTTACAAATTTATCCAGAGTTTGATTGAGCAGAATTTAAATAAGTCTTACAAATTATTTTATCTCTCTGTCCATCCTCTTTCTCTTCATTGTTCTTTTCACTATCCGGACATGGAACAACATCTAAATTAACTGCTTGACTTAAATGGTGTAATACATTAATGTCGACATTTTTTCATCTGGATAATTCGACATTATTGCAGAAATGTTTACAATAATGTCGAAACCACACTTAGCGCAAAATTTTGCTTCAGCATTATTGCAAGTATGTTTTCAATTGTGCAAATGCTGAAATTCGATTTCTTACATGCTTTTCACAACTTTTTCTTGACATTTTTGCCATATTGACGAATAAGTGCCAAGAAAATTCCTTCCAACTTACTTACTTACTTATCCGGCCATTACAACCAAGAATAGATTTAGGCCGAATCTAGCATGCTTCGCCAACCAGCTTTTTCCTGACAAGTTCTCCAGTATTTGGACTTTGCACCAACGGTTAGGTCTGCCTCTTCTGTGTCGTCCACTAGCGGTTTCCGAATATAACACCTTCCTAGCTGGAGTGTGTTCTTCCAGTCGCTCGACATGACCTAGCCAAAGCAGCCGCTGATTTTTAATGCGCTTTATGGTGTCGGTATCAGATCATACAGCTCAGATCATACATACACAGATCGCCACCAACGCAAATAGGTCCAAATATCTTGCGTAGGACTTTTCTCTCTATAACTCCGTGGATTCTCTCATCTGAGGTGGAAATTGTCCAAGCTTCGTCGCCATATGTAAGGACAGGCATGATGAGAGACTTGTAGAGTGTGCTTTTCGTTGCTCAAAAGAAAGCCCAACTTCTCAATTGCTTACTCAGCCCAAAGTAGCACCTGTTAGCAAGAGTGGCCCTTCGCAATATCTTCAGGCTGATGGCATAACTGGTGTTAATGCTGGTTCCAGTAGTTATCAACAGTGACGTGCTGTCCAAGACGCCGGGACTCTTTTTCTGTTGATGCTAGGTACTTCGTTTTGCCCTCGTTCACCGTAAGACCGATTCGACTTAACTTTCTTTCCAACTCGGAGAATTCTACCTTTCAAAACTATTGTGAAATTTTTCGAAACAAATTCATCTCCATGCTTAATTCGTGATTTCAATGTTTTAGATTATTGTACTGATTATTATATTGTAGAAAATGTGAAAAAAATGATTTCGGCATTATGGCAAACTTTTTCGTGACTAATTCTTTCGATTTTAATCCATGTAGCTAACCCCATGAAATCAGACTTACTCCTCCCTTTTTACAAAATGTGTCTATTTAGAGCTCAAATAAAATCACAAATTCCTAAATTAGTAATTTTAAAATATTTCAAACAACAATACGCATTTGATATTCTATTTTCGCAATCACAAGACAACACCTTTCTCAGTATAATTCTATTTTTAAGTTTGTTGTACATATATTCATATACCTCAAGAGTATAAATAGTTACAATAAATCTGTGGAATGTGTCAATTATCGATGCCAATCTTTGGTAAATTAATCTCTGAGACTAATTGCTGAAACAATACATATGACTATTATTTACAATACATGCAAATTGTACACCACAGATCATATGTATAAACGAGTAAATATTTACATACAAGCATGTAGTATATAAAATATGGAAAAATTGTATAAACAGAAATAATAAATAATATAGTATGATGAAAAACAAAACACTGTCAAAACAATGATGGAAAAGGAAAAAAAGTACTATTTACTCGTAATAATGAAAAAAAACGACATACAATAATGAAAACAATTTTAGAAAATAGCAAAAAAACAATTTCTGTTAAATGTCTGCGTCTACCATATATTTGTAGCTTCAGATAGTAGCAAAACATTTTTGACATATTCCATTGGGAAATATATAAATATACATATATAATAATAAGTTCCAATACATGTACGCGTATATGCATGTATATGTGACAATGTGTGACAATAGCGCAATAACAATAATTTCTTGACTCAGCACTTAGTTTCAACCAAAAACAAACATTTACATAGTGTTAACCTGATGTGCATATACTATGTATGTATATATAATATAATACCAACGCCTATACAGTACATGTCCATCTAGATATCTCTAAATGTATGCAATTTATTCTCTAAATGTAAATACTTATTTATATTTATATAAGGCGTAGTAAAAAGAAATCCATTATTTTTCCAATAGATGCCTTTAGTAATCTGTATCTCCCGTGCAATCGGGTTACGCTAGATGGCGTTAGAAAAATAGGATTGCGTACTAAATAAACCTTTCAGTCAGTTTTGTGATTGCTCGACTCAGTATTGTTTGAGCACGCGTCAAAGATGGACAACAGTAAAGAGAAAATACGCCATATTTTACAGTTTTTCTTCGATAAAGGCGAAAACGCAAGCCAGACGGCTGAACATGTGAATAGTGTTTATGGTCCTGATACTGTAACAGCAAATCACGTGCAATTTTGGTTTCGTCGATTCCGTTCCGGTAATTTTGATGTCAAAGATGCACCACGCTCTGGAAGGCCAATTGTCGAAAATATCGATAAAATAATGGAAATCGTCGAATCTGACCCTCATGTAAGCACTATTTCTATTGCCCAGGAGCTAAACATTGCACAAAAAACCATCTGGAACCATTAAAATAAGGCTGGGTACAAAAAGAAGCTCGATGTATGGGTGTCACACGAGTTAACTCAAAAAAACCTCATGGACCGAATTTCCATCTACGAATCGCTGCTGAATCGCAACTAAAACGATCCATTTCTGAAGCGGATGGTTACTGGTGATGAAAATTGGTTCACTTACTACAACGTCAAGCGAAAACGATCGTGATCGAATCACAGTGAGCCGACGAAAACGGTGGCCAAGCCAGGATTGACGGTTAGGCAGGTTTTGTTATGTGTTTGGTGGGTTTGGCAGGAAATCATCTACTATGAGCTACTCCTCTACCGGCAAACTCTTAATTCGGGCCTGTACTGTCAACAATTGGACCGTCTGAAGGAAGCGATCGGCCAGAAGCGGCCAGCTTTGGCCTATAGGAGAGGAATTGTGTTCCATCAGGAGGGAGCTTGTTTGGGAGGTTCTTATGCATTCACCTTATAGTCCGGACCTGGCACCAAGTGATAACTCCCTATTCCTGTCTAAGGCGAATGATTTTGCTAGTGAAAAATTCGCCTCAAGAGAAGCAAAATCGACTGTCCCAGTTATTTGCCAATAGGGACGAGTGTTTCTATGAGAGTGACATTATGAAACTACCTTCAAAATGGCAACAAGTTATCGAACAAACCGGTGCATATTTGATCTAAATCGGATCGTTGTAACTATGCTAAAAAGAGCCTTCAATTTAATGCAAAAATAATGGATTTCTTTTTACTATTGTAGATGGAAGTATATAGAGAATAACCTATGATTCTACTAATAGTCGAAATGTATGCAATTGTGACTTTTTCACAAACGAAATATTGAAACAACGCATTTTATTTGTATTGTATATTGGGCGAAAGAATGAGTCTTCTTACACGAGTGCTTATGAATGGTTTCAATTATCAAAAAAAAAAAAAAATTGTAAAAGAAAATATTTTGTATGAAATAAAAACCAAAACGTAAATACGTATTGTCAATAAAAGTCAACAGCAATAAATGATCATATTTAAGTACCTACATAAGATGCATGCATACGTAGGAGTAAACACTTGTTAACATATGGTAAATATAATAATAATTGTAATAATAATTCTCTATATACAAATACCATATCAAGAATCAATAGAAAACAGAAGTATGGTAAACTAAGAAGATTATACAAAACAAATTTTTATATTGTATATTGTGAATATATATATAGAAATATTATCAAGTAAAATATTCTAAATAAATATAATAATAGAAATTTATAGATAAAAAAGAATAAAATAAAATGATACCGACATAAAATAAACAAAATAATACCTATCACAATGCAAATACCATGAATATTGTTATATGCTCAATAAAGTGGTTCTTAGTTCTTTGGAGAATTGTGTAAGACTTCTTAATTGTAATATATTGTATAATGTATGTATGAAAGTGAATATTAAGAATATTGAGGGTTAATTCCCGTGCATATTTAGCGAAGTTGTTTTTTTTTTCGATTTTAGAGCATGTTGAAATGTAATGAGTTGAGAAATACTCTTATGGAAACCCTCTAGTCTAAAACCTTAATTTAATATACGATTCAATTGTGCTGCTCCTACAAATTGTCAGAACAGCTGCTCCAAATATTAGAGTTAAGCTCAACATTTGAATATTTAATATAGAGATGTGAAGAAAAAGAAATGTAAACATCATAATAAAAAATCATAAATAGATAAAATTCAAAACAAGTATAATTAAATAAATTTGAAAAGAAAAAAATAGACAAATTCAAATATTTAAGATAATCTAAAACGAATAAAAAACAAATGAAATAAAAGTCATTAACAATGAAATAAATATAATAAAAATTTATTAAGAAATATATCAACAATAACAAAAATAACATGTGGTTGTCTTATACCAGGTACCTACTATATTAATATAAACAAAAATACTTATATGCACATATGTACATATTTAAATTAAATAAACCAAAATAAATATCTAATTAAGAGAAAAATAAAAATAAAAGATATCATACTTATGATAAATAATATATAATAACAAATTCGTAAGAAAGAAGAACAATAATTAAAAATAAATATCAACATTGACATGTGGCAGTTATGGAATTTGACTACTGCGCTAGATAGAAATAGAAAAAATAAAATACTACCGAAAGAAACTATTGACGTTTACTTAAACATAAAATTTTGATCGAAAACAACGTTTTATGCAACACAAAACCCTCTAAGAGTTTAACTATGCTAATACCTTATACATCAGCCGCTCACAGTTTAGGTTGCTGGGTGACAGCATCTTAAAATCTTGCGTACACTGAGCTACATAAATATTCATTGAACGTATTTGTATGCAAGACTTTTTGTAATGATACGTAAACATATTGATATAATAAATAAATACTTATAATAATACATACAAATGTATGTATATTTATACGACTACAATGTTTTGATCTACTTATTCATACATACAATACAGTACTCGTACATGTACGATAGATATACTCAAAATCGCAGCAGACTATTTGGCGTCTAAAGTGCTTATGCGAAATTACGAGTAATGAACTTACTCTTCTATACAAATATCTAAAATAAAAGGTCATCCAAATTAGTATACTTTATTTGAAAGAATTGAAAAATGCATTCGATTAAAAATCTAAAAAATACTCATTTTTATTTATATTATATTGTTTAAATAAATATATTATTCTCCATTATAATAAGAATTTTTTTTTTGTATGCCATTATTAGCCATGTAAATCCCATTTAATTAGCGCACTACAAATCTAATCAAGCATATAATGAAATAAATAAGATTTTCCGCGTATTATACTAGTAGCTTTTCTGTAGGATATTGTCTGAGTGTTAGTATGCATAGATTTGAAATTACGTTTTTACCTAATTCTTAATCAATTTGTTTATAAATATCATTTAGTATATGCAATTTTGCTGACGGAAGCAAATACGCCGGAACTGACGCCAACTTAAACGATATTTACACCTTTCTTCTTTGCACAATATGAGTTCATTTGCCAATTTTGTTCAATTTTGTTGAAAAAGTTTATATTGGTCATATCGATTTAAACAAATACGGATAATGATGATGTTGATGTTGTTTGTTAATAATGTGAAAATTTTCTAATTTTCGTAATATATTTCTCTATCAAAATAAATAAACGCCTTCGTCTCAGTTCAGGTAATATATGCGTTTATGTACACACACACACACATTCTTCTTATATTTATTTGCTGTTTGTTTTTTCTAATTTGATGATTCTTTTCCTAGTATCTCATTATATATTTTGCACATTTTCTATTTATTTATAAATCACAAATTTTATAACTTCATAATATATTTAGTACCTAATTGAAGAATTGTTAACAATATTTACTTGGAATTGCAATCACACCTTCTTTTTAATCGATTTGAATTAGTCACAATTCAATATTATGTACACTCAATGATTAAATATTTAAATTATAAATTTTATTTTTCTTTTCTTTTTTTAATAGTACAATAAAAAAAAGTTGAAAATATTTTCAGCTTTTCTTATCTCTTGTCCTGTTTTTTCTATTGCCTTGCCTTGCCTTGCCTTGTATCATTGAGATATAGATTTTTCTATGAAATTTTGTTGACGCAGTCATTTTGATGTTGATGGTGATTTCATTTCTCTATATAAATTATCTATAATTAATAATTATGTAGAATTTCGAAGCATATTTTTAAAAATAGCAAAAGAATTTTATTATGCCTCGGTAGGGGTTCAATATGAAGGTTTTTAAGAAATGAGTTTTTTGATATTTTTCTATAATGAAACTTACGGCATTATAAAAAATCTCGATAGTGAAAAGTCGTTAAAGAAAGGAAAAATGGTATATTTTTATACAACTCTAAAATAAATGCCGATACTTCAGACAAATATTTCGTTTCTAACAAAAGATTTTAGTATGAAAAAGTTGAAAAGTCAACATTTTCTACTCCATGCGGTAGAGAACGGTACAAAGGGATATTTCTAGATTAAATTTCCAGAAAATTATAGGATTTAAAGAATTTACAATTATTGTTTAAAGCATTGGTTAACCACGAACTGGACTCGAGGCTACTACTACTAAATATTCACCGTTGTCTGATTAATCACTTCGAAATTTGTTGATGGCAAAGCCATAGGTTTGTGATTGCACAAAAGAAATAAATATGTGCCTTTGGCTTACTTACTTTTGTGGACAGCTTTAGAAGCGACCTACTTATTTTAGCATATTGTTACTGCTTGCCGTGGGTCCTGTTCGAAAGAAAAATCTTTTCGATATTAAATTTGTTATGCTTCAGTCGTGAATTGAACCCACGACCTACAAATCGGAATGCCAACACACTAACCACTGAGCTACGGCACCAACATACTCACATACTGTTTGCATACTAAGTATAAAATGAAAAGATCTCGAATGGACTTACCGTGAACTTTCGTGCAGAAGTATCAAGCTGTTGGTTAACTAATGGTACTCTAACATTCAAATAATTAACTAATCACTGTAGCATTACAGATCTCTCAGGTCGCAGTTCTTGACGTAGTTCGTGAGAACAAACAATTTGTAGTAAATTCTTGTAATTAGTTAAACAATCGTTGTAAAATCAACCCCAAACAAACCTACATTTTCTAATATAAAAACACTTGCATAGTAATAAGTGAACTCTAATTATGCATTTCTTAAAAAATGTTGTATATATCATACTGAAATGTGGAAATAAAATATTGGCGTATAAATTTAAGCTCTAATTGTTCTGGAAAATTCAAATAAATATTTGTTATAATTGTTATCGCTAATTCGTACCATTTGAAGATCTGAAGGCGTTTATAGTTAGTCCTTAGTAAGTCAAATTGAAGTGATTATGAGGATCTATTTTAATATACTGATGGATTTCCAATCAGTTTTACATCTTTTGAATGAAAATATGCTTCCGAATCATTCGTAAAAGTCATTATCATCACTTTTGATGCAATTAAATGAACAAGATCATGTTTATTTATAAACTTAATCTCCATTATACAATAAATATAGCTATTTTTTTATTAAGTGCCCTTTAATTTTATTTTTAAATTTGAAAAATTATTTTTAAATATGATTTTTTCAACTCAAGGCTCAATATGTGTAGACTCAAAGTCAACTTTAAGATAAATGTTACCTTCCAATGAATTCTGTATAAATTATTGGCTATTATCACACGAATTTTCTATGTCATGCCCTTCATATGGAAGTCAACGTGTGATTTAATGTTTTATTGTTTAATTTCATTCATTTTGTTTTTAATTAAATCATATCGTATGGTAGACCTAAAGGCACCTCACACATGCACTACAATATAGTATACTCATGATATGATATTCGAATAAATTCATCAAAAACACATTGTTTTTTATGATCTATGTATGTATCAGCTAGCTTATATATTTGTTCATATATTTGTCTGGATGTGTAGGAAGATTTTTATAAATCATACATTTATAAAATTGTAAATAGAAGAAAAAGTGTTTTCTATTCAAGGTTATTTTAATCAGTCATTTTAGATGTTTTGCTTTTTGTTTTCCATGCGTGTTAATGATTTATTTATTGATTGTCATTGTTTTTCCGTGATATTGTAATTTTTTTATGTGTTTTTATTTTTGTTGTTCTTTCAACTTGCAAGATCAACAAATAGATAATTCTTTCAGCTGATCTTAAATTTGATGGAAAATAAAAAGAAAAATGAAAAAAGAAAACTGTTGAGGACCATAGAACCAACAAGAATAACGAGAAAACAAACCGTACAAAATTTCATAGAGTTCGACAACATTTGTCAACGTAGATGATCACTTTATCCATTCGATTCATCTTCTTCTTCATCATCTTCTTCTTATATCATATACACGAGCATAATTCGCTTGAAGTCATATTAGCGCCAAAATGTAATTATTAATATTGATGTGTCAGCCAACGCACACACGCGCATTATTAAACGTATTTTTGTTCAAATTTTGTGCAAATGCGTAAATAAATAGCAGACAAGTAATATATAAAAAAAAAATACAGAAATATAAAGAACTGATATTTTAATTTGTTGATTTTCTTTTCTTTTCTACTAAATATGTTTTCTGTTTTCTTTATTATACATTTTTTTTCTCACTTTACATTAAAACAATAACACAAAAATATTCAGTTGATACCAACATCCATATAAATTGTATATACGTTAGGTTGGGTAGCGAAAAACGATGACAAAATCCACCTGAATCTAGAAAGTTTGCATCGAAAGTATTCTATTGTTTTCTAATGTCACGAAATGAAATTCAAAAAATGCATATAGATGACTCAGGTGTACTGTGTCATCCCTCATGATGCCCCAAATGAAAAATTCTCGAGAGAAAATCATACGGAAGAACTACGAATCTGTTTCGATCCATGCAGCTGCCTTAAAACATTCCAGATTTGTAAGGAAGCTTCAATGAAAAGACAATTTCAGTAATTTTAAGCTTTATTTGCGCTAATATCTGATATAAAACAACAACCGAGTCTAGTGCTCAAAAACAGGGTTGCTATTGCAAATGTTTTTTCTTTGTATCGAGATCGACCAATCCTAATCTACATAATCAAACATCATTCATAGAAGATGTTTACTATGCAAACGATTTCTATAAATCATAATAATATCTAGAAAAGCATAGAAAAGAAGAAGAAGAAAAAGAAGCAAGAGAAAATACTATACCTACGCAATTGTTAGTTTACATTTTATTTTTAAATGCATTTGCATAAAACATATAGATGAAAAATGATGGTACCAAAACACGACAAAATACTATTACAAATGGTTAATGTAGCGCCACCATCACCAGCACCACCGATCTGCTAGCTAGTTACTTATTATTCATTAGACATACATATGCATGTACGAATATGTGCTATGTGCGTAAACACATGTACGCAATCACGCATTTGCCAGCAGAACAACAACAACGAGAATACGTTAAGAGGTCACGTTGGCATCTTTGCCAAATGTTGTTGTCACATTTATTGCTGTCGCTATTATTATTATTATTATTAGTTTAGTATTTAAATGTAAAGATTTTCAAATGTAAAGACAACGTGTAAGCGCGCTCATTTTTGAATATTAATTATATTTATTTTGATTTTTTGTTTTTTGAGACACGAAAAAGAAAAAAAAGTTCAATTTTATTGCGTGTCAATGGCAAAAAATACGTCATAAGCCAGCGACACCAATCAACAAGAGAGAATATTAAAACACCACAGCGGCAAACAACAGCAATCAACAACACAACCGCGTATCTTACGCACACTTTAAGTGTTGTTGTTAATGATGTGTTGGCTGGCTGGCTGGCTGACCGACATGTAACAAAAACAAAAGACGATGAAAAGCAATTAAATATATATGATCCGCCCTCCCGCAATTAAAAATTAATGCTGGCAATTTAAAATGGCTGCTTTTCTGTATATTGTTTTTGACTTTTTTTTTGTATTTTTTCTTTCGTCGCAATATATATTTACATATAAAACGTGTACTTGTACTTGTACAATATTAAAGAATATACTTATATCTCTCTCAAAAAATTAATTTGTTTACCATTATAAAATATTTTGCAGTCACAGAAGAGTCACAAATTTGATGATTTTTAATTAATTTGAATTTGCAAAAATCACACTAATCTTTTTAGATTTTTTTTTTCATGCATTATATCTATAATAATATTGCATAATATAGCATTAAGCGTGAGTAATTTTAATTTGATGATAATTCAAGTAAATTACCAAATTTTTGGGTGATGTAAATTTTGCATTTTTTTGATTTTCAGTATTAATATTAATATTGAATTTTAGATAAATAGAATAATAAATATTGTTTAAGTCCCCTCAAAATGTAATATTCATATATGAGTACTGAAACAATTTCAAGCATGCATGTAGATATTTAATTATTGAATTCTGAGTGATTTTAATAACGACTGTAGTTTCTTTGTTCTATTTCATTTCATCCCCTTTGGCTATTTGAAACTAATAAAAAACTGTTACAAACTATTGCAATCGAAAACTCCGGCGTATATTTATAATAAAATTTGTTTCAAACTACTTAAGTATTTTCAGTCAACATCAATATTCAACTATATTTGAATATCGATAGCTCTGGCTAAAGGGGAATGAAGACTTATGTAATATAGATATTCTCTTCTAAACCATATTACCACATATTCATTGCAAAAAAAATAAATGTTTACAAGTAAAAGTTTCACCTAAAATGACTCTTAACTTCTCTTTTAATTATATACAACAAAGTTTGAATATTTTTCACACAATATTTATAAAGAAATCTGAATAGATCTCATTACATTTGAAAAATATTTAAATTTGAAAAGACCCATTGAACATCTTTAATTTTTCAAATATTTCTTCTAAAGCATAATATTATCATTCTTAAGATATATGGCCTACATATATAAGTATGTAATATTTATATTTCAACCATAAAAAGATACATACATACATATATTTATTTCCTTTTTTTTTTTGAAATATCAAAAATATTTCTCGCTTGCATGCAAATTACTTGCATTTATTTAATAAGTCTTTTAGCAATCAAACGAACCAACACCCCAACCATGTAGCACACTCAACAATTATTCAATAAACATTTTACTATACTGAGCTATAAAAAAACAAAAAATTTTTTATTTACCCAAATATTTAGTAGTACACTAGTAAGAAGGTGTACGGCATGACGTATGAGTAATATATAATAATCATATTGATGTAGTTGATTAAAAATTATCATAAAAAATTATAGTTTTAAATTTATAGCGAAAATAAAATATTCATATTTAATTTTACAATTATTTTTTCGTTCATTCTATAAACGAAAGTGTTTGCTTTTATTCATATTCTCATATATTTTTAATGATTTCATTGTATTACATTCTACTTTCTAATATCCTTGAACATCAGATATGTTAATTGTTTATCGTTTTCAATCTAAAAGTTATTGTCATTTTAGTGCACAAAATTTGCATTAAATTTCTATATATAAGCCCCTGTATATAGAACAATACATTGGGTTCATATTGCTTTTCTATATTTAATTCAACTATTGATAGAATACGTACGTATTGTAAATGCATACATTTTATCATTATGATTATATCATCAATATAGTAAAAGTTTTAATGCAAACACGCGCTCATCAATTGTAATATTACACAAAGAAAATATATGTATTAGTAGTACGATACATATACTTCAATATATGTTTATATTGATTGGCACATCGAGCTCTATTTTCTAATTGTTGATGGTATCAAAAGGTTACAGACCTTACAGAAATATTGGATTGAATGAGAATGAATTTGCAATAGGAATTTGTGGACTTTCGATTAAAGAATTATCTTAATATAAATGACATTGGAATAAAGCTGATGTAGGTAGTTATACAGTGATTACAATACACTCTCCGAGATTCAAAAGCCGCGTACGTGTATATGTAAGGGCTTTAAATGCACGCTCATAACATATATGAGTTGATTATATAGAGTTAGATGTGAGAAAAATGGATCAAAACTTAGACAAAAATGTAAAAAATCAATATTTTGTTGATAATTCAAAATCCTCTGAACACAATTGTTCCCAATTGTCCCATTGAACTTTCTACATGTAGTCAGACTAGAAATACTAGCACTAGAATTTTTACTTCTTTAATGATTTTCTTTGAAATTAATTTTTGCATATTTCTATATGAAATTTAATTAGAATTATTAATTCTTAAATATCGATATCTCTGATATTCAGAAGTACTCTTTATCATCCCCAAAATTGGTGAAAGTCCTAAAGCCAATAGCACAACATTACTTGAAAAAATCGTACATATTTCTACACGAAGTTGGCTATAATTGCTAAGGCTGGAAATTTGATATTTTTATAGACTTTTGTGAAATTAATTTCTCTATTCAGAATGTCTGGAGAAAGCTTTACAGCCTCTCAGCACAACATTATTCGAGAACAAATCGTTCAACTTTCACCACAAAGTGTAACGCTGACTATTATAACTAGAATTTGGACACCTTTAACACTTTCACTACACAAAGGCTGACTGGAACTACTATTAGAATTTGCGCATCTTTAATGGTCTTCTGCGTATTTAATTTCAATCTTCAGAAGTACTTTGTACCATCCTCAATTCATACAAATCGTTTTTAATTTATTTTACATTATGTTCTTTAAAAAATATTAACAGCACATAGCCATTAATTTTATTAAAATAACAATACTTGAAATAATGGAGCTTATATTTTTTAATCAATTTTCTTGTTTTGTCTATATTGTGATGATATTTTGGTAATTGAATTTTATATTGTGTTTTATTTGTACAACAGCGCAGACATAAACCATTTGCGAAATTTTCAATTCGTTTCATTTCATCTATTATTGATTATACTATAAATATTTGTAAGTGTTTGAGTGAGGGTATTGTATATATATGTTTGTGTATCTGTATGAGGGTATTGTCCTCAAGATTTTGAACCGTAATTTAATATTACCTATTTTATTGCCACTATTACATAAATATATTTAGTAGGTATAAAGTAGTATGTATGTATTTCATCCATCGTCTCGTAATAGTTGCTTCAGTTTACTTATGCTGCTGCTTAGTGTTATTTATTTTTTATATTATTTATTTGTCGCTTTTATTGAATGCATAGATGAAATTCATTTCTTTAGTCTTTGGCACAGCATAGTTGCATGGATTACTATACAAAAGACCGTATGGCATAATATCAAAAGTGTAACATCACCACCAACAACAACAGCAGTATCAGCAGTAGCATCAACAGTACATAGCTTTAGCAACAGTAGCTATGTTTAGATATTTGGCAACATGCTTATATGCTCACGTTTATTTATTTAAATTTTTTTTTTTTTTCAGTCTCGCATTGACGTCATCAGATTGATATACAGGCATACTTATCCACAAACATAAACGGTCATACGCACACATTGTCACTTACATGTATATGTAGTACACTTACTATACATAAGCATAAGCAAAATTACAAGGGCTTTTGCTTTCATTCGATGATGAGCATTATGCTTCTATTGCTGTTGTTGTCGTTGTTGTTGTTTTGAGTTGAAAATTTATAGTTATGTTGCAGGTTGTTGATTATTCATATGATAATGACGATGATGATGATAGTGATGATGTTTATGATAATTATTGTTGATTTTTTGGGAATCATAACATTGTTGCTACCGCTGCTGCTGCTGCTGCTGCTGCTGTTCTTTTTAATTATAGAGAGACAATGACATACAAGCACTTACGCTCATACTTACACATATAAAATGTCGCAAGTCGTTGACTGCTTATTTATGTATGTTTGCATGTATGCATGCTTATATAGATGTATGTACATTAATGTTAAAGTCTTTATGATGAGTGCAGCTGTTGTATTGCTAATTGTTGTTCTTGTAATTGGAATTAAATTTGTAATATGTCAAATATACACACACACACACACACAACATCTTCAATAATAATAAATATGGCATGATGACCAGAAATTTTAATGCCAAAAAGTTTGCTTAATTTCTTCTGACATAATTAATTTGTTTAGAGATTTTGCTTTCCATCGAAAATTGTGATGTGAATTGTATTTATTGATTGGTCGTGATGATGCTGATGATGGTGATGATGATGAAAGTGCTTTTTATACATTTTTACACAACTATAGCGCTGAACTACTGAACTACTGAAAGAACTGCATTTCAATTTTTACAAGCTTAATTTATGCATAAAAAGCGACTTCTTTGACTTTTCCTAGAAATATTTGAGTCGTGAATAATCCTGAATCGTATTTAGTTTAGTATGGGCAAAATTACTCTTAAAATTAAAATAATTTAATGATTAATTCGTTAATTACCGTTAATAATCAAAAATTATGTTTGGAGATTGCTAATTTTAAGTGTAAGGAATCCATTCTTATATTTATTTTGTTCACAAGCCTACACGAAATGTAATTATATTATCATTTGTTCTGTTTTTACATTAAAAAATCAATCATCAAGAAACTCATTTTTGAAATTTAGTAATCCTTTATTAAAGTTCAATTAAAATTTCGTTTAATACGTTCATGGCAAAAAAATAGAACAAAAAACATTTTTTTCAGATGGTTTTCAATGTGAGGAATCCACTTTTGGTATTCATTTTGTTCTAAAATTAACACTCGATGGTGTAGCAGTACAATTTTATTCATTTTTCGCATATCTTGCACTGAAAAATTACAATCTTTAAGTTTTTGAGAGTAAGAAATTTTTTTTTTAATTAATTTCGAACCCACCCTATGCTAGATAGTATTTAGTAAATTTTTTTTTTTTTTTGTTTTTCACGTATTTTTATAGTATAAATTGTGTGATTTGACGTGCTGTTAATACAATAACTCTATTTTTAATGGTTATTTTATGATACTATTTTACAAAAATAGGTGATCGTGTTCGATTTTTTATGATAGTTTTACATAAATATTGCTAATATTCCTGTTTTAGCTTCATTACTGAATGCTATCAAATGATAAAAATATTAAAAAATTAGTAACTTGCACCAAAAAATCATAAAGAGAGCAATTTTCCACTTTAAATATTGTGAAATATAAAAAAAAATTAGCGCCTGCTGTTAGTTCTATCCAAAAATTTTCAAAGAGCGATTTTTCGAATTAAAAATATATGAGAAATAAGGAAAATATAACAAAATTAAATTGCTCATATCAAAAATCTTAAAATAACCATTTCTAACTTTAACGATATAGGGAATATATGGAATATATGGATAGTGCTGACATTGGAAACAAAGTTTAGTGTGTTCTATTTTATACGTGTAAATGATAATTTCGAATAAAATGTTTTGATTTTTTACTTATGTTTCATTAATTTATCAAAAATTTGTTTAAGCCAAAGCTTATATTCCAAAAACCAAATCCGTCCAAACATTTCCCCATTAGCTTCCGTATTACTCCATACAATTAAGTCGTATTGATATTTTCATTATTCTCACTATTCTGTATTCTCACTATCATTCATCGTTTCTTAACCTCAATATGAAATTTATCATATAATAAATTCTTAAACTCGAAACTATGTAACATAATTTAATATTCTGCAAATTATGTTATAAAACAACATATTTCAAAAATTGCATCATTCTTATCAGTTTTCTAAATGTCATCATACAGCATTTATACAACATTTCCATAATATCACCAGCTCATCACCATCATCATCATCATAATCACGATTATCGACATCATCGAAAGCATCATCAATCTTTCCACTTCACTTGCTACCTACGAGTATGTGCGTCATTCAAACTTATAATCACTTGATTACATCTATTGCATGTTTAAGCGCTATGTATACGACATAGCGACTATAGGACATACACATACACATACATATGTGTGTATCACAAACAGGTATTAATATTTTAAATAAATGCGCACGAAAAACGCCTACAAAGGATTTTAAACTGTCCTATGTATGATATATGTAAATTACAGTGTGTTTTAAAAATAATAACAAATCTTGCTTTACTAATATGGATATAACATATGTATGTAATATCCTTTGTGAGTAATTCCTATTCAACTATACACACAATCACTTTTCTTTTCAAGTGCTCACACTCACTAAAGAACACTCAAATTATATAGCTTAGGCATATGCGTTAGGTTATCACGTTTTCACACATGATTTATAGTATAAGTACTTGTAGCAAAACTCAAAATTTGTTACAATTGTATACATGTGATAGACGGTTATAATGAATATATTTCTGTAGTCACTTGTTATGCCTACTCGTAATTTAAATTGTATTGTTTATGAGAGCTATAGTTTTACGTAAATATATGTATATTATTGCCGTTCTAGAATCTTCGAGAAATGAAAAGCTGAGTTAATGAAGAAAAGAGAAAATAGAAAAAGGTGACTGTTTCTAATGTGGTGGGTGGAAAATTAATTTTAAGTAAAATTGTATAAAACAAATATATTATATTTAGTTATATTTTCAAATATTCCTTGTAAACAACATTCTAAAGATGGATTGTCAATTATTGCATATTTTTATATCATCATATATATGTAACACGGTGTGACGCACCTCCACTTTTCACATTGCATCATTATATGATGGCTAATATCTGAATGTCTCTATACTTTCTTGCAACGAAATGTAGCCCAAGTCAATACAAGACATCCGTCGGAATATTGTTGACTAAATGCCATTTTAGTTCAAGGAAGGCTATTTTGTTAAAACGATTTTCTTTTTCTCAAGAAATACATTACGTACTTCGGTAACACCTAAGCTCAAAGAGTTGCATACATTCAATTGTGTCGGTTTACAAACATACTTGCCCATAGATAGATAAATAGATAGATAGATAGATAGAAGTAGGTTTGATTTTCATCCGATTCTGTGCATTTTGGAGCTCATTCTTTGGTTAGCAAATAAAATAGTATATTTTATTTTTCGTGTATAAAGTATGAAAATATAGAAACGAATGCAATAATTTGTATGGGAATTGGATGTGGATTTCATGTGATTCCACCCATTTTCTAAAATATAAGGTCTAGTAAAAATTAAATTAAATGCATTCAATTTAAAGTTTTATTTAGCATAGTTAGGATGATCCGATTTAGGTCAAATATGCACCGTTTTGTTCGATAACTTGTTACCATTTTGAAGGTAGTTTCATAATGTCACTCTCATAGAAACCCTCGTCCCCATTGGCAAAAAACTGGGACCATCGATTTTCACAAGCTTCTCTTGTGGCGAATTTTTCACCAGCAAAATCATTCGCCATAGACAGGAAAAGGTAGTAATCACTTGGTGCCAGGTCCGGACATAAGGTGGATGCATAAGAACCTCCCAATCAAGCTCCCGGAACTTCTGGCGAGTCACTATCGATGTGTGTGACCTGGCGTTGTCCTGATGGAACACAATTCCTCTCCTATTGGCCAAAGGGCGATTGCTTCCTTCAAACGATCTAATTGTTGACAGTGCAGGTCCGAATTAAGAGTTTAGCTGTAGGGGAGTAGCTAATAGTAGATAATTCCCTACCAATCCCACCAAACACATAGCAAAACCTGCCTAGCCGTCAACCCTGGCTTGGCCACCGTTTACCCGGGCTCATCGCGATTCGACCAAGACCGTTTTCGCTTGACGTTGTCGTAAGTGACCCACTTTTCACCACCAGTAACCATCCACTTCAGAAATGGATCGATTTAGTTGCGATTCAGTAGCGATTCACAGATGGAAATTCGGTCCATGAGGTTTTTTGGCGTTAACTCGTGTGGCACCCATACATGGAGCTCCTTTTTGTATCCAGCCTCATGTAAATGGTTTAAAACGGTTTTTTGTGCAATGTTTAGCTTCTGAGCAATAGAAACAGTGCTTACACGATGGTCAGACTCGACGATTTCCATTTTTTTAGCGATATTTTCGACAATCAGCCGTCCAGAGCGTGGTGCATCTTTGACATCAAAATTACCGGAACGGAATCGAGGAAACCAAAATTGCACGTGATTTGCTGTTACAGTATTAGGACCATAAACACTATTCACATTTTCAGCCGTCTGGCTTGCGTTTTCGCCTTTATCGAAAAACAACTGTAAAATATGGCGTATTTTCTCTTTACTGGTGTCCATCTTTGACGCGTGCTCAAACAATACTGAGTCAAGCAATCACAAAACTGCCTGAAAGGTTTATTTAGCACAAAATCCTATCTTTCTAAGGCCATCTAGCGTAACCCGATCACACTTATACAACGCGAGATACAGATTACTAAATCCATCTATTGGAAAAATACACCTGATATTTTTTCTGTGATCAGATTAAGTTTACAGAGCATATTTTAGTCCTATAGCTTTATATTTTCGTGCCTGAAATATGAAAATCTACATTGAACAACGTAGTTTTGTATGGTAAGTAGCCGTCGTTTTTATTCGATTCGACATATTTTCGAATAGATATAGATATTCGAATATTAAATAGTGAATATGACCATATATACCAAGTTTCATTTTAATAAGTTCATACTATTTACGCAAACACACACTATTTACGTGAAAACACAGATTCAACAGCACATCCCATGCACAGCATTATGTATGGGATGTACGCAAGCTTTATATCAGATTACGTTCATTATCTAAAATATATATGCTATGATCATATTACCTTTCTATAGAAACTTTTAGGTCGATAGTTTTATATTTTCGTGCGTAAAATAAGAAAATCCACATTCAACAGCATATTTTTGTGTGGCAGGTAAACGTTAATCTGATTGGCCCCGTTTTCTAATATATAGGTTCTATCATATTTTAAATCTATAGCTTTGTCGAACAATAAAATTTTATAAGTAAGGTAGATGTGAGCTATTTGATTCGTTTGTGAAAATAGTCCTATGTACCAATTTTCAACAAAATTTTTTCATGACATAATTACGGCAGTTAACGTGGTAATAGGCAGACTTAAAGACCTTATTTATTTGTAATGGCATTTCGTATGCCATACAATTCCTTACTAAATGGTAGACCTAACATCAAATTTGTGAACAATTTTTCTATTTCTACTTCAACATTTTTTTTTAAACATATTCGTTAAACTCAAATATTCAATATTACTTTATTTACTTAATATTGCATTACCCTGTACAAATTCAATGTCAGAATACTGACATTTTGAATTCGTCACAATGGCATACGTACATATTTAGGAATATATGTATGGTTTTTTTATTTGATTCGCCTTGCTAAAAATAGTCCCAAAAAATTGCTCATTTACTATATCCTTTTTGTAAATGTCACAGTATCCTTTATATATTTTTGTTTGCCCTCTTTTATTCTTCTTTTAGTAGCAATGGAGTATATGGTATATTCTCGTTTTATTATGTTATGGCTTAAGTACTTACGATTATTATGTTCATGTATGTATGCTTGTAGGTATTACCAATACTCTAATATTACAGTTTACGAGTATTTCTACCAAATATGATATAACTCAATGATTGTATGTGCATGTGTTTGTATTCATTTCAAGCACATAAATACATATGAATGTACCTAAATATATATTGTTCCCCTTTGTATGTTTTATAAATGATAGTTTACTATGAATAACATTATGGTAGGTACTTACCAAAGGTGCCCATAATGACAATATTGCTCCACGGCTAATTTGATGCTAACTTGTTGTTGTTGTTGTTCGTGTTGTTGCTTGATGTATAATGACTTTATTAGCCTGTCTAAAATACTATAATCCAATTTTATCTTACTACCTTTTATGTTTTTGTTGCTTTAGTTGATTACTGTATTAAATTTGTTCTTTTCTTTTTCACTTTTTTTCGTTGAGTTTTGAAGTTATTCTGTTAGAGTCACATTGGAATAGATTAATTGAATAAGCTTTTGCCTTTAATTGAATTTAAATGTACTGCTTCTTTTGTTTTTTTTTTCTATCAATATTAATTGAAATTATCGTTGATTTAATTTTAAAAATTGATTTTAAATTGATTTTAAATTAATCAATAAATATATAAAATAAATATTTTGGCACCACGATATTTTTTTCTTTTTTGTGATTGTTTGGTATTTTTCATATGATTTTGTACAATTTTTTACGTCTATATTTATATGTCTTAATTATGATTATTATTGACACTAAATTATATTGTTGACTCGTTGTGCTTTGTTGTTTTTTTATATTGTTTATTAACTTAAGTGGTTCATAGGCTTGATTGAAGAGTACATAGGTGTATATTCAATAAGTGACTGGCAAGAACTTTAAAATAGTTTATTGTCACAGTGTTTTAGTGAACAATATCTATTAGTTCATCTCTATTTTTCTTAATTATTTATCACTCTCTGTGAAGCATATTAAAAGAAAAAAGTGCCAAAAATAGCGCAACGTTATGATAAACACATTAATTATAATAATTTAATTCAATTTCAAACAAGTTGATGATGAAAATGTCACAAAAACCTACATCATTTATATATAGTAGGTTGGTATGTATTTATAATACAAGTCACAATTTAAAAGTTATTCATATGTGTGCGTTTGCTTGTGTGTGTATAGTACATAGTGTTTTTATTTTTAATTCAATAGTATATAATTAGAAATTAGCAAAAATCCATATTCAATAAAAATTGATATTAGAAGAAAATCTGTTTATTCGTTTTTTTTGTTTTGCTTTGCTTTAATTTCCGCAATTTTCAAAAAAATTTCTTTGTTTATCTATTAATTTATTTATTTTTGTTGCTGTTCAAATTTTCTATTTGATCCGAACGTTAACAGTTATCCGCACTGAATGTTTTCAAATTTTCCAAACGCATTGATTTTATATTTCGCATACGAACAAAAATCCAATGCTGCTGCTGGTGGTGGTGCCGCTGCTGTCACTGCCACTACATATGAATATACTCGCCTACAACAACAATCATAACAATAGAAACAACAAAATTTTCCATTTCTCGACGACGACGGCGGACGACGACAACAATCATATTGTGAAACATTCGCCGCAATATAATCCCAACAACAACAACGTCTAGCGACATCGGCATTATTGGAGCAGCATCAACGCATCAATATTAATCGTCGCAAGTGGGAATATTAAATTCGCCTTCAAGAGACACAATCTCTCAGAGAGTTTTTGGAGAAAATATTTGCACTCAAAATTGCGGAAGAGTAAAAGAAAGTGAGAAAGAGAGTGGGAAATGCAGAGCGAACTCGCAGATATTTATATTATTTACATTTCATTCTTTTGTTGTTCGTATTGAAAGCGAAATACCATATACTCAAAACCGAATGACATCAGCCTAGCCAGACCAGGACATTTTGTCCAATTGTAGGAAGTATGTTTTTTGCTTTATGCGAATTTAGATATTGTAAGGGGAACTATTTTAATTTTAAAACACATATGTTGAAGTTTAAATGTGTTTAAACTTGACTTTAACTTTATCTTTATCGATTTCTTAGATACTTATTTAACAGAAAACATAATCTTACTGTCGGCTGGGGCCGACCAAATTATACCCTGCATATGAAGATATATATTAAAAGTTTGCTCAAATATCCATCTTTATACCCTGCATAATGCAATATGCATGGTATATTCATTTCGGTCAGATGTTTGTGTCCACTTGAAGGAATCTCCGGAGATATAGACATGGATATATATTCGTGATCAACGTCGATTAAATTTTCGATTTAACGATGTCCGTCCGTCCGTCCGTCCGTCTGTCTGTCACCTGGCTGGTTCGCACGATAACTTGAGTAAATATTGAGCTATTTCGATGAAATTTGGCATAAGTAATCTATGATCCAAGGGTACGGAGGGGATTGATATTGGGCATGATCAGTCAATAACGACGCCCACACCAAGCATTCAAAGCGACTAACCTCGAAATTTTCAAAATCTTTAACTTGCTATAACTCACATAATATACCACTTGGGACAACAATATTTTGCACATAGAGTTATATTATACTACTATATAACCTCGCCAAAAGTGGGTGAGCCACGCCTACTTTCTAGCGTAGCTCCCATACAAAGTGTCTGTACTTCTTTTAAATTGAAACTGCTGTAACTTCTACAATCATCTGTCTAGAATAACCGTAACTGACACTTTAGATTAACACGGCAGTCAGAAATAATATGGCAGAAAATAAATGTGCCACGCCCACTCCTTTTTGGGTCTCCCATACAAAGTTGCGGAAATTAAAAAAAATGTTACCGGTTATAACTTGCAAACTATTCAGCGTAGAATAACGAGATTTAAGGTGTGGATTAGTATTGTACGAGCAACTAGGCTCACAGAAAATGGGCGCACCACGCCCAGTGTTTATCGTAGCCCCCATACAAATTTTAAATTGAAACAGCTGTAACTTCGGCAATCTTCTGTCTAGAATAACCATAATTGACACTTAAATTAACATCGTAGTCGCCAAAAATCTGGCAGAAAATCAGTGTGCCACGCCCACTCCTTCATGGGTCTACCATACAAAGTCGAGTGAATTAAACTAAAATTTTAAGCTCCATAGCTTACAAACCATTTAGCCTAGGACAACGAGACTTAGGGTATGGATTAGTATTGTACGAGCAACTAGGCTCACAGTAAATGGGCGCACCACGCCCTGTGTTAATCGTAGCCCCCATACAAATTTTAAATTGAAACAGCTGTAACTTAGGCAATCTTATGTCTACAATAACCATAATTGACACTTAAATTAATATCGTAGTCGGAAATAATCTGGCGAAAAATCAGCGTACCACGCCCACTTCTTATTGGGGCTCCCATACAAAGTTGAGGAAATTAAACAAAAATGTTAACCACCATAACTTAGAAACTATTCAATGTAGGACACCAAATTTAAGGTGTGGATTAACATTGAAAAATTAATTGGATTTACTAGAAAGTGGTAAGCCACTCCCACTTTTTATATAGCTCCCATACTAAGCCTCGGAATTATCTTAAAATCCTTTTACTTCGTCAAAGTCAACCATATTTCGGGTGTAAATTAGTAATATATGCAAAAATTGTTTCTCGAAAAGTGGAAATAAAAGAAAAGTTGGATATTCGAGTAAACTTTTTATATATAAATCTACATATGCAGGGTATAGTTTGGTCGGCCCCAGCCGACTGTAAGGAGATTTTTTTCTTTTATTTCCACTACTTTGTATGGAAGCTACATTAAGAAATAGACGTGGCTCACCAGTTTTTTGAGGAACAATTTTCGCATATAATACTAATCTACACCCGAAATATTGTTGACTTTGACGAAGTATTTTGTAAGTTATGAGGGTTGTAAACTAGATAATTTAAAGGAGGTTTTTAAGATAATTCCGAGGCTTAGTATGGGAGCTATATAAAAAGTAGGCATGTAATACCTCTTTCTTGTAAATATAATTAACTTTGCAATATTAATCCACATCTCAAATTTGGTTGAGTTATGTTGCATAGTTCGTAAGTTATAGCGGTTTAAATTTTATTAAATTTTTGCAACTTTATAAGGTAGCACCATTAAAAATTGGGTTATTTCCGACTACGATATTAATCTAAGTGTTAATTATGGTTATTCTAGACAAAAGATTGCCGAAGTTACGGGTGTTTCAATTTAAAAGAAATTCGGTCATTTTGTATAGGGTCTACTATAAACAGTGGGCGTGTCTCGTCCATTTCCTGTGAGTCTAGTTGCTCCTGCAATACTAATCCACTCCTTAAATCCCGTTGTTCCATGCTAAATAGTTTGTAAGTAATGGCGTTTAAAAGTTTTTTTTTTAATTCCCTGGATTTTGTAAAGGAGCCATATAAAAAAGTGGGCGTGGTTTACTGATTTCAAGTAAGCTTATTTCCGACTACCATATAATTTTAAGCTTCGAATATGGTTCTCTTAGACAGAAGATTGACGAAGTTACAGCTGTTTCAATTTAAAAGCAATAAAGATACTGTGTATGAGAGCTACTATAAAAAGTAGGCGTGGCTCGCCCATTTCTGGCAAGGTTAAGTAGCAGTCGTCTATAACTCTACGTGCCAAATATTGTTGTCGCAGATGGTATATTAAGTGAGTTATAGCAAGTTAAATATTTTGAAAACTCCGAGGTTAGTCGCTATTGATCGATCATGCCCAATATCAATCCCTTTCGTACCCTTAGATCATAGGTTACTTATGCCAAATTTTGTCTAAATAGCTTAATATTTGCTCAAGTTATAGTGCGAACCAGCCAGGTGAGAGACAGACGGACGGACATCGTTAAATGAATATATATATTTTTCTATATCTCCGCAAGGGGTTACAAACATCTGACCGAAATGAATATACCTTACATATTATGAGTACATTATGCTGGGTATAAAAATACTAGGAAGAATGTACCATTCATGAGCTACAGAGTTTTGAAAAATATCCAAAAATTACGTTTGCTATGAAAATAATGTAGATTTGAAGATTTTTTACCAATGAATACTTTTAGAAAGTTCTCGGTATTCATGACGAACACGGTGAATACGACTTAACAAACGCTTCATAAGACCAAAGTAACCGCAGTGTTAACCGTTGAATCAATTGAATTAAACTCTTTATGAAAAGTTGCTTTGAAATTGTAAAAAAAAAATCATCAATTGATTTTTTAATTCATTAAATGAGATTTATTTGGATTTCCTTGGCCCGGTGACCAGCATTTAGCACTTTGACTTTGGATGCACCACATCTCATCACCAGTGAGAATCGACCTAACGAAGTTTTCGTTACTTCGAGCGCCGTTACTGACGTATTTGCACGTATTTGAATTTGGCATCTGTAAAAAAATGTTTCAGTTAAAATGTGATGAATTGTTGTTCAAATGAATTCGACTATTCCTAATTCAATTTCCATGAATCTTACCGAAAAGTTTCACAAAATCACATACATTTTTAAATTTTCGTCAGTAATCGCATCACATAGTCGACTTGAATGTACGTCGACATTTACGTTTTCTCTGCTCTCCTTAAATCATTGATGGCACTCAAAATCGTGTTCTGGATAGACAGTTTTCACCATAAGCAATTTGAAGCATTTGAAGCATTTCGGTAGCACTTATATCACTTATAACACAAAATTTAATATTTATTCTTTTTACACATACATTATAAACGATTTTCCACCGATACACAAAAACGTTTGCCACTTAATGCGCTTTATTGTCGCTTCTACTGCTTGAAATATCATGAAATTTAGACCGAATGTTAAGGAACATTGCCAATCAGAATTTTTTATTATACAGATCAAATTTTTAGAGGTCTTTTGCAAACGATTAAATTCAAATTCAGCAATGGAAAGTGAAACTGTTATCATTGAAAATCATAGTATGTATTTATTAATCAATCAGAAACAAATCCACAAATAACACATTAGTCATAAGTATGGGAGAAATTCAAAAGAATGGCAGCTCTGATCGCGTGGCAGTTTTTATCTCACTATGTTGCTGTTGCTGTTGAAGACAAATTTGCCTCATATTGTAGTGATGCCAGTATTTTATTAACTAATTTGCCATCAGCGCAAGAGTTCGACTAATCTGGAAATATTACAAAATCGAATTCGTTCAGAAAATATGGAAAATTTTATCATTTTATTTCAGTTAAATATTTATATAGTATTTTTTAGAGTGCAGTAACCGCTTACGGTAATTTTCTAAATTTAATAGATGAGTGTTTTTAAATTTCTGATTGAAACAACACAACATAACACAAACGCAAACACACAAACTCAATCAGTTAAACAACTTTCAAAATATTCAAGATGTCAACAGCTTTGGTTTAATATTAAAACTGATCTTCATTTAATAATGGAAGTTTGCGTTCTTTCTTAAGGGGGGAGTAAGGGATAATTTGATATAAAAAATACTTTTTTCGCTGATTTTTTACGGAGATACGGCTTAAGCTAATTTATTCAAACTTTTTTTTAATTATAAAGCATCATCTAGAGAATATTTAGTTAAATTTCCGTAATTAAATATTGAGAAATAAGCCGGTAACAGAGCATTTCCCAAAGCGTGTTTTGAAAAATACGTTGTTCGGTGAACACGATAACTCGGCGTAGAATTATCTGAAATCAAAAATGTTGTTAAATTTACTTAAGGTATGAGTTCATTCTCTCCCTCCCGTCGTTGTTGAGTTATCATTTTCGTTTTTCAACAGTTTCGTGGTCTATTTAAGCAAAAAACGCGAATTCGCGCTAAATTTTCCGCTACTTTTTAGGTGACAAACTACCTTAATATGAAAATGGAAAAATGTAAATTATGGAGGCATTTTGTACCAAGAAAGTATGTTTCAAGTATGAAAAGAATCGGTCGAGTAGATTTTGCAGGATCGTATTTACGGACTTTGAAAATTCGGTGTTCAAAAAAACAGGTTTGTTGTTTTTTTTTCTCAAAAAGTGAAAAAAAATTTTTTTTGTAACTCATACTGAATCACCGATCCCAGGTCCATAAAGTACGTTCCCGGCAGCAATCTCGTTGTCTTGGAAATGAAAGAAGAAAAAAAGCGATTTTCCGAATCTTCTTTTCCCTTATCCCCCCTTAAGCGGTTACTGCTTTTTGCCACAGAACTTATTGTAAATATAAATTCAATAAGCGTATCATATTTTTTGAATATCAAATTTTTTTTTTTTTGGTTTTATTGCAACGAAGAGCTGATCTTTTCGTTGTCTAGGCACTTGACTACATGAATGAAAAATTAAATAACATAAACAAGTGTGGTTATTTCACAGGCCATTGCAGCCTCAAATACCACTTAAAGAAGTTAGATCTTCTGACACTGATGTCTGCCGGTTCTGCAACTTAGACATCGTAAGGTCGGAGCACATTCTCTGTAAATGTCAAGCTCTTGGCAGACAAAGACAAAACCAGTTTGATGATAGTATAGTGCCTCCATATAAATTGTGGAATAATGAACCCAAACCCAACAAGGTGCTGAAATTTATTAAAAGCCTAAAAATGTAGGGTTACCCAAAGATTGCACCATAGATCAAATCTGGCCGCAGTGTACAAGGGTCTGTTAATAATAATAATAATAATAATAATAATAATATCATAAACATAAAAATAAATATGTGGCAATTAAAGCCCCAAAGGGCTCATTGGCCGAGCTTGTCTTCCATTACTGCTGTGCGTCTCAAATTTAGACAGTATTAGAAGGGACCTATTTATTTTAGCCGGTTTCGAACGGCAGAACCCTTGTGACATCACTTTTTCTGAGCTTTGTCACAGAGTTCTTTTAGAAGCTTTTTCATGGTAAGTTGTTACTGTCGTAAGAATTTCCAATTGCTTGTCGACAGGTGGGTACCATTCGAAAGAAAAATCTTATCGATATTAAATTTGTTATACATCACCACGACCTACAGATCAGAAGGCGAACACACTAACCACTGAGCTACTGCACCCCACTAATATCATAAACAAGTGTAATAAAAATGTGGAATGGAGTATTTAATTATAAAAAAATATTCATAATAATGGAGCAACTCAGAACTGAAAAGTATGATTAGAAATTAAGTTGGAATATCGTAAATTTACGTATTATACGTATAATTTTTAGCAACTTTTTATTTTTTTTATTTATTTTTTTTTTATTTCTTAGTGGTGGTGTGCGCTTACTATGTTCAAAATTTTCCTAATGCTGTGGTTATATTACCAATCAATTGAACGCTAATCGCAAAAATAGTTTTTGATTTCAATACAAAATTAAAAATGAACTCCAAAAATTAACATATGCATGTCAATCAATTCTGATTGCTGTTCTTGACACCAATCAGATCAATTTCACCAGTGTTGCCATATCCAATTTTATATAGAGAAAAAGAAAATGTGAGAAAAAATATTTGTAAATAATGCAACATTGCTTAATGGGTATTGCGTACATACATGTTTATTATGTTGACAAATGGGAAGGATTATTAAATTGTAAACATTAGTTATATAAATTCCCTTTAAAGAAAGCTATTCGCGTTTGTTATATATTCTGAGTATGTACTGTTTGAGAGAATTTTCTCGTTAAGAAAAGAAATTCTATAATTTTAAATTTATTATTTTATTTAGAAATGGTGTTTTCGTGGAACAGACCTCTCACTGAAGAACTTATTACTCTGCTGCAAATTAATGAACGCTTGTGGGATACAAGAAATCCAAGTTAATCTAATCGGGAAAAACGGGAACGGGCCCTAGATGCTATGCAACAGTAATTGTGTAAAATTGCTAGTGACATAGGAAAACATGATATCCTGGCAAAATTTCAGTCCTTTGAAGCCAATATAGGAAAGAGTTGACACCAGTACTGCCATTCGTTGATCTGGCGGTATTGCCAGGAATTTCGCATCGGTCATCCTTATGTAATTTTTGAAGGCCCAGAAGTCGTTATGTTGTAATTCCTTTGTCAGGAATGTAAGAGAGCCGTTTGTATTTCGGTTTTTTCGCAATTTTTTTATCCCACTTGTTCGTTTTCTTTTTTGTCGATTTTTCGATGATACTTTTTCTATTAGCTCAATTATTTTTCCCAGTACACTTCTATAATTATCGTTCCAAAATCACACATTCTCAGCATATATGGTTGCTGTTTTTATCAAATCATTCAGCGTGGTATCCATTATGAAATCAATTGAAATTTAATACAGCACAATTATTTTGATAAAATATTACACCTCTGTCTCAGCAATCATGTGTAACCACCCAACAATCAAAATTGGTGAAACGGAAAATGAACGCCATGATTGGCGTTCAATTGATTGGTAATATCACCACGGCATAACGAAATTGTTTGCGAATATTTTCAAAAGCACTGTATTTCCGAAAAGTGTTTTGGAAAATATTTAAAAACAAATGTATATTACACAAATTTTTTTTCTCGAGAATATTGAATATTTTCCTTTTCGTTTAATTTTGAATTGAAATTTCCCCCAAAAAGAAATAACAACTCTCTAAAACTGGCATCACTGTGTGCCTTATGATTTCGGCTGCTTTCTTGTTGTGGTAGTTGTGTCAGCAGAAAAACTCACTCAGATACAAAATTGTTCTCTCAAGAAAGTACGAGTATCTATAGTCGCACGTTTTCTCCCATCTACTACCATAAAATCACATGGCGTATGAGTAATATTGAATTGTATAACTTTATTTCATTTGTTGTCGCTATTTGAAAAGTTACTTACACTAGCATTGCTTTCACAATGTGTTAAAGTGTTTGAATATGTTTGAATATGTTTGAATATTAAATCAAATTTAACGTCATCATTATTTATTGTCGACGACGACTATTTATATTGCTGTTGCTTGTGTTTTTTCATGTGCTCATTAATACAGAGACGTCTACGAAAAATGTTAACCCAAATGGTTCTACTCTAGTTAATAATAGTTGGTAAAAGGTATATGGAGAGAGTTTTAAAGTTGGTTCAATACGTACTAATAATATTGGAACCATTCATTTTAGATTAGTTTTTTATTGCTATAACACATCAAGGGAAATTTTTTTCTTGTCTTCTAGTAGCCTGCCATCAGCTTGTTTTCCATAACATGCTTGTAATCATCTGAGCAAAAACATGAACAACTACGAAATGCCTTGAAATCCATAGCGGAGTCTTGGTGAGAGGTCTACGCGGCATTTGGGAATTTTATTTTGTAATGAACACATCCATGTCCTTCTCCAAAACGTTTAATTGCTACACCACTCTCCAGTTCATCTCAGAAGGCAGTTGACAGCTCTTTTGAATGGTTTGAACGAGTTCTGTTTATTGATTTAATGTTCTATGGTGAATATTTTGTCGTCAGTAATGAAATGAAGTCATGTACTACCGAAGCAGTGAATACGAAAAGATGTTTACTTTCCATGGCTATATATTCTGCTTTTGAAAAAAGATTCAAGGGATTTGGATGGTTAGACATTTGATGGTCTATCCCTTCATTAGAATCTTTAAACATTTCCACAATGTGATACATTAATATATTACTTGTGATGTTGCGCGATAGTAATCTCAAGAAGATATTGTTTGCTTTCAGGTTACATTTTAGGTCAAACACAAAGTTCAATATCGCTTTATTTAATTATCGTAAACGACAGACGCTCACAATTTTTTACGTGCAAACGAAGAATGAATGGTACGAACGGCCAAAATGGTTTCAAGTTGAAGTTTTGCGTTTAATTATTATATTTTCTCACAATTAATTAATTTAATTATGCAATTATGAAAGTAGTAGGGATCAGTATTAAGAAGGATCTAAAAATTATCCGAACCATGTGACAATAAAGATTTTTATCGAAAATCAGAAAACGACAACAGTAAACTTTACTATTTTTACCGAAGTGACCCTTATGTTTCATTAAAATTTTATTATAAGTTTTCTGCAAAAATTCCTCGAAAATCTGTCATTATGTCGCTCAATAAATATCCCTTGTTTAGAAACTTTGACTGCTACATTGCAACATATTAAATATTAATTATTTTTTGACAAGATTGCTATTACTGATATTGGGTCATTGAGCTTTTTTCCCATATTGTAAGTATGTATTAAATCAATATAATACGAATGTATTTTTAATGGCATTTTCCCATTTTTTTTTTTGCTTTATTTTATACTGTTCTCTTGACATTGATTTGATAGAATATAAGAAGGCATATGTCTATAAATAAAGATTTCAACAATATAATGTTTATTACTTGCAAGTACTTTTTCCAAGAAATTTACCTGCGTATCGTATGTACATGGAAACAACTGATATCATGTTATGGATGGTTATGATATATAAATTGCGCATTTATGAGCATTTATTTTTATATGCAAGGTATATTCATTTCGGTCAGATGTTTGTAACCACTTGAAGGAATCTCCGGAGATATAGAAAATGATATATATTCGTGATCAGCGTCGCTTAAATTTTCGATTTAACGATGTCCGTCCGTCCGTCCGTCCGTAAGTATCCTATGATCCACGGGTACAGAGGGGATTGATATTGGGCATGATCGGTCAATGGCCACGCCCACAGCAAGCATTCAAAACGACTAACCTCGGAATTTTCAAAATCTTTAATTTGCTATAACTCACTTAATATACCATCTGGGACAACAATATTTGACACATAAAATTATAATATACTACTACAAAACCTTGCCAAAAATTGGCATGCCACGCTTACTTTTTATAGTAAGTCCCACACAAAGTGTCTGTACTTCTTTTGAATTGAAACAGCTGTAACTTCTACATTCTTCTGTCTAGAATAACCATAATTGACACTTAGATTAACATGGCAGTCGGAAATAATATGACAAAAAATCAGCGTGCTTCGCCCACTTCTCATTGGGGCTCCCATACAAAGTCGAGGGAATTAAACTAAAACTTTTAACCTCCATAACTTACAAACCGTTTAGCATAGAACAACGTGATTTAAGGTGTGGATTAGTATTGTAAGAGGAACTAGGTTCACAGCAAATGGATGCGCCACGCCCACTGTTTATAGTAGCCCCCATACAAAATGACCGAATTTCGTTTAAATTGAAATAGCTGTAGCTTCTGCATCCTTCTGTCTAGAACAATCATAATTAATACTTAGGTTAATATGATAGTCGGAAATAATCTGGAAAAAAATCAGCGTGCCACGCCCACTTCTTATTGAGGCTCCCATACAAAGTTGAGGGAATTAAACTAAAATTTTAAGCTCCATAGCTTACAAACCATTTAGCCTAGGACAACGAGACTTAGGGTATGGATTAGTATTGTACGAGCAACTAGGCTCACAGAAAATGGGCGCACCACGCCCAGTGTTTATCGTAGCCCCCATACAAATTTTAAATTGAAACAGCTGTAACTTCGGCAATCTTCTGTCTAGAATAACCATAATTGACACTTAAATTAATATCGTAGTCGGAAATAATCTGGCAGAAAATCAGTGTGCCACGCCCACTCCTTCATGGGTCTCCCATACAAAGTCGAGTGAATTAAACTAAAATTTTAAGCTCCATAGCTTACAAACCATTTAGCCTAGGACAACGAGACTTAGGGTATGGATTAGTATTGTACGAGCAACTAGGCTCACAGAAAATGGGCGCACCACGCCCAGTGTTTATCGTAGCCCCCATACAAATTTTAAATTGAAACAGCTGTAACTTCGGCAATCTTCTGTCTAGAATAACCATAATTGACACTTAAATTATTATCGTAGTCGGAAATAATCTGGCGAAAAATCAGCGTACCACGCCCACTTCTTATTGGGGCTCCCATACAAAGTTGAGGAAATTAAACAAAAATGTTAACCACCATAACTTAGAAACTATTCAACGTAGGACACCAAATTTAAGGTGTGGATTAACATTGAAAAATTAATAGGATTTACTAGAAAGTGGTAAGCCACGCCCACTTTTTATATAGCTCTCATACTAAGCCTCGGAATTATCTTAAAATCCTTTTACTTCGTCAAAGTCAACCATATTTCGGGTGTAAATTAGTAGTATATGCAAAAATTGTTTCTCGAAAAGTGGAAATAAAAGAAAAGTTGGATATTCGAGTAAACTTTTTATATATAAATCTACATATGCAGGGTATAGTTTGGTCGGCCCCAGCCGACTGTAAGGAGATTTTTAGTTCTCAATTATCCAAAAAGAGCTTACTTAACCCAACTCATTTGCCTAACAATGTTTATGGATAATCTCTACTGTCAATATCAACAATAAAATGCTAGACAGTTAATTTTAACTTCCGTTTTATAATCCAGCAGACGTCTGAGTACCATTGTAGTAACAGTCCATTTAATCTATAAATTCCTTAAATTATAATTGACGTTCGGCTGTATGCATGTCAATTAAATGTGTAAATATGTAGTATTTTGCATAAATATTTGCTAATACCCAAGCTCGCTGTCAAATGGGTGCCGCAATTACCTCATAAGCGTTTGTCGATGTTCGACAATAAAATACAGATTCATCACAACCAAGATGGGTATATTAACAATCAATAAATTGTTAGAAACTTTAGATACGCCTCCTGGACTTTTTGAGATATGCATTTCATAATTGACATCAATTAAAATAGTTTGAAATTCTATTCTTCTTTTTCTTATTTGACCATCATAACCGAATATTGCTCGAAAAACATTTAACCTGTCACATCTGGCTTTGGCTTGTTAGAGCCACAGATTTTCCAGTACTTGATCCTTTCCTCTGAAGGTAAGTCTTCCGAGAGATTTATAGAGCGTGACTTTCGTTCTTCGATACTACTCACCACCTGTTTGCAAGAGTGATCTCTTACGTGGTTTCCAGGCGTTATTACTGATTTCAATGCTGATTCTAAGATAGACATGACTTTTACTTCTGTAAAAATGTAATTGACAATCGTAAAGTGTGATTTAAGGAGCCGGAATTCTGTGTTTGTTGACACAAGGCACTTCCTTTTGCGCTCGTTCACCGTTAGACCACTTCGACGCATCTCTCCTCCAATTCAGAAAATTCTGCACTACCTGCTTGCATTTTGATACTAATTAAGCTAATATCATCATCATCATCATTAACACTCCATTAACACACTGAATAGATATGTTAGACGATAATGAGTCACCCCGTGTGCAACGAGTGCACCCCGTACTAAAGGGGGGGAAAGATGCTTCCTACTTTTCTTTACACAACGGGAATTAGACAATGTTATTCTGCTAAGCGGAATAAGTTTTGCAGAAATACTGAACTCAGACATTGTTGCATAGAGATAATCCCTCATCAGATTGACGATAATAGACAAACAGGTGATGTGAGTTGGTATATTTTTCTTGGAACTGCTCTAAGGCTCGGCGTACATTCATAAATCTCAACCGTGTTGTCGACCCTAAGCTTATATCTTTCACACACTACGCACTATAAATTCCACAGTAGTTAGCACAAATAGTTTTTATATATGGGGCAGAGTACACAGAGACTCAAATCTTCAGTTGTGTTTTTGTACGTAACTTGAAAAAATATTCACGATTCACATCTGTCACTAGATTTCCCTTTTCGTCGCGACAGCAATATGGATCCGGCTTTAAACCTGAACTAAAGCGATCGATCTTTTCAAAGAATTATTGAGTCTCATTTTCTTCTGCAAAGCATCAACACGTAAATTGGCTCTCGCACTGACAAAATTTTATGAATTGCGCTACAAATTCCATCCTAATCTACTGAATTTGTAAAAATGGCCCGTCCAACTTCATCAAATTTGTTCACCTTATCCTATGTTATGATTCATAACTTGTGAATGATTTCAAAATGCCATTTTACATACTTGTAGTCAAAATCTCTTTTTTGAACTATTTAACAATCCGCCCTCGAACGTAATTACTATCATCTCAGCTCTTTGGACATCTTGTCCTTGCGCTAAGAATGCTCTTCGATTAATTTTAATTAAAATGCACCATCACTTACTTAGGCCCTAATCCCTGCTGAACTTAATTTCTAATTATTTGTAGAAAAATCTTTTAGGATTACATTTCAATTATTTCGTATTTGCTTTGAGCTACATTCATTCTTAGTAAGTTCTTCTATAAATATAAAAATACTGTTGGATTGTATTTATATGTACGTGCATCTTAACAATCTTAGCAACCATTTAATGTAATGTACAGGTGCATAGGAGTATTGTAAATAAGTATTTTCGATTCTTATCACTATCTTGAACTAAATAACAATTTAAAAGTAACAACAAATGGTAAGATAGGTATAATTTGTACCACGCACGTAAGGTTTAATACAAGCAAAAAAGAAAATAAAATGTTCTTAACTTCAATGCAATGTAAATTTATTTAGTTTTAATTTTAATAATCATTTCATAGCACAACAAAGTAGAGTTGGTCAAGGTTTTTTTGATTTTCCAATGCAATGCAAATAACTTAAAAAGTCATATTGCACTATTAAAAACTTCTTCAATTATATTTCTTAGTGTGTCGTCATATACGTAGGTTTGATGTTATTCACGCAATATAAAAAATAGTTTAATTTTACACAAAATAATTACAATATTATTATCCTTAATGCACGATGTCAGATGTACATAGTCACTCACACACACGCACACACAAAAGTACACGAATTACTATCACTTTTTAATAAACAATTTGCTTTTCTCTTTATTTTCAAGTCACTCTGTCTCTCACTCTCTCTCCCTTTCATTATGTTTTATTGTGCCATAAATATGAATGTACAAAAAGAAACAATTTCAAGGACCTTCTCATTAATGTCTTGTATCTACATACATATTTACATAATCCACCATTAACGTCGATTGCGATTTACAATGAGCACGATTTGTAGCTTCAACAGAGATAACAAGTACATCTATAAACCGTGTAGCATGCCTCAATATTCTGTTTGAACAAAGTTTAGCATGCAATGCGTTTGTCCCTCAAAAATAAACTAAAGCGAAAAATTGAAGCGAGTAGAAAGCAAAAACAAAACAAAAGAAAGCTTCTCAACTCTCGGGCATACATGCGATTTGATGGACAGGCAAGGGGTGGTGTATTGGTATGACAGCATATGTACCTGGGGCTTCACATAATAAATCAATCCTGCATAAAATACATACAAGACAATAACAACAATAATAACAATAAAACTATGTACAATTGGGTAATCATATGTATCTGTACACATACATACCATTTCTATATAGGTATATGGGTATATCGTACAACAACCTCGTGAAAAGTAGGTTGCATACAAAAATAAAAAACTAAAACTAAAACAAACGAAAAATCGTCTTTCGTGCACTCTGAGTGTGCTTAATTCTGGATGACTCTACATTTTGTATATTGGCAGTTATGAGCTAAGGAGTTAGGTTGCCTTCAATTACGAATGTTATTATAAAATTCTTTCCCGGACAACTCCACAACTTAAAGCTTCAGTAATTTTGAAGAGATTTACAACTTTTTGGAAGGTCCAAATTGTTGTAGGTCATGTATAAAATCATGCGCCGCAGTGATTGTCCAAACAAAAATCTGCCTTCATCAAGTGCATACTTCTTTATAAAACCAGTAGTTACCTCTGAGCACCTTCATCAACATGTGATCAAAAATTTCACAATTGCACACGGTTTAGACCTCAGTAACCAAAAATTATTTCTAAGGTTGATTTAAATTGATACTAGTTTTCAAGGTATTGTTTCATCATCCCTTTTTCGAAAGTAATTCTGCTATTTGACCTATAACTTGAGCAAGAAACTATCGATTTGATTGTTAAAGGCTTCAAAATAATGCTAATCGAACAAACTAGCAAATATTGAAATAAATATGTGACACTTATAGGCCCCGAAGGGCCCTTTGACCAAGCTTTTCTTGCACTACTAAATTTTCGACCTACTTATATTAGCCGGTTCCGAACGTCAGAACCCTTGTGACAACACTTTTCCAGAGCTTTGTCACAGAGCTCTTTTGGGAGCGTTTTCAAGGCAAATTGTTACTGCCGGAAGTATTGCCAATTGATTGCCTTCAGCCGTGGATTGAGTCCACGAACTAACAAATATTACTAGCATTGTTTTCTATCCAAATATGAAAAAATTATTCGCTATATTGAATTAAAATTATCATCCAAAATCGACAAAAAAATTAATTAATCGTTAAAAAATTTGTAAGATTAAATTTTTTTTTAGAGTTCGTTCTTTTACAAGGAAAATAAGGTCTCGATTAAGAAGATCTATGTACAAATATTAAAATTGTTCTCCATTTGTTAATCGCAAATTGAGAAATAACCCCATCGCTCTCTAGAAGAGTAAAATGTATAACCGAAAATTTTCCGATACTGTCCACATGTAGCATCTAGAAAAGCTTATCGATTTTCTTTTTCGAGCCCGTAGTAAAAACAATGATTTTATTCCAGTCTTCTTATCAATTCTCGGAATCCGATCGAGTTTATCTTATACTCTTTTCCAAACAGATTTTTCTTATTTAACCATTCTACCATTGTTCTGAGTTTTAACTACCCCGCACTTTATTACAGATTCTATGCTAAAAATACGAAAACAAATAAACTTTAGCCTCCTTCAACCAACAAAGCAAAAAAAAAAAACTTCAAATGTGTTTGTAGTGTGCATCCTTTGTCGTGATAGAGTTCTTAATATGCTCTGATTTACTTTTGGAACAATAGAACTTTGTGCATACTCTGCTAGTATATAAGATTTTAGCCGCCAACATTGAGTGAGCTTCAATTTACGAACCTATTTATATACTAGATTCATGGTATAAGAATAGTTATGTACGAACTTTTTGTATGCTTTCGAACTTGTTAAATTATAGTATGTATGGATGGTTGCCATGTAAGATAAATGGAGTAATATTATATTGCATAGTGATACTCAAATATATAGTACGAGTATCAAGTGAGTAGTTCCTTACAAAGTATTAACTTCTAAATAAGTTAGTCTCTCATTGGTAATACAACTTGAATGTTGGTAATCATAGATGTGCCTCAGCTTAGACTCTAAAATATTTATACGTCTAGTTATAAGTAAATCTAGTTGGTGCTTTTCCAATCGACTGTAGAAAATGCATGATAAGAAAAGTTCAATAATAATAACGAAATCAAATGAAAATTCTACTATTCACATACTAGATGAGACCAAAGTAGATTGTTCGCAGAAAGTATGCCAAGCAAAAGTATCATCGGATGTGGACACATTACTTAATTTGAATGTGAATTCTTCCAACTCAAATACGATAGACGATCCGAAAATAGCAGACAATATTTCAGCACCAGAAATCGATATTAGTATCACTACAAAATCGCTACCTATTATAGTCAAATCCATTCTAAAGGAATCAAATAATTCATTGGAAACTCCATCAACTTCGAATGCAGCACTAAAAACAGGAACAGATTCCATTGATTCCAATGGACAATCAAAGAATTTATTATCCCTTGCTCCGGTAAGCAACTACTATTGTAATCGTCGCTCTTGGATCACCACGGATCGTATGAATGAATTGCGTCGCAAGGCGCAAGAGGCTGTCAAGCAAAATAAAACATTCACCATACGCGGTTGCTTCAATTCCGTCCGTAATGCTCTGATTACACGTGGATGGGTTGAGAAACTCGATTTACATCGCAAACACATACCGACGGGTATTTGTCAAGTTACCTACGATGATTTAGCACAAGGTCTGCCAAAACGTAAGGCCGGCGAGACGAGACGTCAGTACATAGCAAAATGTGAACGTAATATTATGTCACGTTTCCTAGAGCATATGCCCATTGATTTCCTTTGGACAAATCGCAAAGAGAAATGTGATTATATTGATCAGGCGAAAAATCCCGGAATGACCATCAATAAATTTCATCGTGCTCCGTTCACATCGAAAGAAGGTCTGTGCGCACAATTAAAAGATTTCCATTGGTTCTATGAGGAAGGCACTGCAGAAATGTATTTTCCACGCTGTTTCAATGTCTGGAGTCCGGAGGAATTGTGCGAATTTATTGAGAATTACAAACAGACCGCTTGCATAGCATTCATACGATCTATGGTCGATCATTATCGTCTCGGTGGTTTTGATGCTGTATTCTCACCATTCGGTAAGATACCATTCAATAGTATTGATTTTGCATTTAAACGTTGTAATGAGTACATCGAAAATTCACAACATAATGATATTGATGTTGAGGATCCGCCGAAAATATGGGAGCACGATTGGGATGCATTTCTCTATCAACAATATCATATGACTACTGAAGGTGGTAAAATTTTAGCCGATCCACAGCGTATTGTTGAGCATATTATAAAGGCTGCAGCACAACTCTTGGAAAATCTACAATTCTATTGGCCTCAATACTCTTTAGATGGTTATCAAAATCTATGGATTATTAAACCGGCGAATAAATGTCGTGGACGTGGCATACAATTAATGGATAATTTGAAAAAGATATTGAATGTCATAAATCCTGCAATTACATCGAAATCGCGTTATGTTGTGCAAAAATATATTGGTGAGTAGAATGATTTGTTAAAGCTTTAAAAAACGACACATTTATCAATGAAATTACAAAAAAAGATTACCAATATGGAGAAAATCAGTACCAGTGAGAGGAACTATGGGGGCTAGATCAGGTTTTTTGTTAATCTCACGGAAAATTTGACAAATAGCAAATATATTGTGAACAAATCTTGAGCGTATTCATGAATTTCGATAAAATTTTGAGTTTACTTTTGAAAATATCACGTATTTTTTTATAATTGTTTTTGATAAAGTTTGGTGATACGTGCCCAAGAGTAATCATTTTTTAAATGACAGAGTTAATAAATTTATCAAGACTTACGATTTCGCCGAATGAAATTTGTTATTTAAGCTCTATTTGAATGGCATTAAATGAGTTTGTTTTCGATTATTTTTCGTACATTTTGTGTGGGAGACCCATTAAGGGGTAAAAATACGGAGTTGGTATCTTCAAAAGAAATATTGCAGAACAAACATGAATGGCGTTCGATGATATATTTGATCCCTAAAAGGGCACTCATTTTTGTATGAGTGCCCCTCTAGATAGTGGAAAAAGGGAGTAAGAATGTTCTATTAAAACATTGAAAATTTAAAATTATTAGGAGTCGTCCTTACATTTCACCACGATAGATGCTATCGTTTTTATATTCATTTTGTAGGGGAGTAGGTGGCAGGCATGTTCAGGATTAATGTTGGGGAGCAAAAACGGTCGCAAATTTTTTTGATCTCCTCTATGGTCACATTATTTCAACTTTATGAGAAACCTCTAAAGGGGTGAAGATATGGGGTGAGTAAGTTCATAAAAATGTTAGGTAGAAAAATTAATGGAGGTGGGTCATTCATTCATTTCACCTCTGTACAGGCGAATCCTGGTTTTAAGGTTTTTTATGTTCATTTTGTAGCTAGAGGTAGGTGGCAATTATGTTGAGGAAAAATGTTGGGGAGAAAACATAGGAGTCGATTATATGTTTCACCAACCTAAGACCGACTCCTGAGCAGCTGTGGCGTTTTTTTTTTATAGATTTTCCTTCTATTTGGTTGAGATTCGACCACGAGTCGCAACCATTTATCACCACCACAAATTTTTTTGTCCTACCATTTTTTTAGTATTTTACGTAACCTCACAAAATCATACTTACAATTATTATTACATATGCCATCTGAATATTGTCATTCTGTCAATTTTTTTTTCAACATAAGAAATAATCAAAAATTTACAGTCAATTTCCCGAATTCCATCGTCGAAAATCCTGACAATAGAAATTAATTTTAATATCCAATTTTTTTAGATTTAAGAATTTTTCTTGACGGATGGTGGGTGCCGTTCGAGAAAAAAATGTTTAGCCCTACATCAAAAAAAAGTGCTGAGGAGTTGAGCTCCTAAATTGGCCGGTTTTTAGTGTTCGTGTTTATTTATACTCTAAAACATAGTCTACACGTTTCTGTTGATCAGTCTCTTATAGAAAAATTTAATGAAAAAAAAATTTCTGGAATGTATTAACCGTCTCTGTTTGGGAGGAAAGTAATAGATTGATACACTCCAAAAATATGTAAAAAAAAATTAATTAAGCACCTTAAGCCCCAAAGGGCTCTTTGGCCGAGCCTCTCTTCCATTACTGTTATGCGTGTTAAATTATGAGCAGTATTAGAAGGGACTTATTTTAGCCGGTTCCGAACGACAGAATTCTTGCGACATCACTTTTTCTGAGCTTTGTCGCAGAGTTCTTTTAGAAGCTTTTTTATGGCAAGTTGTTACTGAGTGCCGTTCGAAAGAAAAATATTTTCGATATTAAATTTGTTATGCTTCAGCCAGGGATTGAACCCTCAACCTACAGATCAGATGGCCAACACACTAATCACCGAGCTACGGCAAATATGTTTTATGTAAGATTTACTACAAGTCTCTAACATAACATAAATATTTTGTAGCAGTTATTAATGTTACTTCAATTCTTTAATTCATTTTTTCAGTTGGTACTTGTTGCAAGTCTAAGTCTAACCATATTTACACGTTTCTAATGTTCAGTAACTTATAGTGAAATTTTATAAGAAACATTTTCCAACATAATATTTACCCTCTGAAGTTTTGAAATCAGTTAATAGAAAAACAAAATACTCATATCCTGCAAAGAAAAATATTATCGCAAACAAACAACCAACAAGGAAATTTATAGTACAAAAATAAAATTTTCATGAAAAAAAGAAACCAAATATAGTCAATGGAAAATAACAGAAATATTTACATTGCCCTTATGTTTACAAAGCATTGATACTTCTCCCACTTTGTCAGAGTAAAGATTATGAAAGAAATCTATTTTTAACCGACTTCATTAAAATACCAATAGATACCAATACATATGGCTATGTGTATGGAAATAGAAGATAGTGATAGAAAGTCAGCAGGATGATTATTAAAGTAGGTCAGAAAATTGTATGTTATATCTTCCTACGAAATTCTATGCACGTCTTTTTGACTACCTACGGGATGAGTAAAGGATTAGAATGTTTAGAATGTTTATTTGCCTGTCTAATCAATTTTCATCAAACCAAATATTATCATTATTATGTACATTAAACAATAATAATCATAATTACATATATGTATAGGATTATTTTTCTTACGAAAAATGAACAATTCATCATGTAATTTTATCTACCAATGGACTGTCACGTTGCCAAATGCCATACCTAGTACATATGTTTGTTTCTTAATGGTGCTTTTTATAGACGCCAATAGAAGCCAATTTATGCATAGCAAGAGCAAACAAAAAATAGCAAATAATAATCTAAATTTAGAAAAGGAAAAAGTTTTATTTACACAAAAGGCAAAATCATATAATATCCAAGAGAACAACTTCCTACACACACTGACTCAAAATATACAATGATAATATTACAGAAATCATATGAATTACTGTAGTGCATATGTAATCAACCAAGCAACCACTAACAATTCAATTTTATGTAAGGTACACCCCAAACTGACACCACGACACGACCAGTCCCAAGTTATTCAATATTATGTACACACACGAGCTTTGACTAAGAGAACGTGTAGATACGCTCACAAAAAGGCAGGCAGGCAAGCAAGCAAGCACAACAATAATAACAAAAATAGTAGCTAAAATCAATGAACTCGGAGTTAAGAGACCACCACCATCACCACCGCCAACCCGCATCAAACTTTACACAAGCAAACCAAATTGAATGAAAGAAAAAACATGCAACAAGTTGCCAAATTATAAATTGTATTGCCGCTATTGTATGTCATATGCGTTAGCGTTAGAAAAATACATTCATATCTATTGAAATGAAATGAACTAAAATCGTCTCTCTCCTTTTTCTGTGCTTTCGTTTCTTGCTTTTATTGTGTGTCATTGTTGAACTCAATCACAAATGTCCTTGAAATATTCTCGCTCTCTACCACATTCTCTTGCTCTCTAATTTAGATAAGTGTTTGATGATTTTTGATACGCAACACCATATTATTATTCCTCTCACATTTCTTGTTCCTCCACTTTTTCTTCTATTCGTAGAACGACCTTTGATAATACATCATACAAAATTTGATATACGTCAATGGTTTCTCATCACCAACGTACAACCATTAGTGGTGTGGATGTATAAGGAGAGCTATTTGCGCTTCAGCTCACAAGAGTATAGTCTAACAAATCATCATGAGTCCGTACATTTGACCAATCATGCAATACAAAAGAAGTATACGAATGGTAAACGTGATAAACGTTTACCAACTGAAAATATGTGGGATTGTTATTCATTTCAAGCATACTTACGACAGATTGGAAAACAGGATATGTGGTTGGAACGCATCTATCCGGGTATGCGTAAGGCAATTATCGGTACAATGCTTGCATCACAAGATAACATGGACAGAAGGCCGAATACGTTTGAACTATTCGGTGCTGATTTTATGATTTGTGAGAATTTCTACCCATGGTTGATTGAGATCAATTCAAGTCCAGATTTGGGAGCAACTACTAGTGTTACAGCGCGAATGTGTCCACAGTGTTTGGAAGATGTGATTAAGGGTAAGTGAAGTACGGGTATCTCTTTTTTTTTCGTTGTCCTTTTGTTTTTTTCCTTCAACTAGTTAGAGTCCCACTTATGTTTATATTTTCCACAAAATTTATGTAACCAAATACAATGTTTAATATTTTGTTCGAAGACCATCTGTCAAGTTTACTTTTAACAAATTCATAATTGAATTCAATCCTCATGGAATACCTCGGATTTCTGGGTGTAAAACTCTAAAGCCAAATGGTTTTCGCTGGACTCTCTAGATGGCAGCTGTACACTATTCAGAGAGTCCTGTAGAAGTAGCAGAAGTTTTAGATGGAAAGGAGACTTTTAAGCATTTTCTTTACGAAATTCCAGATCTGTCGAGGACAAGTCAAAGTTTATCACGACAATCTGTCAAACTGCTGGGCGGTCAATCCAACGAATTTGATGGGAATGGTTGTACGGGCTGTGGGAAATTTTTGTTCGAATAGATTAGCGTTCGATAAGGAAGAAATGATGCTGCGATCAATTCAATTATTCAGCATTTTTCATAAAGATACAAAACATTGTTCTCTCAAACGGCGCCCACTATGAGCAAGTAATTCTCAAAAATATCATAGCTTAGTTCTGCGGTTCGAAATCGGCTAATATAAGCAAGTTCCTGTGACTGAGATTTTAAGGAATTTTCAAAGGAAATAGAAGTTATATATTTCTTGTTCGCTGGTTAGATCTATAATTTCATAGATATAATAATTACTATTGTGGCCCCCTTAGTATCGAGCTTGTTACTCGTACAATTTTTCATAGATTGCTAATAATTTTAGTCATATTCATTGTATGTCTTCAACTATAAAATCGATTCAAAAATACATGTGTGTCAGCATTTGTTTGCGGTCAATTAGGTAAGTGGTGTGGCACTTTTTCCTAGCAATCCTAGCGAGTCATTTAGTCTCAAATAAAAAGGGACAAGCAGAATAATGGTAAATCGAAGGCAATTCGGCTCCAAAGGAATGAACTCCTTGTAACTTGCTCTGTTTTCCTGTTTCAATACATGAGAAAAAGGTTCGCAGAAAAGAACGCAGATATCGTAAGCCTACTAAAAACTCACAATATAGGCAGCTTAAACATATTCTCTCCAATTCTTCAATACTTATTCCTTCCAATGGAGGTTGGATCTTACGTTTCACCTTCATCCTCCAGCGGGTTCCGAATATAACACCTTCTTGGCTGAGGCGTGATCGGTGGCAGTCGATAACCTTAACTATGTCAATAGAGGCATATAGCACATACATCATATAGTTGTACATTATTCAGTTACTTACCAGCAATAAAAATAGGTCCAATGATCTTGCGTAAGAATTTTCTATCATAAACAATCATATAATCTCTCATCCGAGGTGGATATCTTCAGACTTCAGAGCCTTGTGTAAATACGATAATGTGAATTGTGCTTTTATATCCTCGGAAGACGGCTCGACTTTTCAATAGCTTACTTAACCCGCAGTAGTACATGTCATCGTTCGCATGATATCCAGGCTGACGTTATAACTATTATTAATACCAGTTTCAAGACGGACAAAGTACTTTACTAATTCCAAAAAGACGCTATCAAGATGCTTTCCAAGATGCCGGAATTTTTTGTTTGTTGACATTAGATATTTCGGTACTTACCCATTCGACGCGACTCTACTTCAATTTCAGAGAATGTTGCACTGACTACTCGCGTTTCATACTGATTATGTCAATATCGTAGGCATACTTCAACATAATAACAAAAAACCCAAAAAACAATCCATTCTAGTTTTCTTTCTGTTGTTTTGTTCGAATTATACCAAAACAAATTTTTAATTTCTCCATTTGTAATCTTTGCGCCTTCTAATAACGTACAACGGATTTGTCCTCTCTCTCTCTTTCTCTCAAACAGTAGTCATCGATCGTCGTACGGATCCCAAATCGGACATGGGTAATTTTGAGTTGATCTATCGTCAGATTATACCGCCCACACCGGCCTATATGGGTCTCAATCTATTCGTCAAAGGCAAGCAGATGATAACAAAGGTTCATCACAGCCATACCGGTTATCATCATCATCAATACAATCATCACCATGATCGTCGTCACTATAGTAATAATCTTCGTAAAGAACGTTCCTTGCACACAAGTCATTTCTTTCATCACCGCGTTTCTCTTGTGCCGACAGTCTCGAATGTTCACAAAGTTATGCCTACATTTAATGCCACCGATCTATTAGAAAAATGCCTGACTGATAGCGCCACCATCAATAGTCATCGTAGTAATGGCAGTGGTGCGGGCAGCAGTCTACTGACAACAGGCCAGACGGTGTCTCATCAATTATCGCCACTTGGTAGTGCTCGATCAAAGATGGCGGCCATTTGCTCAACAACTCCCTTACTGTGTCCCAATCTGTTGCGTACGCCACAAACCAAAATGGGTATACGACGTAGATCTTTTACGAATCTATCGTCAGCTCATAATTCGAATGGGGTAAAATCATTATCGGATGGTGTTCAACCACTAGGTGGCAATTCAGCGGAAACAGCAGTCGCAGTAACGCCACCAAAACGTTACCGCAGTTGTGGACCATCTTTAGCAGCTGCATCTAGTATGCTTAAGCCAGCGGATGAAAAACGTTTCAAGTTCATCATTAAAAAATGTACCACAGAGAGTGATGCAAAAAAGTATGTCGTTCAAAACAATGAAAATCTATTCGTGAAAAACGACGGCACCACTTTGAATAAATTTAAACGGAGCACAAGTAGAAGTGAAGATAATATTGTGGAACGATTACGAAAAAACAATGTGCTTGTTCAACAATCGCCACCCGCACAAGCAAAGTCGCTTGTTGCCCCTTCCATTACCACCTCTAATTCTGCGGAAGCAGCTGCTACTGTATCATATAACGCATCTACAACAATGACGTCAACAGCATTACGTAGTCAAAGTTGCCTTGTGGCGCTTCGAAAAACGAGTGTATATCGACGCTTACATGCGAAACAAGATAATGTCACAGCTGAAGCAGCAACTAAAACATCATCACCCACAACAACAACAGCAACTACGCGCACTGCTAGCGGCAAAACAAATATGCGTGCCATTGGCAAAGGCATTACAACAAAACGTAGTAGTAGTTGCAGCAGCAATGTTGTCAGAAGAACGACTGTCCCTTTAAAATCAAACAGCTTAACAACAACAACAGCCGCAGTCGCAGCCACAGCACCACAACCACCCACAATGACAACATCGGCATTAACATCGAAATCTGCTAGTGTTTATGTTTGTCGCAATGCACCGCCACAAGTACATCACGCCGCCAGTCAACCAGAACTAACAACTGTCCTTGCTGCTTCCCGTTTAAAACGTCATCATCATTTAGTGATAAGTCCACGACATCGTAGTCGTCGACGTTTGAGTAATAGTGAACGTCGAAGAGCATTTAATGTAAAGTGCTAATTTTATCACATTTTTATTGTTAAAAAGTTCTTATTACCATTGTTATTGTTCTGCTTTGTATTCGACACAGTGTTGCTGCAAGATGAACACTTCCCCAAAAAATAAAATTTCAAATAAAGCAAAAACCAAAAAATATCAAATTTCTGTATCTAAAACGAATAAATTCAATTAGCCTCTTAATTACAGTCGTTCAACAAAAATAAAATGTTGAAGTAAATAAAAAAAAACGAGAAAATAGCAAAATTCTACTTTATATCTAAAAGGATCAATGTTGACTATAATTACAGGCCTAAGGATTTTGAAACCCCATCGATCAACTCTTTTAGATTTTTATACTAGCACGGTAGAGCACGGTACCTAATTCTAAGTTTGGTAGAATTTCTTGCAATGGCATTGTTTACATATATTCTTTACATATAAATAACGTATAATCTTAATATGTTGCCATAATCGTATAATGATGACATGAGATTGGGTTTTCTGCTCTTTCAGACAGTATTCGCCTGCGTCGTCTATTTTCTTGGGTGCGCAAGTATATGCAATATATTTTATTGAAAATATTTTTCTTTGGAAGCTACAACATTTTCCCTTCTTTTGCGGGGGCGTATGCATTCCATCCCAATGCAACCGCTCATCTTTTGAGGGCAATAACGTATATCCCTAATTTTAGTAGCTTCTACTAAAATGAAGCGTATTCCGGACGTAGCATTGTACAATGTTCGAAACAAGTGGTAGTCAGAAGGGACAATGTTCGGGCTATACAGCGGGAGAGGTACGTTGGGTTAGGTTAGGTTATTGTAGCTGCCCTAACTCTGCAAAGACACACTAAGATCAAAATCCGTTTTTAGCGTAAAATTTTGACAGTATTAGAAGAGACGTTACAGAACGGTGAACCCTTGCGACATAACTTATTCTGAGCTTTATAACGGAGCTCTTTTAGACGCATTTTTACATGGCAAATTGTTATTGCCGGAAGAATTGCCCATTGCCTGGCGAGAGGTGGGCACCGTTCGAAAGAAAATCTTTTCGATATGAAAGTTGTACTTCAGCCGAGGATTGAATCCACGATCTTCATAGGAGACGGCAAACGCACTAACCACTGGGCGCCCACCGGGTGGTGTAAGACTTTTCATCACGTTGGTGTTAACGCGTTGCGCAACATGGAGCCAAGCAACTTGTGGAATATCAATTACTCATGTCTTGTCGCCCATTCCGACCGTTGTTGCTTCAATGCTCGCTTCGATAAGTTGTTGTCGGCAACGTTCCCCATTAATGGTTTCACCCAGTTTTAGCAGCTCATAATACATCACCAACCTTGTAGTTAATTTGGCTGGTTGGTAAGGTTTCACATATGAATTTTTGCATTTAGGGTTGTCGTAATAAATCCATTTTTGTAGCCAGTAATGATACGATGCAAAAAAAACTTCCTTTTGTACCTTTGAAACATTATTTCAGACATGCAAAATCGTCTTTCGATATTTCTTGATTCCAGTTCATATGCAAACCAACTGTCCATTTTCTAGATCATACCCATGCTCTTTAGACTCTATGATATGGCTTATCGAGTCACTCCCAAAGTTTCAGCAAATTTCTCTTGAGTATGGCGCGGGTCTCCGTCCAAAAAAGTCTTCAATTCAGCGTCTTCAAATGATACTAACCTTCCCTCACAATCTTTAAAGCTTGTATTAAAATTACGGTCTAAACAAAAATTCTCAAATTGTAAGCGATGAAAAATGCTCTTCATAAACCTCATACAGCATGCGATGACTTTCCGCTGCACTTTTCTTCAAATTAAAACGAAAAAGCATAGCTGCTGCGGTTGGGGTTTTCTCGGCACAAACGATGACATAATGAGAGCTAAAAAATATGTTGCTTACACTTCACAAGAATGATACATACTGATTTCAATAGACTAATGATAACGCTGCAACTTGAAGGTAGTTGCCAATATAGAAAATTGTTTAAAATATACTCAAGCACCCAATAAGTCCCAAACTTGCCCCTTTTCTCATCACTCACAGGGTGATTTTTTGGCAACTTTCTTTTGGCAACACTGTTTTAGCAGCCCAGATGTTTTCGTGCAACATGTTGCTGTCAAACATGTTCAATTTGGTTTATAATTTAACCATGAATCAACTTACAAACGAACAACGCTTGCAGATTATTGAATTTTATTATAAAAACTCATGATCGGTTAAGAAAGTGCAACGTGCACTTTTATCAGAAAATTGTGTTCAGCGACGAAGCTCATTTCTGGTCGAATGGATACGTGAACAATCAGAATTACCGTATTTGCTGTGAAGACCAGCCAGAAGCATTTCAAAAAGCCAATGCATCCCGAAAAAGGCAGGAACGTTACTGTGGATGGCGAGCACTACCGTGCGATGATTACAAACTTTTTTTTGCCCAAAATCGAAGAACTGGTCTTGGCTGTCATGCGGTTTCAACAAGACAGTGCCACATGCCACGCAGCACGCGAAACAATGGCCCAATTGAGAGGCGAGTTCGGTGAACAGTTTATTTCACGTTTGGGGCCGGTCAATTGGGTGCCTAGATCGTGCGATTTAATGCCTTTAGAGTAATTTTTGTAAGGCCAAGTTAAGGATCTCTAGCGACAAGCCCGCAACGGTTAATGCACTGGAAGCCAAAATTGAAGAAATTCTTCGTAAGATACCCCCCAATATGTTGGAGAGAGTATGCCAAAATTAGACCCAGCTTATGAACCATTCGCGGCGCAGCCGCGATCAATATTTACATGAAATCATCTTTAAACATTGAATTATACAGATCGTTCTTCGACTCAAATAGGGATTTTATACATTTCTCTAAATTTTATGTGTTTACCTTAATCAAATCCGAAGAATCTTAAAAAATCACCTTGTAATCCCTATAATCAACATGAAAATAATCATCATCACAAACAGGCAACACTAAATCACGACATATCATTAATATCTCCTCCTAAGAGTATGCAATAAAAATTTATCTATATTATATGGCAATTTAAGACTTAAAAAATGTTTGCCATTTATTAAAATTTTTACAATACGATATGGTGGAAAAAAATACTCTGCATTTTTCGTTGTTGATTTTTGATATTATTGTGTTGTAGAGTTTTTATTGTCAGGTATAGTAGAATTAAAAATACTAAATATTCGAAATCAAAACTCGAGCGTATAATTCAATTTCCGTATGATAGTACTTATAAATGGATAAATCATATTTCGAATTAATCGCTCGTCGCACATTATTGGACATCATTTTCCTTTTCCGCTACTTTGGAATAGTATATCGCAATGCTAGCGCTTCTTTGGCAGCCGATTCTAATGGTTTGCCACCGGCAGAAGCGATAATGGCATCCGCTGTTTTCATTTTGTTATCATTTTCTTGATTAGTAATATTTTTTTCTGATTTCAATTTATCTTGCTACATAGAGCCAAAGAAAATTATATGAAAATGATTTAAACCATAATTTATGTAACTACTCGCCTTTTTCACATTCTTCACCAGACCTTTGCCCTTTCCATTTGAGCCCCTTAAATATTGTCTGAACAGTTTTGGCTTAAAATAACGATGTGTTGGCTTAAAAAGTGTAGCAGCTTTGCCGCACACATCCAATGAACTCGATTGATGGAAATCTTTGTGTATTTCATAATTTACCTCATACACCAATTCAAAGAGACCCGTAGGAGCTCGTGAATTACGCGGCAAATCAACAATTACCTTCACCAGATCCTTGAGAGCCATTGGACAAATACGCGCCGTCACCTCTGTTGACGGTGAGAGATCTGGTGTCGAGTTTATCTCAATTAAAATGGGATTATATTGTTCATCAAGCATAAAATCACAGCCATACAGCTCAAAAGAGTTCTCAACAAATTCTGTCTCCTCCAGGCTAGCCATTACAACGGCTACAAGATTCTCTTTAAATCCTCTAAAGACTTTTGTCGCCCAAGTATCTTCGGGTGCACCCTGACACTGAAGATATAACTTAAATTGTTCCAGTGTCCACATATTATTTCGCGGTAGACGCGCATCACGTGCCTGTTTGTTTTTGTAACGTTTTTGCACTGAATTATTTGTCAGATGAATGGATTCGCGAAGATCGTCGACAGTAAATTCTTGTGAGCTAAAACGTAGATAACAATCCTTATAGAGCCACACACTAACCGTGGATTCACCTATCGACAGTAGCATATACTGTCGTATATCGAATTTGGTCTTATAAATGAGTAGGGGACGTTCTGTGTGGAATTATTATCACATTTATTATCTTAGATCCGAACAGAGAGAGCAAAAACTTACCTATATACTTTTGAGCAATATATCGCCGATTCGTATTAACATTCGCCCATTGCAGTATATCCTGCAATGAATTCCTAATTATGATGCCAATGCCACGACACTGATATCCTGGTTTTAGTATCCACAAATTACGACAGCCATCCCAATTGTAATCTGATCGCTTTGTAGTCATTTTCTCCAAAACACTCTTCGCCGACTTTATATATTCCCTCAACTCCTTTAGGGCACCCTTAAATTTAACACCATTTTGTAGAACGGCGTTGGAATTCTCAAAGAAACCTTTCCATTCCACGGATTCCGCATCGGTTGTAGTTTTGGGAATTAGATTGCCATCATCGAGAGCCGCATGGTCCCAATCGGACAACTGCTTACGCACATTATCCAATGCGAAACCGATAACACTCAATGGAACGGTGTGCGTTTCGTTCACGTCGATTAGATCTTCATCCGAATGTTCCGTAATATATTGCAATAGGCTGCGACATTGTGTATGTTGAAAATCGTCAATGAATGCCAAGCGTTCCTCATGTGTCCCACCAAGTCGATAGAAACGTGGGTAACTCATACCACAGACACCATCCTGCCGATACCATTGCTCTTGTTCGGCACATCCGATCAGACCTACTTTTGTTGAAAAATCCAAATTACGTCCACGACGTACACGATTCCGATGGGGCAATACATCGGTGCACAAATCACGCTGTGCCTTGGGCTGCCATATGAAGAAGGCAGGAAAATGATTAATTATTCTCGATATTGCTACCGCTTCGTAATCATTGCCACGATGAGCATGTTGTAACAGCACTTCTTCGGAGAGTTGTTGTAATTTTGGATATCGACCCGGTGTCAACTTTTCAAGCCAACCGCGTCTTAGCAGAGCACGTCGTATCGTATGATAATTACCGTAAACTGTAAAAATTCGTCGATTACGATACGCATCGATCACTTTCGAACGATATATGCCAGCCAGAGTGCGAGGTGATACAGCACCAGTTTCAGGTTGTGCTGTCGTCAAAAGACTGCCGGCACGAAAATTCGGACTATTACTAGTGCTATTGCTATTATGAGCACTTCTGGCTGGATAATATGATATCGTTGCCATTGATTTACTATTTCCGATTAGATTCTTTTGCAATGGTACCTTCGCACAGAGTTGGTTCAATTCTGCATCCAAATTTTTAATGAGCGCTTGAATACGTGTTATGGGATTATAATACTCTTGATGAGATCTATCAAAACAGGAACTTGATGCTTTTCTTGGTGTTCGCGATTTTAAATATGATTTTGATGTTGTTGATATTGTTGTTGTGGAGGCTGCTGCTGCTGATTGTTGCATTATTTTTTAACGAAAAATTTTGAAGCAGAAGCCAAAATTGAAACTTAAATGATTTTTTTATAAAAAATTTTGGTTTTTATTTGTTTGGCGTTTGTAGTTTTTTTTTTTTTGACGGTTCGTATTTATTTATTTGTTCGCTCGAAATTTAAATTATGACGACGGCAATTTTCAAAAGTTTCTACTCATTATTTAGAATAAAGAAAGAGCCGAACATTGAATTGGTAAACTTACAATTTTAATTTCTTTACATTACTTCAAATCGCTATCGAAAAAATAACATTAATTATGAGTGAATAGTCGTTTTGCTATTCGGCTATATGGATAAATTATAAGGTAACCAGCCATTGACAGAACTTTCTTTCAAACTAAAACTATGGTTTTCGAAAACGAACTTGTCTTTCTCAATAAACAGAAGTTTTCATATCAATAAAGTCACTAAGCAACTTCAAAAATTCAAAGAATAACCCATTTGCATTAGGAGTGAGTTGAGTCACTGTCACGGGATTTGGTGTCTGACTTTCTTGTCGGTCAGATTAACAAAAATGACTACCTTCTCTGGCATCATACAACATGTTCTGGGTTGAACTTTCGATAGGTATCGATTTGATAATTGCAAATTTCGCAAAATCTTTAATTATTTCTACAATTCAACACATGAAACACAAAATTTCGTATTTTCTTCCAGTTCATAAAGCTAATTTTAATCGGAAGTCATTAGTTAATGATATAATTAATGTTCAATCTATAATGAAATGCAGAAAATACCATTATATTTTGGTACTTCAACCAAGGCAACTTCAAGAAAAGTGGCAGCTTCCAGAGGATTTGTCCAGTGTGGAGGGATCCAGTCTGGTGGTCCCCTGGGGTAGGCGAACAGGTGTTAAGTGTTGTGCGGGCTTAGCAAACAGGGAAGGAAATGGTATGAGATGGTTTCGGTCAGTCGGCGCATATAGCAGTTTAGATAGAAGATCCACCCCATTCTTATTTGCGTCAAGGTAGCTCGAGCGGACCTCTGCTGACTGCAGTCTCAACTAGTGGTGGGCGTCCGCCCATTGGTATACCATTGGCGATGGCCGCCATTGGTATACGGAGTTGAGTGCCGTTTTGTGCGTATTTTGGCTAAAGTGCATTTTTTGGGCCACTTAATATTGTTTAGCGGCCGGCCGCTAGAGGGCGCCAAACTTTTGATCCTCAATCATAAAAGTGTCCATAACTTCTCTATAAATACTTTATTTTTAATTTTAAAAACCAAAGTGAAGAGCCCGATAAGCTTTATCGATTTTTAAGCAGGGGCGCCCATTCTTTTCAATGAATAACACTCCCGGTAAAGTTTTATAAAATTAAAAAAAAAAAAAAGTTGTTTTTCGGGTTTCTGAGCCTCGGAAATACATTTTGGAGCATTTTGTGTTTTTTGGTGGAAATCAACATCGCCCAAATTTTTACCCTCCTATTGAAAATTTGCGAAAAAAGCACCTCAATTTTAAAAATTTATTTTTCTTTTTACGTATAAAAATAATATTTTTTCGTATTCATTTGCAAATAAAGATTCAATTAGAAAGGATGTCCTCCAATATAATAAATACCAATACCATTTTATATGCTAGCTTTCAGGAGGATGGGTTGGGGCTAGTTCTCAAATTGATGGAGTGGGGGCTAATCCCCAAGGAAGGGGATTATAAATGTCCCCGAGGCCATTCGTAAACTCTGAGTAGAGATGGGGATAATTTCAAGTGGCGTTGCAGCGCATATATCCAAAAAAAAATGGTAAAAGATGCGACTACAGCATTGGCTTACGGTCTAAGACCTTTTTTTACCGTAGCCACTTATCGCCCAATAAACCACAAATCTGCCAATTTGTGATTTATTGGGCTTACAATGTAAGGCTAAACGTCATTGGCCCAATGACTGGCATTACCGCAAACCACACTTTGGTAGATTGGTCATCTCTTTGCCGCGAAGTAGTTTTCGACTCGATGATTTGAAACAAGGTGAGCGTTGGCGGACTTCTAAGATCGTCGAACCCGCGAAACTTTGATTCCACTCATAAAGGAGTGGATCTTGCCAGGTACGACGGTTATAAGTGATTGATGGAAACCCTATGCCACTACTAACTTTATTGAGACGACGTGGAGGGCCGCCAAACGACATTATGAGTCGTCGAGTCGAAGACAACTCTTTTACCCAGGGTATCTGGCGAAATATGATTTTTAAGCAATGCCGCCTAAGAAAGTTAGATCCCGTCGCAGAGTTTATGAAGGCTGCGGGGGGCCTTTTATAATCCCCTTACTTGGGAATTTAATGATGAAGAAGAAGAAAGGGAACAAGCGGGTGGAGATGAAGAGAAGCAAGAGGAAGAAATTTTATATTAAAAAAGCAAAAAATTTGTTTATATATACAAAAAAAAATTAACAGTTATAATAAAATCTAACAAAAAGGCCGTCGAAGGCCGATGCATTTCCTGTTTTTTGGAGGGTAAACCACTCCGCCAATTTTTGTACCCCTTTTATTAAAAACTTGTGTTTAATACTTTTTTTGGTTTCTTTTTAGTTCATATATTTTTGTCTTGTTTTTTGGGGCGAAGCGGCGGCGATTTTTGAGCCGAAAGGAGCTGGTGCGTGTCAAAGACCGAATGAACTAAAAAGAAACCAAAAAAATTTTAAATACAAGTTTTTAATAAAAGGGGCACAAAAATGGGCAGAGTGGTTTACCCCCCAAAAAACACGAAATGCTCCAAAATGCATTTCCGAGCTTCAGAAACCAGAAAAACAACTTTTTTCCAAATTTTTGAAAATTTGTCTGTTGATAAAGCTTATCGGACTCTTCACTTGTTTTTAAAATTTTTTACAAAGTCTATTTATACGGAAGTTATGTACACTTTTATGATTGGGGATCATAAGTTTGGCGCCCTCTAGCGGCCGAACTAGTTGCTACCGCATCAAGAGGCTGTTGGGGTGTATATGAGAGATGACAGCAAAAATTCCTGGGAAAGTAGCTCGTTGTGCTCACGTACTTTTAGAATTCGCGTTACTTGATGAAAATGATCTTCATGCGCCATCTTATGACATCCTGTAACGGTACGTAAAGCGGTGTTTTGTCTAGTCTGAAGATGTCACCATTGGGTGCCACTAATAAGTGGCGTCAAGATTGAAGCAGCATAATTGATAATCGATCTGGTGGCGGCTAGTGCTTTCAAGCTATTATTTCTGCTGTGTAGTTTTGGTGTTGGTGTCCTCAACATGTGCAGCGAAGGTCGTGAGATTGTCGAATGTAACTCCGACAATTTTGGGCTTGTTGATTGTTGGCAATCCAACGCTTGTTGGAGTTAGGTAGAGACGAAAGCAGAATGTCATCGAGCGGGTTGTCAGACTTACCGTGTCGAATGCCTTTAATAAACGAGCTGTGTGCTGTGTGAGCTCTGATAGGAGAGATTCCAGGATTCTGCCGACTGAGCAGAGAAGTAAGATAGGTTCGTGAGTTTCCTTGTTCCGATTAAAATTTGCAACAGGTGAGTGAGGGTCTCTACGTTTGCTAAAGTTTTCGTGTAACAGAATTGCTGTTCTACAGATGAATGTTTTAGTCCATCTTCTCTAAACGGCATTTAAAGATTTCACTTTAAAATTCTGTTTGCACCTGGCTTTTGCGAACTCAACTGCGGTATTGTATTTATGCTCTTATTAAGAATGGGAACTCTATCTAGTTGCCTTGTCTTGCCAATTGCTAATTAGCTGTTGCCTTTTCAGTTGCCTTCGTGCATTCGAAACAAGGCAGCTGATTTCTTCGGTTGCCATTGATAATACGAGTTTAATGCCACAACTACTTCTCAGAAAACTCAAGCAAGTTGAGTTGCCATCCGTAATAGGGACATTAATTTCCAGAGAAATAAGTTTAAAGTCTAATGCAACTTGGCTGTCACTCAGATTGCGTGTGTCTATGATTCTCCCAGTGTTGTCTATCCAAGAATATATTTACCAAGACATTATATAGGCTGACATACATAATTCATCAGTTGCGCATCTATTAAAATGCTACATGTTCCTTAAATCAAACAAAAAAAATGTGACAAAGAAACTTGTTTCAAAGTGCAACATTTGCGTAAATATATTCCATAGTGCAATTACAATAGGAAGCTAGTATAGATCCTACCTTACTGAATTCCAACTCATTACCGTATATTAAATATTCAACAAGGTTTTTGCTTCTTCCGAGAATAAATACTTGAAGCATCCCCAGCATTTGCTTCATTGTCCCCCCTGCAGTGCCGGCAGGCTGGAGTATCCTGTGAGTAATTCCGCAATGATTCTTAGATTATTTTTACTGAAATTGATAGCCAAGTAGATTCTACCACCTTCAATGGATGTTACTGCATTCTTTCTTGCGAACTTTTCTGTCAACGTAGTACACGTAGTCAACACGATAAGATCCCGCCCATCTGCCTGAAAATGATGCAGTGGCCTGGTTACCTAAATGCTATGCTCCTACCCAGCAGCCCAGCTTTGAGATCGGTGTAAAATAGATTGATTCCTCAAAAGGGATCCGTCCATTTTCCCAGCCTTTTCTGTCAGATACAATATGCGTATGAAATTTGTTGTCTGAGCCTTCATAGTAGAACTTGCAACTTTAGCCATGTATGTCATCTCGTCAACCTCTCCACTTCACAAGACAATCAAGCTGTCCTTCACCTAATTTAATAATTCCTTTCCTTTCCTTCAGTACACAAGTACACGTTTTATCAATATTTTGCAAGGATATTTGATATTTACAGGGACAGAACAATCTCAGCCAGCGTATATCCAACAAATTAAGGCTCTTTCTTAACGTTGTACATCAAATCTTCAGAAGAAAAATCAACATTCAATGAAAACATATACACACGGCACATTATTGCTTGTGGGAGTGAAACAATTTATTCAATTCATTCAATTGTTATTATTCATCATGTCTATGGATGTTGTGGAAGGGAAAAGAAAAGAACGAAAATGATGGCCAATCGAAAAAAGCAACGAAAAATGAAAAGATAAAAACACCACCCACCCAACCAAATATCAGTTTATCCAATGACTTCACGCGACTAATGCTATACTCCCCATCATCTGTAAAAATGGTCGCCTATACTATTGTTGTTCCCACAAATAAAATGAATAAAAATGTAGAAAAAAATAAAAAATTTATAAAATACAAATTAAAATTGTTTCGTTTTCAAATGAAACGCACAAGCACATATTATCCATTCGAGCCACATTTTTTGTTTAAATTGAACTGCATTTGAATTGTAAAGATAAGATTAGAAATTAAGAAAGAAATAATATATATGTCGTGGATTGATGTTGTTCATTAGGAATAAAGATATTTCATGTTACATTGTGTCATTGATTGTGTGTGCCTCAGAAAACAAAACTATATAGTAATAATAATGTTAAAAAAATATATATATATGTAGGTAGTTTATAATTGTTGTTGTTATTATAATTATATAATGCTCTCATTATTATTTATTTAATTCATCTTATTATTGTTCAATCTGTGGTTGGTTTCGTTAAATACACACTTTTTACTAATAAACATATGCTGCTTAGCCGCATTGAAAAAATTCTCATGCTTGGTGTTTTATCGATATCTCATTGTTGCAGCATCACCACCACGATAGCCATTACTGTGTTGTGCATCTTCTTATACTTCTTCCATTCAGCTTACAATTTGTCAAGATATTGTGACAAATCTGGGAGACCCTCCTTCAGACCCTTACGTTTACGTGTATCCTGTACAATTTGATAGGGTTTGCTAGATGGCTCACTTGGATCACCAGGCAACACTTGCCAATGATCGAACACACATTGTGGGAAGGCCTGTCCACCAGTATTCGAACGTAAATCGGCAGTGAAACCGAACGATTCATTGACAGGCAAATAAGCCTTGACGACAAACATTGGTGTACCAACAACTTGCGATTCCTCAAAGACATGACCACGACGTCTATTCAACACACCATAGATACCACCGACGGCTACCTCGGGACATTGGATTTCGCACAAATACACTGGCTCCATGATACGTGGCGAAGCGGTAATTGTAGCTGCGTACAAGCAACGACGGGCGGTTGGAATGATTTGACCACCACCACGATGGATAGCGTCAGCGTGCAAGGTGACATCATAGATGTTGAAACGAACACCACGCATATTCTCATCGGCCATGATACCTTCCTTGGTGGCCCATTGGAAACCGGCCACAACTGAGTCCTTGATTTCGTTCAAGTATTGCACGGATTTGGTGCAATCCAATATGAAATTTGGACCAGTACCATCGGGACCGAAACACCAGATCTTACGCGCCTCAGTTACATCATAATCGTATTTCTCAGCCAAATAGCGAGCACGTACTTTGAAATCATCCTTGGCACTCACATCACCATTATCGATATCCTCGGGTAAACCATCAGGCATAGGCATAGCCTTCATAATCAAACGATTATGCTTGTTTGGCGATTTGGACAAGCACAGTTGGTTCGATTCCTCAAATACGGTTTCACGATACGATACAACGGGGTCAGACTTCTTCAGTGGAATGCAAGCATGATCTTCCTCCAAATCCTTTAGGCAAATTTCCAAATGCAGCTCACCAGCGCCGGCAATAATGTGTTCACCAGATTCCTCAATAATACATTGTACCATAGGATCGGACTTGGCCAAACGTTTAAGACCTTCAACAAGTTTGGGCAAATCAGCGGGATTCTTGGGTTCGACAGCAACACGCACGACTGGCGATACAGAGAATTTCATGACCTACAACAGAGAAAATTTTTTTTATTATTTTTAATACGCTTTATGGTTTCACTAAACAAACAAACAAATAGGACGCCTATAAATCAGAAGCTAAATATCTCTCATAATAATGGGTGTGTGATCGGTACAGGTCTGCTAATACTCATCATAAAAAATCGTCAAAAATATGCTTTAGTCCATTGAAAAACTCACCTTCATGTTGTGGGCATCCTTGAAAGTACTAATGGTACCAGTCTTAACCAAGAATTGATCAACACCAACCAAACCGCAAATGTTACCAGAAGGCACATCCTCAATGGCTTCTACATAACGACCCATCATCAGAATGGTACGTTGAATGGCCTTCTCGTATAAATCTTCCTTCTTGCCGGGCACATAGTTGGGGCCCATAATACGGCATTTCTGGCCGGTGGCTACTTTGCCGGAGAACACACGACCGAAGGCATAGAAACGACCCTTATCGGTGGTCGGTACCATTTTCGAGATGTACATCATCAATGGACCATCAGGATCACAGTTCTTAACAGCAATAGCGGCCTCATCATCATGTGGACCCTCGTACAACATCTCCATACGATATTTCTGAGCGACGACGGGTGATGGCAAATGGATGGCAATCATCTGAAGCAAAGCTTCACCAGCTGGCAACCAATTACGCATAACAATTTTCAACAAGGCTTTTCCATCCTTCTCCTTATCCTCGTGCTTTATGGTAACACCAATCTTTTCCAAAAGAGTGGGAATCTCTTCCTTCTTGTAGTTCATGATGGCATCAAACACTTTGTAGATGGGATCCAAAATATACATGCAGAAGGAACGCTTGTTATCGGCTTCCTTCTGTTTTTGCCATTTCTTGGTCTTGGCATTGAAGAAATTCTCTCCCCAGAGACTAAAAAATGAGAATATTTTTGAATTAGTTAATGAAATTAAATTTGATTTAAATTAACAATGTTTTTAAATTTATTTTGGAAATTGTCTCGACAAATCTTTAGCATGCTTAGATCAGACATTAAGAAAGAGGTCGCCAAACAGCGTTACAAAAAGTCGAATATTGTCGCCGGAGCAACAAATTTTAATCTACTTTTATTTAACATGCACTTGTGGCACGGTCACTAGGAAGAATACCCAACTTGAACTAAGTTCAAGTAGAAGCATTTTCCTTGTGTGCCACACAGATTGTGCTAAAAGCATTATCATCTATAATAAACACCTTAATAATCACTCACCGGTTCATTAGCTTAACAACGTCAATCTTGAATTTCTCAGAGTACATCTCAGAGAACTGCTTAAGGGTGAAAGCCCAACCATGGAGACCAGAACCGAAACCGACTGAACCCTTGGATGGATCGACACGTACTTCACCCATTGGACCACCATCGTCATTGTAAGTGGCAATGATGACATTCACATTTTCAACAATACGTTGGAAGGTTTGATACAATTCCTCAGCCTCCAATTGCAATTCAAGCAATGCACGATCCATTTTGTTCATGAACAAAATTGGCTTTATACGTTCAGCAATAGCTTGACGCAATACAGTTTCGGTTTGCACACACACACCAGAAACGCAATCGACAACCACCAATGCACCATCGGTGACACGAAGAGCAGCTGTTACTTCAGATGAGAAATCAACGTGTCCAGGGGAATCGATCAAATTGATCAAGAAACCCTTGCACTCCTTCTCGCGTTGATCGGGATGGGTGATGAAAACCAAATCTTTTTCTTCAACCTCAAAGTACATAGAGATGGCACTGAACGGAAATTATATAAAATTGTGAAATTCAAAATTTATATATAGGCCATTATAAGAAAATAACACTTACGTCGATTTGATGGTAATACAACGTTCTTGCTCATCCTTGCGGGTGTCAGTGAAACGAGTTTCACCGGCTTTAGCACCAGCAATGATACCAGCTTTTGAGACCTATTAACATGTAAGGCACAATTAAATTAATAATTATACTCAAAATACAAATATATTGCCAAACTTACCAATGAATCGGTCAAAGTGGATTTGCCATGATCGACGTGAGCAATGACAGACATGTTACGGATGTTCCGCTTCTTGTCCATCAAGGTACGGATTTCGTCTACTGTGAAGTTGACCTATATTAAGGCAGCATATTACAATCAGGAGCAACAGCGATAGCAGCAAGAGACCCAACAGTATACAGACGAGTCGATAACATTGTTACAATAATAGAAATCATGAAAATATTGAAATATGCAAAAAACTTAGTCAAGCATTTTTATGAAATTAGGTAAGTTTCCACAATTAATTGATTAAACGACATAAAAAGTGCACACGTCATTCGTTGTAATATGGCCGAAGTCCCATTGTCTTTCGTATCGCGACTGAAAAAAAGACCAAAAACAACGACTACGGATGAATTCTACGAACGGCCTTCACACAAATCAATTACTACGTCTTCAAACTTTTTCCTTTGAATGCTTCATTTGTAATATAAAAGATTTGATGCACTTTGTATATCGATTTATCAACAGTATATTTTTTAAAATATTTCTATTAATTTTCACCTACCATTTTGGATGTTTAGTGATATTTTAGACCAACTTTTGAAAAATGCTACACGCCTGCAATGGCGTACTTGACAAAAAAGAAAGAGATGTGGTTGTATTTCACCACCTTGAGCAAGGCACCTGGAAATTTGACTGGAAGTCTGTTCGGCATGGAATTATTCAACGAAAAGGTAAACGCAATATGGCGCAACAACATTTCCGAACACTTTCTCATACACAAGACAGATTTGACAATCACTTCAAATATTATCTTGATAAACAATTTTTATATTTTAGATAATCTATAAAAAATATTTTTTCTTGTATATTATCTTATTCATAATTTTTATAACAAAGAACTTGGCTATTTGTCTATTTTAGGGGAGTACCATACACTCAATATTGATTGTCTAACAATTATTGATTGAATAATTAATGAATTAAAGTGAACATTTTTAAATCTGGTTCAAGATCCATAGATCAATATCTTCATAAATATGTAGAATGTTGCATTTCCCTTATACAAATGCAATATTACTCTTTGCAATTCCGCTCGTTTTCGTAAACCCACCTTGATATACTTAGTATAGAAACATTGTATAATTAACAAAATAAGGCAATCCAAGAAAGGGATTATGACGCTCTCGTTTTGAAATATATGAATAGAAGAAAATTAAAATGCATCTGTGATATCTATCGTAGTGAAAACTATTTGACTATACTTTGTTACATTAACCCCCTGGTTGTGTATAAGGGTCTAATATCTCAAATGCATTTGTATATTTCTTGTTTTATATTATTACAAATTTTATTTTAATTAGATCAACTTTTAAATATTATTTTATTTGTTACATAAAATATAAATTGGTTCAGTCCCATTGTTTTTCTTTAAACAATTTAAGAAAAGGAGACACATTTTTGTACTCAAGCAGAGGGTTAATAATTTTGACATTGTCTGAACAAATTTTGGCTTTCCTCTTTCATTGATATTTCGACATATAGCAACTATGTTGTAAAGCATGAAAACATATTTGTTCTTATGCGAATTTACTGTTGATTTTCTACTATCAAATTATCAGTGATATTTGAAATTAACCGACGTGAAAATGCGGCAACAGTGTGGTAGAATTTTTTTTTTGTTCTTGGACTACTATAGTTATCTTCAAAATTATAAATTAATATACAACCGGTTGACTTTTTGAGCGGTTTTGCCCAGGGTTGTAAATCAAAACCGGTTCAATAGTTGAGGGGGTTTTTATGATTAAGCCAATTCACAAAACGATTTTTTACAGTATTGAACCTTGTTCAAAGCAGTGGCGTGTAAACACTGTCTGCACATAGATATTTGACAAACTCAACGAAGGAAAAACCATTATCAGGGTTGCTTTTGTAAAAAAAAATTAACCAATGAACACCATATAATTCAAATTCAAAGTGACATGAAGGAACTTACGACTCTGGATGCTTATTATGATATATACCACAATTTTTTATTACAGATTTTTTTTAACGGCCTGCTTGTACGAATTGCTTGTAGATTGTTCAAAATTCGTTCTCTTTCTATAGAAATGTTAATTTTTTGAAAATTAAAAAGCCAAATATCTTATTTTTCAAATGTTTCCTGTACAAGATGCAAAAATCAGGAGTGTTCTCGTACGCAATAGTTTGTGATAATTGTTACAAACTATCACAGAAAAACAGCTGATCATAAGGCTGATGACAGAGTGAGCGCTACAAGCGTTGCTATGATATGTCGCTACAACTTGCTACAAAACTATGCTTGTGTTTACTTATGTGCTCGCTCAAATGTTGTCAGAGTGAGAGCAGTGCTACAAAATAGTTTCAGTGCTTGGCTGCTATAAAGCTAGTAGTGAAATGATTTATAGCAGCGACATATTGAAGTGAGAGAGAGTAAAAACAGAGAGAGAGTTCAAATAAAAAATTTGATATGGACAATGTGTGGGTGCATGCGTGCGTTGTTTTTTAAACGGTTTTTCGCATTGCTTTTTATTTCTCTCTCTCTCAAAAACCACACAATGTAGCACACAATATAGCGCTTACTCTGACACGTCAAAGATTGATATAGCAATAGCGGTTGTAATTTCAAGCATAGCAACGCTTTTAGCGCTCACTCTGTCATCAGCCTAAGCAAAAGAAACTAACAAGTGGAACATCAGCTGTTCGTGAAAATTGCAGGTTTTTGCTGGTTTTGCGTTCTTGTACTTTTTGGCATATTTTGATTTTTGAGAGCGAATGCTTTTTCTATTTTTCGGAATGTTTTCTTATAGCAATTTTTGAGCCAATCTATGTTCATTGGACTACACTTGTCTCGGTTTAGACAGGGAGATATTTGGAAGGCAAACATTTAGTTTGAAAGAGAAGGCCGTAATGTAATGTTACCTTATGTAATTTCACGTTATTCGTGAAATTACATAAGGTAATAGAAATTAAAGTAAAGTAACGTAAAAAACGGAGAGCGATTAGTCGACACGGATAGCTCAGTCCATATGCTATATATGTAAGTAGAAAAGAGATAGCTAGGATTAGTATAAAATAGAAATATGATCGAGAGAAAAGAAAATTACTCCCATATGCTCTGTTGAAAATCTAATTTCTGCTGATTCCATCGTTACGTTACCTACTAATCCGTTTTGACTAATCGCTTTTATGGCTTATGTATGAAATAGATTGGAATAGCTGATCCGTTACCGACAGATACGTGTTAACTAATTGCACTATTAGCTGCATTCTTTTGTAAGCGATTTGCAAAAGAACAAAAACTCACATATAACTTCCCTTTTACTTAAAAATAATTTCCCTTTAGTTACATAGTAACGCTGGAGGTATATAAGGTTGTTCGTGAAATTTATAAACGAAGAAAAAACAAACAAGAAGCAATTCTGCGGAATCTGTGGTAAATATATTCGTTTTTTAAAATGAATTTTTATTTGCACTTGCTTCATTTTGCTTATTTTTGTTTATATTTACAATAATTTGACGTGTTGTTGAACTTTCCCAAGCACATTCCAGTAGTCTATTCACAATAATGCTGTTTTTTTACTTTCCAACACTATAACTCAGGTCGATTAAAATATAAACAACTTCAGTTGAACTCGGTTAAAATAGGCGATGTCGCTTATTTTTGTTCTTGCTTTGCATGCAGTTCGGTAAATAAGTTAGTGTTCTTTTGCCACTCGCGTGCAAAAGAATGCGGCTATTATTGGTGAATTGTTACACCATGGAAACTTATAATCAAGCCTACTTATGTAGGTAGCGTATTCTGATAGAGTAGCTAAGTACACTCTTACGAAAGAAGTGAATATCGAAACAAAAGCATATACGAAAAAAAGGAGCAGTAATGAAATACCGTAGCTCAGTGGTTAGTGTGTTCGCCTTCTGTTCTGTAGATCGTGGTTCAATCCCCGGCTGGTGCATAACAAATTTAATATCGATAAGATTTTTCTTTCGAATGGTACCCACCTGTCGGCAAGCAATTGGCAATTCTTCCGACAGTAACAACTTGCCATGAAAAAGCTTCTAAAAGAACTCTGTGACAAAGCTCAGAAAAAGTGATGTCACAAGTGTTCTGCCGTTCGGAACCGGTTAAAATAAGTAGGTCCGTTCTAATACTGTCCAAATTTAAGACGCACAACAGTAATGGAAGAGAAGCTCGGCCAATGAGCCCTTTGGGGCTTTAAGTGCCACATATTTATTTATTTTTTTTTTAATGAAAATACTAAAACACGATTTTGGCACTTATTGTTATTTTTCATATGAGGCAAATTATTACTAGTATACATTTTAATAGAAGAAATTTGCAGCTACTTTTTTTATCCCTTATCTTTTACTCTCTCATTGAGAATTTTTTACGTTAATTATAAGATAATTGTTTTGTTACTCGTTAAAACACCAACTATTGTCGCTTATTAGAATATTAATATAATATCAAATGTTGCAAAACGTCATTTACAGAGCTAACGCTATTGAGCAGGACATCTTTCTCACAGTCAAAAATTGGGCGTACTTTTAACGAATTAACATGCTATCAAGAAGGCCGCTATTGTATAAAGAAACTATTGAAATCAATTCCCAAAAAAAAAAAAATTGTCAGATTGACAACGGGAAGAGTTAATCAACTCTATGTTCACCATAGTAAGGCGCGTCATATTGTTACTATTTTGTGAACGTTTAATTCTATTTGAATCAACCTTATTCAATCACTGGATTCTGTTAATAATAATTGCAAAACTTGTTTTGTACAACTATATACAGCAACAATTTATTTAATCAACTCTATTTACAATCAACTATTTACAATAACACTTTAATGTACTTGCAACATTTTCCTCTGATACTGTACCAATGTTTGCGCGATCACTTTCGGGATTTGATTGAATTCATTTCGTCAACAACTGGCCCTATTTATACTTTGTGGCAACACTCCAGAATCTTTCTTTATCGTGGTCGATATTCTTACTTTCTTTCTCGTTGACTTGTTCTGGTTATTGCCTATTTCTTTTTGTGGACATTTGTTTCAAGTGTCATTCACAATAGTGATAAGTAACCAACCATCGATACTCGTTACAATAGCTGCGTTCTTTTGCACGCGAGATGCAAAAGCACATTCGCTTATTTGGCGAACTGCGTGCAAAGCAACAACAAAAATAAGCGACATCGCTTATTTTAACCGAGTTCAATTGAACTTGCTTATATTTTAATATACCTAAGTTATGGTTTTGCAAAGTATAAAACAGCACTGTTGTGAATAGGCTACTGGAATATCCTTTGGAAATTTCAACAACACTTCAAATTATTGTAAATATAAACAAAAATAAGCAAAATAAACGAATATGTTTACCACAAATTCCGCAGAATTGCTTCTTTTTTGTTTTTATTTCGTTTATAAATTTCACTAACCATATATACCATATATACCACCAGCGTTGCTAAGTAACTAAAGGGAAATTATTTTCAAGTAAAAGGGAAATTAAATGCGAGTTGGTGTTCTTTTGAAACTCGGTTACAAAAGAATGCAGCTATTATACAAATATGATATATGTACAAGGTCCATACGTGATTATTTTGTGGTTCTTCAATCATTTTTTACATAATTTTTCGAACGCATCATGTCTGGACCAAAACACAGAAATGTCAAATATGGTTATTATCATAGAATACGGAAACAAAAATAGTAGAAAAACCAAGAGCCAAAGACATAGTGCGAGGGAGAAAAATGTTAAAGAAAACAGAAAAATCAGCAGCAGCAACAACGACTACGAGACGATGAACGTTGAAGTAGTTTGACGAATTTACATAACTATCAATATAATTTCATAAAGAAAAAGTCGACAAAAAATATAAAATTTTTATAAGAAATTTTAGTTTGTTTCCGTTTTTTTTTCGAAAGAAAATTTAGAGAAAAAAGTAAATTTACTGTTATTTGCAAATTGAATATAAATATATGCGCATATTCAAGGAGAACTAATAAATAGAACAACAGCAGTAGCAGCAGCAATAAATTAATGAATTGAATTGTTGTATTTTATGTGTGTTTTGTGGCATTTATGCAGAAAATTCTATCGAATATAAAGAGGGAAAACAAAAAAGAAAATAATTAAATGCGTTGAAGGAAAATAAATGAAAACTTTTTTCCCTGTATAAGTTTCGTATAAGTTTTTTTTTCTTGTTGCTTGATGCTCGTTAAAACTAATAGAAACAAGGGCATAAAGTAAATGTGACGAGAAATAAAAAACGAAGGTAAAAATCTGAAGAACAAGACGACGAAGAGTCACAGCTTAAAGTAAAGTGCAGAAAATATAAAACAAGATCTGATTCAACAGCTACACTGATTTCGATTACTACAACGGATTGCAGAGATTTTGTAAGCCAGTAGAAGACAAATAGAAAATACAGCTACAGAAGAAAGAAACCGAAAGAAAGGTAGCATAAAAGAGACAAATTGGAATAAAGGTAGAAATAGACGTGAACAAAATTATATCGTGTGGAGTGATTTTATGTGTGTTCTCCATACAAAGCACTACTACATCTATGCTAAACATATAAATTAGCTGATTTAGCAAAAACAATAACAACCCAATTGAGTGCTTGCTGGTGAGGAATAAGGGTATCCAACTACAACAACGACAAAATATTGTGTTCCATTAATTTCCATTAATAGAGGCAATACAAAGGGAATACATTGAACATTGGCAGCTAAAGAGAAAAAGTGAACTACAAGAAAAGAAAAGTCAACGCAGAAATAGCAAAAAAATAGAATCATAAGAACGCGTACTAATAAGAACAGGCAACACAGTCACCACAAATGCAGACCGTACACAACAAAGAAATATATGAAAAGAAATATATATGAGAAATTTGCCAATTAACGTATAGCAAACGGTATTTGTGAATTACTATTCTTGCCTCCCCGAAATAAAAGCAACCGTCAACACAATCGCCTATATCTAGCCAAAAGCCGATCATTCAGTTGGTCAGTCATTACGACTTGAAAGTCTATCTGCCTGCCAGCTTACCTCGTCAACCTTGCCAACACACCAACATTGTGTGTATCACAAAGATTTATATGTGTACCGAGGTAATATATTATCTACAAACACTACAGCACACAACATCGTTTACAGTGCATCAACAGCAACAACCACTTGTAAAAAAAAGGCAATAATTTACGGTGGAGTAACATTGACAATATATCGTTATTAGCGTCGTACCGCTAATATTCAATATTTGCACGCTTTTGCTTTCTGCATAATATTGTGTTTCCCTCCGCTGTATTTTTTACTCACCTGCTTTAATCGCTTGCAACGCACCAACAACACAGAAAACACCGCTAGCCATAGCATTGACACCTCTTTGCCTACAACTTCAGCAGCAGCAACCATTTGTCCCATCAATAATACTAGTGACAACGCTTACGCTAATATAAACGATTCGGCAACACCAGTATACAATAATCAGCATTCCTCGTCAATTCCTTTACAGGATATTACGCAGTTGTACTTGCAACATCTTGGCAGTAGCACTAATTGCACGCCCGCTATTTCCCCTTCCACACTATTTAGTCACTCAATTTGTGAAAGAGTTGGTGTACATTGTTTTCCACCGCAATCATATCCAGAGCAGCAAACCTACGCAGTTACAAACTCTTGGTTAAGCTATTTGTCGCCACCGTCGCAACATAAATCGCGTTCTAGCACATATAGCACGGCAGTAGCAGCACAGCAGCATAAGAAAACGGTTACACCGAAACGTAAAAAACGTCCAGCTTATCTACGTCAAAGTCAGTCAGAGTCAGCATCAGCAACTTGTAGCGCTGCAGTAGCAGCGGCAGCAGCAGCTTACGTTGCATTCTATAACACAATGGCTTGGACAGAGGTAAGTGGGATATTTGAATTTTTACACCATACATCGACGGGTTTAAGGATATATTGATTTTGTGCTTTCATTTGGGAAACTCCAACGAGTTGGCGCTGCGAGTATGAGAGTGTGTATAAATGACCAAATGATCAGAGCTATCATTTGATCTAGATAGTTAGATCTAGAATAGTTATTTAACCGATTGCACATACTGTTTTGAAAACAATTAGCAATGTAGTGATAATTATATCCGCTGGTTGAGCAAACAATTAAAATTGTGTATTAATTTACATTCTACACCTAGTTGTAGAAAATTTATGGATCGATATTTTATTGCCGAAATGAAAATCTTGTAATATTCTGAAATAATAATTATTATAAATTTATGGTAAGGTGGTCGAAATAAATTGGATTGCTGGTTTGATATTCACTAAAGAAATTCATATTTTATCTCGCCGGAAAAACTTATAAACATTTTATATGACAAATGACGTATAGAAAACACATAGACTTCTTTTATGCAATAACTTGAATGAAACCGAGTAATAATATGATAAAATTATTTACCATTCAACATATTTAGTTCATAACAGCACAGCCATAATAACAGCAAAATTATTATTAGCATAATTTTTCCCTTCGACCGTAATACGCAAGTTTCTCATACGCCTCCTTTGCTCTCGAGGGAGTATTTGAAAAGTTATAGATATGTACAGAAACGCATACATTTGTATGTAGAAAATTTTCCAACAACAACAACAACAGCAACAAACAATGAAAATATTTGTTATTTTTCGCTGTTATGCTGTGTTGATGTGGGAGTGATATCTGGCTCTTGTCATCTCAATGTGCTATTATGTTGTTGTATGATGTTGCTCTTCTTATTTAGCTGTGCTTTTTTGGCGCTTTAATGTTGGTTGAATTTTATGGGAACTTACTGACAATACTCATATACATATATATATGAGTACATCATACATATAATTTGAAATATTGCTGATATAACATCAGCAATGTATTCGTCACATAAATTTATATTTATATGCAACAGGCAGACCAGACATACATACTCGTACTGAAGATGGTAAGCAGAGTTATACATCAAGCCCAATGCCAATTATCATTTTGAATCATAATCATGCATGTACGTATTAAATTTTATATTTGATGTGCTCCCTATCTGATTGTTAAATACAGTGGGTGAATGAACACGTACACATGCATCTGCTATGTCTATCAGTATATGCTCATCATTGAGTTCAATATGTGACAGAGTTGTTGCTGATGAATATGTAAATTGACGTTGGCAATATGTCAATAATGCGTAGAAATCGAATAATGAAGAATAATGTTTGAAGAATGAGCAAAAGAAGAGGAATATGCCATAATATGAACATGCAATGGTAGTGAACATCTGAAAGGGAAAGAATAATTTTTTTACTATTTTTATACCTACATATTTTATGTAATATATTTTCCACATATACCAATTGTGTATATATGTATGTAATAAAAATCAATAAAAATTTCACTCACATATCATTTACTATATGCAATCACTTTTGAGTGACTACTTTATTACACATATGTATACTTGTACATAAGTATAAATTTATTTGAAAATTATTATTTCTAGTGCCTACAATTAATCATTTTGAGATATTATTCTCTTCTTGCACAACCTACAAATTAAATGCGCTCAATGAATTGATAAATATTGTTTTCGAAACAATGCTTATGCATATGAATGAATGGCTTTACCAGCAGCAACAGCAGATGTTGATACTAAATCTTAATGATAAATCTCTTTTATAATAAGCAGATACTTTCTCATTTACTCTTTTTCTCAATGTGGTCAAACAAATACATAAATGATTTTTCTGGCAATGTGGTGTATTATTTTTTTTTTTTTTGGTTGATATAATGTATTTACTTATCAAAGTTTAAATGAATGAATTTCTATTAATCATTTTATTGTGTTGCGTTGCCCATATTGAATTTTATAGTCTATTGCAAGAGAGTGAATTATTATTGGTTTTTGACTTTTCTTCTTCTAGTTTTTTATATATTTCATATGATTTTCTATACCCTACACTTAAAAAGTCAAGGGCATATTGAGTTTGTGCCCAAGGGGGGAGACTACATGTGGAAAGTATGATGCTGAATATTTGTTTTCACTTTTTACTCGCGAACCTATAAAGTTATCGATGTAAAACTTGGAATAGTCCGATCACAGAATATATTAGAATATCGGCTCCCCTATAAAAGCACGTTCCACACTTAATGTAGGAACTTGAAGCTGAGATTCGATATCTATGATTGTGTTTACTAATTACTAGACATTTTCAAATATTGGCAGAAGCGGATAGAAATTAAGTAAACTTTTTACACTTTACGCTCCAAAATATTAAGTTATCATGCTGAAATTTCTTATATATGACTGCATTTGCTAATGCATGAACGAGTTCGAATATGAGCAGAGTTGGATAAAAACCACTCCTACCTCCCATACAAAAGTGCATGTTTTCACACTTTTCCCACAAAAATATAGAGTCGACAAGTTGTAATTTGCTGCACACAATTATTTTTATCAGTTTTATATGATAGCGCATGTTCGAGAATTGGTTGAATCTGATAAAAATCACATCTACTTCCCATACGAATTTATGGGTCAGTATGTCTATTTTTCCATTTTGTGCATGTAAATATAAAGTTATCAAGCTGAAATTCGACAGTTATGGTTATATTTACTAATAAAAAGATATATTCGAAAGTGGTCTGATTTGAATGTATACCACACCTATCTCCCATACAAACTTACTGTAAGTATGTATATTTTTCCATATTGCGCACGTTAATATAAAGTTGTTAAGCTGAAACTCAGTATTTATGATTTCATTCGCTGATGAATGGATAAGCTCGAATATGGGCAAAATTGCACGAAAACCACTTCTACATACATCCAAACAGCGTTATGCTTCCGTATGTATGTTTTCATACTTTTCGCACGAAAATATAATGTTATCAAGTTGTAACTCGGTACATACATTTATTTTTACCAGTTAATACACATATACATATCACACATATCATTCGCTAATGAAGGGAAGAGCTCGAATATGGATCGAATCCGATAAATATTACGCCTACCTTCCATTCAAACTTATGCTTCAATATCTATACATTCTCAATTTGCAGACACGAAAATAGAGTTATGGGTCTGAAATGTGGCAGTTACGATTATATTTATTAAGTTATAGACATATTGTAAATATTGCGGACGAATATTTAAAGCTATACGATTGACGCCCGTAATTTATAATTATTTTTATCGACGTGCAATCATATTTGAAAATGGACGTTATCGGATCAAATGGTGTGTCTGTCTATATGTCATTGTGTAGGGCATGTAGGCTTCGGTATTACCGTAGCTTTCCCAAAATTGTTTTTCTTCCATAGTTATTTCTCTCATTCACTCCACATTATGTTTTGTAGCGGAATTCGGTTATATTTCTTGCACCATTTTCTTATATGCGTAATAATTTTGATTCACGAAATTTATTTATCTTTTAAAATGCAAAAACTGGAATATATTTTTTCAAATTCAGTAGTATATATGAACAAAATATTATATTTCTACATATCCTAACTCCTCTTTTCTGTATTTACATAAAAAGATATTTGCTGGCAGACCATTATAGAAAGCGTGAAATCTATTTCGAGATCTCTTTTACATAATTAAAATAAAACTAAAAATATTGTTACATTTATATCCTAGTGATAACGCACTATTATAGATCACCTACAATGATAATAATCACATATTCACACTTGCCTTCTCTTGTATAAACAATTGAGACTTTTCTCTCTCTCTCTCTCTCTCTCTCTCTCTCTTTGGATTATTATTCTCTGGAAGTGCTAAATAATCTGTTTTTTATTTATTTAAATTTGGTCACGTAGCAAACCAAAGCAACTGAATATCAAATGGCGTGAGTCTCTTTTTTCTCTTGCTGTATGTATGCGTTTTGGTAGGAAAAATCAAACTACATAGCACACATATTTTCATATGAATAGCATGATTGGCGCGCTTAGACGAAGTTATAGTATCAAAATGCCACCTGTTACGACATATACCAACTTTTTATACCCTGCATAATGCAATATGCATGGTATATTCATTTCGGTCAGATGTTTGTGTCCACTTGAAGGAATCTCCGGAGATATAGACATGGATATATATTCGTGATCAGCGTCGATTAAATTTTCGATTTAACGATGTCCGTCCGTCCGTCCGTCCGTCTGTCTGTCACCTGGCTGGTTCGCACGATAACTTGAGTAAATATTGAGCTATTTCGATGAAATTTGGCATAAGTAATCTATGATCCAAGGGTACGGAGGGGATTGATATTGGGCATGATCGGTCAATAACCACGCCCTCACCAAGCATTCAAAGCGACTAACCTCGAAATTTTCAAAATCTTTAACTAGCTATAACTCACATAATATACCACTTGGGACAACAATATTTTGCACATAGAGTTATATTATACTATTATATAACCTCGCCAAAAGTGAGTGAGCCACGCCTACTCTCTAGCGTAGCTCCCATTCAAAGTGTCTGTACTTCTTTTAAATTGAAACTGCTGTAACTTCTACAATCTTCCGTCTAGAATAACCATAATTGACACTTAGATTAACACGGCAGTGAGAAATAATATGGCAGAAAATCAGTGTGCCACGCCCACTCCTTTTTGGGTCTGCCATACAAAGTTGCGGAAATTAAAAAAAATGTTACCGGTTATAACTTGCAAACTATTTAGCGTAGAATAACGAGATTTAAGGTGTGGATTAGTATTGTACGAGCAACTAGGCTCACAGGAAATGGACGCACCACGCCCACTGTTTATCGTAGCCCCCATACAAATTTTAAATTGAAACAGCCGTAACTTCGGCAATCTTCCGTCCAGAATAACCATAATTGACACTTAAATTAATATCGTAGTCGGTAATAATCTGGCAGAAATCAGTGTGCCACGCCCACTCCTTTATGGGTCTCCCATACAAAGTCGAAGGAATTAAACTAAAATTTTTAAGCTCCATAACTTGCAAACTATTCAGCGTAGAATAACGAGATTTAAGGTGTGGATTAGCATTGTACGAGCAACTGGGCTCACAGGAAATGAGCGCACCACGCCCACTGTTTATCGTAGCCCTCATACAAATTTTAAATTGAAACAGCTGTAACTTCGGCAATCTTCCGTCTAGAATAACCATAATTGACACTTAAATTAATATCGTAGTCGGAAATAATCTGGCAGAAAATCAGTGTGCCACGCCCACTCCTTTATGAGTCTCCCATACAAAGTCGAGGGAATTAAACTAAAAGTTTTAAGCTCCATAACTTACAAACCATTTAGCGTAGGAGAACGAGATTTAAGGTATGGATTAGTATTGTACGAGCAACTAGGCTCACAGGAAATGGGTGCACCACGCCCACTGTTTATCGTAGCCCCCATACAAATTTTAAATTGAAACAGCTGTAACTTCGGCAATCTTCTGTCTAGAATAACCATAATTGACACTTAAATTAATATCATAGTCGGAAATAATCTGGCAAAAAATCAGCATCCCACGCCCACTTCTTATTGGGGCTCCCATACAAAGTTGAGGAAATTAAACAAAAATTTTAACCGCCATAACTTGCAAACTATTCAGCGTAGGACAACCAGATTGAAGGTGTAGATTAGTATTGTAAGAGCAAATATACCCACAAGCAATGGGCCAGCCACGTACATTGTTTATAGTGGCTCCCATACAGGATGACTGAATTTCTTTTAAATTGAGATAGCTGCAGCTTCTGTAATCTTCTGTCTAGAACAATCATAATTAATACTTAGGTTGATATGGTATTAGGAAATAATTTGGCAAAAAATCAACATGCCAGGCCCACTTCTTAATGGGGCTACCATACAAAGTTGCGAAAATTTTCAAAAATTTAAATAACTTACGAACTATTCAATGTAGGACAAACGATTTTACGGTGTGGATTAATATTGGAAAATTAATTGGATTTACAAGAAAGAGGTAAGCTACGCCAACTTTTTATATAGCTCCCATACTAAGTCTCGGAATTATCTTCAAAACCTCCTTTAAATTATCCCTTTTAGAACTCTCATAATATACAAGGTACTTCGTCAAAGTCAACCATATTTCGGGTGTAAATTAGTAGTATATGCAAAAATTGTTTTTCAAAAAGTGGAAATAAAAGAAAAAGATGGATATTCGAGTAAACTTTATATATATATATCTACATATGCAGGGTATAATTTGGTCGGCCTCAGCCGACTGTAAGGAGATTTTTTTTTTTCTAATGTAGCTATTTGATTTTATAATATCTTTGAAAAAAAAATATATTGTTCCTCTTAATGTTTTTTTAGTGAAATATTACCGAATTTCGTTTTTATTTATTTGCAGTTCTTCAATTTGTTACTTTTCAATTTTTATTGTACACTCTATTAAGTATTCTATAACATTTGGTATTAAAATTATAATGTTTCAAGTTCAAATTAATTTCTATTTCAATTTCACTCGGTTTTTGAGGCTTTCTTGCTCAGCGACAGCTTCTAGGAACATTTAAACGTGCCCATTCCAACGCATATCTGTCTCTCTACCACTATATCGATTGATCTGCTCGCACGGTATTGTTGGTACTTTTGATACTTAGTATGAGGTATCTGTTGATCAACTGGACATTATCCTTGAACTGTCACACTCATTGAGTACAATTAAAGTGATTAATTTCAGAATTACTCGAAAATTTCAATATTTCACTTAGGACGAAAATATTTGGTATGTGAATTGGAATAATTTTTCAGTGGGTAATGATCATATTTTGAGGCCATTGCTATGATCAGTTCAATGATGTTGCTATATTCTCTTTAAAAATTATTGTGAGACATCTACATTTTTACTCAAAACGTTTTTGTTTTTTTAGAAATATTTTCTTTTTTATCTTAAGACATAAAAGATACCTAAATTATGATAACTATTATGACTCGTTTTTAGATGAATTTCGGAGCTCTTTTGAACTCTCATGTATTTTTAAATTATCTCATTTATTACTTCAAACCTAGCTTAAAATATGTACGTTTTACTATGGATTTTGTAATTGTAAACTTGTCGCATTTGGGGATCAAAGAGTGCTCATGTGATTGTTGAGAAGCTAATGCACAACGAGTGAACGTTTGGTGTGGTTTTTGGTCCGGCGGCATCATTGGACCATTTTTCATCGAAAATGAGCAAGGAGCCACCGTTATCGTCAATGGTGAGCGTTACCGCGCCATGCTAAACGAATTTCTGTTCTGGATGACATTTGGTTTCAAAAGGATGGAGCCACATACTACACAGCCAACGTAGTCATTGATCTTTTGCGCACTGTCTTTGAAAGTCGAATAATAAGCAGAAATGCTGATGTCAATAGGCCGCCTCGGAGCTGTGATTTGATTCCATTGAACTGTTCTTTGTGGGGGCCGTTAAAGATTAGTGTTATGCTAATCATCCAGAGGCGACTGAGTCCTCTGGAGGAAACATGAAATCGAAGCTGCTTTCATGAGATTGAAGACCAAACAATAAAAAATGCACTGAAAACTTGGGTTGGTCGGACGGAATACTGTAAACACAGCCGTGGTAGACATTTGAATGATGTTGTATATCATTCTTAAATCTTTCTATTAATAAAAAAAAATAAATAAATATGTGGCCACATAAAGCCCCAAAGGGCTCATTGGCCGAGCTTCTCTTCCATTACTGTTGTGCGTCTTAAATTTTGGACAATATTAGAAGGGACCTACTTATTTTAGCCGGTTCCGAACGGCAGAGCACTTGTGACATCACTTTTTCTGAGCTTTGTCACAGAGTTCTTTAAGAAGCTTTTTCATGGCAAGCTGTTACTGTCGGAAGAATTGCCAATTGCTTGCCGACAGGTGGGTACCGTTCGAAAGAAAAATCTTATCGATATTAAATTTGTTATGCATCAGCCGGGGATTGAACCACCGACCTACAGATCAGAAGGCGAACACACTAACCACTGAGCTACGGCACCCAATTAATACCAATTCTAATTCAAAACTTTAAATTACCTACCATATGTATTTATGTTACACATTATTGTATAGCCAAACATTCTTTATTAAAATTAAAGGTATGATATGAGGGTTCATTCTAAGGAATCATAAGTAACACATAATTAATTATGAATCGTTTTAGAGCCAAATATATTGAAAGCTCCTAAACCATTCAGATTCTTTTTAGAGTCATATTTCAGAGCGCTCTGAATTTGGTTTATTAGGAGTGTATATCAATAATATGCCTCCTCTTTTGACTCGTTTTCTATTAATTTGGAATATTTTCTATGAATATTCTATAGTTCCTTTTTGCTACATATTGATCAGACATATCGGGGCTTACCTTTACGCTTGTCTCTCTCTCTCTCTCAATATCTCTTCCAAAGTAGACATTTCTCTCTTTCATGCTCTTTTACAAATATTTTGGATTAGTTGTTGCTATACACTGCTTATTAAGCGGAAAACTCATTGTAACAATTCATTTATTACTATATAATCGAGCGGAATACCGCAGAGAAATAAAAAGAGAGACAATTGTTTTGATAATGTGGCTTAAAATACACCTGAGCGTGTTAGCATTTGTAAAGCAAAGTAGCGATTAAGAGAGTGTGAGTACATATCAGTAACTGCTGGCACAAAAGGTAATGCTGTCAGCAGCCACCAACAACTAGTGGTTTTAAAGCATTTTCATTGTTCGAACGTGTAAGTCAGTCAGTCAGTGTCATTTTTTGTCTTCACCATGTTCGTTGTTGTATGGAGAATCGATCGGTAAAATAATCTCGGTAGCATGTGCGTGTACTCTAAGGAATTATACATAAATAGTTATACTACGACGAGCCTTTGAATATTCCAGAGTTGATTTGATTGTCAATCTTATTGCCCTTACCTTACATTTTGATAAACATAACGCGCTGTGTTGTGGTTCCCGCGTCGCAGATGACTACGAACATTCATTGTACGGGAACAAAGGAATATACGTGGAGTCATTCATACATGCATATGCATGTATGTGGCCATTGTTATTGTAATTGACTTACGTAGATATGTGTGTGTGTGTGTGTGTGTGTCTGTTAACTTGGCTGTATTATGCATTCTTAAATTGTCTTTCGCATAAGTGACATTCAGTCGAATCGACGTATTATTATAGTTATTGTTGGTAAAATCATTATTGTTCATTCTTGATCACTTGACCAGAGCTGTCTGCCTAGTTCTTACTACTAGTTGTGTTATCAAATAGCAACTAGCCAGCTAACATTTCTTTGGCTATTGTCCAACTAAGAAACCAGCTGAACATCCAACTAGAAAACCGGACTTGGGTATTGTGGTGCTGGATCATGTTTAACATGGTGTAGCAAGCTTACGCCATTCTTCTTGCTATCGTAATTTTCATTGCACTGCGTTTATACAGGGTACATCGTCATCTGGTTTCGTTTTTAAAATGCTATAAACTAAAGACATTTCAATATTTGTCAATGATTGTTGATCTGTTAAAATTGGTGATGTGATTCCCATCAATTGTGAGATATATATAACTTAGGTCAAGTTGATCGCTTGCCTGGTGTGGAGTTTTTCTTTTTGCTATCAGGAGAATTGCCAATTGTATCATTTCTGAAGAAAATGCTGTGCAGTAGGCCATTCAATTGAATTGATGAACTATTATATTGCATCTATGTTTTCATTAATACGAGTAGCTCAAGCAGTATTGTGCTGAAGACACCCTAAAGAAAAAATGCCAATTGTGTTTATTGAAGCTAGTTCGTAAAATATTCATTGATGAACAATTATTTGTATTGCACGTTGCTGCATCCTTCTGGAAAAAGAGCTCGCGCAAGTCCCCTTCTAAAATCTATTGTAAAAAAGTGATCTTTCATATCTGAATTGTGCGTTCCAGACTATCAGTGTTACTTGTGGGTTTTCCGAATCCAAAATATTGGAAATTGCACCTCATCCAAAGAGATGACTTCTTCAAAACATAATTGTCGTTATTTTTCAGGAGTCACCTTAATTCAGGAGTCAATTGAACCTTTTACGCGAATAATATCACAGTGAGACAATTTGCGAATAGCGAGAGTACTCTAAAGTATGGTAGATGACTCCGTTCTGGACTTAACGTCCAAAATAAATGTTTAAGGTTGTTTTCTGTTGCACTTGTTTGTTTCTTGCTAGTGCTAATTCGAAAATCAAGTTTATGACCTACATTTCTCTTGAATCCGAAGACGTGTGGCCTTCATGAATTAAAAATATGAAGCAGAATGATAATGGGTCAATACTTTCCAAGAATACGCTGTTTTGCGGAAGATTTTACTAGTCACTTTTTTAAATTTTCGTTTATGGCTCCTCTTGGGAGCATAGGCCATCTATAAAACATTTCCACCAAACACGGTATTGGGCAGTACTTTTTGTACGCTCCCAGATCACATTAGCTAATTTACAGTTCAGGATGATTGAGTGCTGTAGCTCAGTGGTTAGTGTGTGTTGGTTGTCTGAGTCATAGGTCGTGGTTTCGATCCGCGATTGACACATCAATTTCTATATCAAAAATATTTTTCTTTCGAACAGTACCCACCTGACGGCAATCAATTGGCAATTCTTCTGGTAGTAAAAATTTGTTTAGGACGCGAAAAGCTGTCAGCGCTCGTGATTCCGATGAATTTTGTCTAAACTTCTTTTCCGGCATTGTTGGACGTGTTAAATTTGGACAATATTGTATGAGATATATTTATGTTGACAGATTCTGAATAACAGTACTTTTGTAAAATCACTTTTGTAATGCTTTGTTATAAAGCACCTTGAAAAGGTCTTTTCATAGCAAATGTGCACTGTTGGAAGACTTATCAATTGCATGCCGAGAAATGGGAGCACTGTTGGAAAACATGTATTTATTTGTTGTTCTAGAAAAAAACTGTTAATTGGCCGAAAGTAGATTTAAATCGGTGAACTTTTACACAGAAGGGCAAATAGGAGCCGGATGGCTCACCCTTTACATTGACCCGTACACACACATACACACATATGTACGCTTTCATGCGTTGGCATTGTTGTTGTGGTTAATGTTGTTGTTGCTATTATTATTATAGTGGCAATTCATGTACAATGCTGTTATTGCACATTTCTTCGACGATGACTACGACGACGACGACAACCAACATGGATGTGTTCTATAAGAAGTACCGTAAATTCACGTATATCCATATGTGTATGTGTGTTTTTGTGTGTTCAGTTAGCTAGCCAAACAACCAAGTTTATATATATTTATATATTTTTTTCACTTTTTTTCGTTGATTTTTCTGTTTTTTTTTTAATTTTCTTGTTTGTTTTTGTTTTTTGCTAAATTAAAGAAATCATGGTTGCTGCTGGTTGTTGTAGTTTTAGCTTTTGTATTTCATTGTAATTTGCATAAAAGTGTGTCGCTTTACTGCTCACCATAGTACAACGCTGCTGTCGTCGCTGTCATAGTCATCGTCGCCGTCGTCGTTGTCGCTTGTCATTTTGTATTCTCGGTGTTGTGCTTGATTTGTTCACATGCATATGTGTGTGCGTGTATGGATGTGTTCATATATTTATATCCATACAAACATATTTACGTGAGCTATTTGGGGCTGTCTATATATTGATGATGATTGTGCTTATACTGTGATATGATGGTATGGTGTGTTGTCTGCTGCCGCACCCTAAATTATTTGGCGTCAAATTCTTTTCGAATATTTTTACGTACATATTAGTATAATTGTATTCATGTGTAAATGATGTGTATGTATATGTGTGCGTAAATGAGCTTCACTACTGGGCTTACATATTGGTAGAATAACGCGTTGAGGCATTGACACAGGCAACAGCAGCACCGTCATCAATAGTCAATAACTAATGAATTCCTACAATAGTAATAACAACAACAACAACCTAAAAAATTACAAACTACAAAAAACAATGGTTAACATTAACATTTAACGCTAACAGCTATTGACAGTTGCATTTGCCGTTGCTGCTGCTATTCGATCACGTATATGACGCGCTCTGCTGTCGTCGCAATCAAATGCGCCAAATTAAGTCAAAAGCAATTGTCAACGCGCCTCATACATTTGCGCGTGTGTTTATCGAAAATATATTGACTCAGTGATGAGTGACTGAGTGAGTGAGTGGTGTGGTGATTCTTTAAAAAGTTTTAAATTACCAAAAGAAAAGCAAAAACCAAAATAATGAAAAATAATGTGCCATTTTGGAAGATGTTAACGCTCATCTCAAACTAATCATCATCCATGTATGTACGGTCGATCATCATAATTAAGTATACGCCTCATTTGACAATTTATATTGATTCGTGCAAACCATAATTGTACTCATGCGCGACTGACTATTCGCGTGTTTGTGTGTATGTGTGTCAGTGAGTAGTTAGTTACGAATCGAAAAACGAAAAAAAAAGAAGAATCATTCTTCATTCATCTCCTGCTAAGCAATAACGTTAGCAAAGAATTAAACAAAAATATGTGGCAAAATACGGGCATAGGTGGCAGTAGTGCCGCTGCATCTGCATCCACAACACCTGTGCATTTGCAACGCGATCGTTTTGTATCACAACAAAATATTCCTACACATCATGATGCCATTGCCGATTCCAAAATAAGTTTACACGTCAATTACCGCTACCATGGTAATGGTAATGGTGGTGGTGGAGGCGGTGTTATCGATTTAAATGGAAAGCCGGCAGTTCGTTCTATACCACCACGACCTGCTTCCATGTATGAACAGCAACAGTATCGTACACGACAATCAAATTCCACAAATTCACCAACACCACCGTCAGGAATAATTGGTAGTGGTGCTGTTGGTGGCGTGCCATTGGGACGTAGTGAGAGTGTATATTTTATTAGCAACACACCACCACCAACAGCACCAGCAACCGTAGCCGTAGCATCAACACCTACAGCAACAGCATCAGCTTTAAGACAATATCATCATATACCAAAGAAAACAGCACCAGCAGCACCATCCCCATCATTATTGTCATCATCATCATCACCAGCAACATCAACAACAACAACTATAATAACAGGCATTAATGGTCAACAGCAACAACATTTTCAACAACAGCAACATCAACAATACCATCATCATCAACATCAACACCATCGCCATCATCAGCAACAGCATCAACGCAGCAAACAGCATTTACGCCAAAGTCCGAGTGAACTGGTATGCAACACAAATTGAGTACACTTCTTACCCATACAATTATACGCACATAAAGTACATACTTACATATTAGTACAGGGTGCAGGGAGTTGGAGGATCGTTGGAGTATTTTACAACATCTTTCAAGTTACACAAATGTGTTTTAGAACATCAAGGCACTCGTGTTCTAAAACACTTTGCAGAACTGCTTTCCAAACTTGAGCTTTACATGGACTTCAGACTATCCAAATGTACACTAGAATAATTAAATTTCCTATAGAAAGTCGCTAATTGATTTCATATATTTCCAAATGTCATGTTTACCCAAAAGGAAAGATGACAGATATAGAAGTATATATAGTTGTGATCAGAATACCGGTTTGAGCCGATTTAGTCACATATGTATTGTTCACACTACAATTGCCATAATTATAAAACGATTGCTACGATTATAAATATTGGTGCGTGGGATTATTTTCACCAACGAAGAGATAACTTTGTAAATGGGCAAAATCGGATGAAAATCACGCCTACCTCCCATACACAAGTATGGTATAGAAGGTATTTTTTCATATTTTGTGCTCGCAAATTTAAAGCTTGTAAGTTGAAACTCGATATGGGTCAGTCCAAAAATGGGTGTAATCGGATAAAAACCACGCCCACTTCTCATACAAAAGTATGTTGTCGAATGTACGTTTTTGAACATTCAAAATCATGATTATTCGAATAATTTCATTTTTGATTAAACTAAATTTTGATTAATCGAATAATTGATTATCCGAATATTTTGATTAATCAAAATGTTTGAACAAACGATTAATCGCACACCTCAAAAACAAACATAGGATGTATGTTTTTATACTTTGCGCGCAAAAATATTAAGCTAATTAGACCGAAACTTGTGACATACAATTATATTTAGTAATGTATGGATAAGTTTGCAAACGGACGTACGCGGATGAATATCCCGCCTAGTTTCCACAAAAAAATAAAGTTATCGAATGTATTTTTCATACCTTGCGCAATATATTACAAAGCCAGGGAGCAGATACTTGGAAAATATGATTGCTTCTTCTAATGATTGGACGAGTTCGAGAATGGGCGTAATCAAATGAAAACCACGTTTACCTCTCATACAAAAGCATGTTTAAGAATGTTTGTTTTCACACATTATGGTTATGAAGCTGAAACTATGCACATGGGTTTATTTTTTATCAACGAGTGGGTGTAATTATTTAAAAAGGAGCATTAATGGATGAAAATGACATCTACTTCTATCACAAAACTATATTTGTTCGAAGGCATGTCTGCATCTCTGTGAGAATTTAGGGTACCATGAAAACGCCGTGTGACAAAGCTCAGAAAAAGTGATGTCACAAGGGTTCTGCCGTTTGGAACCGGCAAATATATGTAGGTTCCTTCTAATACCGTTCAAAAATTTAACACACACAACAGTACTTAAAAGAAGCTCGACCAAAGTGCCCTTCAGGGCCTATAAGTGCCATATATTTATTTTTTATGAAAGTTCAATATTATCGAAGTACAACTTTGCCATTGTTTTAATAATTATTTATTAATATTACTTCATGACTAGCCTACCATTTCAAATATTGTTCTGTCCCTGTACTTTTTTATTTGCGATCCAAATGGGGAACTTTACGAAGAAGTTGACTGTAGTATTGCCAGTTTTAAAAGGCTTGATGACGACATCTGTATAACATATTTAATTATTTAATAACTGGTAAATTAATGTGGCAACAGTATGGATACTAATGAAGCTGTTTTCAGCTTTGTAGATCAAGATTTTATCCTACATATTAAATAACTTTCATTATTACATCATATTTTTATTAAAGAGTATCGCTTTAGCGAATGTAAACCCGGAAAAAGCCCAACATTGTAATTAATTTCTTAGAAATAGGACTAAAATGACCCATTCATTAAAGTGTGAGATTCGTGGCGAAAATGCTCTATAAAATCTCAAAAGATAGCGGCGCGTTTTATTTCTTAGAAATAGGGCTAAATTGACACATTAAAATGGGAGATAAATAGTTCAAATGCTCTTCGCAATATTTTACTGTAGACATCCAAACATGAAATTTAACATAACAGTATATTTGCACTATTTTTGTATTTTTAAAAATAATTTTGTTGAAAAATATGAAAATGAGTCCATCAAGTAAAACTATCCATACAACTTCATTGGGAGATTTTATTGTACAAACCGACTTATTGTGAATCCTCTTTAAAATGGCACACCCTGTATGGTAGCAGTTACATTTGATTTACTTCCGAATTCCTAAAATATTACAAATTTGCCAACAACAACAAAATATGTTGTGTGGAAATATTAATATAATGCAACAAAGCACCTCCGCCACCACCATCAGCACGATCACATCATGAACCACCAACGGCAACAACAGCTTTGCACCTGTTTTTTGTAGGTTGTTATGCCTCGTTGTTGTTACTGTGGTTATCTTGTTTTTGGTTGATTTGGCCAATAGCATTAACAACAACAACAACGAGTAAAACAACATATATTTTATAGTCAATGTGCCATAACCACTTGTTATTGTGTGGTGGCGCTCTCAAGCGACTTCAGCCTGTTTATTGTGTGGGGCTACAACTCGATACAATATTTAGTAGGTATCGTATCGTACGTTGAGCGGGTAACTCAAGCTGCCAGTATGCATGCAATTTTGTTTACTTATTTATTTTTACTGTTTTTGCAATTGGTTTTTTCTTCTACAAATTTATTCTCCATAGGCATCCATTTATCTCTCTATTTGTGAAAATGCTACACACTGCACTTCCCCTACAACTCTACGTATAATACATATTATTGACTTGTTTCAAGCTTGTATTGCAATAGTTAGCAAATATATTTATGGAGCTGTTGTAATATTTGTTGTTTGCTCGCATTGCATACATTCCTTTTTCTTCTTCTTTGGTGATTCGGATGTGTTTTTTGGGTTGGTTGGGGGGAGGGGAACTGAAATGAAAAACTATTTTAATTGTAGTTGTTATAAAGTGCACATATACAATGTTGTTGTTGTTGTTGGTATTACCAAATTTAGTATTTGCATTTTTAAATTGTGCTGCAATAAGTACCATATAAATTAAATAATATTTGTATGAGACATAATGACCCTTAAATGTAGGTCTTGTCAGTTTGAAATAAGTACTTTTCTACTATGCCAAATTTAAGTATTAAAAAGCTGTCATTATTTCAACAATTTAGATTAAATTTGGCATAATTTGTACCATTTTGCATATTTTCTTTAAGAGCTCCTTCTGCATTCCGTCAAAAAACGAGCTCGTACCGGAAGGCAATACGTCTATTAAGTGATGTGACCATATTGGACTTATTGTGTAAAAAATTAGAATCATATGTGAAATTGTTGTCTTTGTGATTGGATTTTTAACTTGCCTGAAATATTAGTAATCTTTTAAATTATATACTCTTCGAGGGCTGTCATAAACATGGTATTGTTAAAGCTCCATTATCTGTCGTTCGCGTGATAAGAATATCCCTAAAATGTAGGACCGTCCCTCAATAGGTTTTTAATTCAAACAATGTTATCAAACATTTGTACTTCTATTTCCGCCGTTTAGGGTAGCCAACTCCAATTCTTTATGATGGCTTTCCTGCCAAGTTGATGTTTTTATAAAACAGGCTGCCTCGAGAGAGGTCAAACATACCACCGATCAGCACTAATTTTTGCTCCCCGACATTTTTTTTTAACTTAATTATCCACTATTTTCATCCTACAAAATTGATGTTTTTATATAAACAGATTGCCACTAGAGGGGCCAAAATCACCGAACATCGCTGGGGTTTGCTTCCCAATATTTTTCCTGAACATAATTACACATGTCCACCTCTTGTTGTCGCTTCCCTACAAAAATAACATAAAATCCCATGAAAATCGGCAAATAGCCGACCTCTCTAGAGGCAACCCTTGCCCTTGCTTAAGTTCACAGCCAAGCCCATTAATTTTTCCTTCTCAACATTTTCCGCAACCCTTATGGGGGACTCCTATAAACTTTATATATTAATGAAAACCGGCTTCCTCTGTCGTCATGTTTGGTGTAGAGCACTTATTTCTGCTCCCAACCTACTCATTCTCTACTATCTCCACTGCTTATGGCGGGTCCTTCACAAAATGAACATAAAAGCAACCGATAATGGATAAATAGAATAAGTAAATGGGTTTTCCCAAACCTTGGTCAAATATACCAAAGCCGTGGGTTATCTTCCCGAATTTTAGTCAAGTCTACCTTAGCCTTGGCCAACCCTTCCCCAAGCGGGGAGTGTATAAATTACATATTTTGACTCCAGAACAAAAATGAAGCGTCAAGTAGATTTTGGAGCCAGTGATTGATTGCTAAATATTTTTTCAAAGTGAATCTGATCTCTTCTTCAAGTTATCGAAATAAAAATCGTATGACTTTATAATCATAGATTATAAAGTCATAATCATAGATTATAAAGTCATACTGGGTTCATTGAACCCAGTTTAAGTCTCTGTGTGACTCGCTGATGTCAGCTGGAAATTCGGTATTCGGTATTGGTTCGGTATTCCTTTTTGGCGGCATCTACCATCAAGCACCGAATATGACACTGGCTGGAGCGTTTTCTTAAATTAAATCAATATAACGAAGCCAGCGCAGTTCTTTTTAATCACATAATCATTCTAAATTTTATTTCGATAGGAACTTTGGTTTGTTAAGTTTCTCAGGCAGTGTAACACTAAGTTTGTTTCTCTTTTAATTTCAAGGTGTGGAGTCGGATCTCTCCCTCTCTCTTTTTATATTAGCTATGGAATCCTATAATGCCATGGCGATGATGTTTTAGTGCATTCAGACTTATATGCTTTTGTTTTTAGGTTTGTTTTAATTAAAATAACCGATTCTGGGGTGGAGGGTCGGCCCTCTTCCTTCCCTTTTATCTTAGATATTTAACTCCAAAATGTCACTGATATTATGTTTAGAGCATTAAAATAAAAAGGCAAAGTTTATGGTTTGACTGGTTTGACAAAATGTAAATTTTGTTGGTAGGACCCAAGACGTAAGTCCTAATCGTCGCAAGCTGTAGAAAGTCATATCTCAAAAAGGGGGTTTTGTTAAATTTATACCTTTCGTCGTCAATTAAGGTGTACTGCCGTTCTATATAGAGGGTTTTTGGTATTCCGATACGATATGTATTACCGACGATTCACAGCGCCTTTGTTTTTAATATAATATAATAAAAAGATAAATTTTCCTTTGATTAGCTTGTATATTGTGAAGGAATGCTAATTTCGGTATTGCGTGATGATTTTTAATCCAATTTGCAATTTGTTTGATTCAATATCATACCGTATATAGTATATGGCAACATGCATATTCCATTCGAGAAGACAAGAAGCAATATTTCTTGCCTTAAAGCGTATCAATTTATTTAAAGGAAAATAAACAAACAAAAAATCATACACCAAACCAGAAACCGCCCCACAAATGGCACCTAATGGTACTAATGAGTTTTCACATACATTGGCATGCTACATATTACACATAATGCGGCATAATGATACGCCCAAAAAGTGTCATCCACACTTACAATTAATTCATATATGTATTAATTAAAATGTTTTGCTTTTTGTTGTTGTTCTTATTTGAAAATCATTATTTAATTAATCGATTTACATGCGACTAATGAGCACCAATTAAGGCCGTCAGACACGTTATGGTAGGTGCTGGTGTTGAGTTTGTGGATTGATTTTTGTTTGTTGGTTTTCTTATTAATTTCACTAATGCAATGCCATGGATTTTGTGGATACAACATTTTCGTGTAACAGAAAAAGCTACAGTAGTATTTGATCATACCTGATTTCCTCTGTTTTTTTTTCTCTTGCTGCGGTTTCGTGTGACACTGTTTTGTATTTCCTGTCTTACCAGATATGCAAGTGCGTACATTGGTTGCAAGTTGTATGCAGAAGCAATGCACATGCAGATATGTTTATAGATATTCATATATTTCTTTGCTATTTCTGAGGATGTAGTTATGTATGAATTGGTGTTGTTCATATTTCTTTTACAATACATATTTTTTTTAGTAATTTCTTTCAATGTAAATGGTCTTCGCTAAAGTTTGCTTCATCTACAAGTAATATAATTATTTGGCCTATTTAGTATGTCTGCATATTCGCACTGTATTTGTATTACCTTATGATCATCATTATTATCATTGTGACATAGTTGTTTATGCTAATTGACTGCTGATTCCGGTCGAAATACTTTCAAATATGTAGTACACTCATAGTATGTACAATTAATTGTAATGAATGAAACGGATTAGCGTAAGGATTAAGATGTCTAACTACAACTGTCACATAGTAATCACATTTATTATTCATTCATACCTTCATTGTTTGTAAATCAGAAATTTACTATACTTTTTTATGATTGCTTTATTATTCTCCTCCAGAGATGTTCGTGTGCGTATTTACATATATTGTCAAGCCATTTAGTTGTAAGACAGATTTTATAGCGTGAATAATTTTATTTTATTGCACACCATGAATCCGCTGCCTATATATGTATATTCCTTAGGATGAGTAATGGTGAAAAAGAATCATTCATTATACAGCTACTCAAAAAAAATGTATTATCCAGCAGAGAAAAGGAAATACACATTTCTATGTGGATTAGAATACGTATTTATTTTGTCTCAAAAAATGGGTATAGTTTAAATATTAATTAAAATACCCAGAATCGCTACTAGATGTAATTATATTAACCATTTTTCCACCTTATTGCACTATAAAATGAAAGTAAAAATATGTAAAACTCGACAAACAACCTCTTAGCTGTCCAGATGTCGGGTCTATATCGGTGAAATCTACGATCAGCACCATTAATTTTTTCAAGCGAGCATTTACTCCAAACATACTTACCCTCTATATTCACAATTTATAGGGGATTCCCCCAGAAAATGAACATAAAAACATATAAAAATCAAGAAATAACTCTTCCCAGAACCGCCCTTAGAGGAGTTAAATCTATGAGTGACTCCCGATAATTTGTTCTTCTCAAAATTGCTTCTGAATATTTTGTACTTACTGGCCTCTGTCCCCTACAAAATGAACGTAAAAACATGCAAAAATCGACAAAAAATCTCAGCTGCCCAGAAATCTCCCCTAGAGCCCTAGGTGAAATATATGACCAATTCCTATAAAATTTTTCTCCCAATCATTTCCTCTAAGTTTACTTATTACCTTCACCCGATATGGGCGATTTCCTAAAAAAATGAACTTAAAAAGATGTGATGAATATCGACAAATAACCCCATAATTGCCCAATAGTAAAAAATAAATAAATATGTGGCCACATAAAGCCCCAAAGGGCTCATTGGCCGAGCTTCTCTTCCATTACTGTTGTGCGTCTTAAATTTTGGACAATATTAGAAGGGACCGACTTATTTTAGCCGGTTCCGAACGGCAGAACACTTGTGACATCACTTTTTCTGAGCTTTGTCACAGAGTTCTTTAAGAAGCTTTTTCATGGCAAGTTGCTACTGTCGGAAGAATTGCCAATTGCTTGCCGACAGGTGGGTACCGTTCGAAAGAAAAATCTTATCGATATTAAATTTGTTATGCATCAGCCGGGGATTGAACCACCGACCTACAGATCAGAAGGCGGACACACTAACCACTGAGCTACGGCACCCACTTGCCCAATAGTGTGTTTAGAAATAAACGTGTTAACAAATAGTATAGGAGGTTCTAGATGACGAAAATACTCCCCAACCTCTATACGTTGATATCCTTCATACACCGGCCCCGCTTCGGTCTGGGTACCTTTTCTCCAAATCTACACGTTGGTGGGAATTCATTTATCTGCCACCTGAGGACTGGCCGTAAAACGTATTCGCGGTGGTTAATGAGGCACGTTGATGCAAATGACACATACGTTCGGCAGTTAGTATTCTTGTGATTACGATCAATGTATCAAAACAATGTAAGGGCACTAAAGTACTTTGGCTCGATGTTGGGACGGTCGTTTACATTTTTTTCACGATTCCATTGCTGCATCCATTGCTGGACGAATGATTTCGATTTTTTTCATTACTTTGGCAGCCGCTACAATGCTTAGTTTTTCGAAATACTCTGCATTTATAATTTCACTTCACAAATCATAAACAAAGACTGACAGCGCTGTCAAAATCAGTTTGAGCATTAGTCAAGGGTATAACTCGAAGTAACTCGATGCCTTTACATAACTGCATTGAAAACCCCAATAAAGAAACCCATTAATAGGCAGCTACTACGGCCAGAACGCTAAGGACGAATTGAATTGATAGTTTTTTCGTAATTCTAAAACAGGCCTATGGTGCCTCTCCAGGGACATTTGAGGACTTTTACTTCCCCAGAATCGTTAGTCACGGCCTTTTGGTCCAGCATCGGCTTATCTTCTTCTGGATATTGTAAATATATATATATATATATATATATATATATATATATATATATATATATATATATATATATATATATATATATATATATATATATATATATATATATATATATATATAATAATATATATAATAATATATATATATAATAATAAGAGTTCGACATGCGAAAGGTGAAGGCCTCAATCCGCGATACTGTAAAAAGACTGTAAAGCATGGAGGAGGGAACGTCATGGTGTGGGCGAGTTCTTCGGGGAGTGGACTTGGTCCGTTGCATAGGATTGACCACAAAATGGACAGATTTATGTATAAGGACATCTTAGAAACTGCAATGTTGCCTTTTGCGGAATGGAATATGCCACTTCGATGGGTGTTTCAGCACGACAATGATCCGAAACACACATCGAAGTTTGTGGAGGATTGGCTACAGTCAAATAAGATTCAAGTGCTTGATTGGCCGGCACAATCGCCCTACTTGAATCCTATTGAAAATTTGTTTTCAATTTTAAAACGAGGCTTGGGCTCAAAGCGCTTTAAAAATAAAGAACTATTTTTAGGCCTCAAAACTGAATGGGAAAATATAAATAAATCATATTTAACGAAATTAGTAGCTTCTATGCCTAAAAAGTGTGCTGCAATAATTAAAAATAAGGGATACTACACAAAATATTAAAAGTTGCTTAAGTTTTGCACAGATGAAATATGAGTATAATTTGTTTTTTGTTGTTTACAGTTAATTTCGTAAGAATACCGAACTTTTGTTGTTGTTGTTTTTTATGTATTTAATGAAGGAACAAATAAATATTAAAACATTCAATCTAAGCGCTTTTATTTTTTAGTAAATTTGAAATCAATGAGAGCACTATGCCAGTTGCTTAAGTTTTGCACAATACTGTATATATATATATATATATATATATATATATATATATATATATATATATATATATATATATTGTTAATAGAAAATGATACTTTAGATAAACCACTTACATCGGAGGAAATAGTTCTAATGTTAAATAAAACAAAAAATGGAAAAGCGCCAGGTGTGGATAGAGTTCCATATGAATTTTTTAGAAATGCGGATATGGAGTTTCTTGACGAATTAGCCAGGGCATATACAAGACTGTACAATAATGGACAAGTAGATAAATCGATCGAGACTAGCATTATATTCCCACTTTTTAAAAAAGGTGACAGTGGCATAGCATCAAATTATAGGGGCATATCGTTCATGAACTGCATAGCTAAGATTATGATGGGTATTTTAAATGAGAGACTGACAAATTGGGCAGACAGCAATAACATTATAACCGAATATCAGGCGGGTTTTAGGAAAAAACACTCTACGATTGACAATATATATAACCTTACATCAATAGTTCACTTAAAAATTCATGAAAAGAAGAAAGTGTATGTTTTTTTTTGTAGATTTTAGGGCAGCCTTTGATAAGGTTCCAAGACAGTTACTGATTTACAAATTACATACTCTAGGCGTTTCAACAAAAATGGTAAACTTTATAGAAAAAATATATTTGAACACGAATTCGGTTATATGGACGGGGGATGCTATTATACGCAGGCGACATAGTAATACTATCAGATGACATTACCAAACTACAAACCATGATAAATAATCTGGAAAAATATTGCGATACTTGGAATATGGAAACCTGACAAAATCCGCTATTATGGTGTTTAGAAAAGGAGGCAGGTTATCAGAAAAAGAAAAATTGACTTTTAGGGGAGATAATGTAGAAATAAGATCTGAGTACAATTATTTGGAGTAATATTGACACCGCAGCTAAGTTTCAAAAGGCACGTAGAGAATAGAAGTAGTTTAGCAAAGAATAGTATAAACGCGACCTGGCGAGCATTTTTAACAAACAACCAGATAAAAATGTCTGCAAAGTGGAAATTGTTTTTAGCTGTAGTGAGAGCAGTGCAAAGCTATGCAGCGCAGGTTTGGGGTTTTGCAATGTTCGACGAAGTAGACAAAGTACAAATGTATTTTCTAAAGAGAATATTGCGTCTTCCTGACAATACGCCATCTTATTGCCTTCTTTTAGAAACAAATATACCAAACAGCCATCTATACACTCTCGAACTGCACTTAGAATACATTTATAAACCATTATTCGAATACAAAGATGACAGACTACCACATATACTAACTAAAAGGGTATTAGCAAAACAAATATTTTGGGCGAAGGCAATACAGGGTTTAGGAGAGAATTTTAATATTAATTGGGAACGGGCAACAGAAAATAATGTAATATGGAAAGAAAATGAAAGGTTGCTACTAGAAAACTTAAACACTAAAAATAAAGAGAAAATGTTGGAAAGAACATTTAACAGTTCTCGTTTGTATTAAGATCTGGATCACTGTGTTAGTAAAAGTTATTTAAATGATAATATGGACGCATACAAAATAATGTGGATTTTTAAAGCCAGATGCGATTTAATTTACCTTGGCGGACATAGGATCTCAGCTGCACTCTGTAATTTGAACGAAATGGAGAATATTACACACTTTTTGGGAAAATGTCCAAGACTAAAACGAATTAGATATAGATATTTTGGAAAATATAGTTTAGATTTAACGGAAATAATTGACGTATTAAATGGGACAAAAGAAGGTGGTTGGGAAGCTTTAGTTAAATTTATAATTGGTGCTTTGACGTATAGAAAATTAATATTGGATGAGTATGTGTTATAGTGTATGTGTTAATATATAAAATATTGATAAATAAGATTAATTGGAATGTAGTATTTTATGTTATGTAATATTAGGTTTATCTCCGACAGACGACTATATAGTCATTGTCGTATGTTCTTTAATTGTTTATTTTGTATTAGCTGTTGATTTATAATTTGTAAGAATATTTTTAAATATAGAACTATATCTATCTATATCTATCTATTGTAAAATGGTAGAAAAGTGCAATAAATAAACCGATGTTCTTAGATTTAAGTTCTAGATATATATTTATTGTTGAGTTTCGATGAGTACATTTCGGGTTCCAAAATCAAAAGAGAAGAGACTAAATGAGAAACGAAACACATCATGTAATAAGCAAAGCTAAAGGCAGCAAGAGAAGTGTCAAACAGTCGAATGTTGAAATTGAATATACCACACTTGTTAGTTAAGGCTGTTTTTTGCAGTACAATATTATAACACTTCAACTATGTTAGACTAATGCCATTTGTTTACATTTATATTTTAACAGTTAATTGTCAGGGTTGTAATTTTGAAGCTAGCGGATGGAAGATGATTCTGTACTATTTTTAGAGTGAAAACTATCAGAAACTTGTAAAGTGACATTCACAGTTCGTAATTGACAGCTGGATTTATTTGTTCGTCAACGCTTTTCATGTCGAAAACTGTTAACAATTGTTGAAAGTTTTTTATAAGCGAACACACCTATTGTTTTGTAAGTTGGATCAAGAAAAATTCACAATAGAAATTTTTCAGCAGTTTTGCCATCGGAAATTTCTCTAATCCTCTTTAACTTTGAGAATTAACCCCGTCGAGTTGATCCGGATTAACGCTGTCGTCTGCCAGGGCTATTACCCATAATGGGTAATGCTCGATCATGTTTGATTTTCTAAAATCTTAACTAAAGTTGAAATCGCTTTCTATACATAAATATATGTTCAAGTACTTATTTAAATTTTCTCACTAAGTATGTAACCCAGTTAAAAGAGATTTAAATTCTTCAGACATGTTACGCTTTAAACAATCAGCAATGTTTAATATGATCACCATATAATTGAATTATTCATTAAATTTAATTATCATCTACACGGTGTCCAATAAGTTTTAATAAATATGTTTTCATAGAATTCATTTCATTTCAGCTGTAGTTGAGTTAAATAAAAACGATGAAGAACGTGCGCGAAGTAATTATTAATCAATTTTTGCGAGGCATAAAGCCATATGCAATTTTCAAATCATTGAAACAAGGTGGAATCAAGTGCGATTTTGTTTATAAGACCATAAAACGATTTAAGGAAACTGGGTCTACTGAAAATCGACCGAAAAGTGGCCGTCCACGCACTGCCCGGACGAAGAGCAATATCAAAATTGTAAGAGAGCAAATTGGACGAAAAAGGTGCCGCTCCGTGCGAAAAATAGCTGGCTCTTTAAAAATAAGCAAGTCATCTGCTCATTTGCTTTTAAAAAAAGATGTTGGACTTAAGCCGTACAAAAAACAAAAAATTCACGGCGTTTCCATTTCTTCAAAGGACAAGAGAGCTGAAAGAGTCAGCAGTATTCAGGCTTGGCACGGTGGCGACGAGTTCGTATTTTCTGATGAAAAACTTTTCGTGTTGCAGCAATCGCATAATGCACAGAACGACCGAGTATGGGCTGTTTCATTGGAGGATGTTCCTGAATCAGAATTATTTGTCCCCAGATATCAGAGTGCTCTCTCGATCATAGTTTGGGGCGGATTTTGCAAGAGGGGTAAATTGCTGCTTGTTTTTATTGAAAAAGGGGTCAAAGTAATTGCTGTGTACTACAAAGAGCACGTTTTGAAGTCAGTAGTCCTCCCTGCTTGCAAACACTTGTTTGGTGACGACTACTATTGTTTTCAACAAGACGGAGCGCCATCACATACTGCAAAAATTTGTCAAGACTGATGCGAAGAGAATTTGGCTGATTTTTTGAGGAAGGATGAGTGGCCACCAAGCAGCCCTGATCTTAATCCTATGGATTTCTTCGCATGGGGATATATAACAGTAAAGCTCAACGACTATAAAATAAGAAATTTGGGGCAGCTACGTAAAACTTTACAAAAGATATGGGAGGAAATGCCCATGAATCATGTACGTGCCGCATGCGACTCTTTTGAAAAGAGATTGGGCTTAGTAAAAAAAGCAAAGGGGGGCGTAATAAATAAAAACCTTTTATAATTTTTCAAAATGTATAAGACAACTCATTTGGATAAAATTTTTCCATTTATTTCGTCAACTTGCCTTAATATAGCGAAAAACATTTTTATTAAAACTTATTGGACACCGTGTATATATCACTTACGTTGTTGATTGTTGTTTTTTTATATCTTTCAATAGTGTGATTTTACATTAATATTATTCCACATACCAATGATTTCACTAAATCAGTATTAAACAACATATTAAATATACGAGTCATGTCGATACTATATATTACAATATATCGTTCTCGTACATATATAGTAGATAGGTAATCATTAGTTGCTTAGAGTATTGGTAGCATTAATTAATTCACAATTCTTTTCAATGAGTGAGTAAATGAGTAAGTAGTGGTTTTCTTGGCACCACTAATAACCTTTATTGTTATTGCTCTTAAATTCCAATGGGCTTGAATTCAATAGTAAATAAAATACAAAGTATTTATAAGTGTTGTGAGAGAATTTTTCTATTCTTTTTTATTCCCATATACGTTGAAGTGTTAAACGAACTTTATTTAAAGCTAATACCATTTTAATTTGCATTTATTGTGATTTGTTGTGGTTCTAATTAAACCGGAACTTCAATGTTGAATATTATTTAATTTTTAGCACTATACGTACAATATTATTCAGAAATGTTTATATAATTGTTTTCCAATTGAGTTACTTTATAAATTGTTTTTCATAATACGAGCAATATGTATACACATTTTTTTCACACAAAAACATTTTTTTATATAATTTGCCCAATGCGCATTTTTACTAGGTCATTGCTTGAGAATTTGTAGGTATTAACATTAGTTCAATAGATTATTAAGTACACATTTTTTTAGGAGAAATAACGAATAAAAAGCCGTTTATTTTCTGCTACAACATAAAGTTGTGATTTTACTTCTGAGTTTGCTTGAACATTTAACATTAAAGTAAATCTGGCTTAGGTAAGAATGTTGATGAACAATTCTTCAGATAGAAACAAATTGAAATAAAAAGCTGTAAGAAGTTACATTAGCTGTCTGGAGTCAGCTAATGTAATATGTAGGGTCATTCCAATACTGTCAAAATTTAGTGCGCATAATAATATCAAAAAAGAACATTATGCCAATTACTTATTGAAGTAAAACTTCTTAGGCGGCGGTGTCGCAAATGGAGTGTGAAATTTTTGAAGCTATTCTCGTTACATGAGTAGGAAAGAATATATAGCTTAGAGAAAGGGAGAAAGGGATGAAAAAGAAATCAACATATGCACAACGATACAAAGCAATAGATCATGATTCAATGGTTAATGGCAATAGATAGTGTGTGTGTGTGTGTTGAGAGAGAGAGAGCAACCAGCGAATAATAGTATATTAGGCAAATACAATACAATACGTATGCACAACGATATAAAACCGAATAAGCAAACAACATAAAGCATGCTTCACAGTCAGACACATACTGAAAATGTTATTGTTTTCGTGTTATTTTGTGCTCGCATCTACATGGGAGACACATTCAATAAAGTGTTGTCAGGTCATCAAAAATAAAAAAGCTAGATCGGGGAAATAAAAACGCTAAACAAACTAAATGGTTAAAAAAGGGTGGGAAAGGACAGCCTTTCCAACATTTCATAAACAGTTTATATTTTATTTTTAAAATTTATGCATTTTAGTTCAACAATCGAAGCATACATTAAGTAATTAATATACAGTGGCTCCCAGCTTATTTCGTACAGTGACAGTTTAAAAATTGCTGCAGTCGTAATTCCTAATATAGCAAAAATTTGAACAAAATATAAATGCCATTTTAGAAAGGAAGGTTTGTTTTTTATTTTCCAAAATTTACTTTTTCAAAATTTTACTGTTTGACACTATAAAAAAATAAAATAAGAAAAAAATAGGAAAATTCATGTCACAGCTTATTTCGTACAGTCTCTTTAAGTTCAAACTAAAAACAAAGTAAGTTGATTTTAATATTTAGTTGACATCCCTTAGCGTTAATGACAGCCTGGAGTCTATTTGGCATTGAATCCACCAATTTTTGAGTGATGTCTGGTGTGATTTTTTTCCATTCTTCCATCAGTACCTTCTTTAGGTCTTGCTTATTAAAAATCTTGTGTGTTCTTATTTTATTGTCCAAAATAGACCAAAGATTTTCAACCACATTCATGTCAGGTGACTGTGGTGGTGGAGACATCAAGTGTGGGCAGTTCCAAATAAACCAAGATTGCACAATCCCAGATTTATGTTTTGGGTCATTATCTTGGTAGTACCGAAATTCTTCCCGCAAACCCAGTTTGTCTGCACTTTTACTTCAAAGTTTTTCAGAATCTCGAGGTACTTCATTTTGTCCATTGTTCCCTCAATAAAAACCAATTCACCTACTCCGGCTGCTGACATACAGGCCCAAACCATCACGCTACCGCCACCATGCTTCACTGTGGGCTTAAGGTTCTCCTTGTTTAGCTCGGTATTCGCTTTAAGCCAAACATATGACATTCCGTCCGAGCCAAAAATATTAAACTTAGACTCATCCGCGAAAATAACGGTATTCCAGAACGCAGGAGTCTTAATAATATGCTCTTTGGCGTAGTCAAGTCGGCGTTGTATATTCATTTTTGAAATGAATGGTTTCTTTCGGGCTACTCGACCGTTCAAGTCATGATTGCGCAGCACACGTCGGACAGTTTCAGCACTGGATGATTTTCCTATTTCACGCTGAACCTCTGCAGCCAACTTCGGAGTGGATAACTTTGGATTTTTCTTAATTTTTCGTACAATATAACGCTCGTCTGATGCGTTGAAAATCTTATTAGGTGCTTCTCTGCCCTTGTTCTCCAACCGATTTTCGCGAATGAAGCGTTGAATGATGTATTGGACAGTTGAGGCACTTAAATTTGTCATTTCAGCAATTTTTCGCACACTCTGACCTTTCCTAAAATGGTTAATTACCAGTTTACGCTGTTCCATCGTTGTACGACGACCCATAACGCTAAATGTTTAATTTACAGCACTTTAACTATTTAAAATAAGAATAATAAAAATTGTTATAATAGTTAAAAAGGTCCAAAAACTCATACAATTCAAAAAAACTTTGTAACTGCGCGGCAGAATGAAACTTACTTACATTGAAGTTTGTGTACGAAATAAGATGTGAGCTGAAAATCAGCTGATCAATAGTTTTTCTCTCTTGCATGACAAAAAGAACAATTTTTGGGGTTCCCCGTTTTCTTATTAGGTTTACTAAACACATACATAGACATCTACATTCAAAACTTATTGATAAGTTTTTTAGTTTCGATGTTACAGCCATATACATAAAAATATATACACTGTACGAAATAAGCTGTGAGCCACTGTATATTATTGCAAACATTAAATCAAGCGCTTTCGTTTTAACAACTAAATAGCATGTCAATTTAGAAGAGGACAGCGGGAAACTATTTCAGCATTCTTCAAAAACAGCCTATTGCCGAAAAATTCAAAATTATATTATTCCATAGTGGACATGTAACTATATCCTCTTCATCAGATGAATTGGATAAACTACTGTTTAAATATATATCCTTATGAGCTGGGCTGCATTCCAGTATTAAAAGGTACTGTAGCCGTGTCAAATGCGCAATAAGGTCAAAGTTTTGGTTGCGATTTGCAATATCGAATCTTTTGTCAGTAAGCCAATATAGTCGAAAAAAGTCTCTTCGCTTTGTAACACAGCGTTGCACTGAATTTATACAATATCTTCTATTGTATATGTTGAGGATTATCCTTAAAAATATAATGAAAATAAGAAAGGGCTGGAACAAAACCACGAATCTAAACAACTAAACTGTTGCTAAACTGGCAACACGACGAATATTAAGGTAGCGATCATATTTTACCTCTAATCGGTTTTCAGGAAATTTGACAGAATGTGATGTCACATTATTTCCAAGAGTTGAGTTATTCATTCATTATTCCGCATTGTTATATTATATTATTATATATTATAGTATAATTAACAAAGTAAGACAATCCGATTATCGATTGATATCATGAAAGCACTTTTTGACCGAGCTTTGAAAAGGTAATGTGCTGCCGTTTTGGCTCGGCTAATTCGCGAATTTTCTGTTGCTGTCACCCAAAATTGGCGAGCTCCTAGGTCGGAATATTTCATTGTAATTCTGTGCGATTCTATAAAACTATCTCGATTTTATCGTAAAGGTCGGATCCTAGCTCAGTAAGGTCGTTAGAGCAGGGCTTCAAATAAGAGAATGCATACTGCCTGTGAGAGCATAATACTCACAATGTAATTGGTAGATGATTTCGTTCTCGTCCTTCGTTCCTCCGTTACTTCCTCCAATGTCTGCCTACAAGTAATAATCAAATGGAAATACTTAGGAGGAGGAGAAGGAAAAGCTCTGGTTTGTGCAGCAACTAAATGTGGCTTATGTCACTGATAATTGTTATCTGATATCTGATATCTGATATTTGATAACTGAAACTTGATAGCTGATATTTCATAAATGATGCTTTATTTATGAAATACAAATTATTGCCAAAAGGTCATACGTCTATTACCTTACACAAAAATCAGAGATCAGTGTTGCTTGTCCGAGTCAAGCCTATTTCATCTCTAACCTCAAAAGAAAAAGAAAAAGAAAATTTTTTTTCTGATCGTATTTATGATGGTCGTCCCTATCCCTTATCATCATCCCCTAGAGGGATGATCTCCTACAAATTTGATGTTAATATTAAATTGAAAGGAATGTTTATCTCGTTTGATGGGCTTTCTCTAATAATAATATTTTTGATAATACTTTTTTTTTTAATCTAACATAAAGGAAAAGCGCTGAAATATTTTTTTTTGTATTTTATGGTCAGAGATTACGCGATCTCACGATTTTGACATATGTACAACTCAAATGTCATTGTGCCGAAAGTCGACAAAATTCACTTTGCTTCACCTTATTAGTTTCACAGTGATTGCAATTAATCACGTCTTTCTGTTTCTGTCTTTTTCTCTCTCTCTCTCTCTCTCTCTCTTTCTCTGTTAATATCATATTCACAAAATAATATGAATACTCAAGTATAAAATTTAAATACTTTCAACCAAAAGAAACAAAAAGAAGAAGATAAATTTCACAAAATAGAAAAGAAATTCGTAACGAAACCATAAATTATTAAAATTTTGGGAAATTCCCCATCCCACAAAGAATTTAAGTTGTTTTTGTATTATTGTATATGATTTATTTTTGGAATTTTGATTTCTTCATGTAACATTTTAAAGCAATAATTATGTACGCCTGCGCAGTTAATAATTTATATACAAACTCGTATTGCATAATACGATACGTTTAGTATATGGTAGAAATGTTTATCTCAAATAATGAAAGACAGGTGCTAAATGAATCTAATAACAAAAGCAAATATTCATAATCAAACAATAAAATAATAATAAAAAAAAAAGAATAGAATTAATCATGATACAAGTATTTGCTAAAAGTGAAAATATTTTTGTATTGTGATATCACAATATTCTTGTTATCAACATAAAATGTTAACCAGAAAAATAAAAAAAGTTATTAAATATTTGTGTAAGTGTAAGACGAAGAAGAAAAGAATTTTTAGTGACACAAAAATGAGCTCATTTTCATTTTTATTTTGTTTTTACAACAATTTATTGCCACTTTTTATAATATAGCTATCTATCGAGTATCTACGAGTATTTTGTCTCGGTGTATATGAAACTTATTATTTGTTCTTATTGTTGGTATTGTTATTGATAAAAAAAAACATACATAATAATAGAAAATAAGCAACAAAAACAATATGAGTACTTATTAACAAAATATGCGATAACATACGTACATTTGTATAAATTTACCTTGTTCATAAATACCTAGACGAATACTTGTATGTACATAGTAATGGTGACCCTGTAGGCATTTTTGTAAGCCCTAGTCTCTCGAGAAGACGTATTGCTAATGACGAATGATTTCTTTGAATGTTAAATATGATTTTTCGAATGTATTTACCATATGTTCCTTTGGAACAAATCAAATCAATGTGAATAGAATAGCACACCTTATACTTCGACATGTTTTCAAATTCTGTTAGAATGCATGCTTGCAGCACCTATCAAATATTCTCGTTTCCAACTGGGCTGCAGTATCGTTGGTAAATGTTTTGTGTACCCCTTATCTGTGTATACCACCATGAAATGTGGTTTTAATGACATTAGAATCGAGTTGACGAGTATTACTCATATGAAACAAGAGTTGAAAACAAACAAACAAAATATAATACTATAATTAATAAAAAACGAACAAAAAAACAAATTCACATCTGCTCATATATATTACAAGTTGTATACAAAATAATACAGCTGTATGTACATACAGTGGTGGCTACGAATTTTGCACATAGCAACAAAAAGTTTAAATTTGGTTCAACTCATCTAGTTCCTGTATTTAAATAGAATCGCCAATTACAAAAGTCAGTACAAATATAAATATCTCTAGTAAAATCCATTTTTTTTTTCCATAAGAAGATAAATCTTTCCCAAAACAGACCAAATGCCGCAAAAAAATATGGTACTATTATGTCATTTGGGAAGACGTCAAGTAAGTTCAAATAATATGTGTTTATACTGGGCTCAACATAAGAAATTTGTGTAAAAAAAAATAATGTGCATACCAAGCTAACACCCTAATAAATTTTCTAAAGTCTATAGCGACGATTCAAAGTTCTTCGGGCTCGAATTTGTAAGCTGAAAAGAATTTGTCATGTAGATACGAGTAGACCTTGACCCTGAACACACTTAACGAATGAGAAAGATTTGCTTATAAAGCAATCACTTTAGTGCTTTCAAGTAGTAAACACAATTGTTAGCACTATCTAGCATATTTTTCTGATCTAGCCCCCTGCAATTTCAAATTTACAAACATTAAGAAATTGCTCGACGATAAGAGATTTGGGTCGATTGAAGAGGTCATTGATGTAAGAAATGTCTTTTTGAAGGACCACGAGAGAAACCCTATTATTTGGAAGGAATAAAACAATTAGAAATTCGCTGGACTAAATGAATCGAGCTAAAGGATATATTTTCTTGAAAAACTGACTGACTTATCTAACTCGTGCGATTACTCTAATCACTAATAATTAATTATTCGATTAATTCGAATTTTAGTTAATAATAAAGCTATAGGATTAAATAATTAATCGCAATAACGGCTTTTATAATTATGGTACTTTTACGATTTACGCCCTACAATGTTTCGTTATACGATTAATGTCGAACAAAATTTGCAATAACATCGGAAATTATTTATGTGAAAATGGAATTATCAGCACTATTGCAAAATGTCTAAAATCTAATTCCTTACATTGTTTATTCGACATTATTTCAATTTCGGATACAATGATGTCAAAAAAAAAAGTGACAACCAAATGTTCGTCTTTAATGGATGAAATGTTTCGGCATTAATGCAGTACAAAGGATTGACAGCACAGCATTCTTTTTGGGCATTATTTCTTTCGACATTATTTCAAAAATTCACGTAGTTGACAGAGGCCGATATTAAGCAGGAAGTCACAACTACGAGTTGTTATTGTTGTTTTCAATACACTACTAATTTGTGAGAGGGAATAAAACAATAAAATCCACAACGACGAGTTGTCATTGTTATTTTCAACACAAAATGAACATTTTGGATAATGAAAAAGATAGTAAAATCCTCTCGCAGGCAGTCATAAAATGAATACGCTCCAGTAGGCCACTCATACGGTGACAATAGTATTGACCGCTTGTGTAACAATACACTTAACATCCTTTCCTTTCCTTTCAGTGGGTGCCGTGGCTCAGTGGTTAGTGCGTTGGCCTTCTGATCTGTAGGTCGTAAGCTCAATCCCCGGCTGAAGCATAACAAATTTCATATCGATAAGATTTTTCTTTCGAACGGAACCCTGCCGACAGGTGGGCAGGGCAATTGGCAATTCTTCCGGCAGTAAGAATTTGCCATGGAAAAACTTCTAAAAGAACTCTGCGACAAAGCTCAGAAAAAAACCGACTAAAATAAGTAGGTCCCTTCTAATACTGTCCAAAAATTTAACACGAACAACAGTAATAGAAGAGAAGCTCGGCCAATGAGCCCTTCGGGGCTTTAAGTGTCACATATTTTTTTTTTTTTAAATTTTTGCTATAGAAATTGGGTGTGCTAACATCCTAGCCACCACTGTATGCCTAATATAACCTAAGTACTCGTTGATATGCGCAAGTATCAACCGCAACAATGACAAAAACAACAACAAATAAGCATAACTGTTAATTTAAATTTCTGTTTACATTGTTGTTGTTTATGATTACTTTATTATTATTATTATTATTATTGTCATTGTCATCAAGATTTATTTGTGTAATGGTGATGACAATTAACACAGAGACATGTACATGCACATACCTACAACAACAATTACTTACAACAGGTGACGACAATAATGATATTTATTATTGCGATTAAATACCACAATGTTTCGCAATGCACCAGCAGCAGTAAAGCAACTTTCCTCTTTCTTCACCATTATTCTTCTACTTTCATTATTTTAGGAGTACGAAAACAACAAAAAAACAATAATAAGCTCAAGTAATATACGCCTCCTAAAGCAGCTACTGTTTGTATGCTTGTGTGTTTATAGAGGCGTTAAGCTGTTAAGTTGTGCTGATGTCGACATTAAACGATTACTCGTATTCCTTTGTCGGTTGTCATTCTTATCGAGAATTTGATCTTTTAATTGAATTTATTATTACCTATTCTTTTAATGTTAGTTATTTTATTAATTTATACTTCAATGTATATATTATTTATTGATTTTGATTTTTTGTTTCTTGTTTTTCACAGAAAGTTGATCCTGAGCTGATCTTTACGAAACAGGAACGTATTGGTAAAGGTTCCTTTGGTGAAGTATTTAAAGGCATCGATAATCGTACACAGCAGGTAAATAATAATTATATAGCGATATAATATTGGCCTTAATCAGATTATTCACTAATACTATTGTGCTTTTCTTTTTATACGCATCATTGCTCGTCATACATATCATCGTCATCATCATCATCATCATAATTGTGTATTAGGTTGTCGCTATAAAAATCATTGATTTGGAAGAAGCTGAAGATGAAATTGAAGATATACAACAGGAAATAATGGTATTGTCACAGTGTGATTCGCCTTATGTTACAAAATATTATGGATCATTTTTGAAGGTAAGCATTTAATCAATATGTGTGTAATACATTTACATATTTCTCTATTGAAGTGAAACTAAAAACAGATAACATTTAGTACGTACATACATATATAGGTAGATAATTGTTTTACATCATCACTATTTCTGTTTTTTATATGGTCTCAATTATTCTCCGGCTATAAATTGTGATGAAGTAGTACATACAATGAAAACACCCAGCATTTTTATGACTTTATGGGGTGTGGTATAGTCATACATATGTATGAATAAGTATATATATATTTGAAAGTATAAGGGTATTATTTTATTCAGATACTTATGACCACTTGAGGGAAGCTCTGGAGATATAGAAAAGTAGACGGTGTCGCCTCTGTACTCGATATAAAGCTATCTGTCAGTGTGTGCCTCTACCTGTCACCTGTCTCGATGGCAGATAAGTTAAACAAATATTGAAGTACTTCGATGAAATTTTGCTTTCTATCCAAGGCTATATACGCTGTTAAAAATGGGATTTAGACATCTGGTAGACATCTTCGGTAAGAGTCCCCATAGATACCTTTTGGATAAAGTCCAATGGTACCTGTTTTTCTCTATATATAAGATTTGCCATGGATTCAAACACTTTCAAGGCACTCTACTAATATCTAATACGGTCATTCGGTACCAGAGGTTATACCTTCTATATGCGAACTTTCGGCAAATGGAATCCTATGAGAATCAATCAGCTTAAAGCTTAGGTTTTAAATCCTAGACCATTGCAGAACTTTTCAGATCGAGATAATGACCATATCATGTTATACTATCGTATAACAAGATGTGAGTGTAGTTGATTCTTTCAGCGGAGATAGGGTCCTCCAGTCGGTTTCAAATATAACACCTTGGCTGAAGCGTGTTCTTTCATTTGCTTGACATAACCGAGCCAGCGCACCCGCCAATATTGCTATACAGTTCGCAGAGCTCATGATTCATAGTACTCGTCACTAACACAAATAGGTCCAAAGATCTTGGTAAGAACCTTTCTCTCGAAAAGACCATGTATTCCTCTCATCTGAGGTGGAAATTACACAGGTTTTAGCATCAAACCTAAGAACAGGGACGATGAAAGACTTGTAAGAGCTTAGTGTTCGTTTTTTGAACAGCAGCACTTGTTTGCAAGATTGATCCCTCGTATTATCTCTATAGTGACATCAGAGAATTCAAAGAATGCTGCACTGGCTGCTCGCATGTTCAGGGCATTCAGTTGCGGCGTCGAAGAGTACCATCTTGTTGAAATACCATTTAGCTCTCGGAAGCTTCTTAATTCGTAACGATTCCTTCATCGACTCCTAAGCTGCAATAACATCAGTGACACGGCTGTATTCATCACCAGAAACCAGAAACTCTGCGGCCAGAATGGTAGTTTCGGTTAAAAACTTGTATCAGACCTGGAGAGAAGAATTTTCCTCCAACCACTCTATTGCTACAAGGCATTTCCTTTTTACACGAAGTCTACTTTTAGCAAATCCGTCTTTATTCTTCGCATTCATATTTTTTTTTTGTTTGGAATAAGTGGGTTCCTTATTGGACACTTCCATCTCGGTATTTTTATACCCTGCATAATGCAATATGCATGGTATATTCATTTCGGTCAGATGTTTGTGTCCACTTGAAGGAATCTCCGGAGATATAGACATGGATATATATTCGTGATCAGTGTCGATTAAATTTTCGATTTAACGATGTCCGTCCGTCCGTCCGTCTGTCACCTGGCTGGTTCGCACGATAACTTGAGTAAATATTGAGCTATTTCGATGAAATTTGGCATAAGTAATCTATGATCCAAGGGTACGGAGGGGATTGATATTGGGCATGATCGGTCAATAACCACGCCCACACCAAGCATTCAAAGCGACTAACCTCGAAATTTTCAAAATCTTTAACTTGCTATAACTCACATAATATACCACTTGGGACAACAATATTTTGCACATAGAGTTCTATTATACTACTATATAACCTCGCCAAAAGTGGGTGAGCCACGCCTACTTTCTATCGTAGCTCCCATACAAAGTGTCTGTACTTCTTTTGAATTGAAACTGCTGTAACTTCTACAATCTTCTGTCTAGAATAACTATAATTGACACTTAGATTAACACGGTAGTCGAAAATGATATGGCAGAAAATCAATGTGCCACGCCCACTCCTTTTTGGGTCTCCCATACAAAGTTGCGGAAATTAAAAAAAATGTTACCGGTTATAACTTGCAAACTATTCAGCGTAGAATAACGAGATTTAAGATGTGGATTAGTATTGTACGAGCAACTAGGCTCACAGAAAATGGGCGCACCACGCCCAGTGTTTATCGTAGCCCCCATACAAATTTTAAATTGAAACAGCTGTAACTTCGGCAATCTTCTGTCTAGAATAACCATAATTGACACTTAAATTAATATCGTAGTCGGCAAAAATCTGGCAGAAAATCAGTGTGCCACGCCCACTCCTTCATGGGTCTCCCATACAAAGTCGAGTGAATTAAACTAAAAGGCTAAATGGTTTGTAAGCTCCATAGCTTACAAACCATTTAGCCTAGGACAACGAGACTTAGGGTATGGATTAGTATTGTACGAGCAACTAGGCTCACAGAAAATGGGCGCACCACGCCCAGTGTTTATCGTAGCCCCCATACAAATTTTAAATTGAAACAGCTGTAACTTAGGCAATCTTATGTCTACAATAACCATAATTGACACTTAAATTAATATCGTAGTCGGAAATAATCTGGCGAAAAATCTGCGTACCACGCCCACTTCTTATTGGGGCTCCCATACAAAGTTGAGGAAATTAAAGAAAAATGTTAACCGCCATAACTTACAAACTATTCAGCGTAGAATAACCGGATTGAAGGTGTGGATTAACATTGAAAAATTAATTGGATTTACTAGAAAGTGGTAAGCCACGCCCACTTTTTATATAGCTCCCATACTAAGCCTCGGAATTATCTTAAAATCCTTTTACTTCGTCAAAGTCAATCATATTTCGGGTGTAAATTAGTAGTATATGCAAAAATTGTTTCTCGAAAAGTGGAGATAAAAGAAAAGTTGGATATTCGAGTAAACTTTTTATATACAAATCTACATATGCAGGGTATAGTTTGGTCGGCCCCAGCCGACTGTAAGGAGATTTTTAGCATTTTAGCAGTTTAAAGTTTAATAAAAATGGCAATGAATGCAGAACACCATTTAAGTAATTTTACTTCGGCCCAAAATTCTTAAATTAATCAATAATAACTCGCATTATTTTAATATCTTCCCTCTCACATTTAGGGTACAAAACTATGGATAATAATGGAATATTTAGGCGGCGGGTCGGCGCTCGACCTAATGAAAGCTGGTTCCTTCGAAGAGATGCATATAGCGATTATATTGCGAGAAGTGCTTAAAGGTCTTGATTATCTGCATTCGGAGCGTAAATTGCATCGTGATATCAAAGCGGCAAATGTATTACTCAGCGAAATGGGCGATGTTAAGTTAGCTGATTTTGGTGTCGCTGGCCAATTAACAAATACTACATCGAAACGCAATACATTTGTGGGCACACCATTTTGGATGGCACCAGAAGTTATAAAACAATCGATGTACGATTCGAAAGCCGATATTTGGTCGTTAGGCATTACAGCAATTGAATTGGCAAAAGGTGAACCGCCAAATTCAGAATTGCATCCAATGCGTGTACTATTTCTGATACCAAAAAATAATCCACCACAATTGACTGGTAATTATACGAAATCTTTTAAAGATTTTGTTGAAGCGTGCCTTAATAAGGATCCGGAAAATGTATGTATAACTACATAGAATTGTTTTAATTGGAATGACGGATTATGGTGAATTTGATTTGATACATTTTCCGTTTTTTGTTTGTTCTTACAGAGACCGACAGCAAAAGAATTGCTAAAGTATGCATTCATAAAGAAAGCTAAAAAGAATTCGTACCTTATCGATCTGATTGATCGTTACAAGAAATGGAAACTACAAAAGGGCGATGAAAGTGAAACAGAATCGGAAAATTCAGATTCGTAAGTGAATGGGAATGATATGCTGATAATGAGAAAGTAATGTATTTATTTTCAAAAATGTAGTGACGAATCAAAACCTGGTAGCAATAATGATGAACCTTGGATAATGACAGTTAAGGGTCTCCATATAAATAGTGCTCCACGTCCTACGGCAGCATCGACGAACTTCAAGGAACACGAGCACGAGCTAATGATGCAGAAACTCACGCAAAGTGCCGCCACCAATGCAACGTCAGCAGCAGCAATAGCTGGTGGACCTACAACGAGCTCTTCCAATAAACATTATCAAGGTAGTGCGGCATCAGCATTACCTGCATCGCATCAACAACAGCAGCAGCATCAACATCAACACCAGCATCATCAGCAGCAGCGTGATAGTATGCAAGGCAGTTCAACTGTGTTATCATCAACAGCATCACCAACAGGAGCATCATCATCATCTTCAGCAGCAGCCACATCAGCGGCGGCGGCGACGGTGGCGCAAGGATCTCGTGATGCCAACCTTAATCATTATAAACATGCAACATCCTCTTCCTCGGCGATTGCAACGACATCTACAGGAACAGGTGGCATTGCAAGAACATCCAATGCGAGTCAATCACTGAGTCCAACACAAAAACATAATCATAGCCAAGAGCTTTTATCATCAAGTGGTGGTAGCTCTGGCGCCAATGCCTCATCGTCTGGATCAGCGGCTGCATCAGCAAATGTTGATCACAGTGGCGGTGCTAGTGTTGGTGGTGGTGGTGTTCATAAAAAGCTTACTGGCAGCAGTAGCAACAGTAATGTGGTCTTCCAAGAACAAAAAGTTAATTTACGACAAACACGCTCTTCATCACTGGAGGAAGAACATGAACGACGATCATCGGTAAATGAGGAGAAATTCATACACATATAATTATCAATCTATTAATTGCATTCTTTTCCAGATGCATGATCATCATCATGGCAAAGGCGATGAACAAAGTGAGAAGCGACGCGGCAACAGGGAATCACAACATGTGGTAACAACAGGAAATAGTAGTAATAGCGGTAGTAGCGGCAGTGCCAGCAATAATTACAATGGCAATATGCATACGCATAATTCTGTTGGCGACAAAGCTGCGCAATATAATGCAGCAGCAGCTGCAGCAGCTTCCGAACTTTCATTGTCGAATTCCAATCACAAAATGAGTGGTGGTAGTGGTGGCGGTGGCAGTGGTCGTGTCATACAACAGACGACGAATAGTGCTTGTCTCAACAATTTCCTATTTCCAGTTCTAACAGATGTCAGTACATAGCTTGATTGAAATATTGTATTTGCATGCATATATTTTGATAATAATTTATCATCTAACAGATTCAACGAAAATATGCAAATTCGAGCCGAAATTCAAATGTCTCGGATATTGGTGATTTAAAATCTGTTTTCGAGCTGGCCGAACGTAGTAGTCCAGGTGTTAGTGATCTATTCCTCAAAGAGATAATACATAAACTAGTTCCTGGTTATTCGGAAACGCGTATTAATAATATTATGGACAGGGCTATAAGGTATGCTATTTACAAAAATTATATAAGTACATAAGATCACATAAATCACACAGTAGGCAAATCAAAAAGATCCTAAAAATATGCATCTCGGTACGTATTTCGGTGATTGACTGTACCAATTTGTCGTGTTGTCTAATGTAAAACAAAATTGTCGATATTACAATTGAATCTAAATTAATTTTGTCGATTGTCGATAATATCGAATCTAAGTACATACATTGATTAGATTAGCAATATATATGATGGCTCAAACTTCTTAGTTCGCATTTACAATCGAACCATCAGTTGATCATAATCGGGCCTATTCTTGATATCGTCGTGGTAGATAAAATTTACATTTTCGTTACAATAAATATATTTGGATTATTGTATTTACTAACTGAAACATATTAGAGCTTATATCCTTTATGCCAAATTTGTATTAGTTTATTTCCGTAGGACCAAATTCTTACTTTAGCTTTTTTAGAAAGTTCTTTCAGAAGGGTGATAAAAAAGTATACTCAAATGCCTTTTATTAATTTATAGCATTCCAATAAACCACATCCTGAGCGCTCTTAAATATGACTAACAAGTATAATAGTATTTTATGTTTTTGCAGCTTTTCATTAAGTGTTCATATTATGTTAGTTTTTTGAGCGTTCAATATATTGTACATGATTCTAAAAAGATTCATAATTATGTGCTATTTATGAGGCCTTGGAATACTTCTGAATGATTATGAACGTTTAATATACTTGACTTTAAATTTTCCAATTTGTCCTCTTATAGGGTTCTTAATGACATAGTTAAGAATTCACAAAATACTCAAAAATGAGCTAATTTAAGATTCATAAAAGAGTACAAAAAAGCTCAAAAATTTACCAAGAAAACGTATTAAAACGTACATAAATGAGTCTAGAAAGACTACATATTGTGGCCTATTTCGGAGCATTTTATTACTCATAATTAGGACCTATAAGGAGAGTCCATTGGGAAGATAAAGCACGCACACACTGACCATTTTAAGAGCTCAAATAAGATCAAATGTTCTTAAATTAGGGACCAAGAAAATATTCATTTTTTAGTCTTGATATATGAGAGGTTTCCTAATTACCAAATTAATGATTCATAAATCACTGAAAAATGTACTCATTTAGAACTTAGAACTCATAGAACTCAAACAGCAAACAAAGCAATGCTTTCGATGATATTGAATTTCATAATCTATATTAATTTGTAATAAATACATTGATATTAATTCTTATTGAAATCTTTGTCTTTTCAGAAATAAGAAGTGAATGTGTAAAAAGGAAAAAAATGAAAAAAAAAACAGAACTCTGTGTAAACAATTTGGACTGGATCTAGTGTCAACTCTATACATGATATAAATATATATAATTAAAAAATAAATAATAATAATAAACTTATAAATAGTGTAATACATAAATACAATATACTTATTTTTGTTGTTGTATTATTATTCAAACATTACCTACATATTTTTGAATTCATGAACAAGTGAATATGAATCAATGCAACATGACAGCAGTAGCAGCAACAGTAACAGCACCAGCACTATTACCAACAACAACAACAAGAATTTAAAAAAATGTGGCCAATGCGAGTGCGTATAATTACGGCGTTTATGCGACAACTTATGAGTAAACACACAAACACACACACACCCCCCTAATGCCTGATAAAAATAGTATACAACCATATATAGAGATATACATATATAATAATGAGAATTACCAGCATACAAAAAGTAGATGAGAAACAACAAATTAGATCTATATGTAGCAGAATAATGGAAAATGATGAAAAATGTAAACGCAATATATTGTTATAATAGTGTAATGTTTATTGGATTTGTAAAAGAAAGCAGTATGTAGTCGTACTAGTAGAAAAAAAGAAGACAGAGAAAAGTAAATATTGGCGTCACAAATGATGAAAAACACTAAAAACTAATAATGATAATAAAATGAAAGAAATTTGTGTCGTCACTTTTATGCTAGAGATGATGATAATGATGATTATTTTTTTCTTCTGTTTGTTTGCGTGTGAGTTAGAAATAAAGAAAAATCGGAATAAATTAAAAAATTCAAAAAATCAATAAATAAAGAATTTCAATTGAAATGGTAGGGTGTAAAAGGTATGCGAAACCTTCAGAGTGCCTTAATGTGGTAAATTGTATAACTATTTTATGTAAGTAAGAAAATAACACGTTGAAATATTCCCATTTTAACGCACAAGGGTAAATCATACAACCGAGGAGGCAAAAATATGCAATATTTTGCAAACAAATAGGTTCAATTTCATGCATTGCGCCATACATGACCGAAATGGACAACATCTTAGTGGAGAAACTGATAATTTCGAACGTGAACACTCTCAATTTTGGCATCGAGTTGTCTCATTTGTCAGTACAAGTCGCTTTTACAATCCAGCGCGTTGCATGTTCCCTGGTGGAATTGAACGGTACTGAAGTTCCTCAATGATCGTAACTAATGCCCCTATTGCCGTTCACCACTCAACCCAGTTTGGTCGTCTTAGAGTCAACCCGACTTCAACAGGACCAAACTATTTTTTGGTATTGTGGTACACCACTGTTTTCGGTTGAAATTGTTATGGCGTTACCAGCTTAAAATATCACTTTTGACAGAAAAGCGGTCGATTAAGTAAAAATTAAGGAAATATACAATTGTGTTTTGCTGTGAAAATTATTTAAAATGGATATTAGTGTAGATTTGTTTTATGAAGATGAAAACGAAGACGCGAAAATTGATTTGCTACGCTTACGGAGAAAAATTCGTGATGACTCTAACCCTCTTGAACTACCTAGCGAAAAGTATAAATATTGTTCAAAATAAATAAAAGCAAATAATAAATTTTTTTATAGTTTTATTAGCTATTTTCGACTGAGCAAAGAGGCATTTTGCTTTTTGCTGGATGACGTAAAAGACCATTTCAAGAAATCTGTGCGTGTCGTATCTATACCACCAATATTGAAATTGTGTGCTGCTCTTAGATTTTTCGCTTATGGAAGCTACCAGAAGAGCAGCGGCAATGACTTCAATATAGGAGTGGCTCAATCTACAATGTCACTTGTTTTAAAAGAAGTATTAGATGTATTGGAGACGAAACAGACGCTGCAAGGAGTATCAGAAATAATATAATGCGTTCTTTCCAAGCTCAATAAATTTATCTCTTATTTATTTTTTAAATTCATTTCAGTCTTTTTTGGTAAATGGAAGATAACTTAAATTATTTAAAAAAAAAAATCTTATTTTCTTAGATTCACGTCTACTTTGTTAGCTTGGATTCTGGTCCATTAGTTGAACAAGCCTCTCAAATTGAGCTTTGGTTGTAATTTTTAAACTTCTGAAAATGTATAAAATGTTGAGAAATTACAATATGAAGCCAAGCTAATTATTACTTACGATCTCTCCATTATTTTTGGCTTTATTAGTTTAAAGTAAACTGCAACTGATGCAAACCCAACTGCTTATGAGCAGTCGTGTATATTTAACGTGCTTGTCGACCAAACTGTAACAGAGTTGCAAACGGTAATACCACAAAAATAATGAACACAACCAAAAAAATCAGCCGCCAGTCGAGTTGAGAACGGCAATATGAATTTGTCGACGGCGACCAAACTGTTACAAAAGTTGTGAACCGCAATAGGGGCATCAATTTTGGCATCGAGTTGTCTCATTTGTCAGTACAAGTCGCTTTTACAATCCAGCGCGTTGCATGTTCCCTGGTGGAATTGAACGGTACTGAAGTTCCTCAATGATCGTAACTAATTTTTTGAACTTTCATTTGAACGCAAAAGGCTGCTAAATAATTTATCGCAATTATCGTTGTGGAACAACAAGTTACTATTTTATAAAGTGTCACTCAAACACATTTGGTCCCACAGAATCCAATTGTAGGAAACAGTGGCAAACTTTAATATTGAAATCATACAATGCTTCCCTAATTAGGTGTATTAAGAATTAACCCAAGTTGACAGGCACTGAAAAATATTCACGGTAGGAAAAAATATCAAACACTCACCATTGAACTAGAGGAAAAGTTTATCCTCCCAACTCAAATCTCTGGCATTAAATCTTATGGGAGTAAAATTTGAACCCCTTGTTTGAAAAGAAAAATCCACTGGTTAAATCCGTATAAGATTTATAATGTGTTTAATGTGTTTAGCTATAACGGCCTCCTTAATTATGGCAACATTTTCGATTACGGCACTCACTATACTTTTATGATGTAATGCATAAATACCGACAATAATAGATTCGTTATATAGCTTTTCAATTTTTCCGGGACGTATAGCGAGTTATTGGGGCATTACCTATTATTAAACGTTCTTATGGACAGTTGCAAATAAAAAAAATGGAGAAGAAAAGACCCTTTAAACCTCCGCATGAGCCAAATCATATTCGATCTATCTCTTTCGGTCCACCCACCAAGAGATGCTTTGTTTCCAATTTCTTTTTTGAGAGTTTCTTTGACTTCGAACTCAGTTTCTTTCATTTTTTGAATAAATTTTACATCATCGTCAGATTTAGAGTTTACCAGGGCCACATTCATCCAGTCGCATAGTTTTTCAATCGTATATAACGCGAGGAGGAAAATTGAAGAGTTGTGCATTTGATGTCGATAGAGCTCCATATGCTAGGAAATTTCAGTGCCATGAAAGTATAATCTGAAATTCTTCTGTATGTATGCTGTAAATCAGATTGGAAAAGCGATGATTGGATTTTAAATGATTTTTCTTTTCTTAATAATTTTTCTGCTTATGGCATAAGCAGATACAATAATGAAAATTGTACGTTTGAAAATTTGTTATAATATAAATATTTATATAAAATTGCTGCATACTTTTTACAAAAAAAGATTCTATTCAATATAATATTTATTGATATTTATTAAAAAAATAATTTTTTATGTTTATAAACACCTTGAAATATATGTTACTATTTTTCTATACGAGTATTAATTTTGAAAAAATATAAAATCCTTAACACAACAATAAGAGCAACACAAGATAACAATATGAAAAAGATTCATCAATAAATTGTGATGCAAAAATCTACAAAGATTAACAGATTTATAATATTCGTCCCCTTAAAACAAACTAATTGGTGTACGTGTTCATATATGGTATATTGTTATTGTTAAACACATTGCAATTTTATCAACAAATTAAAATCAGTAGCTGCAAGCTTGCACACGGCCATTTAAAGTACGTATTTATGTATTTATTTGGTGATGTATTACAATGGTCCTTAATTTTTAGAAATACATCACGATTCCGAATCTGATTTTACAAATGTATTTTAAGCGACTATCGACGTAATTTAATTTAAATAATTGTGGGTGGTTCGATTTTAAATTTTTTTTTACACTTTTTAATTTTTTAAACCTTGTCCTCGCTCTATGATTAAAAGAATTACGCTGACAAAAGTTAATTGAATAACATTACAATTAATCACTTATTTATTATGATACGATTACCGCTCCCTGTAATGATTTATGACATAAATACAGTTTATGTCAAAATGTCAAACTGTCATGGTTTAACCCGGCTTAGCATCTAGAAATTATTCAACTGACGTAGCGTTCTACGAGGAATATTTTTCGTACACTTGGGGCAATGAGCGATGACGCATATTTATGGATCAATGGCTACGTCAATAAGCAGAATTGCCTTATTTACAATGAAACGCAACCTGGAAAGGGGCTCAAACACTGCTATTACATACAGAGAAAATAATGTTTTGGTGTGATTTATGGGTTATGTCCATAATGACACTCGAACACGTAATCGAAAATTTGAACCTCAGGATCGACCACGTTAGCCGTTGCTACGCAGTTACGTATGATAATATGGATTATCCGATGAAATTGAATTATTTACTTTATTTTTTATTTTTGAAAAAGTACTTCTGTACTATGGTATCAAAGTACTTTAAAGGAGTAACTCTTTTTATATCAGTATTAAGTTAAGAAATATGTTATTCGAAATGTGATTTAATTTACTTTTGACGGCTAACGTCAGTATTTGAGCGAAATGACTAGCCAATTGGTTATCGTGAGATCAAAAATTCAAAAAAAAATGAAACCATTTAAAATTTAGTACATGTTTAAAATTAAAATATCTGAGGAACTGTTTAAAATACTTTATTTGTGTGATCAAATTCAAAATAAGGCAGAATATTGAAAAAATTGTAAAAAAATTATATTTTTCACATAATAAAAAATTTAAATAAGAAATATTTAATGGATGAATTTGCCATGCAAAACACTTTTGTGCACCATGCATAGGGTTTTGAACCATAAAGAGAAGTTTGATAAGAAATTTACAACAGTCAAGAATTGGAGTATTCGAAATTTACAAAATTTTGTAGTTTTAAAATTAATATCCTTGTGTAGACTATGAGAGCATTTGTACGTGTTGTTCTAAGTGAATTCGAAAGTGGTTAGTTAAGAACCACTCGAAAGTAAATATAACAACACGAATGATAATCTTCACTAACTGCAACAACAACAATAACAGTCATGTACCATCAAACATTAAAATCAAAAGCAAACAAAAAGCTTGCTTACATTAATTTCAACAACAACAAGTATTAATAAACAACAAAAATTAGGAGGAAAAGCAACAAAGACATTTGCTTGTACGATACTGTTAAGGCTGCTGTAACTGCAGGTAATGGCTGTTGTTGTTCAATCTGTTGTTCATGTAGTTGTAACAACAATAATATGCACCTGCAACAAAATATTGTACAATACAATAATCGTACAAGCGAACAAGTGCGTTAACACAATAAAAACATAAGCTATTTAAATATCGTATAAAGGGTTATCCAAGTTTCAAGAGTATAAGCTTGACACTTGACAATTGTCAAAGGTAAACAAAAGTAATATTTATATAATATACATACATGAAGTTCGACAATTTTACAATATGAATGTTTTAATAACAGCAGATTGCGTTAAAATGATAAAAATTAAAAAATAAAGTATTTTCAATATTTTCTTCACTGATGGGGCTTGTTACGTGAGCAAGCAAAATACCCATAGGGAAGTGAATAGAAAGGCAATTGCATCATGTAAACGTGTCTGATGCCAATATAGGATCATATTTTTTTGAGATTGAAACAGAAGCCAAGACTGCTGTCAATTTTCAGCGCTATGATAATCAACTTTTTTTAGAATAATATCGAAAAAATGACCCTAAACAATATGTGATTTCAAAAAGACGACACCATAAGTCCCTCAACACCAACCAAGTCTGCTCCACAGCAATAGAAGTTCCCAACCGTGAAATTGGCGGAAAGTCATTCAAAATTACCTCCAAACCTTTGCTTTACTTTACTTTTGAATTGATTAAATAGATTATTCTATATATAACATACAAGGTGCGACAATTATGTATTAAGACTCGAACCATATCTCAGCAACCAAGCGCGCCATCTATGTGTGAGCACATGTTTATTGACATTCATTTTGATGTTGAAATTTTAACATGGAGCAAAGATTGGTCATTAAATTCCACGCAAAAATTGGTAAAAGTGCATCAGAAACATTCGGAATGATGCAGCAAGCGTATAGCCATGCTTGTTTATCAAGATGAAATGTTTTTAAATGTCATAAACGGTTTGTGGATGGCAGATAGTCACTGGAAGATGAAATAAAAGAAGGACAGCCAATTTCAGAGTGGACGCCGGAAGCGATCCAGAAAGTTCGTGATTTTATTACAGAAGACCGCAATGCTTCAGTGAAAATGATGGAAGAGGCCTTAAACAACAACAGAGCAACTATCCTACTCATTCTTCACGAGGATTTGGGCAAAACCAAGGTCTGCGCGAGATTTGTTCCACACACATTGACCGAGGACCAAAAATTAATGAGAGTCAGTCATTCTGGAGACATGGTTGCAGCTGTAGATAATGATCTAAACTTCCTGAAAACAAAAAAAAAACACGAAAAGTTCCATCAAAAATCAAATCAATGCTCATTCTTCGATAGCAAAGGAATTATTCACAAAGAATTTGTTCCAACTGATCAAACAGTTACTTCCGCATGTTACCTCGAAGTTTTAAGCGTTTGATGTCCAGAATCCGTCGTGTTCGACCAGAATAACGCGATCCAAAAACTTGGTCTCTGTTGCACGATAATGCACCGAGTCACACAGCACTCATTGTTCGTTAATTTTTGGCTCGGAATCAGGTCTGTGTGTTGAATCACCTGATTTGGTACCGTGCGACTTCTTTTTGTTCCCAAAACGGAAATTGAAGTTGAAAGGATGCTTTTTTGATGACATTCAGACCATACAACGGGCTTCGACGAGGGCACTGGAAGCAATTCCGAAATATGAGCTGGAACATAAATATACCGAAAAATTAGCAGATATCGTGTTTTAATTGTGTTTTCTAGAGACAGTCTTAATACATAATTGTCGCACCTTGTATATTAAGGTGGATGCAGTTGTATGGACTAACCCGGCTCAGCGAAATCGATTTTGAGGTCATTTTAGATTAATTTTGTATATAAATTTCTTTATTTCGAAAAAAATATTGAGGAGAAAAACTTAATCGGTCACAGATTTCATCTTCCAGAGACGATTTAATTAACGGATTATTTGTCGATTTTGAATGGGAGTCCCCTTAAAGCGTAGGGATAGGAGGTAAGTACGTTTGGAAGAAATGTTGAGGAGGAAAACGGAATGACGGTCGGTAATGCAATTTATCCCTCTAGGTGTTATTCTTGAACAATTATGGGGATAGTTGTGAATTTGCAGATGTTTTGAAAATCGAGAAGAGACCACAGGCATCGTTCCAATTATTAGTCCCTATATCAATCACTTAAGGGGGTTCATATAAAATGACCGAAATACATCTGCAAATCGGAAATAACTGTGCACGAATCATTCCTAGGGCAGGGGTATGTATAAGTAACCCCTATTAATTTATACTCCTCAACCAATCTTCTATACACGCGTACCCCTAGTGCACCTTATGAAGTGTTCCCTATAAATGTGATGATTTTGTAGTAGCTGTTGGAACTAAAGAGCAGGCTATTTAGCTATGTCGTGAAAACAAGTTTTAATTATCGAAATTTTATGATTTCGCTGCTTAGGGACGTTTGAAAATTTAAGCCACCTTAATGTGATAGTAATACTCGTAGTTGCCATTGTTGTTGCTTACCATGACGAATAAATGAGTAAAGTATACATAAATGTATGTATGCAACTCCAGTCAGCTTCCTTTCATAATACAGGTAGATATCTGCTTATATACATAAGAACATCATCAACCAACCATAATAAATAAAAATGGCCTTACAGTCGGCTGGGGCCGACCAAATTATACCCTGCATATGTAGAGGTATATATAAAAAGTTTGCTCGTATATCCATCCTTTTCTTCCACTACTTTGTATAGGAGCTACATTAAGAAGCAGGTTACCTCACCAATTTTTGAGGAATAATTTCTGCCCATAATACTAAACTACCTAGGTTGCAATGGGTTGACCTAGGCGAATTATTTAGTAAGTTATGGGTGTTTTAATGTTTAAGATAAATCCGAGATTTTGTACGGAAGCTATATAAAAAGTGGGCGTGGCTTACCTCTTTCTTGTATATCTAATTAATTGTTCAATATCAATCCACTCCTTAAATTTGGTTGTCCTACGCTGAATAGTTCGTAAGTTATAGCGGTTTAAATTTTTTAAAATTTTCCAAATTTTGTATGGAAGCCGCATTAAGAAATGGGTGTGGCATGTTGATTTTCTGCCAGATTATTTCCGACTACGATATTAATTTAAGTGTCAATTATGGTTATTCTAGATAGAAGATTGCCGAAGTTACAGCTGTTCAATTTAAAATTTGTAGGCACGAGCCTAATTGCTCGTGCAATACTAATCCATACCTTAAATCTCGTTGTCCTAGGCTAAATGGTTTGTAAGTTGTGGAGCTTAAAAGTTTTAGTTTAATTCCCTCGACTTTGTATGGGAGACCCATGAAGGAGTGGGCGTGGCGCGCCCATTTCCTGCAAGACTAGTTGCTCGTACAATACTAATCCATACCTTAAATCTTGTTGTCCTAGGCTAAATGGTTTGTAAGTTGTGGAGCTTAAAAGTTTTAGTTTAATTCCCTCGACTTTGTATGGGAGACCCACGAAGGAGTGGGCGTGGCACACTGATGTTCTGCCATATTATTTCCCACTGCCACGTTAATTTAAGTGTCAATTATGGTTATTCTAGACAGAAGATTGTAGAAGTTACAGCAGTTTCAATTTAAAAGAAGTACAGACATTTTGTATGGGAGCTACGCTTAAAAGTAAGCGTGGCTCACCCATTTTTGGCGACGTTATATAGTAGTATAATATAACTCTCTGTGCCAAATATTGTTGTCTCAAGTGGTATATTTTGTGAGTTATAGCAAGTTAAAAATTTTGAAAATTCCGAGGTTAGTCGCTTTGAATGCTTGGTGTGGGCGTGGATTTTGACCGATCATGCCCAATATCAATCCCCTCCGTACCCTTGGATCATAGGTTACTTGTGCCAAATTGCGTCGAAATAGCTCAATATTTACTCAAGTTATCGTGCGAACCAGCCAGGTGACAGACAGACGGATGGACGGACGGACATCGTTAAATCGGAAATTTAAGCGACGTTGATCACGAATATATATCTATATCTATATCTGCAGAGATTCCTTCAAGTGGACACAAACATCTGACCGAAATGAATATACCTTGCATATTGCATTATGCAGGGTATAATAATACTATACATCATCAAATTACAAAATGACAAATGTTAAAAGCTCTTTTAGAATGTATACGGCATCAGTATAAATGCTATATTCTTCTGTTATTTTTTTTCTAGCGTTTCTTCTGCAACATTGGCACCAACAAGGTGTTTCTTTTTCTTCTTTATTATTGTTTTTGTTGTGAATTTTGTGGAGCAAGTTAGATTCTTGAGAAATGATTAGGAGGCACTTGATGTTGATGAATTTTTATTGGTATATGCTTCTTCACATGAGTATACTTATATAGCTTATGTACTACATACTTATTCTTATATACACACATATACGTAGGCACGAGTAAGCAAGTAAATATGCAAAGTGGAAGCTTGCTTTGGTTCTAATTTTTATATTATAATTAATTTCTTTGATTTTGATTATTAGTTAGTAGCTAAACATTTCAATGGAAAATTGAATAAGATTGAGCTTTGAGAATAATGTGAACAAGAGGAACATTTTTCGTAGAACTTGTTGAAGAATTGTAGCATGTAGTAGAAATTAAATAAATTTCATATCTTCCAAATATTTGATGGCAAAATGTTGCTCCAAATATTGAGGTTAATGACTTCGAATAATCTTACTTTACATGGTCATCATTAAATTTTGCATGGCGTTGAGCCTTTCATTCGTTTGATATGGCCGAACCAGTTGCTGGTTGCTGGTCTTTAAAGGACAGTCCGATGATCCAGCTTCCATCGAAAGTTAGGAGTGCATCTCCTTCGACGTCGATCAGGGGGTGGACAGCAAAGCAGTTTCTACCATTCTCATGTAGGAGCGCAGAATTTTATATTTGACGCTTTCTCTCGCAGAGAGTGTCTAAACTCCATATGTAAACCATATGTAAACAGAGTCATAGTTAAAGTTTTTTCGTATGTGACATCTTCAATCTGATTATAGAGAAAATAATATGAGCTGCGGATTTATGTCACAATGACATTATCTTCAACAAAAGTGTGATAATGATGTCATAATGATGCCAACGATATTGGCATAATTGGCATGAACAAGCGATCAGGAAAAACAGTGTTGCGTCAAACGGCCCTTAAAGTGAACTAGGACTAGAGACAAAATATTCATCATTGCTGACAACTACACTTTCGAAATAATAAAGTGCCTTCCTTATCCACATTAAAACCAGCATTACCTATAGTAATGACATTAGTCTGGAGATCAATCGAAAAATTAGTATTACAAACAGATGCAATTTTGGGCCAAGTAAGCAATTGATAAGTCAACCTCTCTCGCAAAACAACACTTTAAAAATCTCTCAACATGCCTGTCTTTACAAATAGTGTTGAAGCCTGGACTATTTTCACCCTAAATGAGAGGATGCTTGGAGTTTTGGAGAGAAAAGTCCAAATCAAGTTCTGGTGAATAAGTATAAGATACAACCATGAGATGAAAGACCTGTATGATGATATTGATATGGTTAAGTACATATAGACACACACAGAAGATGTTATATACCAATCCGGCGAGAGGATGGAGATAAGGATGAATATTCAACGTCTGGGGGAAAGACCAAGTAGTGGAAAACCTGTAAGCATTTGAAATTGGCGCTAAGAGCAGAGAGTTTTACCCCACCCTCCTTATAGCCCGACAAATTACCACTTGTTCCGGTCCATGCAGAACGTCCTTAATGGAATACGTTTCACCTCAGTCACCGGAATCAAAAATTGGCTCAATTTGTTTCAATTCGTTCGTTTTGTCCCCCAAGCTGGCGAAGTTCTTTTGGGATGGAATCCATACATTTCCAGAAAGGTGGGGTAATGTCATAGTTTCTGATGGACAATACTTTGAATGTCATGTTTTTTTACAGAATTCTTAAAAATAAATTATATTTGAGCACTATAAAAAGCAGGTTACTAATTCAGTCACCCAATATGTACGATATTATCAACACATAAGCACATAATAATTTCAAATTTTTCAAGTAAATTATTTAAAATCATTTTCCTAAAAATTACCCATAATTAATAGTTAAATTCATAGACGCAGACATAAGACAAATGAGCCGACAAGCTCAACAATAACAACGGTCTCAAAATGGAATTACATATTAGTATTATGAATCAATTTAATTGCAATTGGGTTGAGAATAAATAGTAGATCTTCTAATAGTTAATTATAATAATTTAAATATAACTCGTTTTTTATGTAGAATCATTAAATTATTATTTTGTGATTATAATTATTCCGCTTAGTTTGCATTACTTTCCTCTCCACCTTATAAGTACTCATAACAGTTAATTACCTAGTTATGGATCAACAATAACAAAATTGAGTATTTTTTGCAATGACACTTTCAATTCGAAAAACAATATTAGCATACTCATACATGTACATAATAATATAGCAATTCAACAATTTAATATATTAATCTGAACTATTAACTTGTTTTTGTTTATAAACATTTTCAGAAATTTTGCTTTGTTCTCATATGATTGTCATATTTTTAAGTAGTTACATACTTATAAGTAGGTACTACTAATGCATGCATGCATACGAAATAAGTAGGTACTACGATTACATACCACTTTGTACGTGTAGACGATTGTAGAACATTAATTAAATGTGAATAATTACTTAAGCAGCGTGTATGAATTTATATACATACTTGAGTGCATTAACTTCTGAATAATACATACAGTGTCCAGAAAATACTCAGACTGGTTGAAGGTATCGTAAGTGCCATAACTAAGTGATTAATATGTTGGTATTTATACTTTTCAAATTTTAGCTCTATCAATTCAATAGCAAATTTTTGCAAAATACAACAATTCTTACGATTGAACGAATGAACGTATGAAATCAATGAAAATATTTTGAAAGAGTATTGTGGCATAATTTAGCCCATTTTGTACTCTCCAAATGAATAAGGATAGAAAAATGGTTGACTAAAATTTTTCCGCAGATGGCTTGCAGTTAAGTAAAAACAACACAAAATTGAAGGATGTATACTATCAATTTGGCACAGTTTCATTACAAAATATCACCAAAAATAAAGCGTCACGGATGCTACAAAAAGTATATATACTTTACAAGATGACTAATCGGGCGTGACATTACGGACGCGACAAATTTTTGAAGAATTTGTATACATAATTTTTTTTTTGACTAACTTCTATTGAATTAAGGAAAATTAATTATATAAAGCCTACTTCTCGAAAGGAAATATTTTTCCAGTTTCAGTTAAATATTAATTTTAAAAATGTAAATATTTGATATTTAAAGAATAAAAATAGAAAGATTTGCTTTCTTAATTTAATAGTAATTAGTTTAGTTTAATTTAGGTATTGTGATTTATTTAATGCGAAAATTTGAGATCTAATGTGCTTGACCAGTTTAGTTTTTTCCAATTACAATTAAAATGAACAACAAAAGTAATAGATTTTTGTTTATTCTAACGATCAATTTTTTACAGTGTAAACTCTTAAAATAGTTTGTCTTTCAAATTTTACCTGAGTGCTAAGTCAAAGCCCACTACCGGATACTGAATACATCACTTTCTTGGTTTGAACGATATCTTCCACTCGCTTGATATGATTGATGGTGCTTAATAATAAAACAAAAACCCAATATCTTACGCTATCCACTAAAAATTTATATGTCGGCTTAAGAATCGTCTACTGTTACTCAGTAGTACTCAATTCTCACTTGCCTCGGCTTAAGTGGTTACTGCTATTTGCCACAGATATTTATGAGTCATATTGTTTAACCAATTTTGTTCCTCGTTTTCTGCACACGATTTAGTTGAATTTCTGCCTGAAAAGTGTGGAATAATTCTTAAATTTAGTAATTTTAGCCGAGAATCGTCGCGTTGAAAACATTTGGAGTCTATTGCTTCAGTTTTTAGTCGCTGGAACCAATTGAAAATTTATCAAAGCCCACCAACGGATACTGAATACATCGCATTCTTGGTTTGAATTAAATGCCACTTACGAGAAACATTGAAGTTTTCGTAGACATGGAGGGCTTAACGTATTGGAGTGTGGATAACACATTTTTCCGAAAATTTGTTCTTAGCTATTAGAAATATGAACCTTTAAATATATTGTAGTGGTTGTAGTAAGACATATGTATATTGAAAAAAGTCTGGATATTATTTGGACATACTGTGTTACTTATAAATTGAAATATATAATCAAATAGTTGGGTAGATATATAGAGTACATTTAAAAAAATACTGACAATAAAACATAATTGCTTACTTATAAACATAATATTGTACATTCGTAGAACATGAATAACATAATATGAACCATAATCTAGTGATCTATCTCATCAGCAGATACATGCATATCACTAATGAATTCAAAATAAAGCCTACATACATACTTGCTTACAAAAACTATGTAGGTTTAACGTAGATATGCATAATAAATTCCTACAAATGCATATACATATGATACTATATATTTTCCAAGGAATTTGCAACGATGCTGGTGGTATGGCAATAATTACATTTATTATAGGCAAAGTAAAAGTTCCAGAAAAGTTTTAATCATGTAGTAGCTACATTATGTTATTTTTATTTTTAAATAATATATTTTTTTATGTGTATGAATAATACATATTATTAGCATTTTATTGCAATAGCACTGCATGTAACTGCATGTAAGGTTCATATGCGATGAAACCCAGAGTTGATGGGTCAAGGATATGATTTAATTGCACGATACGATATATATTATTATTTTCATGACTTTCAAGTTGCAGTTGTTGTTAGTTGTTATTAATTAATCTGTTATTTTAAATAAAGTCAACATAAGAATTTTAGGGTTGCGTCTCATCAAACTATTTAGTATGTAGTAAATATCAGCAAATGATGCATATGGAATGATTAAGAAAACTGATGTATTGAAAAAGGGAAAAGGGAAAAAGGATCTAAGGACGTTTCTAAGGAAATATGTGAATAAAATCATAAGTCTAAAATCAATTTCGAGCCTTCGCATTTTGACAAATAGGTATTGCTTTTCGTACAAATCAACTTTATTTATTTTTGAATGGACAGAAATATTTATTTCGTAAAAAATAGATACTCAAAATTTATTTTGACCCATGGGAGGGATCCCAATTACAAAGTGAATTTGAGTCAATATTAGCTGACACATTCTATGATACTAAGAAATAGCATAAGTATTGTGGTAAATATAAAAAAAGATTACATTATATAGTTAGTGTTGAGAATAATCCAAATTCTTCGATCTTGGCCTAAGCCCATTGACTTTGTGGAAGATTTTGCGCCATGGTCGTGGTTTATATGCTTCAAGATTCAATTTTGTTTTTGACGTGAGTTTTTATAAATGAAAACAGCACAGCTCTCTAAATAATTAATGTAGGATGTCCGACGTTCTTTATTAGTCATACATAAGGACTTGACTTGTAAATGAATTATGAATGAATGTAAGTATCTATAAGGTATAATAAAAATAAATATATGGCACTTATAGGCCCCAAGCGCCCTTTGGCTGAGCTTCTCCGCCAGTACTGTTGTACGTGTTAAATTTTGGACAGCGGCAGAAACCCTTCTGACATTGCTTTGTCAAAGATTTGTCTTAGAAGCTTTATCATGACTAATTGAAGCTACTAGAAGAATTGCTAACTGCTTGCCAACAGACGGGCACCGGTCGAAAGAAAAATCTTTTCGATATTAAAGTTATGCTTCAGCCGGGGATTGAACCCACGACGTACAGATCAGAAGGACAACGTGCTAATCACTGAGCTGAAAAAAATTAATGTGCGAAGTCCGACGGACCATAGTTGTTGAACTTGAATTTGTGATCGGATTTCCGACATCAACCTCAGGTATCTTTGTAATCTGAAAATACGTCGATTTCTGCAACTTTTGGACCTGATGGAGATGGCGAAAAACCCATTAAATATGACTGCTCGATTCTTTTGCAAATGCTCCAATTTTTAGCTGTGATAACCCACCATTCTTTGGGTTGTTGAATTCGAATCCGTGGTCGTATCTTCGCCATTAATCTTAGGTTGCTTTCTAACATCAAAAAACTTTTATTTGTGGCTGTTTCTGCTTGAGTTTTTGAGGTTAGAAAGAAATCTAAATTTGATGGCAAAATCCGATCTCAGATTCGAATTCAGTGACACAAAATCCATAAAATTTTACTACTCTGGTAGAATTTTACGCGTACAAAGCTCACATGAGTCAAAAATATGATCCTTTTTGATGTGTAATATATTTTGAACTGTTCGTTTATTTTTGTTTTAGAAATTTTATAATCAAAATTTTAATTAATCTTTTGTTATAAAATATCCGCACATTCAATAACTAAATATCAGGTCATTAAACTCCAATTAATTACAAGCATGAATATTTTATATATATGAACATTTGTTTTAAACATTAAATATTAAAATTAAAAAAGGTATAACATTTTATTCTCGGAATCATAAAAAAAATATAAATACATTTGTTGTTTAAGTATTAATTTCGCCAATCTACCTCTTTTGATATCAAATCAAATCTAAAGAAGTTATTTACATATTTATAACTCTGTTTTCTTTTATTTGCCGTCTCCCTTATCTTATTATTATTTTTTTGATTATGTTTTAAGCAAAAAGTTCATAAGGAAGTTTAAATGCTACCATTCACTCTACTACTCTCTATTTACTACTAAACTACCGTAAGATTTAAATTTATTACTTCGAGAAAAAAGCACAAATAAATTTTCTCGTTTGCTATAAAAACATAATGAGTAACACAGTACTGCGTTAACAATGAAATTTTAAATTAAATAAAACAAAATTGTTAAACAAATTTTTTTTTTTTCTTAGTTTAGTTCATGTTGGTGAAATCTTTTTTACACCAAAACTAATTAAAAAATTTTGCAGAAACCCTAATACGAGTATAATATATAGGTACATACCTACAAACAACACCTAACCTCAATTTCACAATATTGCCGTGTGGAAAGCATATACAACTACACTCGTATACTATATATTACCCACAGTACAAAATACTATACATACACATGCAATAATGAATGCTATGATGGATGCTGTGACCATTTTGTGGTTGGTCACTAGTTGTTCGCTGTTGTTAGTTTTAATGTTCGTTCATTTGTCTGACACACATACGACTATTTATATGGGCTTTTGTATATATGTACATGTATAAGCACATTGTTGCTGCTTTTATGTAGATGGCGTTACTGATGGCATACAACAGTTGTACGCCATTTTTCGTAGAATTCATCACCCCAAAGAAATACTGCCTTTATATACATATACAAGCACATCCAAGTCAAAACTTTGAGGTTACTGTTTGCCATAAAATACGTATACGTATATGCTTGTACATACTAGTAAAATGTACAAAAGAAAAAATGGAAATTTTTGTTCAACAGATCAACAACATCAACTGCCATCATAAATATGTACTTATATACATACATACCCGTATTGCTGATCATATACGTTTCTTATATGAGCGTCATTTATACGATATATTTTATAGTACTTGGGCGTAGGTACTACCGAAGTTTGTTCACATTTTAGGTGAGCAAGCGCATCATGCGCTTACAAAGCCAAGACATAACTTTGTTGATACTCTTTCTACTAATGTTAAATGAAATATACTATATACATACCTACGTACTATATATATGACTTTAGTATATAAATATTACCAAATTTTAATGCCATTAAAAAAATACATTTCTACGTACTCGTATATGTGTGGCTTTCTGTAGAAACAACGGCATAATTTCAGCGCATCAATAAATCAGAGCATAATGTAAGCTTTTAGTACTTAAGCACCCATTGTATTAAAACATATTAATGGAATTCAAGATCACGTGCATATGGTCTAGCAAAGTATAATATATTATGCAAAATATTAGTTTTCAATAACAACACAGCGTACAGACCTGCTTTTTCTATGCTCTTAAAAGTATGCAACACTGAAAATCTGTAGCTTATATTTGCTATGCATATGCAATACTGCAATTTGACACTTATGTATATGGGTCATTGTTTTTTAAATCGGACGGATTTGGCCAAAAAAAAATTTGTCATTTTTCAATCAGACGAACATTTTTTTTCAAAATTCTTTATGTATGTTTAACGGAATACCATTTTGAAAAATTACTGTGTTACGCAATATCTCGGGTTCTACTGGTCCGATTTAGTACGTTTTACTTCCGTTCTGTCCTTATGTTTATAATAATATTATACGTGAACGCTCCAAATCGTGATCGTTTTATTTTAAAGCAATGCCGGCCACATGAATACTAAAACATTTGTATTAGTGTTAGTGTGTCAAAGGGTTCACGTACTCCCTAACACACATCGTTATCGTTATTGTGAAAACACGAAGGCAAACTGCACATTGTGTAACTCTTGGCCGGCTAGGTTTTAAAGCATACCTCCCATACAAACATAAACTCAAAACGCCTTAAAATGCCATAAAAAGGGCGGAAGGATAAGATTTTTAATTTTTCAATATTTAGAGCAGACTTATGCAACGAAAAATATTGAATTTTGAAGTGAATGCATGGTACATACATGTGTTTAAGCATGTTGTGCTCTTTTAGTTCGCAAGTTTTACCATAACCACATATAGGGCGCGATGAAGCAAAATGAAATTTTGTATTTTGTAAAAATGTATAGTGTGTTCATGTCAAAAAGTTATTTACCCCTGGGGACGGGCATGAAAAAGCCGTTTGAAAATTTCATTAAATTTTTTATATATTTATTTTAAATCGTAGAAAATTATAACGTACAAAAAAGTATGATGAACAAAAGTACGAGTATATGAAATCTATGTATCCAACGGATGTAAAATGAACTAAATCGGAGTAGTGGAACCCGAGATATTGCGATTTAAGTAACACAGAAATTGACAAAACTGTGTCATTTTTCAAAACTTTGAACTAACGGTTTTCCGTCAAAAATTTATTTGAGAGAAACCCCGATACACGTGTAAAATTATTTCACGTATAGAATTAAAAAAAAAAAAATTTCGGCCGAATCTGAGACATCAAGTACTGAAAGTTACGCGATTTATAAAAGAATGACCTACATATAAAGAAAAACCTATAAAAATTTGTGTTTCAAGTAAATTAAAAAAAAAAATGGTTTGCAATTGGTTGGAAATATTTTTTCTTTTGCAATTTTGCTAGAAGATATGAAAAGAAGAAATAATGCAAAGTAAAAATAAAAACTTTTAATTTGATTCTCGTTTAAGAATTTTAGTATTCAAAAAGTAAACCCTTTAAGCCAAAATTTAGTACGCGCATAATTAAATGTAATCCTAGCAAGACCGGCGTAACCAAAACACAAATACACGCGTACAATTTTTGCTTTTCACTAACATACCCAAGCACTTTTTTGAAATGAAGAAATAGTCATCCCGATTAAATAATTGTCACCTGAGAGACCTAGCAATATGTTCCAATGAAAAGTATCTCAATAGAATTTAGCGGCAGGTCCATTCACAAAAATATCATCTATAACACAGTTAATAGATGGATCAACAAGTTTTGACTAAGTGAAACAGGAAAAAAGTTTTTTGGCCAAATTCGGCTTTTCTTTCAATGTAACATGTATTCCTTTTAAGTCAAACAGCGAGCCAAACGATTTTTTAACTTTGTTATCCTATCGAAAAAGTAGTCCTGCAAAAGCTCTCCAAAATAGGCCTCAGTTTGGAAACTAGTAGAATTCAGTGAGGGCCAGATCTAACGAATACGTTACCTGAGGGATTAATCAATCAATCACTCAAAAGAGAGCGTGACGTTGGAACTAGACCAAGGTCATTTAGAAGATATGAGGTCTATAGCTGATACCTCTGGGGCCAACCACAAGTGTTACGGCCACTGCGACTAAACGAGATCTTTTGTACCAAAGCCCGTTTACTACACTAGAATCTCCTCTACCTTTTTGACGAAGGATAGAATTGATCTTGTCGAACTTTTGATGATTGAAGCTGGTGTTGGGAAACTCAGCTGAAAGTGTTTGAGGCGTAGCCTGGCATTCGCAAAGTATGTGGATTGATGTTTCATCCTCCTCCAGGGAGGATAAGTTGCAATCTGATTTCGTGGAATTAGCTCTCAGCTAGCTCCCTCACTTTGTCCATGTTTGTATCTTCATCGACGATACAGAGTCTGGATAATTCTTATCTAGCTTGGCATTTTCTCAGCACACGAAACTCACATTTTTCCATTAAAAAAACACGGAGTTAGGTTGGTTCTCACTGCTGTAACTTGTAAATCTGTAAATAAAAATGGTTGATATTTTGACAGACGTCTAAAGAGAGATTAAGCTTTTTATGAATAATGCATACTAACCACAATTCTTAGGATGATTCCTTACATTTTGATCCACCAACTATAGCAAATATGAAAAATTTATGTCTACTCTAAGATACACGAATTTGGGTCGTTGAATTCCAGGCGAGTTTGACTTGGTCAAGTCGTATTTGGTCACTAACCTCAAAAAATTATCAAAGTTCAACATTAATTATAATGCTCAGAAATAGCAAAAAGTTTTAAGCATGCAAATTTTTTTTTTCAACTTACGAATTTCCCTTCTAACTCTTTCCACTGGAGCGGCTCCTTACGAAACTAATGTTCAAATACACCACTTCCAGAATGCCCTAGATGGATAAAATATGACGAGGGAGTCAAAGTACCACCGTCATGGAGGGAATAAAAATACAAGAATCGTGGTTGAAGAAAATAATTGTAACTATAAACAACTTACTTACTTTACTATCGATTTGGGCTACAATATTATTATTATAAATAGCTACAATACAAAATTAATAAATTGTTCTGTTAAGCTAATGAAATGCTGCATTTGCATTCACACAATGCAACGATTGGTTGAACTTGTCATAAATATCAGATATCAACCCTGGAGTGGTTACAATAATTTTTTAATTTCCTCTTTTGAACAAATTAGTAGATGTCCATCTATACTTACAACACAACATTATTACGGACATCCGTTGTTTTTGAAAAAGTTCAAAAAACAATAAAGTTAATGTTAAATTAGATGTTGGCACACGCAAATACGACTACTTACACATACACAATGGCATACATATCATACACCATTTGCTAAAAGACAGCAAGGTGCAAGCAACAGCATTAGCATATGTACAACTCGCATCTGGCAGAAAAACAAAAATAGTAATAAAATTTTAAATGTGACCATAACACAAACTAAATCAAATAGAGAAAAAAAAACAACAACGCAGCCATTAGCTACATATCTATTGTACCATCAACCGACACTATACACTAATACTCGTATTTGTGTACAATATAAATTTGAGTGTTGAAAAAATTATCAACAAAACAACATTTAAATCAAACCTTCTAACCTCACCACACACGAATACATATGCAAATGCATAAGTACAGCAATTTGTATAAACAGTTATAATGCACAAATGTTCGTAGCAAATTATCTTTTCACCAAATGATGTATTCGTGTATGTGTGTGTTTACATGTGAGACAACAGGTGATGTGATGGTGATTTTTACGATCGTAATTTTTTTTTTTTTTGACTTAGGGAAGGGAACAGTGTTATATTGCATTAAACAATGACAGGTAGCTCACACTTTCAGTTTTTTGATTGCATTATTTTTGTTGGTTTTTTAAAAATAAAAATATATTTTAATTTTTTCTTTGTTTGCTTATTTTTTTATTATTTACATAAATACTTTTTAATTCATTTAATTGGCTACCGTCCATTTGACTGATGCGGCATTTGTATGAATTTGCTTTGTTAAAAAGTCCTGCTTATTGTTGTTGTTGTTGTTGTTGTTATTATAAGGTAGTATTATTGTTTATGGCATTATCTTAATGGAACTTTTTCATCACACATATGCAAGCAGTTACACACTGAGACACTCACTTATTTACTTTGTCCTATACATTGCCCCATTCTGTTTGGTTCATGAAATAATTAAATATAGCAAAAACATATACTAGTGTGAATGAATTTATTCATATAC